>JAJHSJ010000014.1:49101031-49291770 GCA_021015155.1 Magnolia officinalis | reverse complement strand
GAATTAGGTGTAGGTTTAAATTTAAGGATTCGAGAATACATTTAGGTTTTAGGTTTAGGTTTAGGTTAAGGTTATAGGTTTAGGTTAGGTTATAGGTTATAGTTTATAGCTTATAGGTTATAGGCTATAGCTTTAGGGAATTGAGAATAGGTTAAGGTTTAGGTTTAGGAAATCGGGTTCGGGTTTAGGTTTGGGTTTCAAGTTTAGGTTTAGGTTTAGGTTAGGGAGTTGAGATTAGGATTAGGTGTAGGTTTAGGTTTAGGGATTTGAGGATACATTTAGGTTTTAGGTTTAGGTTTAGGTTTTAGGTTTTAGGTTTAGGTTATAAGTTTAGGTTTATGTTAAGGTTAGGTTATAGGTTATAAGTTTAGGTTTTAGGTTATAGGTTATAGGTTAAGGTTTAGCTTATAGGTTTTGGTTTTGGTTACGGTTATAGGTTTAGGTTTAAGTTTAGGTTATAGGTTTAGGTTAAAGTTTAGGTTTAGGTTATAGGTTATAGGTTATAGCTTGAGGGAATTGAGAATAGGTTAAGGTTTAGGTTTAGGAAATCGGGTTCAGGTTTGGGATCGGGTTTAGGTTTGGGTTTCAAGTTTAGGTTTAGGTTTAGGTTAGGGAGTTGAGATTAGGATTAGTTGTAGGTTTAGGTTTAGGGATTTGAGAATACATTTAGGTTTTACGTTTTAGGTTATAGGTTTAGGTTTAGGTTATAAGTGCAGATTATAGGTTTAGGTTTAGGTTAGTTTATAGGTTAAGGTTTAGGGAATTGAGTTTAGGTTATAGGTTATAGGTTAAGGTTTAGGTTATAGGTTTAGGTTAGGTTTTAGGTTATAGGTTTTGGGATTTGAGAATAGGTTTAGGTTTAGGTTTAGGTTTTGGGGTAGATCCAAAGCTCAAGTAGTCCCTGAAACGAATTGGGGCCACAAAAGTTTTCGATCAAGCTGATATTTGTGTTATTCCTTCTTCAGGTTTAGGTCTGTGTGAACTTACCAATAGGTTGGATCTCAAATAACCACCATGGTGGGTCTCAGGAAGGAATCAACCGTCGGGGGCACTATCCCCACCATGATGTTTAGTTTTAGGTGTAGGTTTAGGTTTAGGGTTATACTAGGGTCTGCTCCAACAATTTCGAGCTAATAATAAACACAGCTGTCTAAATGGCCAAGACAATCCAATATTATCCATAGGAAATGGACAGCTTCATCATGGTCATAACAGCGTTTCCCACCTTACAGGGACTCCCGCTCAACATCCAGATAGCTCCGACACACATCCGGGTCTGTTCCATCAATTTTGAGCAAATACATAAACATGGCCTGTCCAAATGGCAGGCCACTCCAATGTTGTCCATAGGAAATGGACAGCTTCATCATGGTCAAATAGCGGTTCCCATCTTCCAAGGACCCCCACTCAACATCTAGATAGCTTCGACGCACATCCGGGTCTACTCCATTAATTTTGAGCTAATACATTTAAAAACAACATAAAAGGTAAGTAAAGCAAGAAACATCCATATGAAGAAACACTATTTTCGTTTGGTAACAATAGCTCTATTAACATAATCATAGGAGAAACAGAGAAATCAACAGATTACAAAAGGGGAAACTGTCCCAAAATTAGGTGCTAATCCTCTTCAACAATATATATGGTGTCAATTTTGTGAAGCATCATGATTATGTCTTTAGTTTACATAAACAGTACCATCAATTTCTAGAAATAATTCAAGCATTATATGCTTATACACAAACTGAACAGTATGCAAGCCAATAAGACACCCTTACCAAAATTCAGATAGGTAAAACAATGCTGACTTCTGATTCATAGAGAGGAAACCAACAATTTTATAGAGAGGTCTCCTAGATAAATCTTGAAATAATCAATTTGACAGAAATGAAATAAATGACTCAACACAAAAGCATGGGCATGTGACCAATGAATAAGTGACAAAATGATAAAGAGGCCCCAAAAAAAAAAAGGAAAAAAAAAAGGTGTTAATAGAATGATTGTAATATGAGGTGATGGCGAGCCCAAAATATCAGCTCCACACATTATCAACGAGAATGATTCAGTGCCATCAAGTAATAGGTTCATGTCAAATGGTGCAGTTTTCAGCATTTAAGGTTTCAAACGACCTGAGCATGGGCTGGTTTGGGGATGGGTTTGGAACTGATTGGCTAGGCTTGTTGGGTTGGGTGGGTCTACATGAGATATTGATTTTGCGTGGCCCAGGCCACCCTAACTACTTGAGATGTTTTCATGAGCAATGGATCTGATACCAACAAATGCATGCAGGGTAAACAATCATCAGATGCTAAGATTTCTTCTCTTTACGCATTAAATCAGGAAACAAAAGTCACTCCTCAACTATCATACTTTGAAGGATCACTAATAGTTCTGAATTTTGTAGTACATGCAACTGTAGAAATTATTAAAAATAAATTAAAATAAGTAAAAGAGGAGAGCAAACCACAAGCATGATGCATTAGAAAAGAACACTCCCACAACAACTTAAGAATATCAATTAGGATGGCTGAAAGAGAACTACTAATAAATAAATAAATAAAACTACTAATCAGAATTTTCAACAAATTGATTAAATAGAGCTTCTTTAAGAGTGACAAGGTCCTTTGCATGCCTTGTAGATCATTATGTAAACTGTGGCCTACTAAAATAGTCCCATGTGAGAACAACTTCTTCAAAGATTTCTACAAAATGCAAAGACCAGTCAGTAAATGAAAATGCAGGAGCCAACAATTAACAGGTACAACTTACAATACCTGTATATTACCAAAGTAAAGGTAACTATACGTTTGACCCATGCTAGTTTTGAACCTACAGCCTTTGCATTATTAGTACAATGATGATTTTGTTGCAGTTCATGAGTTGCAGATTACAGTTTGGTTGCAACTTAATTCTTTAGCAAGAAATAAAGATGTATTGAATTACCTGAATAACTGTCTTTGAACTGACAAATGCCTCGATTTTCTTCCAGTCACGATCAAAGCTGAAAATAATGAGAAGAATTACAATCATGTCACGATTAAATCCCGTCATCTATGCCATAGTTATGACAAATTGGAAAATAACTAAGTGATGCAGTATGTGAAAGAGACATGAACCAAAGACCAACCACAAACATTCCTTTATTAAATTTTCATCTGTATACCCGAGTCTTCATTACTTCACTAGTGCTTTCATGGTAAAACAGTGAATACATGCAAACCCAATCAGTTGACAGAAAAACAACCAACACCCAAAAATACTTTCATAGGTAGAACCTTGGGAGAACTCCCAACTCCCCATATAAAGAACTCAAATATAGAAGAGCAACCACCCATCAAATGTGATTAATTCGACTACAATAGACAATATTTCTAACACATAAAAAAGACAAATCTCTCTAAAAATTAATTTCTCCAAATCTCATAACCAATACAGACACCTGGACACCCAAAAAAAGATCCAAAATCCTAGAAGAAAGAAAAAAGGAAGCAAATTTCAGATGAAACCCAAGTTTAAAAATTAAAGCCAACATAAACACTTACAAATTTATTTATTTTTAAAAATCTCTAACAGCCATGATATATAAAAATAAAAATAAAAATACTAATGAAACCCATGTTCATACCAATCTAAAATTATACGACAGCCATAACATTTAGAAAAGCAAAACAAAAAAGCATAATTCAGATTGCAAACCAATTAAAGTATACGAGTCATTTACAGTCATAAATGACTCTGAAGAGATAAAATGTCACGAGAAAGTAGTCCGTAACACCTACAAATATTGTAGATGTTCAAGCTTTCCAAGTTCAGGTACCAGATGGCTTGATAGGTTTGAATTTCCAAGGTCCCTGCAAAACAACAGAATCATACAATAAAAAAAAGGGATGTATCATGGCAACAAAATAAAATTCTCCAATTAAAAGCTAAACACTACAGCACAAGCCTCTTCCAAAAACTAAATTGAGGCTGAATTTAATGCACAAATCAGGCATTAGACTACTGATAGGCTAGCCCATTGTCAAACCCTTGCCTCCATATGGAAATGGGTTGCCGCAGTTTGGCTGAAGCTGTCAAGGTCCTTAAGTTGGTTCGGTTTGGAAAACACCAATCCAAATTGAATTCAGGTTGTGTTTGGGTTGAGCAAATGCAAGTAGAGTAAGGTCAGGTTGGGAATAATCCATGGAACTCGGGGCATTCAAACATTGGAAATCTCAAGTTTCATGGAATTCAACAGAGGATTCCACACATCCCAACAATGAGTAAGTGAAGAAAAAAATAGCCAAATTCCCATTATGGTCCTTGACAGGATACAGAAGATGGCCAAATAGCAACAACAACATTCTTGCATAAAACACATGCATGGGGCATCTTTGAGTGAATCCAAACTGCACAACTTGAGACCAAAATCGCTCTTTCAAATCTGGAAGGTGAAATCCCTAATTATAAAAATTCTCAAATTCCTAAAATCCTAAAATCCCCAATTTATAAAATTAGAAAAACCCAAATTCAGGGTCCACATTCAAATATGTAAGCCCTAAAATCCCTGAATCCCTAAATGAGGGACCACATTCGAATTGGAAATCCACAAATTACTAAATCCCCAAATTCATAAATCAACATTGAGATTGAGAGAGACTGAGAAGGAGAGAGAGAGAGAGAGAGAGAGAGAGAGAGAGAGAGAAATACTAGCGTTCATGAATCTAATTCAATCGAGCTTCAGAGAGAGAGAGAGAAAGGGAGGTCGTAATTGAGAGAGGAATGAAGGTGGTGCGTGGGTAGGGAGGGCCTTGGACCACCGTTCGACCAAACGAGGATGGGGTTGTTTTTGTCGAGAGTTGACATGGATAGGATTGAGAGAGATGGGGAGTCGAGATGGAGAGAGAGAGAGAGAGAGAGAGAGAGAAGTGGGGAGAAGATAGAGAGAAAGGAGCGAGAGGGCTGTTTCTGTGGGCGCTAGAATGAAAAGTGGGTGTGAGAATGAAATGGGATGTTTTTTTTGTGGTGGCGGATGCCCACTTGAGACGAATGGTGTTGTGTTAGGGGGACGCGGATTTCCTGCGAAAGCCTTTCACATGAAGTTCCTGCGCAAGGAATCTGGGTGGGGCCTACTGTGATGTTTGTTAGAAATCCAATCCGTCCATTCATTTTTTGAGCTCATTTTAGGACATGAGACTGAAAATGATTAGGATCCAAAACTCAAGTGGTTCATACTAGATGAAACAGTGGGGAAAGGAATTCCTACCGTTGAAACCTTCCCAGGATCCACCTTGATGTTTATATTCCATCCAAACTGTTTATAAGGTCATTTTTGTAAGTGTTATGGTCTCATGCTCCTTTGGTTGTCAAATTTTGTTGTGTCAAAACATCTATCTGTGTCTTGTGTTTGTATGGTGATTTATATGTATTCAAGACACTGCATAAACACTTCATGACATTAGATGTCTTTAAGAAATACAAAGTGTACTTCATCATCCTATCAATGTTTAAAGCTACAATGTTGAAGTTCAAGTCTCAAGAAACAACTTCAAGACTCAAGAAATGACTTCAAGACTAAAAGCAATGCATGAAGTAGTTTTCACACTGATGAAGATCTCAAGATTAAAGCTACAACAAGTTCAAGATCTCAAGCTTGATATGGTTCAAATATCTACATTCGTTGAATGGTTGAAGTTCAATGTCCATATGACATGTTTCAGGTTTGACTGACCTTAGGTTGACCTTATAAGTAGGTCACTTTGGATACATAAATCAAATGTTTATTTTACATAAGTTTGGTCTATTCTACGACCAGTCCTAGCTCCTGTTCGACCAGTCCTAGCATTGGTTCGACTAGTCCAAGACATTCCACGACCAGTCCTAAGTTGTTGAAGATTTTCAGAATTTTTTGGTACACCTACGACCAGTACTGGAGGTCCTTCGACCGGTCGTAGGAGTGTCTTCGACTCATTCTCGACCAGTCGTAGGGCTACGACTCAAAGTCCAGCAAGCTAATCTATGGTCCTACGACCAGTCGTAGGTGACCCACGACCAGTCGTAGGCTTCCCACGACCAGTTGTGGAACGACTTTCAAAGATCGCGCTTAATATTTCAAATATCCGTTAGAGCTACGACCAGTCGAAGGTTTCTAAGACCAGTCGTAGACGCGATTTTTGTTTCTATAAATTGAACACAAAATTCAGAGTTTTTAGAATTCAACTCGATTCAATTCAAGAAACTTCAAGTGATCACTCTGAGATAAGTCTGTGTTTATTTTAAGCTACGTTGTGCTTATTTAATATTCCTTTTTGCTAGCTTATTTAATTTGATTTTGTTTCTGTATTCCAATCTTATTTGAAAAGAGGAATTACCTTATTCCTTCTTCTTGGAATCAAAATCAAATATAGCTACGCCCAACTAGTTAAAATCTAAAATCTATTAGAATTTAGAACCATATTAAAGTGAGTATTGGAAATTGAACTTTGACATTCAATATCTACTCCGATTGGTTCTACCGGGCTGCTACGAAAAGGAGAAATCCAGGTATTTTACAATTCTGTAAAATTTCATTCCTTTTGGTTTTGTTTGAGGTTAAGCCAGAAAAATCTCATTGTATTGGTTATCTGAGGAGAGCCAGAAAACTCAGAAAAGAGGGGTTTTTGAATTGTGTAAGCCCGAGTGAAAAAGACACAATTGTAAAGGTTTTGGGTGAACTTGTGAAAACCTATTTGATAGTGAACGCTAATATCCCCTGTGTGAGGATATTAGGAGTGGAGTAGCATTCTGTGTGGCTGTTGAAAGACAGTTGGTGTACACACAGGCGAACCACTATAACTCTTTGTCTTGTGGATTGAATGCTTGCTTAATTTTCATATCTTTTATCATTCAATTGTGTGGAATGTACAAGTGGATGTGAATGTTGTAACTATTTACATTTCAAGCAAGTGTGGGGATTGTTGTAATAATTTAGATCTATATTTCTGCATTTAATTTCAATTCCTTGCTATTCATTTATTTCTATTAAAATTGAGTCCTTGATCCAAAAGATATTCTAGAAATAAGGTTGTCCTACCATAAGCCCTTGTTTATTATGGTGTAAGGTTGTCCTTAGAACTGAATTTGTATCAATCTCTCAATACTTATTTATCAAGGTGATTTGATTTCAGCATTGTGAATTGATTTATAATTGTAAGGCTATTAGTTTATTTTATTTCTGCTGATTTTATTTTAATTTGGCATAGTCCTATTCACCCCCCCCCCCCCCCCCCCCCTCTAGGACATATAGCTTGGCCTTTTCAAGTGGTATCAAAGCCTAATAGCTCATTTTTGTTGCTTTTTATTTGGATTTATTTCCTGAGCTAACGATCTAAGCTATATAAAAAGATGTCAAATTTTGATAGCCTTTCAGTTACTAGGCCTCCACTCTTTGATGGCTCCAACTATGCCTATTGGAAAGCCAGAATGAGGATCTTCCTCAAATCAATGAATGAAAGTGTGTGGCAAGCCACAGTGACTGAATGAAATCCTCCTATCATGGAAGTAACTGGTGTTGATGGTTCAAAATCAATGAAAATTACACCTATTTCCAATGGACCACACTTCAGAAAAATTAGAGTAGTGCAAATGCTAAAGCACTAAATGCAATCACTTGCGCACTATCACTGGATGAGTTCAAAAGAATCATATCCTGTGATACTGCAAAGCAAGCCTGGGATATATTAGAAATGACACACGAAGGTACATCAATTGTCAAGAAATCTAAAGTCCAACTCCTCACAACTAAATTTGAAGAAATTCATATGGAGGAAAATGAAATGTTTATGGACTTTTACACTAGATTGAATGACATTGTAAACTCAATGTGGGGTCTTGGCGATAAGATCCCAGAAAGTAAAGTGTGTGCAAAAATACTACGCTCTCTTCCTAAACGGTTCAATTCTAAGGTAACCGTAATCCAGGAACTTCGTGATACGGATAATATGAGGGTAGAAGAATTAGTTGGTTCTTTACAAACCTATGAATTAAGTTTTAAAGCTCCTAAAGGTAAATCTATTGCTTTGAAGTCGTCTAAAGGTATTACTCAAGAAAATTCAGATTCAGAAAATTCTGAAGATGATATGGCCCTTTTGGCGAAAAAGTTTTATAAGATTTTCAAAAGTAAAAAAAGAGTTGACTTTCAAAAGGCAAATGAAAAGAAACGTTCTAAACCTAAGTCTAAAACTTGGAAGTCTTTGAAAGATAGTCAATGTTACAACTGTCAAGAATATGGGCATTTAGCAAACAAATGTCCTAAAAAGGACAGATCCAAAAGGAAGGGTATGTTGGCTACTTGGATGAATCGTCTGATTCTGAAGCCTCCTCTGAATCAGAAAATTCAGAAACTGAGTCGGGCAGTGAACTTAAGGCCCTTATGACTCTAGCCAAGTTTACTTTTTCAGATCACGATGATTCAACAAGTGAAGAAAATTTGGATAGTGATCATGAAAATGATGAAGATCTTCAAGATGCTTACAATGCCTTATATAAGGAAAGTTGTAAAATTGCTGTCAAACTTAAACTTCAAAAAGAAAAGTTTTTTAAACTCAAAGAATGTTTTGAAACCCTTGTTTTAGAAAAATTCCAAATTTTAGATTGTTTTGAAAAATCAAAGTGTGATCTGGATTTCAAAACCTCCCTGATTGAAAATTTGAAATCTGAAAATGAGAAACTTAAAAATGAAGTATCTTCTCTTCTGAGTTTGAAGGACACATGGAGATATGCCTAAGGTGATCCAAAATTAGAAAAATTATTATCCGGATCAAGAAAATGTGGCGATCGATCCGGGTTGGGATATGATAAAAACACGTCTCCTAAACAGAAGAATACTCCTTCCAATTTTGTGAAAGGAGAGACTTCTAACTCAAAAGGAAAAGGTACTAGTCAAGTTTTTTCTAAAAATACAAAAACTTTTCAAAAACCCAAAAGCAGCTATATAAATTTCAAAAATCAGATTCGAAACCCACTAGCTGAAAAAATAGTTGATTTACTTAAGGAGCTATTAAAATCTAACTCAGTAGGTCACTCTTACAACTGTAAACAAAAGAAGACCAACTATTCTCCTAAACCCAAAACAGTTCTGAAATGGGTTCCTAAGGTTGCCTGTTTGGTTGCTCACACTGCTTTCAAAGCTACAAGTCATTTAAAATAGTACCTAGATAGTGGATGCTCCAGACATATGACAGGCGACAAGGCGCTATTCACCGATCTTAAAGATATGACTGATGGGTCAGTCACATTTGGTGATGGTAGCAACTGCAAGATAATTGGCAAAGGTACGGTCCAACTCTATAACCTTCCCTTATTTAAAAATGTTTTATATGTTGAGGGTTTAAAACACAACCTGTTGAGCATATCTCAAATATGCGATAACAACCATAGTGTTAAATTTTCTAATCAAGGTTGTGAAATTATAAACGAAAAGGGTTCTGTAATATTAACTGGTCGCAGAACTTCTGAAAACTGCTATATAGTAAGTGATGGTAGCTCATCTAAACAAACGTGCTACATGGTCCATACCGATGAGACAGAATTATGACATAAACGCCTCGGACATGTACACTACCGAAATTTATACAGATTGAGCAAAGGAGAACTAATTAGAGGTCTACCTAAGATGCAAAAAGTAGACAAGATTTGTGGTGAATGCCAGTATGGTAAACAAACTAGGAGCTCTCACAAAAAGGTGAACTCCAATACCACCACAAGACCACTCGAGCTTCTCCACATGGATCTTATAGGACCAACAAGAACGGAAAGTCGAGGTGGCAAAAAATACATCTTAGTTATCGTAGATGATTATACAAGATACACTTGGGTTTCATTCTTGAGGGACAAATCAGAAACCCTTGATGAAGTGAAAAAGATTATAAAACGGATTCAAACTAAAAAATGTTCTCAAGTCAACAAGATCCGTAGTGATCATGGATCCGAATTTGAAAATAGCAGTTTTGAGAAATTCTGTAGCGATCAGGGAATATCGCATGAATTCTCTGCACCTAAGACTCCTCAACAAAATGGAATTGTCGAGAGAAAAAATAGAGTGCTTCAAGAAATGGGAAATGTTATGTTAAATAGCATGAAGCTCCCTAGGAATCTCTGGGCTGAAGCAGTAAATACTGCCTGCTACATTATTAACCGTGTTTATATTTGCAAATCTAATAATAAAACGGCTTATGAAATGTGGTTTGAGAAAAAGCCTTCTGTCAAATACTTTCGAGTTTTTGGCAGCAAGTGCTATATTTTGCGTGACCGTGAAAATTGGTGGAAAGTTCGACACTAAAAGTGATGAAGGGATCTTTTTAGGATATTCTTTAAACAGTCGTGCATATCGTGTTCTGAACAACAGGACCGGTGTGATTCAAGAGTCAATAAATGTTGTGATTGACAATCATTTGAATACACCTGTCCTTAGTTCAGATAATGATGAAGTTCTTATACTTGAAAAACAAGAAACTTCATCAAGTGAAACTAATTCTGAATTAAGGACTGTTAAAGATCATCCAACTTCTCAAATACTTAGAAACCCTCTCACTGGTGTGCGCACTCGTAGACAATTAGAGGACATATGTAACTACGTATGCTTTACATCCCAGATAGAACCGGTTAACGTGAAAGAAGCACTTTTGGATGAAAACTGGATAGTTGCGATGCAGGAAGAACTTAATCAGTTTTTCAGAAATGATGTCTGGTACCTTGTTCCTAGACCTAAAGATAAACATATTATTGGAACAAAATGAATTTTCAAAAACAAATCTGATGAACTTGAAAATATTGTTCGAAATAAAGCAAGGCTAGTTGTACAGGGGTATACACAAATTGAAGGTATTGACTATAATGAAACATTTGCCCCTGTAGCTCGTCTTGAATCAATCAGACTTTTTATCTCCATTGCTTGTTTTAGGAAGATTAAAATTTACCAAATGGATGTAAAAAGTGCCTTTTTGAATGGTGATTTACATGAAGAAATATATGTTGAACAACCTACAGGGTTTGAAGATCCTAAATTTACTGATCATGTGTATCGTCTTAAGAAGGCTCTCTATGGTCTGAAACAAGCTCTCAGAGCATGGTACGAAAAACTGACTAAGTTTTTACTGAGTCATAATTTTCAGATGGGATGTGTTGATAAAACGCTCTTTGTTAAGAAACATAACGATGATATTCTAATGGTTCAAATATATGTTGACGATATTATTTATGGATCAACCTGTACTAACATGACTGTTGAGTTTGCAGATTTAATGAAGTCTAAATTCGAAATGAGCATGGTTGGAGAATTAAATTATTTCCTAGGGTTGCAAGTAAAACAACAACCAGATGGAATTTTTATCTCTCAAACCAAATATGCTCTGAACTTAATTAAGAAATTTGGATTTGAGAATGGTAAAAATTTTGATACTCCTATGAGTCTAACTTTGAGACTCTTAAAAGACTCTACAGGTAATGATGTGGATCCTAAATTGTATCGTAGTTTGATTGGTAGTTTGCTTTATTTGACTGCGAGTAGACCAGATATCGCTTTGAGTGTTGGTATTTGTGCTCGTTATCAGTCAAATCCTAAAGAATCTCACTTAACTGCTGTTAAGCGGATTATGCGATATGTCACAAGTTCTGCTAAACTGGGTCTCTGGTATCCACATGAGACTAGTGTTCAATTAGCCGGGTACTCAGATGCTGACTGGGATGGAAACATTGATGATAGGAAATCAACCAGTGGTGGTTGTTTCTACATTGGAAATTGTCTTGTTTCTTAGTTTAGCAAGAAGCAAAGTTCTATATCGCTATCAACAGCTGAGGCTGAATACATTGCTGCTGGAAATGCATGTACTCAGCTTGTTTGGATGAAACGTATGTTAAGCGATTATGGAATTACACAGAATTCTATGATTTTGTTTTGTGATAATTCCAGTGCAATAAATATCTCAAAAAATCCAGTTCAGCATTCACGTACTAAGCATATTGACATTAGATTTCATTACATTCGTGAATTAGTGGAAGAAAAATTAATATATTTGGATTACATTCCAACCGAGACTCAACTTGCGGGCATTTTCACTAAACCGCTCGACAAAAGCAGGTTTAATAAATTAAAGTTTGATCTCGGTATGTGCAATTTAAATTGAATTTGCATGCTTTGGTGTATCATAATGTACATATGTTTGATGTTTTATTTGCTTAAATTTGGAAATCATTTGAAAAATTGCAAATTTTAGTCGGTACTCGACCAGTCGTGAGTATACACGACCGGTCGTAATACGACCGGTCGAACACATCCACGACCGGTTGTGAAACTCGTGAATTCACTTTATTTTGGGGATTTGGCTCTTCTTCTTCATTTCCTTTTGTCTCTCCAACGAGCCTAGCCTCGACCAGTCGAACCCAACTTCATGATACTTCAAGGTTAGTGGTTCTTTTACAATTTTCTTGCAGATTCTTGTTATTGGTGTTTCAAATTTCACTATTGTAGAATCTATTTGCTCTTTCATTGCAAGTTTGGGGTGTTCTCTTGAAAAATCTGTTCTATCAAAACCCCACTTCTTCTTTCTTGCATCTTATAGTTTCCTTGATTCCTCCTTTGAAAATGGATGCTAGGGGTAAAAAGAAAACTACACGTGGTCCCTCTTCATCTAGATCAACATCTATTACGCAATGTCATCTTCGCTCTCCCGAAAATGATCCTTCAGATGCACGGGATTTGCGTATGCGCAATATTATAGTTGAGCGTCCTGTTAATGTTAATCACATTGCTTCCTTTGGTATCCTTCCTCTGTTACAATCTGTGGGATGGGATAACATCTTACATTGTGGTGGAGTGTTGAGGGTCAAATATTGCAGATCAGACCCCAATTATTACTCAAATTTATGAGTATGATACTGTTTAATGGATCGTTTAATCGTATTTGTGATGCAGGTTACAATTATGAGCTTGGACCAAAACAGGATGTTAATTACCTGGATTTAACACTCAGAATTCACCAAAGGCAAGGGACGGACCCCAAGGGACCAAGATCATCGAATTTGTACGCCGAAGATCCACGAAAATCGAGAAACTGAAGTTCAAGCGGCCCGAAATTGATCCAGAATGCAAGATCACAGGGTTCTCACCATCTGTTCGGTTCGAAACTTCATACACGGCCTGAGGACCTTAAATTAACCGTACACATAAATTTTCAACCGTTGGATCCTTAAAGAAGTGGCCCAACAGTCAGATCAGCCAACTAATCGTCAATCTGGGGCCTGCCTGATATTTGGAAACGCTTCAATTTTGGTCTTGACGTGATAAATGAGGTGTCAAAGCAGATGGACGGAGTGGATTCCTCATATACACTGCAGTGGACCCCACCTGTGCGGCTGTGAGTGCACAGTGCGGTGCACTCCTGCACCTCACCGATGCAGCAGAGGTCGGTCAGCGCCCGCTGACCAACTCCCATTTAAAAAAATCAGAAAGTCCGTTTCGGACTCTGCTGCGAACCGAACAGAGAAGCATCGGTTGATGCTGTGGACCCCACCCTTCATCAAAAACGTCGATCTGGACCGTCCATTGGTCTCCTAACATGTTTTTTATGACTGCCTAGATGGCAGAATTTCAGACTATAGCAGAGGATGGGTTTTCAACCGTTCAAACACGGGTTGATGGCAGCAAGAAAAGCTCGGTGGGCCACACTGAAATTAAAAATAAATCGACCATTCCCGACCGAAATTCCGAGGGGAATATGGTGGACGGCGTGGATTTCTCAAATCAAGCAATGAAATGGGCCCCATCACACATCAGCGCAACTCTGCTACGAATGAATAGCGAACGGACGCTGGTCGTCCTTTTTTCACTAGCAGGGCCCACTCATCATCCAAATGGATGATCCAGACCGTCCATTGCATCCCTAAGGTAGGTGTGACCCTCTCCTAGGTGTCCTTTTAGACCCATGCTCATGTATGTACGTGGATCGTGATCAAACGCAAGACGGACGTTGAGAATATTTGGTACAATGGGCCACGCTAAACATGAAACAAACCCACCTTTCCTCCACGGTTTTTCGCTGGGAATCAAACGAACGGAGTGGATCTTCTGTTAGAGATCGTCCGTGGGGGCCACCAATACATCAGCGTAAGTTGATTTACGCAGACTTCTTTTTTCTGCGAACGATCCAAGTTCCAGGTCGTTTCTTTTCAACTGAGGAGGATCGGACCAGCAATCCCTGCTGTCCAAATTTCTTCCCTGGGACGACCAATCACTTCCAAGAAGCTTGACCGGATCAGATTTCATGATGGGGCCTTCGATTTCTGCTTTTGCTGCGTAAGTGCCTGCGTATTGTAGAATCCAGCTCTGTTACGGACTTCCCTTGCTGATTGTTATAAAAGGAAGAGAGAGGGGAGTTGAAGGGGCATCTGGATCTGGAGCTGATCACGGAGGGAGTTCGGCTGGACTGGACGTGACTTGAAGCAGAGAGAGAGGAACAGTTAGTTTTTTCTACTAATTTCCTTATTTATTTTTTAAGATGTATAGCCTATCCATGCTAGGCTAAACCTCTTAGCTAGGGCTAAGAGGTGAAGCTTGTAGTGAGATGGGAGTATTTTTTTTATGCCTTTAATTTAATTTGAATTTAAGAATTGAACTTGTTATTAGTTTGATTATTAAGGGAATATTTTTAGTCTTTAATGGTCTGTTGTGACTGAAATTACAATGGGTCTGCAATGGCTTTGAGTTTTTCCTTTTCCTTTTGATGTTTATGACGTCAGGAAGCCCTGTTGTTTACCATCGTCTCCTGGGCATGGTTGGATGACGGTACCCCTTCCTAACTTTCATGGCATGTTGATCTGATTAGTTATCAATTAGTTTAATTCTGTTGTTTACCTTGTCTCCTGGGCATGGTTTGGTGATAGAATCCATTCCAATTCATATACTTTTCATACCTTGAAAACTATATCAAAGGACGTTCGGTTTGATTTTCATGGTTTCACCCTTCAACTGGATGAAGATAGAACTCTAAGTCTAGTTGAATTCTTGGAACAGGCATAAGATCTCCCTGATCTCTACAAGTGGATCTTCTGAATCCCTAGTGTTTTTCCCTGAATTCTTTAGATTTTAGTTAATTATTCACCATTATTCTCTTGATCACACTTGATTTAGATTTCATCTTATTCTAGTTCTGATTCTAGTTAGTTTCAGATAACGTACAAGTTTCAGTCCCTGTGGATTCGACCTCGGTCTTACCGAGATTATTACTACATCATAACCCTATACTTGGGGAGTGAACAAGTTTTTGGCGCCGTTGCCGGGGACTGACGGCTACGTAATTTTGAAATTAATTAGTCTTAGAATTAAGGGTAAGATTAGGATTTTACTAACTTTCTAATTTTCTTAGGTTTTGTTCTCTTTTTAGGAACTAACCTAATTGTCTTGTTTTGTAGACTCTTTGAGAGACTTCTAAATTGGTAACGTTCTTCCTAATTTTTTTTCCCTTTCTATTATAGAGTAGGATTTGTCTTCCTTTTTAGGTAGTTTCTAATTCTAAGTCTTCTAGAATCTAACCTTATTTCCTATATTATTTCTAGAAAATTTTCTATTTTTAGATTTTCTATTTAGAAACTAACCCTCTTGTTTTGTAAGTTTTCTAACTCAGTAAGCTCTTTCTGACTTCTACTTTCTATGTTTTCAAATCTCTTTCATTACTCACTTACTTTCTAGTTTAGAATTTTCCTAATTTGTTTAGAGGTTCCTACTTTCCTTTTTAGGATTTCTCTTTTCTAAATTTAGAACTTAGTTGATTGCTATTCTTCTTCTTAGGAATTTTCTACTCTTAGGCCTATTATCTTTAGAAACTAACTTGTTTTGTTTTATTTTACAGGTTTTAACTTAGGGACTTCAATTTGGTAACTTCCTTACAACCCTCTCTTCTTTCTAGTTTTTTCTTTCTTAGGATTAGGTTTAGAAATCAATTGAGGGCTGTGAGTGTTTCATGCTCAAGTGGGCTCGTGACAACACTCAACGTCTCTTGACTGAAGGAGGATTAGTCGAAGGGTTAACTGTCCATCGCAGGACTAGACATCGCTCGAATTCCCCTGAGTTAATTGAGGTTATGGCTGCAAATCAACCTCAAGCACTACCTCACCATAGGGATGAGGAGGTACATGATGAGAATGAGGTGCATCAAGCACCCCCGCCTCGTACTTTACGAGATTATTTACAACCGGCGGTGGTGAGTACGCCCTCATGTATGATTTTTCCTGAAAACACAGGACAGATGGACATCAAGCCAGGAGTTATCCAACTCCTTCCTAAATTCCATGGGCTTGAATCAGAAAGCCCATACTTACATTTGAAAGAGTTCGATGAGATTATAGCCACCTTATACTTTCCCAATGTATCCGAGGATACAATCAGGCTGAAACTCTTTCCTTTTTCCATAAAAGAGAAGGCTAAGACGTGGCTACATTCACTGCGTCCTCGATCCATTGGCACATGGAATGATATGCAGAGGGAATTCATAAAAAAATTCTTCCCACATCATAAAACAATTACCCTCAGAAAAGCAATCATGAACTTTGCCCAAAAGGAAGATGAAACATTCTTCCAATGTTGGGAAAGGTTTAAGGATCTGGTCAGTTCATGCCCACAACACGGCTTTGAAACGTGGCACATTACAAATTTTTTCTACGATGGACTGACATCTTTCATGCGCTAAATGGTCGAGACAATGTGCAATGGAGAGTTCATTAATAAAGATGTTGACGAGGTATGGGATTAACTCGACAGTCTGGCTGAAAAAACACAATCTTGGGACTATTACCCAAAATCAAACACCACGTCTAGGCCAACTCAATCTAAGGAGAAAGGTGAATTGTATCTCCTGAAAGAAGAGGATGATCTCAATTATAAAGTGACTAATCTCATAAGAAAATTTGAGGCCATGGAAGGAAAGAAGGATAAGGTCAATGAAATTGTCTGCGGCATCTGTGATTGCAACATTCACACAACTGAAAACTGTCCTACAATACCTGCCTTTTGAGGAGTGTTGAATGAACAAGCCAATGCCGTAAACAACTATCAAAGACCTTTTACTGGACCCAACTCCAATACATACAATCCTGGTTGGAAAAATCATCCAAACTTTAGTTGGAGAAATGGACAAACGGCTACCCCCCAAGGTTTTTTCAATCAAAATCCAATTCAGGGGAAACCTCAAGAAGAACCGGTTCAAAATTCCATACAAGAGCTGGCACAGGCGATGCAAGGATTTACAGATTTTATGCAAAAGATAGATTCTCGTATGACGGTTATAGAAAAGGGGATACTTCCTGCACAACCTCTCCCCAATCCTAAACCGCAGTACGAGATAAATGATCCCAGCTCTTCAAATCAAATGGGGCATGCTAAATCCATCACCACTCTTAGGAGTGGGAAGATCATTGATAAAACCCTTCCGGTTAGGCCTGAAAAGCCTCAAGAACCAGAAGAGGACAATAATGATGGATCTAGTGATACCCCACAAAAATTAGAACCGGAACTTCTAGAGAAGCCAGTTGCTCCGTTCCCCCAACGGTTGCTTGCACCAAAACGTCTTTCTAACTCTCAGGATATTTTGGAGGTGTTGAAACAAGTGAAAGTCAACATTCCTCTACTTGATGTCGTAAAACAGATTCCTTCATATGCAAAATTTCTGAAAGACCTATGCACGACCAAAAGACGGCAGAGTATTCAAAAGAAGATTTTCTTGACTGAGAAAGTGAGTGCCATCCTGAAGCAAGACGTGCCGCAGAAATTCAAGGATCCCGGTAGCCCAACCATATCATGTGTAATCGGGAACCATCGAATTGATCACGCACTTCTTGACTTAGGAGCGAGCGTCAATCTGATTCCCTACTCGGTATACAAACGTTAGGTTTGGGTGAGTTAAAACCCACCCTAACCACACTACAACTTGCCGATCGCTCTGTTCGTGTACCAAGAGGATTATTGAGGATGTGTTGGTCCAAGTCGATAGATTTTACTACCCTGTAGATTTTATCATCCTAGACACCGAACCCATCAATAACATAAGCACTCAGATTCCCGTCATTCTGGTCGCCCATTCCTTGCCACGTCAAATGCAATTATCAATTGCAGGAATGGTGTCATGACTATGTCTTTCAGAAATTTGACATTGGAGTCAAACATCTTTTTCAATCACGGCAACAACTCAGAGGATGATGACGATATCCACGACATTAACATGATTGACTCTTTAGTGGAAGATACGACACCTCTGACCTTATCCTCCGACCTTCTAGAGACGTGCCTGGCCCACTCCCATGAGTTTGATGATGATATGATTAGGGAGACATGTGCCTTGCTGGATACTGCACCGGTACTTGAAGTTAACCGGTGGAGGCCACAATTTGAAGAATTACCACAAACTGATGTAGTGCCTCTACCGTCTAACCTCAAGGCCCCGAAGCTTGACCTAAAACTTTTGCCCTCTGATTTGAAATATGCCTATTTAGGTCAAGATGAGATATACCCGGTGGTGATCTCTGCCTACCTGGAGAAAGAACAGGAGAGTATGCTCATAGCTACTCTCATTCAGCATAAGGGAGCCCTTGGATGGACGATCGCGGACCTCAAGGGAATCGACCCCTCGATTTGTACTCACCGCATATATCTTGAGGATAATTCGAAGACCGCTCGGCAACCACAACGTAGACTAAATCCAAACATGAAGGAAGTGGTTAAGGTCGGGGTTCTTAAACTATTGGATGTGGGTATCATATACCCTATATCTGATAGTCAATGGGTGAGTCCAACTCGGGTGGTTCCTAAGAAGTCCGGGATCACCATCGTAGCTAATGCCAATAATGAACTCGTGCCAACTAGAGTCACTACTGGTTGGAGAATGTGCATTGACTACAGGAAATTAAATACCGTCACGAGGAAAGGCCACTTTCCTTTACCATTCATTGATCAGATCCTGGAAAGGTTAGCCGGTCATTCATATTACAGTTTCCTTGACGGGTATTCGGGCTATAACCAAATTGAAATCGCCCCTGAGGACCAGGAAAAGACCACATTTACTTGCCCCTATGGCACCTTTGCTTACAGAAGGATGCCATTCGGGTTATGTAATGCCCCTGCCACCTTTCAGTGATGTATACTGAGTATCTTTTCTGACATGGTGGGGAAATATCTAGAGGTCTTCATAGACGACTTCTCTGTTTTCGGTTCATCTTTCAGCGAGTGCTTAGAGAATCTTAAATGTGTGCTGAAAAGATGTGAAGAAAAGAATCTGGTACTTAATTGGGAGAAGTGCCATTTCATGGTTCATAAGGGGATTGTCCTTGGACATATCATCTCATCCAAGGGAATTGAGGTAGATAAGGCAAAAATCGATCTTATCTCTAACCTACCACCACCCAAGAACATCAGGGACGTGCGATCCTTTTTAGAACACCCAGGATTTTACAGGCGATTCATAAAGGACTTTAGTCTCCTCTCTCGTCCTTTATGTAATCTTCTTCAAAAGGATGCTCCATACGAGTGGACTGAGCAATGCCAGGAAGCTTTCACCAAGCTTAAAGGCACGTTAACCACTGCACCCATCATGCAGCCACCCGACTGGAGCCTTCCTTTTGAGCTTATGTACGACGCTTCTGATTATGCTCTTGGAGCAGTTCTAGGCCAGAGAAAAGATAAGAGGCCCTACGTCATCCATTACGCAAGTAGGACTTTAAATCCTGCCCAAGTGAACTACTCGACTACGGAAAAAGAACTTTTAGCCGTAGTGTTCGCCTTGGACAAATTTAGGTCCTACCTGATCGGATCCAAGATCATTATCTATATGGATCATGTGGCACTGAAGTATCTTCTTTCTAAGAATGATTCTAAGCCCCGCCTGATACGATGGATCCTTCTACTCCAAGAATTTGATTTGGAAATTAAAGATAAAAAAGGAGTAGAGAACGTAGTGGCCGATCACCTTTCTCGCCTTAATACCTCTGATTCCCTTGAGGCGACCCATATCAACGACATGTTCCCTGATGAACAACTGTTCAGAGTCTCCCACTCACCTTGGTTCGCTGATATTGCTAATTATCTTGCTACAGGTTCCATACCGACACAGTGGACTGCGCAAGATAAGAAGAAATTCTTCACCGAGGTGCGCAACTTTTTTTGGGATGATCCTTATTTGTTTAAATATTGCCCAGACCAGATCTTAAGGAGATGTGTGCCAGATAATGAGCATCAGAGTGTCATCTCCTTTTGTCACTCACAGGCCTGTGGTGGTCACTTTTCTGCTAAAAAGACCACGGCCAAAATTCTGCAGTGTGGCTTTTACTGGCCCACTATGTTCAGGGACACTCATGAGTTTTGCAAAGCTTGTGAGCGTTGTCAGAAATTGGGAGCATTGTCCCGTCGAAATATGATGCCTTTGAACCCCATTCTTATCATAGAGGCATTTGATTACTGGGGCATCGATTTCATGGGACCATTCCCCCAATCGTTCGGAAATTTATATATTTTGCTCGCTGTGGACTATGTCACTAAATGGGTCGAAGCGATTCCATGTCAGACTAATGACCATCGCACGGTCATTAAATTCCTTAAAGAGAACATCCTTTCCCGATTCGGAACACCTCGAGCCATCATTAGTGATGGGGGCTCACACTTTTGTAATCGACCATTTGAGAGCTTAATGAAGAAATATGGTATCTCTCATAAGGTGAGCACCCCATACCACCCACAGACAAGTGGGCAGGCTGAGATTTCTAATAGGGAGATCAAACGCATTTTGGAAAAAACGGTTAACCCTGATCGTAAGGATTGGTCAATCTGATTGACCGATGCCTTATGGGCTTACCGTACAGCTTTTAAAACTCCTATTGGAATGTCTCCCTTTAGACTTGTCTATGGGAAAGCCTGCCACTTGCCTGTGGAGTTGGAACATAGAGCCTACTGGGCGATTAAAAATTTGAATTTCAATCTGGACAACGCTGGCTCGCTACGCAAACTTCAGTTGAATGAACTTGAAGAAATCCGGAATGATGCGTACGAGAATTCGAGAATTTACAAGGACAGGATGAAGGCGTTTCACGACCAACATGTTCTACGGAAATCATTCACGCCAGGTCAGAAAGTCCTTTTGTATAATTCTCGATTACATCTATTTCCGGGTAAGCTTCGATCTCGTTGGACCGGCCCTTACATTGTTGTTACTGCTTATCCTCATGGGGCCGTCGAGATAAGAGATCCCGACAATGGCAAAGAATTTAAAGTAAATGGACATCGCTTAAAGCCATTTGTCGAGAAATTTGATTCAGAGGACATGTCCATGCCTCTGACTGATCCTGTTTACCAGGATTGATCTCCTAGTCTGATGGAGGTATAGTTAGATTTACTGCTTTCATAGGACTAGGTTAGTTTGCTTGATACTGTTCTAGGATAGTTTACTTTCTACATTGTTTTAGGATAGGATACTTTGATTGTTTTCTCTCTTGTGCTGACCCGCTCTCTCATAAATATCTTTGGAAAGCCTTACTCGATTCATTATCCAGATACTATCTTCCCATCACTTCTCATTTACTTTCGTTGTCCCATGTGCATTGCATGCTTATTTCTTTTACATTGAGGACAATGTAGCTTTCAGGTTGGGAGTCGGAGATTAGGAACCCTAATCAGTGTTTTTTCTTGGTCTTGAGCAAGAGTTGTGAATTGTGAAAAAAATTTTAAAATTTTTATGGAGATTCTTATGAATTCGAAGTGATTTTGACGACAATTTTTGGATTTAGAATTCTAAGATATGGAGTGTTGGGGATTTACGTTCTTTGGACTTAATTATATGATAGACTTCACAGTTGAGTTCGAATTATTAATCCATGATTAGAAGTGTAAACATTGATTGAGTTATGATTTCACATGCCACATCTCGCTTACACATTGAGGTTTCAGTCAATATTGAAGGATTGACTTGGTAATCATTAAGCATGAAAGGAACCAACCTGGGAAATTATCCATCCTGTTCAGTAAGAAGGAAAGAAAAGAAAATACCCAGCCACAGGATGGTTGCCTGCGAAAAGGGTTGCGCGAAAGAACTTCACCATGGGTTTGCTCCCCATAAGTGCGGAATCGATTCCCCATGGTTGATATTTAAAAAAAAAAAAAAAAAAAAAAAAAAAGAGAGAGAGAGAGAAGAAGAAGAAGAAGAATTGAAGAAAAAGAAAATATTCACGGTTAAGTGAATGGTCCTCACCATAGGTTTGCTCCTTATAGGTGAAGATTTGATTCTCTTCCTTGGTGTTACTTTGAATAGAAAAATCAAAAGCTGAAAGAAAGAAAAAGAATGATATGTGAGGCACGTTGGTTTAAGTTTCGGTTGTCATGAACTCATTTGATAGTTACCAATGATATCAAGAATTAGTGAAGTAACTCTTAATGTTAGTAAGCCGAGATTACACTTTACACCCATGGAACTCGATGTTTAGGATTTTTCTAATCAATGGATTAACATGTCGAATTTGATTGTAAAGTTTATCATGCGCTTGAGTCTGAGAGAAAGTAATGATCAACACTCATGATTCTTAGACTTCTAGCATCTAGATTTTTTTCCCAAAATTATTCAAGTTCTTAGAAATTATCCTATATATTTCAATCTACTTTTCGCATACTTTGCTCGGGACTAGCAAAATGCTGGTTGGGAGTTGTGTTGAGGGTCAAATGTTGCATATCAGACCCCAATTATTACTCAAATTTATGAGTATGAAACCGTTTAATGGCTCGTTTAATCGTATTTGTGATGCAGGTTACAATTGTGAGCTTGGACCAAAACAGGATGTTAATTACCTGGATTTAACACTCAGAATTCACCAAAGGCAAGGGACGGACCCCAGGGGACCAAGATCATCGAATTTGTACGCCGAAGATCCACGAAAATTGAGAAACTGAAGTTCAAGCGGCCCGAAATTGATCAAGAATGCAAGATCACAGGGTTCTCACCATCTGTTCGGTTCGAAACTTCATACACGGCCTGAGGACCTTAAATTAACCGTACACATAAATTTTCAACCGTTGGATCCTTAAAGAAGTGGCCCAACAGTCAGATCAGCCAACTAATCGTCAATCTGGGGCCTGCCTGATATTTGGAAACGCTTCAATTTTGGTCTTGACGTGATAAATGAGGTGCCAAAGCAGATGGACGGAGTGGATTCCTCATATACACTGCAGTGGACCCCACCTGTGCGGCTGTGAGTGCATAGTGCGGTGCACTCCCGCACCTCACCGGTGCAGCAGAGGTCGGTCAGCGCCCGCTGACCGACTCCCATTCAAAAAAATCAGAAAGTCCGTTTCGGACTCTACTGCGAACCGAACAGAGAAGCATCGGTTGATGCTGTGGACCCCACCCTTCATCAAAAACGTCGATCTGGACCGTCCATTGGTCTCCTAACATGTTTTTTATGACTGCCTAGATGGCAGAATTTCAGACTAAGCAGAGGATGGGTTTTCAACCGTTCAAACACGGGTTTGATGGCAGCAAGAAAAGCTCGTGGGCCACACTGAAATTAAAAATAAATCGACCCTTCCCGACCGAAATTCTGAGGGGAATACGGTGGACGGCGTGGATTTCTCAAATCAAGCAATGAAATGGGCCCCATCACACATCAGCGCAACTCTGCTACGAATGAACAGCGAACGGACGCTGGTCGTCTGTTTTTCACTAGCAGGGCCTACTCATCATCCAAATGGATGATCCAGACCGTCCATTGCATCCCTGAGGTAGGTGTGACCCTCTCATAGGTGTCCTTTTAGACCCATGCTCATGTATGTACGTGGATCGTGATCAAACGCAAGACGGACGGTGAGAATATTTGGTACAATGGGCCACGCTAAACATGAAACAAACCCACCTTTCCTGCACGGTTTTTCGCTGGGAATCAAACGAACGGAGTGGATCTTCTATCAGAGATCGTCCGTGGGGGCCACCAATACATCAGCGTAAGTTGATTTACGCAGACTTCTTTTTTCTGCGAACGATCAAAGTTCCGGGCCGTTTCTTTTCAACTGTGGAGGATCGGACCAGCAATCCCTGCCGTCCAAATTTCTTCCCTGGGACGACCAATCACTTCCAAGAAGCTTGACCGGATCAGATTTCATGATGGGGTCTCCGATTTCTGCTTTTGCTGCGTAAGTGCCTGCGTATTGTAGAATCCAGCTCTGTTACGGACTTCCCTTGCTGATTGTTATAAAAGGAAGAGAGAGGGGAGTTGAAGGGGCAGCTGGATCTGGAGCTGATCATGGAGGGAGTTCGGCTGGACTGGACGTGGATTGAAGCAGAGAGAGAGGAACAGTTAGTTTTTTCTACTGATTTCCTTATTTATTTTTTAAGATGTATAGCCTATCCATGCTAGGCTAAACCTCTTAGCTAGGGCTAAGAGGTGAAGCTTGTAGTGAGATGGGAGTATTTTTTTTATGCCTTTAATTTAATTTCAATTTAAGAATTGAACTTGTTATTAGTTTGATTATTAAGGGAATATGTTTAGTCTTTAATGGTCTGTTGTGACTGAAATTACAATGGGTCTGCAATGGCTTTGAGTTTTTCCTTTTCCTTTTGATGTTTATGACGTCAGGAAGCCCTGTTGTTTACCATCGTCTCCTGGGCATGGTTGGATGACGGTACCCTTTCCTAACTTTCATGGCATGTTGATCTGATTGGTTATCAATTAGTTTAATTCTGTTGTTTACCTTGTCTCCTGGGCATGGTTTGGTGATAGAATCCATTCCAATTCATATACTTTTCATACCTTGAAAACTATATCAAAGGACGTTCGGTTTGATTTTCATGGTTTCACCCTTCAACTGGATGAAGATAGAACTCTAAGTCCAGTTGAATTCTTGGAACAGGCATAAGATCTCCCTAATCTCTACAAGTGGATCCTCTGAATCCCTAGTGTTTTTTCCTGAATTCTTTAGATTTTAGTTAATTATTCACCATTATTCTCTTGATCACACTTGATTTAGATTTCATCTTATTCTAGTTCTGATTCTAGTTAGTTTCAGATAACGTACAAGTTTCAGTCCCTGTGGATTCGACCTCGGTCTTACCGAGATTATTACTACATCACAACCCTATACTTGGGGAGTGAACATGGAGCTGCATACCAGTCCATTGCCCAATCCATGTTTGCATGTATTTGTGATTCTTCTCTTGAGAACTTAACCTTTAAAATTGATACTCAAGAAGGCTTATTTTCAGTGGATCGACATTTGATAGCTCACCTTATGGAAATTCCTATCAATGATGAGGGCATTCCGATTCATATATTACATGACAAATTCTCAGAATCTGAATGACAAATGCTTACTAGAGATTTCTGTAATTTGGATGTTCACTAGACTCATAAAGGTCATGCACTTCCCTTAAGGTACTTGTTACCCAGACACAGAGTGCTTCACAGGATTTTCATCTCAAATCTATATCTGCGTTCTGGTAATAAAACCGAACTCACTGCATTCATGGTTCGTGTTTTGCATTCTGTCATCTCTGGTGCGAAAATCTGTCTACCTTCGTTAATTTGTCACTCCATTCTTTTGTCTCGTCACCATCCAGGTCATAGTGATATTCCCTTTGGTTATTTGATGACTATGCTCGCCAATCATATGCTCGTGGCTATGCCTGTTAGAGAAAAACCCATCCATCATCTCCCTTTTAATAATTCCAATATTAACAAGATGAATTTAGAATTGGCTCCTGGCCAAGTGGATGCTGGTAGCAGTGGTGCTGAAGCAGGAAATGCAGATCAAGCTGGTGATCTTCCTGGAGACGTAAATATGGATGATTTATTTGAAAAACTTGAGTCAGACTCGGCTGATGATCCTGACTTTCAGCCTTCTGATTTTGATGAGAGGTTGAATTCTCTTCAAGAACAGGTGGCTCAAATTCGTGTTACCTAAGACACTCAATTTTCTTATTTACGCAAATATATGAGGCGGGTTGCTAGGGGTTTACACAAAAGTGATCCATCTAATCCTACTCCCTTTTCTGGTTCTGACTGAATTTTTATTTGGTCTGTAATAACTAATATTTTTCTTTGCTTTTAGTCTGAACTTTGCTTGCTTATTGACTTTTTGTTGAATTATGCACTATGCTCTATTCCATCTATATTTCATCTCCAATTTTCCTTATCTTTGCTGCCCTTCTTCCTTTGTCATTTTGTGTCAAAAAGGGGGAGAAGTTTTGGGAGGCTTTGGCTTTGGTTGGATTTAATGATTATGATTAGTTTCATTCATGTCTATTTAAATATGGATGTGCTCAGGGGGAGTTAAGCTTCTCAGGGGGAGTTATGCTAGATATTGCTTATAATGTCTATATAACTGGTGCATGATTCTCTATTTGAACCTGTTGTGCCTGTACTTCTCTTATTTCTATTAGAAGTATTATTATTTGGGTGTTTTGTCACAAATTTGACAAAGGGGGAGATTGTAAATGCTATGGTCTCATGCTCCTTTGGTTGTCAAATTTTGTTATGTCAAAACATCTATCTGTGTCTTGTGTTTGTATGGTAATTTATATGTATTCAAGACACTACATAAACACTTCATGACATTGGATGTCTTTAAGAAATACAAAGTGTACTTCATCATCCTATCAATGTTTAAAGCTACAATGTTGAAGTTCAAGTCTCAAGAAACAACTTCAAGACTCAAGAAATGACTTCAAGACTCAAAAACAACGCATGAAGTAGTTTTCACACTGATGAAGATCTCAAGATTAAAGCTACAACAAGTTCAAGATCTCAAGCTTGATATGGTTCAAATATCTACATTCGTTGAATGGTTGAAGTTCAATGTCCATACGACATGTTTCAGGTTTGACTGACCTTAGGTTGACCTTATAAGTAGGTCACTTTGGATACATAAATCAAACATTTATTTTACATAAGTTTGGTCTATTCTACGACCAGTCCTAGCTCCTGTTCGACCAGTCCTAGCATTGGTTCGACTAGTCCAAGAAATTCCACGACCAGTCCTAAGTTGTTGAAGATTTTTGGAATTTTTTGGTACACTTACAACCAGTCCTGGAGGTCCTTCGACCGGTCGTAGGAGTGTCTTCGACTCATTCTCGACCAGTCGTAGGGCTACGACTCAAAGTCCAGCAAGCTAATCTATGGTCCTATGACCAGTCGTAGGTGACCCACGACCAGTCGTAGGCTTCCCACGACCAGTCATGGAACGACTTTCAAAGATCGCGCTCAATATTTCAAATATCCGTTAGAGCTACGACCAGTCGAAGGTTTCTAAGACCAGTCATAGACGCGATTTTTATTTCTATAAATTGAACACAAAATTCAGAGTTTTTAGAATTCAACTCGATTCAATTCAAGAAACTTCAAATGATCACTCTGAGATAAGTCTGTGTTTATTTTAAGCTACGTTGTACTTATTTAATATTCCTTTTTGCTAGCTTATTTAATTTGATTTTGTTTCTGTATTCCAATCTTATTTGAAAAGAGGAATTACCTTATTCCTTCTTCTTGGAATCAAAATCAAATATAGCTACGCCCAACTAGTTAAAATCTAAAATCTATTAGAATTTAGAACCATATTAAAGTGAGTATTGGAAATTGAACTTTGACATTCAATCATCTACTCTGATTGGTTCTACCGGGCTGCTACGAAAAGGAGAAATCTAGGTATTTTACAATTCTGTAAAATTTCATTCCTTTTGGTTTTGTTTGAGGTTAAGCCAGAAAAATCTCATTGTATTGGTTATCTGAGGAGAGCCAAAAAACTCAGAAAAGAGGGGTTTTTGAATTGTGTAAGCCCGAGTGAAAAAGACACAATTGTAAAGGTTTTAGGTGAACCTGTGAAAACCTATTTGATAGTGAACGCTAATATCCCCTGTGTGAGGATATTAGGAGTGGAGTAGCATTCTGTGTGGCTGTTGAAAGACAGTTGGTGTACACATAGGCAAACCACTATAACTCTTTGTCTTGTGGATTGAATGCTTGCTTAATTTTCATATCTTTTATCATTCAATTATGTGGAATGTACAAGTGGATGTGAATGTTGTAACTATTTACATTTCAAGCAAGTGTGGGGATTGTTGTAATAATTTAGATCTATATTTCTGCATTTAATTTCAATTCCTTGCTATTCATTTATTTCTATTAAAATTGAGTCCTTGATCCAAAAGATGTTCTAGAAATAAGGTTGTCCTACCATAAGCCCTTGTTTATTATGGTGTAAGGTTGTCCTTAGAACTGAATTTGTATCAATCTCTCAATACTTATTTATCAAGGTGATTTGATTTCAGCATCGTGAATTGATTTATAATTGTAAGGCTATTGGTTTATTTTATTTCCGTTGATTTTATTTTAATTTGACATAGTCCTATTCACCCCCCCCCCCCCCCCCCCCCCCCTCTAGGACATATAGCTTGGCCTTTTCAATTTTCACTGAGATGAAGTGAAAAAGCTAAGAAATTAAACAGATACAAAACTTTTATGGCCATATAAATGTTTCAACGGTGGTCATTAAATCCCCACTGTTTCCTCTCGTGTGGCCCACTTGAGTTTTTGATCCTTTTCATTTTTGGTCGCATGTCCTAAAATGAACTCAAAAAATGGATGGACGGAGTGGCTTTCTCATAAAGAACATAGTGGGCCCCACACAGATTCTTGCGCAGGAACTTCCTGCGAAAGGCTTTCGCAGGAAATCCATGTCCGTGTTAGGGGTTACGTGTGGCCCACCATAATGTATGTCATTTATCTATGCCATCCATTAAATTTAACTAATTTTTTAGGAATTTATTCCAAAAAAAAGTGGCAAATAGAAGGCTCACATCGACCACACCAGAAATCAACAAAAGGCACTTAATCTCCATTGTTTCATATGGTGTGGTCCACTTGAGCTTTCAATTTACCTACTTTTGGGGATAATGCGTTAAAATGATTGTCAAAATGGATTTAACTCGTTCTTTGGATATTGCCCTAAAATTATCTCTCCAAATGGATGGAAGGTGTGGATACAAAACATAGATCATGGTAGGGCCCAAAAATGAGAGGTATATAAATCTCAGGTGGACCACACCACATGAAAACAATAGTGATTGGATATCCATCATTAAAATCCTCCTATGGCCCACTGTACTATTTATTTGACATCCAATCTATTTATTAGGTCATACAAGCCTAGATGAAGGGGAAAAACAAAAATCATCTCGATCCAAAACTTTTATGGCCCCCAAAATGCTTTTAATGGTCATTCAACATTGTTTCCTGTAATGTGGTCCACTTAAGATTTGGATATATCGCATTTTTGGTCTCATACCTAAAATGATCTGTAAAAATAGATTATTGGCATAGATGAAACGAATACATAATGGTGGGGCCCACAGAGCACCAACCACCAGCCATTGGATGGTGTCTGGGGGAGTAGCCAATCTGTTCCCCTTATTTGTAGTGTGGTCCATTTAATCTTTGGATATGATTCATTTTTTGGATAATTCTCTAAAATTATCTCGAAATATGGATGAACGGTGTGGGTTAATCCCAAATTTTCGGGAAATCCAAAACTCAAGTGTACCATGCCATGCGAAACAGTGTGGAATAATGATTTCCACTGTTGATACCTTCCTTGGGCCCACAGTAATGTTTATTTGACATCCAACATGTTCATAATATCAAAAAGATATAAATGAAGAGAAAACACAAACATTAGCTTGATCCAAAACTTGTATAAATGTTATTTTTAATGGTAGACGTTTTGTCCCCACTTTGTAGTCCACTTAAGCTTTGGACCCGCCCCATTTTTTGGTTAATATCTTAAAATGATCCGAGAAAAGCGTTAAAGGGTATGGAGAAAGTCAATCCATGACTTAGGTGGGCCAAGAGCTTAAAAATAAAGTCAATCCATGACTTGGGTGGGCCACACCACATAATATAATGGAGAGGGGTTTCCTTAAAACATTCATAATCGTATATTGGGCCTGTTTAAATGTGATTCACATATCCAACCCACTCATTATGTGTCCCACTTGGATGAGGGGTCAGACCAATTTTCAGCTGCATCCAAAACTCATGTGGGCCCACCAAGTGCTTTTATATTTTTTAGGATGTCTTCAATTAGTTTTAAATGGTATGGGTCACTTGAGTTTCGTATACAAATGATTTTTGAGATATCTCATAACCTAAAGGGAACACATCAAATCCACGGTGTTGATGTTGAACATACATCATGATGGGGCCCACAAAACTTACTAACATCAATTGTTAGGTTCTCACTATTTCGACAAGGAAACAAATGTGTTTGATTTGGGAACTGATCTTATTCAAACATAACAAGAAGAGTATTTAGAACAATCATCATATTTTTATTGATATTGAGTTCATTTACATCCTTTCTATATCCCTTGATTCTAAGGTGGATCATTTAGAATAGAAGAATTATCCTAAGTACAACTGTCATAGTCCAATATAAATTTCAACAACATTCCGGCGCCATTTCAGTCATCTCCTAGATACTTAGGAGGAATTGCTGAATTGATCATCCAATCTCCCTGGAGATAAAAATTTTGGCAGTACTCCGGCAGCTTCTTCGGTCATTTTCCAGCACTTAGGAAGAATGTTGAATTCATCAACTGATCTCTCTCTTCAAAGAAGGAGACTTGAAGATCTAGTAGCATTTTGACCTCCCTATTAAGTTGGACAATTGACCAAGTTGTGCAACCCGCACAATCGATACACTAGTTGCGCGGTCGGCGCAACTGATAACATTGTTGCGCGGTCCGTACAACCAATAACCTCGTTCTAAGGTCCACGCAACTAATCGTTGCCTATATTTTCTACCTTCGGTTGCTCTGCTTCAGTTTCCTAAAATCTTCAATCACCCAAATGAGAGAGGGAGAGGGGTATTTATAGGCCCCACACACGTGCCAAATTGATTCCTTAATTGCGGTGTCCGCGCAACTGACTTTTTGGTATACCGACCCGCAGACATGTCATATTAATTGCGCGATAAGGGGAACCCATCTTTTTTGCTTCCGCGACCCGCGCAACTTACCTTCTTACTTCCGTGTCCCGCGCAATGACTCTTCTTAATTCCGCGGCCCGCAAAACTTAACTTCTTGCTTCCGTGATCCGTGCAACCATTCTTCTCAGTTCCGCGACCCGCGCAACTTACCTTCTCGGTTCCGCCACCCGTGCAGCTGATCTTCTTCGTAATAATTTTTTATGCTCCAACAAATGCCTCCTTGATCCGTTCTTTGTTCCCTTGAATCAAAGAATCAGAATTAATCCTCGTCCGTCAAATCGGTTGCGCGATCCGTGCAACGGCCGCCCGAGTACCGTACTCGACCCGTTTTGCTATAAATAGTGAGTCTGTCTCTATTTTCATAATTTTCGATTCCTGTAGTGGAGCTCTGAAGAAAATTTTCTTCCCCGCACAACTGAAACTTGTTGTGCGACTCGCGTAACGACCCTTCGTCGCGCAAGGCTTTTCAACCGTTGCGCTGCCCGCGCAACGACAACTGGTTGAGCGATCCGCGCAACTATCAGCTACCTCCACCAGCTCGCGCAACTGCCATTTTCAACAAATCCTTCGATTCGAACCCATTTTCTTCAGAATGGCTCGAACCAAAAGAACCTTTATTGCCATTGATCGCCCTTCTAGCCAACCCTCACACCAGGAGCTGCCTAACACTGAAGCTTACCAAACCGCAACCCCTCCAACCGCAGGGTCACCATCTTCTCCAGCCCAACCATCATCTAAACGTTTTAAAATGACTTCCAGATGCCCCACCTATATAAAAGAGCCTGTACGTCCCACCTTTGACTTCACCTTACGCATTAAGTCATTATCTTCCCCTATTCACAGGGCCATTGCCATGGGCAACTTGACAATGCCTCCATGGCACGGTCGTGAATACGACTGGGATGAATGGTTGAAAACTACAGCACATTATCCAACAATTAGTCAAAGACCACCAGTCAGAGAAGATACCCCTCCTCCTTCCAGGCCCAAGAAGCATCATCAAAACAAGGCCCGAGAGTTTCAGGAGAAGATTAAGAGCACAATAGGAATAAGCTCAACAACTCCTGGGACTCAGTCCGTGAAATCCAGGGTTTCATAAAATTCGACAACCCATATAAGCAGGGTGTTGTCTCTCTTCCAATCAGCATTCACCGCCATCATCCCATGTTGATCTATGAACCAAGAGACTACCTAACTGTAAAAAGATTGGCTTACACGGAGTCTTGGTCTTTTAAGGAACCCAAATTACTAGAGGGGATTTTGCAGCCTCCAAGACCGAGACAGTAAATAGGCAACATTCGTCCCATGATTTTTCTTGTTCCTTCTTTCGATGTACATAGTCTATATCCCACTTGTCTTTATGAAACCCTCAAGCAGCACTTCAGCCACCGTCCTTTTATTTGGAGTCCGGAAGAATTCAGAACTAGAGGTTTTCTGACTCCCCGGAATTACTATTCTGAGTGGGCTACTGCAGTTTTAGCGAAACACTCTAAGACTTTGTCAGATGTCAGTGTCTTTCTGGCAGTAGAAGCAAGTCGTATCCTTTTTGCAAAGAACCTTCTATTTTGAAGGCGTTCCTCAACTATTGGTGCCCTTCCACCAATTCTTTTCATCTTCCTGAAGGCAAGATGAGCATCACGTTATATGATATTCACAGGATTACTAGCCTTCCCATAACTGGCAAATTCTTCAATGAATTCATTCCAACCAATGAAGAATTCTCTTTTATCTTGTCTCCCGATCGCATCCCTTCCATTTCGGAGTCAACCATCGAACTCTTCAAAGAGAAATGTCGAAATCCCCAAACATCCATAAGATTCATCCCATGCAATGGTTGGCGCACTTCAGCCGAGCTCTGAAGTAATTCCCTTCTTCTATAATCCCTTTTTTTTATTAAGGCTGAATGTATATGTATATAATCTTGACTTCACTTGCTTACTTTTTCAGATTTAATGGCAATCACTCACACGAACTGGAACGCCTCAGAAAGGGTATAAAAGGTCGCGCCGAATATTCTGTTTGTGGGGAGCTTGCCGCATTTATTGCATACTGGCTAAGTGTAGTGGTCTTCCCCAGTTCCAAATCAACGGATGCTATTCGCCCTTCGTTGTTTGTGGTCGCAGGTGCCATGGCTGAAGGAATGAAATTTTCTCTTGCTCCGTCTGTCCTTTGTTCAATCTACAGAGGTTTTGGAGAAATCGCATGCCACGTGAAAAGCCCTTCCATCGGTTCTGCTTCAACTTACATACCGTGGCATTATTTTCTGGGTTGGCTTGGCGTCTACTTTCCCTGGACTTTCGAAGTCCCCAAAAAAGCTTACGTTCATCCTTCCAAAGTTTCTCTCTACTTTTTCCAAAAGAGGTCTATGGCCAAAAGATCTTACGACTGGGCCAAGGATACCATTTCTTCTGATACCAAGATAAACTACTTCCACTTTGGCCTTCCTCGTTACATTGTAGATACTGAGAAGGCGAACACAGACTCACTTTCTTCAGCAGAAAGAGGATTTTTCATATCCATCCGATCATGCAGCCTTCCCCTGAGGGAAGGGACTGAATTCTGGCGAGAACCATATTACCCAAGTCGCTTTGCTCGTCAATTCGGTTTTGACCAGGCAGTACCAGAAGACTGTGGACTAGTGACTTGGAGAATGCGAAGTTACGGGACTGGACCATTTAACTGGGCGATGATCTGGAAGCAATTATTGGGTCGGGCAAATTCTTCTTTTATCATCCTAGGATGTGATCGTACCCCACGAGCGTCATACAATCATATGAGATGGTGGGTACACCAGTCATACCTGGTCTGAAAAAGTTTGTCAGTGTCTAGGCCAATATGGCTTCCTCCCCTTAGGCTTAACGGTCGCACTATCGAAGCGGGAGTTAGTTTCATTGCGGAGACCAGTCACGCTCCTTCTGATAGTCATCATTGCATCATGATCTCAGTAGACGAGCCCATTCACGAGATAAAACCAGATAATACCCTTGAAGGATGGATAACATATGGCGACACTCGTGAGTTCGAACAGATTCTCATTCATCGACCACCCAGAGAAGAGGTCGCAGAACAGTCTCCCCATTAACCTGGGATTAATGTCAATCCTCCTGATCAGCCTTCTTCTTCTGCTCATCCTCAGCAACAACCGGCTTCTTCTCCCGTATCTAGGGCGATTCACCTCCCATTGCAGCCAGTTTTCTTCTCCAATGACAAGATCTCGAACACGCGCTCAAGTTTCACTGCAGGGAGAAGCTACTACTGTTGTTCCAGTTCAAGTTACTGCAGATATTCCACCGGGAGATTCCCAATCTCCTCCTTTTAAAGGCAAGCAAGTCATTGTCGAAGATTCGAGCACAGAAGATACTGTTGGTGAATATTTGACTTCTTCGTCTGAGTATACTTCTTCTGATGAGAGCGAGATAGGAGGGGAGAATCAAGAAAACGATTATGAGGAGGGAGAAGTGGATGTCAGCGGTGAAGATGATACAATTGAGGAACACATTCCTGCTGATGAGGGACATATTCCTTTAGCTTTTGGTGCCACTCCTGCAAAGACTTCTTCTGTAGCGAGGGAATAGGAAGAACCCCTTGATTATGGAGAATATAGATATTTGCCGTGTAAGAGAATGAATTTTGCTATCGCTATTTACTTTTGTCCCTCCTCTCTTTCTTATCTCACACACTTTATTTCAGGTGATCATGCTATGAATGCGGAGGCGAATAGTGCTTCTCCTCTGAACCTGCCTCCTATTGCATCATCAGCTTCACTAAGATTTCCCATACCTCCGCGATCAACAGCACACGAGATCACTTTTTCAGAGGAGCCAACTGACTTGCTCATCCCTGCTACTACTGTCCCAAGTGTTGAACACGGAATAGTTTCTCCGGCAGGACCAGCTAGCCTTCCCATCCCTGCTACTACTGCCACTCTGAGTGCCGAAGACAGGGCTCCGTCCTTTGCAGAGATGATAGAACCTGATCTTTCTCTTACCCGAGAGATGCTATCATTTGCCGCTTTAGTACCAGCAAAAAGTATATTCTTTTTTCTTGTTCATACTTTCCTTATTACTTGTACATAAAACTTTCATTATAACCTTTCACATTTCATTCCTTAATAGGAAACTTACCTCAAAGCGGTGCAACTAGCTTTGGTTCTATCGGCACTTCATTGAATGCGTCATCATTTGAGAAGATCTCTGCTCATAAATTAGCCCTGATCATAAATTCAGTACTGGCTATTGTTGAAATTTTTAAAGATCCTGATCAATGGTCTGATTTAGCCATCGCTCTAGATGTTTTGGACAACGCTTCTCGAATGGCTAGAGTTGATGTATCTTCCGTGCGTGATTCTCTCTTAAGGTTTCATAATTCAATAACTATCATGTCATCAGCTACAACTATAACTGTTCCTCCCGAAATCTTGGAATACAGAAAGCAGCTTACGTATTCTAAGGAGAGGGTTTCTCAACTTGCCCTTCTTGTCTCTTGCCACGATCAAGAACAATCGTCTTTACAAGATCAACTGAAGACCTTTGTTAATGAAAAAGCAGTTGTTCAAGATCGTATTACAGTCCTGAAGCAAGAAATTTCACAGTTAGAACGGCAAAGTTCGGAGATAGGGTTAAATATTGAAAGAGTCCAGGAAAAGATAGAATGCAGCTGTCATTCTGTAGACTCTGAGAGATCTGAACTGGTGAAGAATGAAAAGCTGATCATTTCTTTGGAAGAAAAGCTAGCTGATGCTCCGGATCCTACTCGGTTGATTTCGAATGCTCGATTGGAGCATGTTGCTGCTCAGGTTAGTTTTCAGGATAATTTGCAACAATGCTTGGCAGCATTAGGTATCACAGAAGAATTGTAAAATGTATAACTTTGATATATTTTGCTATTTGTTCATGCTTTCAAAATTGTAAATAATTTATGACATTCAGAGGATGATGCTTTGTATGTGATATTTTGACTAAAGTCCTTATGATATATTATGCTCTTTTTATTTTATTTTGCTATTTTATTATATCTATAGATATATATATCCTCTTATGTTCTGTTAGTAAGGATTTCCTAGATGATCCTTATCTCAATTGGCGTTACTAGGTTTTAGTTCGATTAGCCACACACAGTTTAAGCTCTTGAGTAGTGGTGCACATAGTTTAAGCTCTTGAGTAGTGGAGTCGGGTCTCATGTGATGGTCTCTGTAACTCTTAAGAGTTTGCTGGACTTCTCACTGCCTATGGAGTTCACAAACTGCGATTCATCAGAGGGGCCCAGTGAAGCTACCGGGGCGGTGAACTCGGTTGTTTTATGCACAGGGTTGGCTGCGGTAACTCTCTAGAGTTCACAGAGTTCACAAGGCTACCTTTGGGGTACCAAACCTAGGGTCGCCAGTCCATCAATGAGTAGGTTTAAACCTTTCCTCATGAGTTAGTACTGGAATCAAACCGTAGATCTGGGGGGTCTTACGCACGGTTGGCCTATCTAAAGCTCACACTGTGGCTCTTATTTTCTTCGTCTGCAAGGTTGAGCCCATTCACGAGAGGGCACTTTCTTCGGTTCCCCGTGACGCTGTCGGAAAGCTATACAGACGGCATGGGGGTTACGCATGACTGGCCGTTGGGGACTTTTAGACTTTTAGGCTTTTGGTCGTTGGCTTCGTCGGCCGCCCACATGGGTATGCGTACGATGGCCTTCATGGGATTTTTAGGGCCATTGGCTTCTCGCCGCTGCCTGAATGGCGATCTTGATAGGTCTTATGCGTAGTTGACTTTTTTAGAGCTTGATCCTTTTAGAGCTTCTGGTCCTTTTAGAGCTTGATCGTTTTAGAGCTTCTGGCTCTTTTAGAGCTCGATCCTTTTAGGATTTGGCTCTTTTCGGGATTTGGCCCTTTTTTGGATTTGGCCCTTTTTAGGATTTGGCCCTTTTAGGATTCGGCCCTTTTAGAGCTTGGCATAGAGCTTGGCTAGACTGCCTTGAAATGTCTTATCAGATAATATGAAATGTAATCGTCGTTGTTGCGAGAATGATATTCATCTCTGGCTAAGATTGATACGTCATCACCTCTGCTAATATTTTTAAGGGTATCCCTCTGTGTTGTTTGTAATATACCATCTTGATGACACTATCAATTTCAGCAGAGTTTTGCAGAGCTCGCTTGATAATAATGATTATGGACATAGTCTTGATATGCTCGCGAATAGCTTCTTTATTCATTTGATGCTATATGTTCTTGCCCCCTTTTGATGTAGAATCATTATGCTGATAATATTCTGGATCAAAAACGAAATATTATGCTGATAATATGCTGATCAGAACTTCTTCAGGGACGATATCTTTTGATGAAGTAAGCATTGACTGGTATACCGATACCTTGTCCATCTTGATTTACCACTCTGTATGCCCCATTGGAGTACACTTCCTTTATTATATATGGCCCATCCCATTTAGGTTCGAAATTGCCCCCTGTTCGGCAGGTGATCACTATAGGTCTTTTCAATATTAGCACCATATCTCCCTTTTTGAAAGAGCGGTATTTAACTCGCTTATCGAAAGCAGCCGATATCCTGGCCTGATATGATTGCAATCGCTGCTGGGCTGCCAGGAGTTTCTCATCCAGCAAATCTAGCTCTTTCAGTCTTATTTTTGCATTTTCATCATCTGTTATGGACTGATGCACTACCACTCTAAGCGATGCTACTTGCATTTCGATTGGGATGACTGCTTCTACTCCATATACCAATGAATACGGTGTTGCTTTTGTTGTCGTACGATGAGTAGTTCTGTATGCCCATAATGCTTCTCTCAATTTGTCGTCCCAATCACGTTTATTTCCTGTCACCGTTTTTTTCAATATTTTGATTATCGTTTTATTAAACGTCTCTACTAATCCATTCGCCGGTGGATAGTAAGGTGTTGAGAACGAATGTTGAATGTTGAATTTCTGACATAACTTTTCCATGCCTCTGTTTTTGAAGGGGGTGCTATTATCTGTAACGATTTTCTTTGGAATACCATGGCGGTATATTATGGGGTGTTGGATGAAATTAACCACATCCTTTTCTTTGACATTGCGCAAAGCAACTGCTTCAGTCCATTTGGAGAAATAATCGGTTGCTGCTAGGATATACTGCTTTCCTTTGGACGACGGTAGATTTATAGGACCAATTACGTCCAGTCCCTAAGCGGAGAAGGGCCAAGAGGCGACAGATTGATGTAGGTCTCCTGGAGAAATGTGTAGAACGTCCCCATGAATTTGACATTCGTGGCACCACTTTGCATAATCTATTGCGTCTCTGAACATAGTGGGCCAATAATACCCCATATGATGTATTCTGTGGAATAGGTTTCGGCCAGCCTAATGTGCTCCGCATTCACCGGAGTGCACTTCCCGCAATGTTTGGTTTGCTTCTTGTTTGTCTAAACAACGTAGTAGCACTTCATTGTAAGATTTTCTATACAATACTTCACTGCATATGATGAATCTGCTTGACCGCTGCTTGATTTGTTGCTTCTGTACTTGATCTTCTGGCAGAATATTATATTTGAGATAATCAACAAAAGTTTGACGCCAATCATCTGTCGTTATTTCTAAGCATGATATCGGAAGTGTATCGACAACTTCTTCAATGACCTCTGAAGATGGTAGAAACCTTCTTTCTTTCGATAGTTACCTGGAGAGGACTTCGATTAGGGCAGGATAGGGCTGCCGCCAAACTAGCCAAAGCATCCGCTTTTGCATTTTCAGACCGCGGTATATGCTTGATTTCTACATGGCAGAACTGTTTTAGTAACTTCTGCGCTTTTTGACAATAAGGCAATAATTCCTACTTTCTTACCTCGAATTCAGTCGTCAATTGGCTTATAATCAATTTAGAATCTCCGAAGATATGCAACATCTTTATCTCCATCTGTTGAGCTATTTCCATCCCAATAATGAGGGCTTTATATTCGGCCTCGTTATTTGTGCATGTAGTGCTCAATGCGAAGGAGTGAGGTAATAAATTTCCTTGAGGAGTAATAAATGTCACTCCTACCCCCGCTCCTGATGTTCGAGCAGCACCATTGAAATACATCTACCGTGGACTTTGCGGCTCGGTCAGCATCACTTGTTCATCCAGGAAGTCATTGTTGATGGTCTCGCATTCTGCTACAGGGTGTGCCGCAAGAAAATCCATTGCTTGTCCTTTTACTGCTTTTGTCAATTCATTTGTAATAGTGTATTCTGAAAGCAACAACATCCATTTGGCCAATCTTCCCGACAATAATGGTCTTGTCATCAGAAACTTTATCGGATCTGCTCTTGAGATTAAAGTTATCTCATGGGAGAGACAATAATGTCTTAGTTTCTGTACTGCGAATATTAGTGTCAGACACTCCTTTTCGATCGGAGAATAATTGCATTCCGCACCCACCAACGTTCGACTTAGATAATAAAGAGCAGTCTCTTTCCCGGCTTCATTTACCTGAGCCAACAAAGCACCCAAAGAATTTTCAGCTGCAGATATATATAAAATAAGTGGCTTTCCTTTTATTGGAGCTATCGGTACTGGCGGTTGTTTCAGCAGTTCCTTTATCGAATCAAATACATTCTGACAGGCTTGATCCCATACGAACTCTATATCTTTCTTCATTAAATGCAAGAATGGCTAACATCTTCTTGCCAAATTTGAAATAAAACGGTGAATATACGCCAGTTTTCCTTGCAAGCTTTTCAATTCTTTCAGTATTGATGGTGCAGGCATATTTTGAATGGCTTTAATTTTCTCAGGGTCAATCTCGATACCCCTATACTGTATAACGAAACCATACCCAAAGACACCCCGAATGCACATTTAGCTGGATTCATCTTTAACTGCTTCTTTCTTAATCGGCGGAAGACTGATGTCAAGTGTTCGCGGTGCTTCTGATGATCTCCCGATCTGACTACCAAGTCATCTACGTAACACTCTACGTGTTTATGCATCATGTCTTGGAAGATATTTTGCATTGCCCTTTGATATGTTGCTCCCGCATTTTTAAGACCGAATGGCATAACCTTATAGCAATAAATTCCAAGCGGCGTTCTGAATGTTGTTGCTTCCTCATGTTTAGGTGTCATTTTAATCTGATTGTACCCTACGTAGCCGTCCATGAAGGACATAATAGCATACTGAGTCGTACTATCAATCAACAACTCTGTTATCAGGAGTGGAAAATCATCTTTTAGACAGGCCTTATTCAGATCCCTGAAGTCAATGCACACCCTAACTTGTCCATTTTTCTTTTTCACAGGGACAATATTCGATATCCATCTCGGATATTTGACTTCTTTGATGAACCCAACTTTTATCAGTTTGGTAACCTCTTCCTCGATCAATGGAACCAAGTCTGGATAAAATCGTCTTTGCACTTGCTTAACTGGCCTTTTCTCTTTGGAGATATTTAATCGGTGCATTGCTACGGATGGCTCTAAACCTGGCATCTCTGCATAAGTCCAAGCAAAGATGTCTTTATTTTCCTTGAGAAGTTGGATGTATTTCTCAGCTTCCTGGTCAGAAAGACCAACACTGATAAATGTGTTTCTCGGTTCTTCTTCCGTGCCCAAGTTTATTTCTCGCAAACTGTCTATTGTTGGTTGTCCCTCGTCTTCCATTTGTTTCGGAGCCGTTTCACGATACTTGATCACTTCAGGGTCCTCTTTTGATAGTTTCGCGGCTACAGTCATATTTACTAATGATTCTGCCCCCAGTCCTTGAAATTTCCTTCACTTTCCCTGATCAATCCCAAGAGGCTTTGCATTCCCTTTCCTCGATTCAACCTAGTGGGTTCTTTATAATCAAAACCCATGTTTCTCATGATCTTCTTACTCACTGAGCTGTATTTTTCCAGATTTTGTGGTGTCAACCTACCCTGATATACATTACTCTTGATTTCTTCTCTTGGATCTGTTTTCACTTCGGCATAGAATTCTATTGGCTCGGGGTGTTTTGCGCGCCTCGACTTGGAATCTTCTCAGAGCGGCTGAAAACGGCTTACACCTCTCAACATTTGGCAGCGGCACTGTATAATTAGATTGCAAAATTCTCAGCTGTTCCAGTGATAATAAAGTTAGTGGTGGTTGCCCTGGTTGTCTCTGACGCTTTGGTACGAAATAGAACTTCTTCTTTACTTCTGCGGTCCTAGAGGATTCTGCCCTCTCTTCTCGGACATTGTTTACTTGAATATCTTCTAGAGTTCTGTTTTCATCATTATCTCTCACTTCTGTAGCAAACCCTCTGTAATAGCTTGCATCCGCAAAGAAAGACTCAGCCTCTGTATGTGGTTTTGCATCTACCATCACCTTATACTGTATTCCGTTTTTACAATATTTGAAGCATTGGTGCAAAGTAGATGGTATAATACTATACTGATATATCCACAGCCTTCCCAGGAGAAGATTGTACGTTGTCACGGCATTTATAACATGACATATGACATTAGTAGTTAATTCTCCTGCTTCTAGTGTCATCGTAATCTTACCCAGCGCGCGTTGCCCATCTTGATTAAAGCCCTGTATCATCATTCCACTAGGGCGCAGATTAGAACGACGATAACCCAATTTGCTTACCATTGAGAATGGCAAAAGGTTTACTGCAGACCCATTATCTATCATAATTTGTTTTACCCTTTTCCCACATATATGACCTTCTATCATTAGTGGCATGTTGTGTTCCGTCTCGCCAATCAAATCATCATCGGAGAATGAGATGACTGGTAGACAATCTGCTTGTTCATTGTGTCTTTCATGTTTCATTTCTGTCAGAGGAGTTTCTCTAACATTGTGATCAGACAATGCTTGGATCAGACTCTGTCGAAACTCCTCCGATAACTTAAGTGCGTCATAGATGCTTAGCCGTGCCGGTATTCCCTTCAAATGACTAACTACGTCATATGTTACCTTCGTTGTTTCACCCATGTTTTCATTTTCATCGTCATTATTCTGCTTTGCAACGACTTCTTTCCTTATGGTCCCTGACTTGACTTCTGCTTCACAGGGCTTATCGTTTTCTTTCCCGATTGTAATGTAATAACTGCTACTTTCTTTGTTATCTTTTGATCTTCTTTCTCTTTCATCGCTTGGGCCTTTTCCCGGATCGTGAGCATATTTACTGTCGCTCTCGTGTTCTTCTCTTTTCCTTCATTGATTATTATTTCGCCCTTGTTTATCATTTGTTGTATTATACACTTTAACGTGTAGCAATTCTCCGTCGGGTGCCCTACCAGGCAATGATAACAGCAGAAATCTCTTTCTCTAGTTTTTGTTACATGTTCGAGGTGCTTGGGTTCTGGCAATTCTATCGTGCCAGCTTTTAATAGTTGTTTCATCATGGGGACAACATCTTCTTTATCGAAGTCAAACCCTTCATGAGAGTTAAGCATCCTGGGTCTTTTTCCGTCGTATTTATTTCATGGTTGATTCTATCCCTCTTTTCGTTCTGGCCTTCTGTCCCTTGAGTCCCTCGCATCTTTGCTCTTCTTATTGCGATCGACAATATTCACATTCATCCTGCCGGGTACTCTCCTAGCTGTCTCATGATGGAATGCTGGCATTTTACGAGTCATTAATTCCAAAGCATGAGCCTTGGTGGCTAGATCACGGAATGTTCTGATGTCGGCGCTTGTGAGTCTGAACGCAATTCCTATTTTCATAGAATTCAGACACATTTTGACCTGTTCTCTTTCTTCTGGCAACTGTCTGCATGAATCTCCCAATGTTTTCCATCTGTCTATGAATTTTTTTACTGGTTCTCCTTCTCTCTGTCGTATGGAGGTTAATTCTGTAATACTAACATTACGTTCTGAGGAGAAAAAAATTTACATTAAGGCGTCCTGTATTTGCTCCCAAGTTCGCATCAACCCTGAAGCCAGGCTGAAATACCACCGAAATGCTTTGTGCGTTAGTGATGATCCGAACAATCTTAAGCAGTACTACGGTATCGTAGAAAAATTTTCTCATGCTGGTAATGAAGTGCATCAGATGCTCTTCCGGTGAGCCTTCCCCGTTGAACTTCTGAAAATTTGGATGTTTGAAGTTGGCCGGGAATGGAACATCCTCTACCTCTCTTGGATATAGCGTACGATATCTGAAGCGGCCAGTATTTTCACACTCTCTTTCTATTCTCACAGTTTCTTCAACGACTTGTCTTATATCTTCTTGTGTTATGGTTCTCGTGGCGGGAGCGGACCCTCTTGATCCTTCCCCTTGTGGATGAGAGCCTTCGTGCTGATTTTCCTGCCCATTCACTGTACCCATCTTTAGTGGGGCTGTCATCTGAGCTACGTTATGTGCAAGGGTTGCCAAGGCCTCTCTGAGATTTCTACACTCTTCTGTTAACATTCTTTGAGCTTTCTCCATCTCATTGATGCGATCCTCTACAGTCGATATATTGTTTTGGTTTGCATCAGTTACATATACCGCAGCTTCGCCACTCTTCGATGAAGTTGTAGTTGGAGTAAGGCGAGAGTATACAGACATAACAGGACTTTCAAAGAAAGGAGAAGATGGGGTTTTGTTTGACTTCTCTATACTCTTGGAGTTGTCAATCAATTGGGGTGATATAGACATCGGCGAACTTGTCTGGGGAGACACGGATGTTGGTGAAACTGCCATTAATGCTTTGCCTTTCTGTTCTTTCGTCCACCTTACCCTTGGGGCAACTAAAGCCAGAAAGTCACGCGACGTCACCTGTGGAATTATTCGCTCGGGGTATATTGCTGGTGGAGCGAGTTCAGGATGCTTCCTAGCTGCGTTACGTGTTATAGGCCCTCTTACTCTCGGCGAAGGCAGATTTGTTCGAGCATTTTTTGCATTTCGCACCCTTGTCTTGTGAGACGTTACAACGGTCCAACCTTTGTCACCATCTGATGGTTGGGGTGAAGCAGATACAACTCCAGTTGTTGCTTGAATCATGTTGCTTTTACTTGGGGGAAACCGATTCATGTATGCGGGAGCTTGATTTGGTGTATATTCTACACGAACCCGGTTGATGTAAAATGAAAGCTTACTTCTCTTGTAGGAATTGCCATTGATTGTAATTTGTAGTAGAATTTGGACACCTTCAATAGTGAACACATCTATAGTTAGTAATTACAAGGATAAGATTATCTACCTTAGAGATGAAGGGGAGGATGTTTCCACTGAGAATCGCCATTTTGGCGTCATGAAGACGCCATACTATGGTGACTGTTCTTAATCATCTCAATGTTAATGCTAAAATTAAAAAAAGTCCCCAGCAGAGTCGCCATTTTGTTTCGACAAGGAAACAAATGTGTTTGATTTGGGAACTGATCTTATTCAAACATAACAAGAAAAGTATTTAGAACAATCATCATATTTTATTGATATTGAGTTCATTTACATCCTTTCTATATCCCTTGATTCTAAGGTGGATCATTTAGAATAGAAGAATTATCCTAAGTGTAACTGTCATAGTCCAATATAAATTTTGACAGCATTCCAACGCCATTTCAGTCATCTCCTAGATACTTAGGAGGAATTGCTGAATTGATCATCCAATCTACCTGGAGATAGAAATTTCGGCAGTACTCCGGCAGTTTCTTTGGTCATCTCCCAGAACTTAGGAGGAATGTTGAATTCATCAACTGATCTCTCTCTTCAAAGAAGGAGACTTGAAGATCCAGCAGCATTTCAACCTCCCTATTAAGTTGGACAATTAACCAAGTTGTGCGACCCGTGCAACCGATACACTAGTTGCGCGGTCGGCACAACCGATAACATTGTTGCACGGTCTGTACAACCATAACCTCGTTGCGCGGTCCGTGTAACTGATCGCTGCCTATGTTTTCTACCTTCAGTTGCTCTGCTCCAGTTTCCTAAAATCTTCAATGAACCAAATGAGAGGGGGAGTGAGGTATTTATAGGCCCCACACACGTGCCAAATTGATCCTTAATTGCGCAATCCGCGCAACTGACTTTTTGGTATACCGACCCGCGAAACTTGTCATATTGATAGTGCGATAAGGGGAACCTGTCTTTTTTGCTTCCGCGACCCGCGCAACTTACCTTCTTGCTTCCGTGTCCCGCAAACGACTCTTCTTAATTCCGCGACCTGCGCAACTTAACTTCTTGCTTCCGTGATCTACGCAGCCGTTCTTCTCGGTTCCGCGACCCGCGCAACTTACCTTCTTGGTTTCTCGACCCCGCAACTGATCTTCTTCGTAATAAATTTTTATGCTCCAACACTCACAAGGTTAGTAAGTTGGGTCACAATTTTGACCAGAATATTTGGCCCATTTTACATGTCTGGTCCATTCACTCTATTTTACTGATCATTACCCTAATTTTGACTAGTTACTCGCCCCGATCATACTACATATGAGAAAGATATTAGGCAAACAAGATTGATCAACAATTTGAGTGAATTTTGATTTAAACATCTGAAGTTATTTACTCTTCAATCTGGACTGATCAGATTATCCAAAAACGGTTAAAGGTTATTCATAATATTAAAAATATATGAATGAATAGAAAACACAAACATCAGCTTGATCCAAAACTTCTATGGCCTCCAAGAAATTTTAAATGGTAGAGGTTCAATCCCACTATTTCCTATGGTGTGGTCCACTTGAGCTTTGGATATGTTTCCTTTTTGTTCTTTAGACCTCAAATTATTGTTAACATAGATGAATGGAGTGGATAAAATAAATAAATAATGGTGGACCCCACAGAGTTTACTCTGGTAAGGGTAACAAGTAACTGACCTAAATGTAGTGGAGAAGGGTTTTCTTAAAACATTCATAATCATATATTGGGCCTGCCAATTATTCTGGTCAAAATTGTGACCCAACTTACTGACCTCGTGAGAACCTAAGAATTGATGTTAATAAGTTTTGTGGGCCCTATCATGATGTGTGTCGAACATCAACACTGTGGATTTGATGTGTCCCCTTTAGGTTATGAGATGTCTCAAAAATCATCTGTATACGAAACTCAAGTGGGTCATACCATCTAAAACTATGTGAAGACATCCTAAAAAATATAAAACCACTTTGTAGGGCCCACCTGAGTTTTAGATGCGGCTGAAAATTGGTTTGACCCCTCATCCAAGTGGGACACACATAATGAGTGAGTTGGATATGTGAATCACATTTAGGCAGGCCCAATATATGATTATGAATGTTTTAAGGAAACCCCTCTCCATTATATTATGTGGTGTGGCCCACCCAAGTCATGGATTGACTTTATTTTTAAGCTCTTGGCCCACCTAAGTCATGGATTGACTTTCTCCATACCGTTCAACGCTTTTCTCGGATCATTTTAAGATATTAACTAAAAAAGGGACGGGTCCAAAGCTTAAGTGGACTACAAAGTAGGGATTGAACGTCCACCAATAAAAATAACGTTCATAGAAGTTTTGGATTAAGCTGATGTTTGTGTTTTCTCTTCATTTATATCTTTTTGATATTATAAACATGTTGGATGTCAAATAAACATTATTGTGGGCCCAAGGAAGGTATCAATGGTGGAAATCATTATTCCACACTGTTTCGCGTGGCATGGTACACTTGAGTTTTGGATTTACCGAAAATTTGGGATCAACCCACACCGTTCATCCATTTTTCGAGATAATTTTAGAGAATTATCCAAAAAATGAATCATATCCAAAGATTAAATGGACCACACTACAAATAAGGGGAACGGATTGGCTACTCCCCTTGACACCATCCAATGGCTGGTGGTTGGTGCTCTATGAGCCCTACCATGATGTATGTGTTTAATCCATGTCGTCTATCTATTTTTAAAGACCATCTTACGGTACGAGACCAAAAATGAGATATATCCAAATCTTAAGTGGACCACATTCCAGGAAACAGTGTTGAATGAGCGTCAACCATTAAAAAATATTTTGGGGCCATAAAAGTTTTGGATCAAACTGATTTTTGTTTTTCCCTTTCATCTGGCCCTGTATGACCTAATCAACATATTCGATGTCAAATAAACAGTACAGTGGGCCTTAGGAGGATTTTAATGATGGATATATAATAATTTTATAACTTCTTTATATATATATATATATATATATATATATATATATATATATATATATATGGGAATATGGGAAAAGGTTCCATACGGTCGAGCTCATGGGAACTTCTCATACGGTCGAACTATGTGGGCCCCACCATGATGGGTGTCGAACATCTACCCCATCAGTCAAATGCACCATTCCATGGTGGGCCTGGGGCTTAAAAATCAAGTCAATCCGTGACTTTTTTGGGTCACACCACATACAAAAGTTGAGAGGGGTTACCCTCCATTAAAATATTCATAATCATTTATTGGGCCCATCGAGATGTGGTTCACAAATCCAGCCCATCTATTATGTGTGTCCCACTTGGCTGATGAGTCAGACCAAGTTTCATATGCATCAAAATTTCAGGTGGGCCCCACAAAGTGTTTTTATATCTTTTAGGCATTTCTTCACATGATTTTAGATGGTATGGCCCACCTAAGTTCAGTATACGGCTGATTTTTGGGATATCCCATAATTTAAAGGGGGCCCATCAAATGCACGGTGTTGATGGTCGACACGCATCACAGTGGGGCCCATTTAACTTTGATATCCTTTAAACCATTCATACAACTCGGAGCTCGAGGAGCGTCAGCGCTCTCTCGACCCTCTCTCTCTAATCCTCTCCATCCCCCCCTCTCTCTCTCTCTCTCTCTTTCTCTCTCATGCCCTAATTCTCTCCATCCTCTCTCTCTCTCTCTAATCGCTCCATCCCCTCTCTCTCTCCTCTCTCTCTCTCTCTCTCCTCTCCTCTCTCTCTCTCTCTCTCTCTCTCTCTCTCTCTCTCTCTCTCTCTCTCTCTCTGTTTGATCCAAAAAAGGGAGGGAGCCGAAATGACGCCCTCCCTACCCACGCTCGCCCTTCTCTCTCTCTCTCTCTAAGCTCGGTTGAAGACTCAATCACGAACGTGAGGTATCTCTCTCTTTCAATCTCTCTCAATCTTAATGTTGATTTAGGAATTTGGGGATTTAGTAATTTGTGGATTCCCAATTTGATGTGGACCCCCATTTAGGGATTTGAGGATTTTATGGCTTACAGATTTGAATGTGGACCCCGAATTGGGAATTTTTTGATATTACAAATTAGGGATTTGGGGATTTTGAATGCCGACCGTGATGTTTATATGTCATCCAAAAAGTTCGTGTGCTGACACATGCACTGAGAAATTAATCTCTGTAGATTGAGGATAAGAGATCTGGCTAAGGACTTCCCTTTGTTTTTAGCTGCTTTCATCAGTCGTCCTCTTTTTCTCTGTGTCATTCTTTTTTCATTATTTTTCTTCAGCTGTGTTCTGCTATGTCTGTTGTATCTTTAATTCCTTGCTTTTTAATAATATTTTCTTGCCTTTCAATTTTTATTTTTTATTTTTTAAAAAAAAGAAGGAAAAAAAGAGGTGAATTTCGTCAAAACATTGGAAATCTTCCAAGGATGAAATTGAACTTTTTGGTGCACAAAATATTCTGCCTTTGGGGTTTCACTATTCAATACCGACAGCCACTTGTAAAAAAAAAAAAAAAAAGTCTGAGTTGCTGATCCCTTGAAACTTTGTGTCATGCCCCAAACCCAGAGATCAGACTCACAGGAATCCCGATCGTCGAATCTAATGCCGACACCTCCGTAGTACCCCATTCTCGGCTCCCAGCACCCATACGCCAGATTCTGATCCTGGGATCATACAAGGAGGATTTTTCAACGTACATTTATCTCGTAAGAATCATAACCACAAGTTTACCCAAATCACAAAGGCAGCATCATCATCACATTTCTACTAATATAAATATTTGAATACAATGCTGAAAGGGAAATACATATGTCGAAAATCAAAACTCCAGAAGACCGCTGCGCGCTCCAAGCTTAACGCTGCTGCAACCTAACGCCACCTGCACACATCTATCGTGCATAAGCTTATAAAAAGCTTAGAAGGTGGTGAAAGTGTGTGTAAGGTAAGTGTCAAGTATACAATAAAGCCTATAAATCATACATCATCAGAATAAGCGGAAATACTGACAAGATCATGAATCGTACAATATCAGAGTAAGCGAAAATATACTGGTAAGTCCATGAGTCATACAATATCAGAGTACGCAATGCAGATCATAATAAGCCAAATATCATATACTGCGGATGCAATGCAATATGCAGATCCTGCCAAGTCCGTCTAAGTCATATAAGTGTAGAAACATAGTAATCCAAAATGTCATATGCCGTGGATGAAATGTAATATGCGATGCGAATGAAATGACCAAGCTAGAGTGAAGTCGGGATGATAGTACGTAGTATCGTGGGCTATGGGGTCCATCACAAGGGAATTCTATCCAAACCAATCTCATACCTAAATTTGGATAGTCAAACACAATATGGTAAACTCCTGATCTCAAGTTAGTCGCGCACCCCAACCAAAATCCTGGCCATTGCGAAGGTACACATAACAAATAGTTACGCACCACCAGCCCGAGTGGATAGTGAATGGATGAATGAATGAGTATGCAACTCCTGCTCAGTAGTCTACCACCACAATAGCCTGCCAACCACTGGTAGCTCGCCCAGTGTGGTAGCTCGCCCAAGCCTCAGCCCTGCCCACATCAGCGTCCTCCCACGTGTGCTCACCCACATGTGCAACAGTGACAGGGTGTCATAATATCATGCCAGTCCTCATATCAAGTCCACATATTAGAGCGGTTCCTCTCTGAGAAATCACCGGGGTCTAGTACACTCCACACTGACTGCCGCCTCCCTAGCCGCACAGCCCAGCGAGTGGAAGAGACCACACTATCCGTCTGACCAGTAGTCTGTCAATACCTACCCGGCTTGTCAATAGCGGACTCATTTGCAAGCTAGTCAAACTCAGCCTAGCTTGCAGCCCCCTCACTTGGGTGGATAAGGTCACACCCCCTTCCAACCGACCACGACACAGTGGGAGACACGGCCTCATGGTATAGGCACTGACGCTCATATTTCACTCAGTCTAGATGTTGGAGCATCTCCTAGTACGAAGGAGGTTCTGGGACTTTCACCCAAGGACATCCTACGTGCCCATAGTACTAGAACCAAGCATTTTTGGTGTCCCATCTGGCCATCCACGATGTGTCTGTGGAGGCCACGACCCTGATGTCGCTAAAGCGTACAATAATCATGTCACACATATGCGAGATGCATGAGTCACACCATCCAATCATGTAGCAATCCTGCGGTATCGCGCGCTCATGTGGGTAACTCCTATCAGTGAGTCCCATGAATAGTTTGCCCAATGACATATGCTATGATCAGTCACTACTCATATCAAGCATACATATGATGCGTATGGGCATGAATCATGGAGTTACACTACGCATGTTATAAGGTGATAAACTATCCTCACAACGAAGATGGGCCTAAATGGCCTACAAACAACAAGATGGGCTTATCAATGGGCCCTAGGGAGAGTTATAATGTGGACATTTAACCAACATTATTCTTACAATGTGAACGTCAAACCATCATTGCTCCTAAGGCACGGCCTGCCATAAACATCATTATATAAACTATGGTGGAATCACACATTGCAATGGGCCTTCTGTACATCCCATTGGGCCTCAACCCATGGGCCTCCAATACATTAAATGGCCTCATAACATGGGCCTCATATATGTCTAGGTGGGCCTCAATTGATGAGCCATAACTACATCAAGATGGGCCTCCTCAAATGGGCCTGATATATATCAAGGTGAGCCTCAACAATGGGCCACAAATACATCAAGATGGGCCTAATCACATGGGCCTCATATATATACCAAGGTGGGCCTCGTACATCCCCAAAAGACAAGAATCGTACAGAAGGATCATTTGGACCATACCACAAATAGCAATGGAGATAATAATTTTTACGATTAAATAATTCACAGGGCCCACTATAAAGTTTATTTTCCAACCAATCTAATCATAAGGTCATAAAGACCTAGATTAAGAGCGGAAAACAAATATCATATTGGTCCAAACCCTGTGGCCCAAGGGTTTTCTTAATGGTGGACATTCAAACCCACTATTTCTATAATATGGTCCACCTGATCCTAGATCTGTCTCATATTTAGTGTCAAGCCTTAAAATGAGTTTTCAAAGTGGTTGGATGGCTTGGATGCAACACATGCATCATGGTGGGTCCCATAAGGATGGACGGTGTGGAGAGAACACATACATCAGTAGGGGGGTCCCACCGTCCAGTGGTGTGGACGGTGTGGGTAAAACACATACACCATAGTGGTTCCCACCAAATGGACTGACGGTGTGGGTATATATACATACATCAGTGGGTCCCACGTGGGGCCCACCATAACATTAATTTTCCATCCAATCTGTTGCTAAGGTCACGTAGACCTGGATGTAGGAAAAAAAATTTCATATTGACCCAAAAGGGTTTTAAATGGTAGACGTTCAATCACCACTATTTCCTACCGTGTGGGCCACCTGAGTCCCAGGTACAACTGATTCTAAGGGTGGCCTGTTGCCCTAAGGGGGGCCCACCAAATGCAAGGTGCTGATGTTCAACGCACATCACGGTGGACCCACGGTCCCTACCAATGGAGCCCGCCACATGCTCAGGACACCCAGCACGTCCTCAGGATGGTCAGCTACAGCAGGCGCTGCTACTGCTCTTCCTTTTTTTCTTTTTTTTTTGAAATGTGAATTTCTGTAGTTTTTCGCAGGTGGGGCCCACATCAGGAGAATCTGACCCAGCCATTGGATTTCATGGCTCAAGACAGACCCATCAAGCCAAATATTTGAGGTATTTTGGGGTAAAGAAACATCAGAGTGCATTTTAACGGTGAAAACTACTATTTTCTATGCTATGGCCCGCCAGAAAACCGATTGACTTCATTTTTCGGCTTAACGCCTAAAATGATCTGAAGAATGGAATGGACGGCCGTAACACCCTGAAAATTGGGGGTCAAGCATAAACTCAACTCCCGAGTTCCAACGCATCACTTATGCAACAAAATGAATGATGATTGAATGTTGTCTGTATTAGTGCATTGAACATGAGTGAGATTAAGCCAAAACAGCATATCATACTCCAGAGACAGTTAAATTGCAAGCGGAAGACTGTGATAGATATATAAAATATAAAAATAGTGGTGAGTCTCCAGAGTGTGATAATGTTACCAGGTTAATGAATTACAAGTACAATTTCAAATTATACCAAAGGTGTAGTGTTATCTAGTCAACATCCCTGTAATCCCGTCGATCAAGACACGGCTCACTTGAAGCCATCAGCATACAACATATACGAACGAGCATCATTATCATCATAAAGGTTCGGCTCCGCCTCAGGAGTATCGTCGCCATCTGCAATCAGACAAAGTCTGGTGGGTGTTCGGAAACCGTCCCGTAACGTGGGAGTGAGTGATCAACTCAGTGGAACAATAAAGCATAGGTTAACATGTTATCAACTCAGTCAAGCAGTAATGATAAAGTAGTACAATCAAACAATTCTAAATACTCTTATTAATGCAAGTATAAATGCAGTCATGATGTATGCCCTCACCACACACACCCTCGTGCGACACCATCTTACGTTCGCGGCATGCTTTCATCCCTCAGTGCTCCACATCTTTCAGGCACATGCAATACGATGATGAGCATGATTACCGAGTTATTATTAGTCCATTTCAAACAGCAGGATTGGAAAACTAAGGTACCTCCCTTGTATCATTCCCAAACATGATTCATCCTAGGGTCGTCAGTCCTAGTTAATCTCATACGATGGTGTGTTTCTAGGTCGCTGCAAAGGCTATCAGGGCTGTTACGCACAATGGTTACACCACTCCCCTATCACCTTTTTAACAGTTTATCACTAAGCTGATACAGACCTAGTTCATACTCTATGCACTGCGGCAAAACTCGTCGCCTTACCGCAAATTCAGAGTATGCTCGAGGTCACTACAAAGGGCTGTCAGGGCTGTTGATCACAATCGTTACACCACTCACCCATCACCTTATCAATGTAGGCCGACAGCACGAATATAGTGTCCCATACCACCATAATCGGCTCACAAGTCTGGTTGCTCACTGGTCACTATGGGGAGGCACGTGGCCCCAGCGTAAGCCGACAACTCGACCACGGTGTCCCATACTACCATGCTCGGCTCATGAGTCTTAGCAGATCGAGGTACCATGGTTAAAAGGGATTTCACTGGTAAGTTTGGTACCCTAGGTTCAAGCAGTAGCGTCCAAACATGGTGAACATACATAAGACAGATCGGGTTACTTGACGAGCTCAGCTAGCTCGAGCGCACAACAAGTTGAACGATATGAAGCGCATAAGCACTTCGTGTGGCCAACCACTATCGCCAACCGAAGTACGACTTGAGTTCGTCGAACACATCTCATGTGGCGAATGAATCACAGCCACGAATTCAATCCCGTTACCGATTGCCTGGACTATAATCATAGCCTCAAACACAATCAATCCATGACCAGAAGCATGTAGAGTAAAGCAGAATAAACAAAGTGATTCAAGCATGTTGACAAGCATGTCATAAAACATGTAATAAAGCACACTATAAACAAAAAATACAAACACCTATATTTCATAAGCGGTTAATTTAAACAAGCAACATGGAGGAAAATCATATACATCTCTAAGGTCGCTGAGAATCCTATCTCAACACCCTTATACATTACAATTTACTAACTACTACTCATTCAGACATTTCAACAAACACTTTAAACTACATACATCAACATACATGACGTATGTTGATCACATAGGTATAAGGTCAAATCCTTTCACTGGGGAGTTGCCCCAATTATAACGTGCGCACCCACGACGGATAGTCATGGCAAACAGGAATCCAAGTTCCATGTTCCTTTAGTCATTTCCACAAACACTTGGGCTACACATTTTAGCATATATAGTGTATATTGGCCGTGGCGTGATTTAGGGCAAATCCTTTCGCCAAAGGGGTATCGCCAATACAACAATCATATATCCATGACAATTAGTCATGGCGAGCACGAATGAGAATTCTATACTCATTCAGTCATTTTCACAAACACTTGGAATACACTCTTTTCAACATACACAGTGTGCATTAGCGAAACATGTATTAGGGCGAGTTCTTTCGCCAAACAAGTATTTTATCCATATATAATATATCAATACAGTAAATAATCATGGCAAACACATTTACAAAATTTATACGTATACGATACTTTCTACAAATACCTAGAGTATGTAAAATTCCATATTCTTCATCTTTAATCGAAACAGAAAACAGACAACACTTTGTACATGTGCAATTGCATGCAGATCATGAATTTATCATTATCTGACATTGAAAGCATTGAAAACCATAACCTATACACCTAAAGTCCGCACCTTTTATTGTAGAATCATAACAAATCAGATAGGTTTGCCAAGCTTCCGTATTCGACAGTTTGGTAACCTAGAGAATGAAATAGGTTAGCTATTTCATAACCTACAACCTTCACAACTCCAAAACAGATTAGGGTTAGGATTTCTTACCTAGAAATGAAGCCAGAATCCCGGGAAAGCGATTAGAAGGAAGTGGTTAAGCATGAATAGCAGCAGGGAAGCAAGGCAGGAACAATCTCCCACATCTCCCACACTTTCTCTCTCTTTTCTCTCTCTTTTCCTAGGGTTTTTCTCAAATTCGTATGGCTGAATGAGAGAGGGTTTAAAGGTCCTTATATAGCCTAAAACTTCACTGAAATAGACTTCAGGTCAAGGTATACTTAGGTTATATCCAAAGTGGACCTGTTTCAGCTCAAGGGAGCACTTCTGCCGGGCCCCCTTGAGCCAAAGGTCAGACTTAAGCTCACTAACACTGGATCTACGTTTAGTTAAGTTTTCGTTTTAGTTGAGATTCCAGATCGCAAATGGCGGACCAGTTTCAGTTCAACGGTCAGTGGATCTCGATCGGAGATTCCAAGTACATGAATATGTTTAGGGAAATATCCCTGATCCGAGGGTGTAATTTGGTCTGATTCTGACGGTCTGGTTGCTTAATACTGATCCACAAGCGAGAGGTGCCAGATTTCATAAATTTCTATTTTATTTTGAATTAATTTCACATTTCTCACACTCCCCGCTCCGAGCTCAAGCGAATGGCACTGGGACACTATCTGGATTTGATTTCTGAGATGGTTGTCAAGCCCAGCAAGGCGGTCATAATTCCTTAACTTCGTGTTAATCAGAGTTCCGACGTGCGGTCTAGATCTGATATGGAGTTTCGAGATGCTCCCGAGAGCAGCCGGGTAATGAGATTGATCCTAGATTTTAGGATACCCTAGCATCAATGATTCTACAAGTTTTGGGTCTTGCAGATCGTATTTAAAGTGATTGGTGCTAATTTCACAGGTACTCTAGTTTAACACTGGCTAATTCTCACCTAATTTCTAAAGGATTTAGTCCTATGTGATTTCTGCCTCAGGTGGTACCTGGGCCTTTGTAGTTTGTATATAAAGTGATCTAAGTTATACTACTTAGTTAGTTTAAGATAGTGTCTAGGGTGAAAGTACTTAGAAAAATTGAAAGAACAAGATGGTAAAGGGTGGGATTTGTGAAGGAAATGGGTTAAGAAGCGATTTTAGACTGTGGGATTCAGTTCTGACAAGTTAATAAGGTGTTAGGGTCGACCCATTGCCTAAGGACGTCTTATTCCAGGTTGGTAAAAATATGGGATGTTACAATCTACCCCCCTTAAAATAAAATTTCGTTCCCGAAATTAGCTAAGGGTAATAAGTAGAGATTTAATTATTTCTTTTGCCTAAGTTTTATTGATTTTGAGTTTCTATGCGTGGTAGGGTATATACTAGCCTGGTTCAGTTTAGTCTACCCCCCTTAAAACTTATTTCTTTATCCATTTCCCATATCCTGATGGTTTTCTACAATTTATTTCTTTACCTATTTGGAGTCTTGACGACAATTCCCAACTAGTTAGAGTAAGATAGTTGTTTTCAATGTTTGACCAACACGGAGAGACGATATAGTGTGCTTGATCCCGATACATCGATCATCTACCGGGCCTGAGTAGGAAGCTCATCGTATCCCTTCCGAATCCTGGTGGATCCTGGTCTTCTGCTCTGCCAAGCAGTGAGTCCATTGGTAGTCGCCCAGGATTGAGAATTGGGTTAAGCCGCGAATGCTTCACAGTTGTATATTTCAGTAACTCCGTAGTCCGATCACTTTAGAAACGTAGGGAATGTCCATCATTGAAAGGCTCAAATTGTCTATGTCTTAGGTTGCCTTTAAGGTCTTAGTCTAAGAGAGTCCTTGTTATTATCTATGTCCAAGGAAATGGTGAATCAAATCTTACTAGATCATCCTAAAACGGTTTCTCATAATAGAACTTACTAGGGCTTCTATAATGTTCGTATTCAACGAGCACAGTTTCGATCCTGGGCCAGTGGGGTAGGGTCCACCACGCTTTCGCTGCGCCACCTAGATCAAAGAGGTGTATTGATTTGACCTAGCTACATCTATCGGTCTCTGGCATTCTCTAATATAACCGGTATTCTAGTCTTAATTTAAGAGTAGTGGAAATCCATAGGTGTAGTCCAAAGTATATGCTCATACGCTAGATGATTTCACATCATTTCTAATACAAGGAAGGGTTTTATCACTTAGGGTCAAAGTTGCCTAATTGGAACTGAGTTGTCTATACTTAACGCTCGAGCATTTCACATATGCTCATTCCAACAAAGAGGGTCCTAAGGTTCACATTATAAATTTGTTGGATTTCCTACACGGTCATGTCTGTCGAAATCTAGGAGCACCGCTCTAGGTCAAAAACTCCAAGGGCCTATTTGACCAGTGGTCTTAAGTTGTATTAAATGGGCTATATTGCTAATCCCACCTCGGGATTTGGAGTGACATGATAGGTAGGAGGGTGGGTGGGAATTAAAATTAATTTTATAGGCTTTGGAAAATGAGCCTTGTGTTGGAAAGTGGGAGATGAGATTTCCAAATCCCATGATGATGAATCTCTAAGCATACTTGGAAAGGAAAATTTCCGGGCTTTATTTTATTAATATGGTACACTCCAAACATGGTATTGGAAAACATAGGATACACCCAATCCAAGGACAATACCTAACACATACATTTATTGTTACTTTTACAATTCTATCCACCATAATCCCACCTAAAGTAGTTTGGCTGAACGGGCCCTAAACGTCCTCAAACATCTAAAACATTCTACCAACTGCTACACCCATCAGCATGAAAACAAAAACATCTAAAGACTGTAAGTCATGCAAACTACAAGACAACAGTATGGATGACTAGACATCCGAGAAAATGGCCGACCCAATGACAAGGAAAGCCATGGAAAGTGAAGGAAAGGAAAGAAAAAAGGGCTGGAGGGTTGGTTCTCCATAGACTTGCGTCTCAACAGGGGTTGTAGAGGCCCAACAGACAGTGATTGAAGATGAAAATATTATTTTGGTTCGTCGGTAAAAGTCAGGGTGAAAATTTTACCGACGAATGGCACTGGGAACATATTCGCCAGTAAAAATATTATTCCCGACGGTTTTGGTTCGTCGGTAAAAGCCAGGGTGAAAATTTTCTAACTTAAATACACAACACTTTTACCGATGAAAATTTTCGTCGGTAAAAGTGGTTCTCTGCTTTTTACCGACGAAAATATTTGTTAATAAGACTCTTAGCGGGAAATTTTTCAAAATAGCGGGAAAATTACTTTTACCGATGAAAATTTTCGTCGGTAAAAAAATTATTCCCGACGAAAAAGAAAATCGTTGGTAAAACAGTACTTTTACCGACAAAAAAGAAAATCGTTGGTAAAACAGTACTTTTACCGACGAATTTTTTTTCTTCGGTAAAAATTTGGTCTCTAAAAACACTGTTTCTTGTAGTGTATCCAAGTGGAAGTGCGATTTCATATTTATGGATTTCATTTCTGGGTTACTAAAGATGAGAAAGGGGCATGACTCCATTTGGGTGATTGTGGACTGGTTGACGAAATCGGCCCATGTCATGCCCTAAACTCGAAAATTGGGCTCACAAAATTTTCGATCGCCAAATCCAGTGCCGCTAGCCTCCGTAGTACCCCATTCTCAGCTCTCAGCGTCCATATGCCAGATTCCGATCCCGGGATCCTACAAGGAGGATTTTCCAACTTACATTTAACTCGTAATAAGCATAACCACAAGTTTACCCAAATCACAAAGGCAACATCATCATCACATATTCACTAATATAATCATTTGAGTACAATGCTGAAAGGAAAATACAATATAGAAATATTAAAGAAAACTCCAGAAGCTCAACCGCACACTCCTACCTCAGCTCGGCTGCATCATAATGTCACCTGCACACATCTATCGTGCATAAGCTTATAGAAAGTTTAGAGGATGGTGTAAGTGTGTGAGTAGTATATGCGTGCTCAGAATGTAATATCAGAGTAAACGGAGATACAGATAAGTCCATGAACCATACAATATCAGAGTAATCAGAAATACTGACAAGTCCATGAGTCATACAATATCAGAAATATTGGCAAGATCATAAATCATACGATATTAGAATAATGTGAAAACATGCTGATAGGCCCATAAATACCATCAACCTTATCTAGGCTATGCGAAGCAAAAATATAATAAAAATAATATCATATACTGATGAAGCAATGTAGATCAGTTATGCAATACAGGGACAATAAGTCAAATATCAGATGTTGATGATATAATGCAATATGCAGTGCGAATGAAATGACCAAGCTGGAGTGAAGTCGGGATGATAGTACGTAGTATCGCAGGCTATGGGGTCCATCACAAAGGACTTCTATCCAAACCAGTCTCATACCTAAATTTGGATAGCCAGACTCAATATAGTAGACTCCTGATCTCAGGTTAGTCGCGCGCCTAACCGAAATGCCATTACGAAAGTACCCAACATTTAGTTGCGCACCACCAACCCGAGTGGATAGCGAATGAATGAATGAATATGCAACTTCTACTCGATAAGTCCACATATCAGTATGGTTTCTCTCTAGGATCATCACCGGGGTCTAGTACACTCTACATGCAAATCGCCGCCCACTGACGCGCGACCATACAAGTAGAAGAGACCTCACCATCCACCTAGCCAGTAGTCAGCCAATATCTACCCAACACATCGATAGCAGACCTATTCCCGAGCTGGTCCCCCTACCCTCGGGCAGGTAAAGCCACACCCCCTCCCAACCGACCATGACACAGTGGGAGACGCGACCTCCTGGTATTCAGCACTCATGCGCTCATATATGTCCACTCGGTCTCGACGTTGGGGCGTCTCCTGGCCACGGAGGTTTAGGGATTTTCACCCAGAGACATCTATGGCACCCGTATGCTAGAACCAAACATTTTCGGTGTCCCATTTGGTCATCCACGATATACCTGTGGAGGCTACGACCTTAATATCGCTAGGGCGTACAGTAATCACAACACACAATGCAAGGTGTATGAGTCATACGATCCAGTCATGCATCAATCCTGCGCATACCGTGCACTCATGCAGGATAACTCCGCCTATCAGGGAGTCCCATAAACCACCGGCACTATGACATATGCAATGGTCAATCATATCTCATAACAAACACGCAAATGATGTGTATGGGCATGTATCATGATGTTATGTTGTCATATACTCATAATCGGTATCAATAACTGGCACCGATAATCATCATCGACAATCGGCATCAACGATTGGCCTCAACAATGTGGACATTTAACCAACATTGCCCCCAAGGAGTGGCCCACATAGAGCCTAACATATAGTGGACCCATGGCCTCACATAAGGGCCAAATATATAACACCATGAGCCTCACTCAAGAGCTTAATACACATCACGATGGGCCTTTCACATGGGCCTAACATACATCACAATGGGCTCCATCGCCTGGCCCTCAAATGCATCACAATGGGCCTTATCACATATGCCTCATATACATCACATTGGGCCTTAAACACGGGCTGAATACACATCACAACGGGCCTCAAATACGGACCGCATATACATCACATTGGGCCTCAACATGGGCCGAACGCACATCACAATGGGCCTTAAATACGGGCCACATATACATCACATTGGGCGTCGACAATCAGAATCGGCCTCGACAATTGGCCTCGTCAATCGGGATCGACCTCGATAATTGACCTCGACAATTAGAATCGGCCTCGACGATCGGCCTCGACAATCGGAATCGACCTCAACAATTGGCCTCGGCAATCGGCCTTGACAATTGAAATCGGCCTATACAATCGGCCTTGTCAATCAGAATCGGCCTCGATAATCGGAATCGGCCTATACGATCGGCTTCAACAATCGGAATCGGCCTCGATACTCAACCTCGACAATCGGAATCGGTAATTGGCCTCTACGCAAGACGGGATCCCTGGATGGACAGCCGATGATGGACCAAGCAATATCAATGGGGCCGAATCGTTTAGGGTAACCCACTAGAGAATGACGAGAATTGGCCTAACCAGGCCTAAGGGAAGGTCACAATGTGGACATTCAACTATCATTGCCCATCAATGTGGACATTCAACTAACATCTCTCCCAAGCAGTGGCCCACATAGAGCCAAACATAAAGTGGGCCCATGGCCTCACACAATGGTCTAATATACATCAATGGGCCTCAATTACATCAAATGGACCGAATCAAATGGGCCGAATCAAAAGGACCGATTCAAATGGGCCGATCAAATGGACTGAAATATATCACAATAGGCCTCAAATCAAATGGGCTGAATCAAATGGACCGATTCAAATGAGCCGATCAAATGGGCCGAATTAAATGGGCCAATCAAATGGGCCGAATCAAATGGGCCGTATCAAATGTGCTGAAATATATCACAATAAGCCTCAAATACGTCATATGGGTCTTAACATATGGGCCTCAAACATGAGCCATAAATACATCTCATCAGGCCTTGCCCATGGGCCTCGAATATATCACAATGGGCCTCGCCAATGGGCCTCGAGTACATCACAATGGGCCACAACCCATGGGCTTCAAATACATAATAGGTGAGCCCTACACATGGGCCTTATACACATCAAGTGAGCTACATCAATGGGCCGCACTAATGGACCAATATACATCAAGTGGGCCATATCAATGGACCGCACCAATGGGCCTCAAGTGGTCTTGGACCACCCCAAAAAGTATTTCAATAGTTGTACGTGTAACATCTGTATCACTGTACACTGTCATTCCATGGGGCACATGGCCCACTAATGATGATCAGCACTGTCCCAACATTGTCCAGCACCGTCCAATACAATCTGGACAGTGTGGATGAAATAAATACATCAAGGTGGGATAGGACAACACCGTTCAAACGATCTAGCACCGTCCAGACATTCTACATGGTGACGATCAAAATATATATCATGGTTGGCCCAACTGGCAAAACAGATGGACGGCTTGGATGAAATATACATCAGAGGTGGGTCCACGTCCATAGACCGGACAGAGTGGATAAAACACTTACATTAAGGTGGATCCCATACACTATATTTTATCTACACCATTCATCTATTTTTAGAGATCATTTTAGAGCACTCCCCAAAACTGAATCATATCGAAAAATCATTTGGACCATACCATAAATAACAGTGGTGATAATGATCTCCACCGTTAAAATCTCCACAGGGCCCACCATAGCATTTATTTTCCATCCAATCTGTCCACACAGTCACAAAGACCTGGTTTAAAAACAAATATCATTTTAATCCAAAACTTCTGTGATCCAGGAAGGGTTTCAATGGTATATGTTCAATCTCCTACTGCTTTTGTTATGTGGACCACTTGATAGTTAGATCTGTCTTATTTTTAATCTCAGTCCTTAGGGCGAGCTCACCAAATGGATGGACGGTATGGATGTAACACATACATCAGCGGGCCCCACAGAACTGCTGACATCATGGGGCCCACTGATGGATGGTTTGGATGAAGTACATACATCGTGCAGTGGGTCCCACGTAATTGCAAACGTAATACAGCAGCTATACCGCTGGTGTGTGATACACCAGCCAACCTGCTTCCTACCGTCCATGGATTGGACGGTGAGGATACAACACATCATCTTAGTGAGCACCACGTACTGGAGGTAGTTGTCTAGGTGGGCCTCACCTCCAGTGACAACACATGTCACCAAGGTGGGCCCAGCACGGATGGACGGGGTGGATTAAAACCCCTACATCAAGGTGGAATCCCACGTGGGCCAGCAGCATGGATAAAACACTTAGATCACGGTGGATCCCATGTCCTCAGATGGACTGTGAGGATGCCACACGTGTACACCAGGGGTCCCACCGTCTTGGATGGTAGGTATAAAACCCATATATCATAGTGGATCCCACTGTCCAGACATTGGACGGTGAGGATACAATATATATATCATGGGTGGCCGGTTGGATGAAATCCATCCTACAGCGGTGAGTCCCACCGTCCAGACCTCTGGACAGTGAGGATCTGACCTCACGTCAGCTGCTATGCAGCTGCAGTAGGTACGGTGGGTCCCCACGTGGGAGTGGCCCACCATACATATATTGATATATTAATATAATATATAATATTTATATCATCCAGTCCAGCGTCCAGCAGCAGGGACGCTGGACGGTCTGGATACTAATTCAAATCACAATCAAGGTGGGACCACGTGGTGGCCCACCAGATATATATATATATATATATATATATATATATATAAAGGGAAATGGGTCAGCCAATCAGCATCCATCACATTCCTGCATTGGACGGTGGGGACAATCCCATATCAAGGTGGGCTCCACCGTATGGACGATAGATGGGTGGATGGAATGCATACATCTGGTAGGTCCACACGTGTGGCCCACCCACTTGTATCAAGCTAATATTTGTAGTTTCCCTTCATCCAGGTTGTCCACACGGCAGCAAGGTGCTCCGGACAGTGTGAGTAAAATGGATCCATCACGGTGGGTCCCACCATTTGGACGGCATGTGGTCCCACTGGACAGCGTGGATCATCCATCAAGGTGGGCCACACACCTTATCATCAACATAAATAATAAATTAAAAAAATAATAAAAGAAAGAGAGAGAAGGAGAGAGAAAGTAACGTGAGTAGTGGAGGGACCCCGCCACTATGGGTCCCTCTCCAATCAATGCATACATCAAGATGGGTCCCACCATTTGTGGGCCCTCTAATCGTCAAAATCACATAAAAATCACCCACCTATCGGCCTTCTCCTTAGCTCCTTGGACTCCTAGGCTCCTTAGCTTCAATTTTAGTAGAGGTTGATGGAGATTGGAAGGTTGAGATGGGAGATGAGAGAGTGGAAAAGTGGGCCACACTTGGTTTGCTCTTGGAAGCCTTGGACGTTGGAACCTTGTTGCTTGGGTGGTTTGAGAAAATGAGAGAGAGAGAGAGAGAGAGAAGTGATGGGATGAAAAAGAGATGGAGTGATGTGTGATGGGTGATGGGTGGAGTGATGGATGAAGTGATGTAAGGATTGACTTTGAGGTAGCTTGTGTAAGAGAGAGGTAAGGGTAGGGTATGGGTTGCTTGTACTTGACTTGCGGTGTGATTTGTACTTAATTGATGGGATTGATTAATTGATTGATGGGACATATTGTAGAGATTCTCTCGGAATTCGTAACACGGGGCATTTCTTCAGAATGAACGCGGACCCACATCTTTTGGCCTAGGTATCGGATCGGTGCGCGAGTCGCAGCGATGGAACTACGGCAACGGTGCGGTCGCTGGGGCACAAATTTCGGGTCGAGCCGATTCCGATATGTAGGACTCGGCTTAAGATCGCACGCAAATGTCGGATACAAGTCGAGGGTTGCCGGAATTCGAATGGAAAGACCGCGGAAGCTTACGGAATAGTACGGGCTAGGATACGGGTCTTACAGCCCATTTCCTCCTGATTAGAGTTTCTAATTCGACAAATGACCTGGCCAAGATGTACGTTAAAGAGATAGTACGACTGCATGGAGTTCCTCTAGAGATTGTGTCTGATCGAGACACTCGGTTCACATCTATTTTCTGGGCTCGAATCCAAGAGGCGATGGGGGTAAAACTGAAATTCAGTACTGCGTTCCACCCTCAGACCGATGGGCAGACGGAACGGGTAAATTAGATACTTGAGGACATGTTACGAGCGTGCGTACTTGACTTCAAGGAAAGCTAGGATGACTATCTCCCTTATGCCGAATTTTCTTATAACAACAGCTTCCAAGCAAGCATTGACATGGCTCCTTACGAAGTCTTGTATGGACGCCCATGTCGAGCCCCACATTGTTGTCAAAAGTTGGTGAAAAGAGCTTAGTTGGCCCAGATTTGGTTCAGGCGACCTCAAAAAAGATCGATATTATCAGGCGTTGACTCCTTACAGCCCAGAGTAGGTAGAAGAGCTACGCAGATACGAGACACAGGCAGTTAGAATTTGAAGTTAGGGACCATGTATTCCTTAAAGTTTCCCCAATGAAGGGATACTTCGTTTTGGCAGGAAAGGAAAACTCACGCCGAGGTTCATTGGGTCATTCCAAATTTCCGTCTCGCCTTGCCTACACCACTCGCAGGCGTACACAACGTATTTCATGTGTCAATGCTGAAGAAGTATGTTCCCGACCCCACTCATATTATTAGGTGGGAGCATGTACATATAAGGGAAGACACTACCTATGTATTGCAACCAACGCGTGTTCTACATAGGAAAGAGCAATTGTTGCGTAGAAGGCCATCTCACTTGTGAAAGTGTTATGGACACACCACACCGAGGAGGAGGCTGCTTGGAAAATGGAAGTCGAAGTCCATAAGAACTACCCACAGATCCTCGAGGAGTACAAAAATGTACTAATTTCGGGGACGGAATTTTTCTTTAAGGGGGTAAATTGTAACGTCCCGAAAAAATCCATACAAAGACCCGAGTACAACCTCAGGCAAAACAACTCAAGGACCGCATTTTGTCGTATAATTTAGACGGGATTTAGTTAAGTACTAAACTAAATAATCGGTAGATTAAGCTTGGGCCACCATTTTCACAAATGAGAAGGCCTAAAACCATGAATACTACTGGCTCAATGTCACCTGAAGACCTAGGAGAAATTCCAAGAGCCTGTCGCTCTCGGAAGTACATTGAAACTCTGTAACGGACCTAGACCGCAGGTCAGGGGCCTGATGACCACGAAACTATAGGACTATGTCCGTCCTGCTGGGCTTGACAACCATCGCGGTAATCAAGCCCAGATAATGTCCAGAAATGTCCAATTTGAGCTATGAGTAAAGTACGTGAGAAACGCGAATATCTTTCAAAAATGAACTGGAACTTAAGTGAATTGGGTCGTTCACTCTCACGCAAATTTGAGGATTTCGGACCGTAAGTTTCTGACCAAACTTCACCCATGGGGAAAGGAAATTTCTCTACACATATCTGTATAACTGTAGCCCCGATTGAGTAAGTATGACTGTTAATCTGACGCAAGTTCTCCACGGTCGATCGGCTAATCCGATCGCACAGAAATTGTGTCCTGCTATGGATCCATTTTCAGGGAACGTACCTTATGACGTAAGTGAGTCGTGGGCCTCCCTATGAGCCCTGTTCGTCAAAAACGGCCTCCCAAAGGATATAACCTATGTATAAAGTGGCCATAAGGCCATTTGCATCACTTCTGGGCTTATAAATAGCCCTTATTTCTCCCCTCCTCTCTCATATGCGAATTTCACAAAAACCCTAAGGGAGAGAAGGGACAAAAGAAGAGAAAAGAGGAAAGAGAGAATGAAGACTTGGGAGATCGCTGCAGGAATCCTCTCGCACGATTTCACGCACCAAATCTCCGTCCTGTTGCGCTACCCAACCTTTTTTTGCTACGATTTTGGGTAAGAAATCCTAACCTGAATATCGTAGTAGAGATCCAAGTTAGTCGTTCGTCAATCTAGCTAACCAGTTTCGTCATTTAGGTACCTGACGTTCCATTTTTATGAACGTAGAATTTGAACCGAGTCCGTGTCGAGCATCCCGACGAAAGGTGCGAACTATAAACACTTGGGTTATGGTTATCAATGCTTTCATGTCGGCTAATGATTTATGCCTGACTTGATTGCTACCGTATTATCTTAAATACGTCGATTTTTGCATGATATACACCTATGAACTGTGATGAGTGAAAGATGCATCCCATGTGTTTGTTGAAATGTTTGAATGAACATTTGAAAATGATTCATGCTTGCCATGATTACTGATGTAGGATTCATCATTGTCATATACATGTTGATCTCTCTGTATAAGGAATTGTTAAAATATATGTTGTAACTAACCTAGCCTATATATTTGGTGAAGTGTAGTCTAAGTGTTTGATGAATTGTCTGAATGAGAAATTGTTGATGATTTGTATTTATTACGAGTATTAAGATAGGATTCTTTATTGCCTTATGCATATGTATAGTTTCTTTTATGTAATAATATTCGCCTCTATGTAATTAATTGATAAAATGCAAGTATTTGGTAACATGATCGATGTGTTTGATGAAATGCTCAAATGAATAATTCACTTGGATTATTTGTAAATGCTACGATGATTATCACATGTGTTTATTAGCTATGTATGAGTAGGATTGAGGTTACAACGTAGCCCAGGCAATTAGTAACAGTCCATGTTCGGGTGGCCGAATTAGTCTCGCCACATTGGGTAAACTCGACGAATCCGGATCACACAACAATTGTCGATAGTGGCTAGGCCACGAGGGGTGCTTACCCGCTCCATGTCGATTAAGTCAGTGTACGCTCATACCAATCGAACTTGCCTAACGAACTGATTGGCTTATTGCGTCTTTACCATGTATGGACACTACTGCTTGAATCTAAAGTACCCCTCACTAATGTAAAGGCCCACTTTAACCATGGTACCACGATCCACTGAGACTCATGAGTCAGACATGGTGGTATGGGACACCGTGTTCGAGCTATTGGCCTACGCTGGGGTGACGAACCCCCCCGTAGTGACCAATTAGCAACTAAGACTCATGAGTCGGGCAATGGTGGTATGGGACACCGTGTTCGTGCTGTCGGTCTACGCTGAGGTGACGAGCCTCCCCGTAGTAACCGCGAGTATAAATTCTTGTAACTTGCCTATCGCATGTGTTTCATTAGGAGTGACGACCCTACAACTTGCATATCGCATGTGCTTTAACTAGGAGTGACGAACCTACATGAATCCATCGGTTTGGGTCAATGATATAAAAGGAGGTACCCTAGCTTCCCAAACTTGTTGTATGAATAACCTTAATTAATTATTTGGCTAACACGACCATGCATTGCATTGCATTAGTTAGGATGTGCTTTAAAGGCGATAAATTTGCACCGTTTTGAGGAAGTGTTGTCATATGCGAAATAGGTTGTCGGAGTCGCTTGTGAGGGAGCTTCGATGCGAGGGCATATATCATTACTTGCACTCCATTCCTGCATTAAAAAGAGTAGTTAGGAAGTGATTGTTTGATTGCCTTATCATTACTGCTTGATTGACTTGATAACATGTTAAATTTTGCCTTATAGTACCACTGAGTTGACACTCACTCCCACTCTAGGAGGGTGTTTTAAAACACAACCAGACTCTGATTTAGATGCAGGTGCAGATGAAGCTTATGCAATGGAGCAGGACTTCTTTGATGAGGAGGAGGAATTCTTCTACTTTCAGCTCTCGGGCGGGTCGATGTAGACCTTGTGCCGATACGCAAGGATCACTAGGATATTTGGGCTTAGTTGGACACATTTACATTCCCATTTTTGTTCATTTTGGAACTATACATGTGTATATTGTCCCCAGTTACATACTCATACTCTGGAAAAGTTTTTGTGAAACACCTACATGTTTAAATAAATATGTTTTAGACTTCCGCTTGCTTAACTTGATTATATCCGGAGTATGATGTGTTATTTAGTGTAATCCTACGCATGCTTAACTCATTAACATGGAAAAAATCTGAATATCATCATTCATGATGCATAAGCGATGTTCTGAATCTCGAGAGTAGAGCTTTGCTCGACCCTCGAAATTCAGGGCGTTACAAAACACTAATCTATTATAATCGAACTCAGCATGCTCATAGCATGATTTATAAGTGTACAATTCATACGTTCTACAACTCCGTTTTGGTGTGGAGTACTGAGGACAATATAGTGCCTCTCAATGCCATGTTCACTGCAAAAATCATTGAATTCTTTTGAAGTATACTCTCTGCCGTTATCAGTTCTTTAAAACTTTTTTTTCCATTCTAAACCTATACTTTTCTTGAAAAATCGTGAATAAAAAATAAAATATTACGAACCTCCCAAAGAATCGACTGGAGCCTCCCAAGTATCAAAATAAATTAGATTTAAAATATATTTACTTTTAATAGTGGATTAAGGAAAATTAAGTCTATGAAAATTTCCAAATATGTAATTCTCATAAAAATCTAACATTAATAGACTTTAAATCAGGAAGTAAATTTCGATCAAGAAGTACGTTTAGTCCTTACTTAATCATGTGGCCCAACCACCAATGCCAAATTGTAGCAAAGTCTATCACATCATTAGCAACAATAGCATCGTCAACTATAGTATCTTCAATCAAACGATATAAACCGCCCATTAATTCTCATTCTACCAACAACGTCGCCTCTTTTATAATTGTGTTGCTATCACATGAATGATATGTGTATAAACAAGCTATGTGTGGAATCATATGGAACAAAGCGCCTAAACCTAAGATCTATTGATGGCTCATATTTTCTTATGGAATCGTTACAGACAACACTTCTCCATCCTTGGATGAATTGACTTTGTCGACTAGATTTCATTGGGAACCATTTAAATCTAATATTTGATAATGCGAATTAGGTTTGTAATTTCTCTAATTTACTTTCTTGAGTCTATAATTTTTGCACAGATGGGCATTCTTTCTGCAATTCCTACATTTACCTATTTTGTGCCCTTTCAACCTGGATCTCATCTAATCTCTCCCACCTCCCTTCTCAGTAGATCTTCCTCCGATTATCATTGCATTACTCGCAGATTCTCTGTGCATTTTTCTACGAGACTCTTCAGTAAACAATGTAAACACGGATGGCTCTACAGTGAGATATGGACTGTTGTTGAGATTTATAATAAAAACACTCATGAATCTGATATCGAATAGAGTAGAAGTACGGCCTTTTCTTCATTGTTAGTCTTCACATCGACCGTCGACAATCTGCTAATTAGGGTGTTAAATCTATTATAATGTTCTTGCAAAGATGACACTTTCTTCATCTTCAAGTTATACAGATGTTGTCGGAGAAAAATCTTCCATCTCCCTTAATATGGGTTTCATAAAATTTTCCACAAACCTTTTGTGGTGGCTTTATGGACACGTTGTACAAAATTGAATCATCTAAAGTAAGAAAAAGGTCTGTCATACCTAATTGATTTTTCTCCTCCAAATACCTCATCTTTCATCTATACAGGCTTCTTTTTTTTTTTTTTCTTTTCTTTTCTTTAAATCGCGATTACGCATCTTTCATTCACTAACACTGCTTTCATCTTTAGCTTTCACAACACATAATTGGATCTGTTGAACTACGGCACCTCAAATTTGGTAGAACTTGATCTAGACATTTAAAACACAATTGTAAAATAACCGCAATACTATTCTTGTGCTAAAATGTTTCTCAACCTTTGACTCTAATACCAATTGTTGTAGAAAAACACCCACATATTATTAATGTAGGTGAAGTCAAAACACAAACACAAATATATATATATATTATATATATATATATATATATATATATATATATATATATATATATATATATATATATATATATATATATATATATAACCCAACCAAAATATAAGAGATAAGAGGCACAAGCTTTTACGTGGTTCAGCACTATGCCTACTCCATGATACAGTAACGTAAAATTTTCTTCTTCATTAGAAATAAGAGAAACATATATATAAAGCTTATTATTCTCCCATCCGATAAAAATCTCATATCAAGGAATATCCTATAAAATAAATTAATAAAACACACAATCTTTCTCTATTTGTGGCTCTCTTTATATTGACCATGCTAAAGAAAAAAATGTATGGGCTTGGGCGGAAGTTTTCTTATCTGAAGAAGTCAGACATCCATTTACATGCATTGTGCAATAAAAATTTTATTAATATCATTTAATGCAGCTATCTTAAAGCCTAAAAGTAGTTTTAAAAAATAAATAAATAAAATCGGCTCCTGTTACTAACAATATATTATTCATCTAAATCCTTCGTCGGTCTGTGTTTGACCAATTTTGGCCATTCCGTCCTTTAGCTCCATTGAATTGTCCACGGCCCATCCCACTACACGTGCAGGCATAGTAGTAGAGTGCTATTGCCGTTATGGTTTTAAAGGTAAAATGTTATCGCTGCGTGCAACTGGAGACCAGATTGCCTATAACCCTTAGTGCCCGGGGCTGTGTGGGCTTCACAGAGATGTCCGTGACAAATCCACTACGTCCATCTGTTTTGAAAGACCAGAAAAGGACAGGATTTTAAAAACAGATATATACAAAACTCAGATGGACCACACCGATAAAACAGTAGGAATAACAACGTCCACCGTTGAAACCTTCCTAAAGCTGACCATAATGTTTATAAGACATCCAAGCCGTTCATAGAATTATTAACAGTCGGATAAACTATAGGAACAAATAGCATACTCATGCAAAACTTCTGTCACTGCCAAGCATTCAATCCCCACAGTTTCTTGTGTCCCTCTTGAGTTTTGGATCTGCCTGAGTTTTAGAATCATATCCTATTGTTGTCTTTCAAAAGAGATGGACGGAGTGGATTTGTCATGGACATCTCTATGGCCCACACAATACCGGGCACAGAGATATTTCTGTGCTCGGGTCACACGCAATCCGCTCCTATACAGTTGTACGTGGTGTCGACGTACGGACATTGGAATTGTGAGCCAGTAGTATTGACGCGGAAATTCCCGCGCAAGGATGCTAGGTGGATTAGCATTATGTTTTTGAGAAATCCACTCCATTCATCCGTTTTTCTACGTCATTTTAGTACATGCAACCAAAACTAAGGTGTATCCAAAACTCAAGTGGGCCACACGAGAGGAATTCTTTTAGCCACTAAGGTTTTGTATTAGGCTAAGCTTTTTTGTGTTTTCGCTTCATCTAAGGGAATGACCTTATAAACCGTTTGGATGGTGTATAAATATCAAGGTGGAGCCCAAAAAAGCTTCAATGGTAAGCATTTCTTTCTCCAACTTTCCCGGTCCTGTAGCTCGCTTGAGCTTTCAATCCATCTCCTTTTGGTCAATGTAATCAAATGAACTTGCAAAACAGATGGCTGGGATGGATTTCTCACAAACATACAGTCTGCTCCCGTACAGTTGTAGACCGTACGGATATAGCGATTGTGAGACCAGTACAGGAAGTTATCGGAGAAATTTCTGACTGTAGACCCCTCCTTTTACCATTTACCACCACTTTTTCAAAAACTCCTAAACTTTACTTTCCCAAATTAAACCATTCTGCACGGACATACTATTTTCGAACAAAAATACTCTTGCATTCAGCATAGCTGCACCGTTGATTATGTAGAGCGATGGCTACGTATTATAACGGTATCTATTGCTGGCATAGCCACTGGGGTCACGAGCCTTTGCACAGTATACTTTGTGTAGCAACTCTACAAGTAGCTCCGGTTATAATCCGTAGATATAAATCTATAGAATCGACGGTCCAATCTTGCTGAATGCAAGGGTATTTCCGTCTAAAAATTATGTATCCGTACGGAATGTTCAGCGTGGAAAAGTAAATTTGGGAGCGTTTGGAAAAGACGGTGGGTAAAAGGTCCGGGGTCAACAGTCGAAATTTCTCAAGTTAACTGTGGTCTTTACGCTTCATCCCAGGAGAATGACCTTATGAAACGTTTGGATGACATATAAACATCAAGGTGGAGCCTATAAAGGTTTCAATGATAAGCATTTCTTTCCACAATTTTACCTCTGGTGTAGCCAAACTTGAGCCTTGATCCATCTCATTTTTAGTCACATGTACTCAAATAGGCTTTCAAAACAGATGGACGGGATGGATTTCTCACTAACATCACAGTGGACCTTGCAAAAGTCTACGTCCGTACCTCCCCACCTCATTGATTGATTTTTTATAAAGGTATATCATATCAAGAGGTCCATCAGGTGGATCTAATCAAGCGGCTTAGACCAGGCGAGTCCGTTATCTGGATTCAAAGTTACGTGTCCAGATACAGAAGTGGGGCCCATGTGGAGAAAAAATTTACAAACAAAGACAAGAATTAGTTCAATAGAAATTGGAATTTTGTGGACCTTTCAACAAATAAAACGTGATTAAATGAAGAAAATTGGGGATTCAAAGATACACCACCCATGAATTTGGCTTTTTCAAGGAAAAAAAGAAAAGAAAAGTCCTAAGACTCAATGAAGAGACGGTCCACATGTGGCTCTCGATGAGTCGTTGATGGCAAATTGATTTTCAATGGAGTGATAGACCGGCAAAGCATGTGGGGCCCACCTGAGTACTTGATTAATGTTGCCAGTCCTCTATATAAAGGGCCACGACGAGCAGATGATGAGATGCATCACACGTCTCCATGGCTCCTTCATCTACCACAAGTAGCGGTCTTGTCATGGTTGCTACACTCCTTGTTTTTGGGCTGCTAATGGCGTGCCTTGATATTGCACGTGGAAATCGGATTGCATACTGAGTTACTCGCTGCACTCTTTTCGTACCGAGTAAACTCTATTGGCACACCGTGAATACTTGTGGTTTATCTTTACCGTGTATCATTTTCCGAGCTCATTAAAGAGGTTGAGACCAAAACCGAAGCATATTCAAATCTGAAGTCAACCATACCGCAGGAAACGTACACTGAAATTAATGATTTCCACCGTTGAAACCTTGCTGGCCCTACATTGATGTTTCTTTATCATCCAACAACATGGATGAAAGGGAAACCACAAATATAACCTTGATCCAGAACTACCGTGGCCCTCAAGACATTTTTAACAGTAGATATTCAATTTACATTGTTTACCATGGTGTGGTCCATTTGAGCTTTAGATATGCTTTAATTTTGGGAGGCCCTAAAATTATCTGGTTAAATAAATGGAAGGAGTGGATAAAATATATAAATCATGGTGGACCCCACAGTTTACTCAGTACGCTGAGTTACTCACTCCGCAATCCGCTTCCTCTACCAAATCGCTACTAGGACGCGGATCGTGTCCTACCCCCGCCCGGACTCCGTAGGGGCAGGGCACTGTGGGCCCAATGTGATGTAAGTATTTTATCCAAGCCGTTAAAAGCTTTTCTCAGATCATTTTAATATGTGAAATAAAAAATGAGGTAGGTCCACAGCTCCAGTGGACCACACCAAAAGAAGCTGCACTGATAATGACACCCACCGTTGAAACCTTTCTGAGGGCCAAAGTGATTTTTTTTATACCATCCAACCTACTCATAAGGTCATGTAGACGTAGATGAATTGATAACAAAAATATCAGCTTGATCCAAAACTTCTCCAGCTCCCAAAAAATTTTTAATAGTGGATGTTCAATCCCAACTTTGTGGTCCACTTAAGACTTGGACCTGTATCAATTTTTGGTTGCTATATTAAAATGATCTGAGAAAAGTTTTTAACGGCATGGATAAAACACTTACATCAATTTGAGTTCGGCAGGGGTAGGGAGCAATCCGCATCCATCTATCTATCAATCGCATGCAACCTTACCAAGTTCGAGCGCTTTAGAAAAAGGCAAAATGGATGATGCTGTTGACAAGTTCTGTGAGCCCCACCTAGACATATATGTTGTATCTACACCGTATATCCATTTGGAAAGATCATTTTAGGACAAGATCTCAAACCTTAGGCAGCTCTGCTACTTAAATGAAGCACACGAGAAAGGAGTGGGACAATGATGCCCACCATTAAAACATTCCTAGGGCCCACCATGATGTTTATTTTCCATCTAACTTGTTCATAATGTCACATAGATATATACGAAGAGGCAAAACAAATATAAGTCTGATCCAAAACTTTTGTGGGCCCCAAGAAGTTCTCAATTTTAAGCATTCAATCCCCGCTGCTTGCTATGTTGTGGTCTACTTTAGCTTTGAATCTATCTAATTTTTGGGCTAATTCCTTAAAATGATCTCGCTAAATGAATGGATGGTGTGGATATAACACTTACATCATGGTATGGCCCACAGAACTTAGTAACCATAACACACCACAAGGTCGGCGGATCATGGCACACCAGCCATTCCACTTCCGACGCGGAGGAAAGTGGATTACCTCACCCAAGACTGGGGGTGTACACGAACCGAGCTAACTCGATTAGCTCGCTCGACTCGACTCAACTCGAAAAAGCACGGTTTGAGTCGGTTTGAAGATGAGTTCGAGTCGAGTCGAGTTGATTTTTTTAGCTTGAAAATGAGTTCAAGCTGGCCCTAGCTCGACTCGACTCAGATCAAATCCAGCTCAAATCGAACTAGGATCAAACCAGTTCAATGACTCGGCTACTTTGCTATTGATGTCTATTGATGTTGCTCACCAAGTGTTTGATGAAATGACTCAACGAAGCGTGGATGGTGGCAAGGTAGGTATATACATGAAACAAATACCCTTTTTTCTTGGTTTTTATGTTGCTTAGAAGGTGTTTGATAAAATACTTGTAAAACCATTGCTTCTGTTTGTAAAACAGTGGGATTTTGAAGCTGCAGTCCAGGTGTTTGTGAAAATGCCTCAATGGTGAACTCGGCTCGATCTTGGCTTGAACTCGACCCGAGCTGGCCCGAGCTACTGACCAAACTCAGCCGAGTTGGCCTCTCAGGCTCGAGGACCGAGCCGAGCCGAGTTTGAGTTGAGGTTAGCTAGTGGCCGAACCAAATCTAGCTAAGGCCAACTCGACTCGGTTCGACTCGATGTACACCCCTACCCAAGACACGATGGTCATCACAATGAGGCTGAACTTGATCCTTGTTTTCCAGACTGTCCATCCGTTTGGAAGATCATTTTAGAATTGAGCCCAAAACTAAATAAGATGTAAAAAAACTCAAGTGTATCATACTATTGAAATAGTGGTGATTGAATGCTTTACCATTAAAAACTTCCTATGCCCACTATAATGTTTACATAATGCTTATTTTCATCTAACTTGTTGATAAAGTCATATGAACTTAGATGAAGTGAAAAAACAAATATTTGCTTTTATGTGTCTCATTAATTGTTAATCACCACTGTTTCTTATGATATGGTCTACCACAGAATTGGTTCTGCTTCAGTTTCGAACTCATATCTTAAAATGATATATAAAAATAGATGGGTGGCCGGGATATAGTATACATAAATCAAGGTGGGCCCCATGGTAAAGCTACACCGTCTTGGATGGGGCTGCACTTAATCTGCTCCTGACACGGGCAGAAGTGGATTTCCTGCTAAAGGATTTGAAAGCAATGCACATTAAAGAAATGCCTACTGTTAAAACCTTCCTAGGCTGCCTTTTGATGTTTATATGATACACAAACTATTTGTAACTAGAGCTGTACACGAGCAACAAAAGCTTGGTAACTCGCTCGACTCGGCTCGAAAATGCTCGGCTCGACTCAACTCGGATCGAAATGTTTTTTTAACCGAGTCGAGCCATATTTTGGGCGCTCGGAACATTTCGAGTCGAGTCCGAGCTGGACGTAGCTCGACTCGACTCGGATCTTAATACCCCTGAAATTGATATTGTATTCCTACAGGTCATTTTGCATCTTTGCCTCTATCTACTTTTCCGGTTTCAAAGAATTGACAGGTATGGCTGGTCTGCGTCAACCATTGCCAAATTCTTTGTCCACTCTGTGGATATGAGTAGCTCTTCTAGGTAAACTCCATCTCCAATGTCAAGAGGACTGATCTATGCATGATTCTAGAGATGAGCTCATTAATTGCCAAGATTGCTTCAGATTCAGAATGCTACAAGAGCAAACGTCACTGGATGCTACAACCAGTGAATCATCTCAACGGAAGATGGTCTGGAGAAGTGTCTGGATAGAAAGAGCAAAGAGATGCGACTGTTGATCCTATAATAGAAGGATTCCTCTTAGGTGAAGCATCGAAAGAAACAAGCGTTTGTGGTGATGTCTGTTTTGAAACAGGATTATTAAAGGCATCTTGTCCCAAGGACTGAGAGTAGGCAGGAGGTGTGCCCTACGTGGGTTTATGATGTAAAAGTTGAATCAGTGTTGGTTTTAGTTGTTGAGGTAGTCTCGAAAACTTGGCTCGAAATTGGCTCGAACTCAGTCAAGCCAAGCACGAGCTGTTGTTCCGAGATCGAAGGCCGAGCCAAGCTGAGCATGAGCTAGGACTCGAGCAGTCTGAGTCAAGCACAAGCTGGGTAAATCTCGGCTCGGCTCGACTCGTATACACCTCTATTTGTAACATCATTTCCACTGGGATGAACTAAAAAAAAAAAAAAACTTAGTAATTAATATTTAAGTTATTCGAACTTGGGGACCTAACCATTCTAAGTTCTCAACAATCATACAGTGTAGGGCAGCTATCAACAAATATGTGATATTTTCTTCAGGTATTCCCAAGTTATGCTCTGATATCAACTTCAGTCACGCCCTAAACCCGGAAATCGGATTCACAGGAATCCCGATCGCTGAATCCGGTGCCGACAGCCTCCGTAGTAGAGCATTCTCGGTTCCTAGTGTCCATATGCTAGATTCCGATTCTAGGATCCTACAAGGAAGATTTTTTTTTTTGTACATTTAACTCATAATAAGCATAACCACAAGATTACCCAATTCACAAAGGTAACATCATCATCACATATCCACTAATATAATCATTTCAGTACAATGCTAAAAAGGAAATACATAAATCAAAAATCAAGCTCCAGAAGACCACTGTACGCTCCAAGCTCAACACTACTGCAACCTAACATCACCTGCACGCATCTATCGTGCATAAGCTTATAAAAAACTTAGAGGGTGGTGTAAGTGTGTGCACAAGGTAAGTGTCAAGTATTCAATACAATGTCATAGTCATACAATACCGAAAATACTGGTAATCCATAAATCATACAATGTCGGAATAAGCAGAAATACTGACAAGATCATGAATTATCTGAGTAAACAGAAATACTGACAAGATCATGAATTATCAAAGTAAGCAGAAATACTGACAAGATCAGGAATTATCAGAGTAAACAGAAATACTGACAAGATCACAAATCATAAGATAACAAAGTAAGCGGAAATACTGATAAGTCCATAAGTCATACAATATTAGAATACGCAATACGAATCAACTATGCAAATGAGGAGTAATAGAGCGCCAAATATCAGATGCAGAGGATGCAATGCAATATACATTCCTGATGAGTAACACAATTAGCGTCATCCATACCTAGACCATATAAATGCAGAAACACAATAACCAAATTGCCATATGTTGCAGATATAATGCAATATGCGGTGCGAATGGAGTGACCATGCTAGAGTGTGAAGTCGGGATGATAGTACGTAGTATCGCAGGCTATGGGGCCCATCACATGGGACTTCTATCCAAACTAGTCTCATTCCTAATTTAGATAGTCAGTCTCAATGTGGTAAACTCCTGATCTCAGGTTAGTCGCGCACCCTAACCGAAATCCTGGCCATTACGTATGTACACGTAACAAATAGTTGCGCACCACCAGCCCGAGTGGATAGTAAATAAATGAATGAATGAGTATGCAACTCCAGCTCAATAAGTCCACGTATCAATACAATTCATCTCTGGGATCATCACTGGGGTTTAGTGCACTCCAAATGGCATTGCTCTCCTAGCCGCACGGTCCAAGTGAGCGATAAGAAACCTCACTATCCGCCTGGCTAATAGTCTGTCAATACCTATTCGGCACGTCGATAGTAGACCCATTCACGAGCTGGTCAAACTTAGCCTAGCAATGCCCCCTACGCTCGAGCGGGTAAGGCCACACCCCCTCCCAACCGACCACGACACAGTGAGAAACGCGACCTCTTGGTATTCGGTACTCGGGCGCTCATGTGTCCACTCGATCTCGACGTTGGGGCGTCCTCTGGTACCAAGAGGGTTTAGGGATTTTTACTCAGGGCCATTTATGGCAGCTCGATACTAGAACAGATTTCCGGTGTCCCGTCTGGCCATCCACGCTATGTCTGTGGAGGCTACGACCCTGATGTCGCTAGGGCGTATAGTAATCACAGCTCACAATGCAATATGCATGAGTCATACAATCCAGTCATGCATCAATCTTGTGCATGTCGTGCGCTCGTGTGAGATAACCTCCGCCTATCAGGGAATCTCATATCATCCTGCCCAATGACATATGCAATGGTCAATCACATCTCATAATAAACATGCAGATGATGCGTATGGGCATGTATCATGATGTTATGCTGTCACATACTCATAATCGGTATCAATAACCGGCATCGACAATCGACCTCGACAATGTGGACATTTAACCTACATTGCCCCCAAGGAATGGCCCATATAGAGCCTAACATACAGTGGACCCATGGGCTCACACAAGGGCCAAATATACAACACCATGGGCCTCACTCAAGAGCTTAATACACATCATGATCGGCCTCTCACATGGGCCTAATATACAACACCATGGGCCTCACTCAAGAGCTTAATACACATGATGATCGGCCTCTCACATGGGCCTAATATACAACACCATGGGCTCCATTGCCTAGCGCTCAAATGCACCACAATGAGCCTCATTACATAAGCCTCATATACATCACATTGGGCCTTAAACACGGGCTGAATACACATCACAACAGGCCTCAAATACGAGCCGCATATACATCACATTAGGCCTCAAACACAGGCCAAATGTACATCACAATGGGCCTCAAATATGGGCCGCATATACATCACATTGGGCCTTGATAATCAGAATCGGCAATCGGCCACAACAATCGGAATCGATCAATCATCGGCCTCGATGATCGGAATCGGCAATCGGCCACAACAATTGGAATTAATCAATAATCAGAATCGGCAAATCAATCACGTCACTCGAAATCGGCAATCAGTCATGACAATCGGAATCGATAGATAATCGGAATCGACAATCGGTCATGATAATCAACTCGATCGATAATCAGAATCGGCAAATCGGTCACGTCAATCAGAATCGGCAAATCGGTTACGTCAATCAGAATCAGCAATCAGTCACGACAATCGGATAAGATCGATAATCAGAATTGGTAAATCGGTCATGTCAATCGGAATCAGTAATCGGTCATGGCAATCAGAATCAACAATCGGTCACGACAATCGGAATCGATCGATAATCGGAATCAGCAAATCAATCACGTCAATCGGAATAGGCAATCAGTCATGATAATCAGAATCAATCGATAATCAGAATCGTCAATCGGTCATGATAATCGGACTTGATCGATAATCAGAATCGGCAAATCGGTCACGTCAATCGGAATCGGCAATCGGTGAAGACAATCAGACTCGATCGATAATCAGAATCTGCAAATCGGTCATGTCAATCGGAATCAGCAATTGGTCACGACAATCGGACTCAATCGATAATCAGAATCGGTAATCGGCCTAATAAAGGGCTGAAGGGAAGGTCACAATGCGGACATTTAACCATCATCACCCATCAATGTGGACATTTAATCATCATTGCTCTCAAGGAGTGGTTCACATAGAGCCAAAATGTATTGTGGCTCCATGGCCTCATACAATCACCACGGCCGTATCAATGGGCCACGCACCAACAGGCCTCATATACATCAAGTGGTCTGTATCAATCAGCCGCACCAACGGGCCTCATATAGGTCAAGTGGGCCATATCAATGGGCCGCACCAACGGGCCTCGTATACATCAAATGGGCCGCAATACATGAGCCGAAAATACATCTCAATGGGCCACAACCCATGGGCCCCAAATGCATTCAACGAGCCGTATCAAATGGGCCACAACAACTACACCTTTCATCCATCCAAAGAGATCAAAGCATTATCCAAACAATGAATCATATCAAAAGATCATCTGCACCATACTACAAATAGCAGGGTGATAGTGATCAAAAGGTCAGTTAGACCACATCACAAATAGCAGTGGAGATAATGATTTCCACTGTACAAAATTTCACAGAGGTTGTCTGTAATGCCCTGAAAATCGGGGGTCGAGCATAGACTCACTCCCGAGTTCCAACGCATCACTTATGCAACATAGATAATGATGATTAAATATTGTCCGTATTAGTGCATTTAGACATGAGTAAGATTAAGCCAAAACAGTAAGTCATACTCCAGGAATAGTCAAGTTACGCAAGCGGAAGACTGAGGGATGTATATAAGCATAGGTAAAACGTATAAACCGTTACCGATCACCAGAGTATGAATACATTGCCAGGTCAAAGAAATACAAGTGTTGTGTCAAAATACAAAATGTTCAAAAATAGTAGTCCTCTACAAAGTATGAACCCTGAAGCCTCGTCGATTCAGAACGGCTCACATGAACCCGCCTGAATACTGCATGTACGAGAATGCCTCCTCGTCATCACAAAAGTTCGGCTCCACCTCAGGAGTCGCGTCGCCATCTGAAATCAAGACAGAGTCTGGTTGGTGTTTAAAACATCGTCCCGTAACGTGGGAGTGAGTGATCAACTCAGTGGAACAATAAAGCAAAGGCTAACATGTTCTCAATTCAGTCAAGCAGTAATGATAAAGAAGTACAATCAAACATCCCTAGGTACTCTGATTAATGCAAAAATGGTATGTAAGAATGATGCATGCCCTCGCCTGCACTCCCTCAGTGTCTTCATCTTACGGCGCGCATGACAACCACCCGAAAGTGCTCTTCCTCGCCAAAGCACATGCAATGTGGTGCATGCACGTGATTAGCCGGGTTATTACTTAGATTTATTCATACAGCAGAATTGAGAAACTAAGGTACCTCCCTTATATTAATACTCAAATAATGATCCATTCTGGGGTCGTCAGTCCTAGTAAATCTCATACGATGTTGCGGTTCTAGGTCGCTGCAAAGAGCTCGTCACCTGATCAGTGCAGGCCTAGTTTATACTCTTGTTGCTACGAAAGGATCGTCGCCTCCACGTAGACCCAGAGTACGCTCGAGGTCACTACAAAGGGCTCGTCACCTGATCAGTGTAGGCCGACAGCTCGAATACAGCGTCCTATACCACTGTATTTGGCTCACGAGCTTTGGTTGCTCACTGGTCACTATGGGTGGGATCGTCGCCCCGGCATAAGCCGACAGCTCGAGCACGGTGTCCCATACCACCATGTCTGGCTCATGAGTCTTAGCGGATCGAGGTACCAAGGTTAACAGGGTTTCCACTGGTGAGTTTGGTACCCTAGGTTCAAGCAGTAGCGTCCAAACATGGTGAACATACATTGGGTCAATCGGGTTACTTGACGAGCTCGACTAGCACGAGCACACCTCGAGTCGATCGACATGAAGTGCGTAAGTACTCTGTGTGGCCTAACCACTGCCGTCGACCGAAGTACGGCTCGGATTCAGCGAACACGTCCTTTGTGATAAAATAATCTCAGCCACCAACTCAAGGCCTGTTACCGATTGTCTGGACTATATAATAGTCTCAAACATATTCAATTACAACAAATAATCATATGAGAAAATCAAAATAGTAATGGATCAATAATTCAGCTCATACAATCATCAAAGCATTTTATGGAATACAACTTAAACATAGATTTATACATATGCATCACGTAGCTAAAACAGACGCTATAATATACGGTACATGGAGAAAATCATACACATAGTTAAAGTAGTTGAGAATCATTTCTCAACACCCTTATACATTACAATTTACTAACTACTTACTCACTCGGACATTTTAACAAACACTTAAACTACACATTCCAACATACATGATGTATGTTGGTTATAACATGCATTAGGGCAAATCCTTTTACCGAGTACTTGTCACCTATGCAACAAGCATACATGCACGACAAATAATCATTTAAATCACTAATTCAAAATCCATATGTATTCAGTTATTTCAACAAGTACATAGAATACACTATACTATACATATTGCATACGTATTCGTAAAGCGAAATAGACGTCACATTTGGCATGTGAAATAAATCATTAACCGACATTGAAAGCCTTGAAAACTATAACCTAAACGTATATAGTCTGCACCTTATGCCGGTAAACGCGTATTGAACTCAGTTTGTAAGCCAAGTCGTTGTCTATGACACGAGGGCCACCTATAGCATGCAATAGGTCAGCTATTTCATCACTTAGACTATTTGAAACCCTAGAATGGATTAGGGTTAGGTTTTCTTACCCAAGTACGGCATTGGAAACATCGGAAGAACTTCACGGGAGTGGTGTTTCAGCAGGTGGATTAACAGGAAAGAATCTCAGGAATCTTCACCAACTTCTCTCTCACTTTCTCTCTCTTTACTCTCTTCTCTCTCCTAAGGTTTTTCCCAAATTCGTATGGAGTGAATGAGAGAGGGTTTAAGGTCCTTATATAGGCCCAAAACTGATGGGAATGGCCCCAGGGCTAAGGTATACTTAGGTTATAGCCAAAGGGCGCTTGTCTCGATCCAACGGAGCACTTCTGGAGGCCCCCTTTCTATGTGCGGTCGGACTTAAGCTCCGTGACCATGGATCTAGGTTGAGTTAAGTTTTTAGTCCGATCGATTTACAGATCGACCGCGGTGGACCAGTTTCCGTTCAACGATCACCGAAACTCGATCAGGGCCACAAGTACACTGCCATGTATGGGAAATTTCTCCTGATCCAAGGGTGTATTTGGGTCAGATTCTGACGGTCAGAATCCTTATATTTGGCCCACAAGCGACAAGTCTCAGATTACTTAAATTTAGATTTTTTTATTTCTAAAGATATCCACGTTTCTCACACACTTCGCTCCGGGCTCAAGCGAATAGCTTCGGGATACTATCTGGACTTGATTTCCAAGGTGGTGGTCAAGTCCAGCAAGGCAGTCTTAATTATATAATTTCGTAGTAATCGAACTTTCGATGTGCGGTCCAGGTCCGATACGAAGTTTCAATGTGCTCCCGAGAGCAACCGCGAATAGAGTTTGATCCTAGATTTTAGGGTAACGTAGCGCCAATGATTCTACAAGTTTTGGGTCTTGCAAATCGTATTTAAAGCGATTAGTGCTAATTTCACAGGTAAACCAGTTTAGCACTTAGTTAATTTCGTCTAATTTCTAAAGGATTTGGTCCCGAGTGATTTCTGCCTGAGGTGGTACTCAGATCTTTGTACAGATTTTTCCGAGACATTACACCGTCGTAACATGTATTTTCTATCCAGTCTGTTCATAAGTCACTAGGACCTGAACCAACCTGAGAAACAAATATCATATTGGTCCAAAACTTTTGTGACCCAAAAGGGGTTTCAATGGTAGACATCCAATCTCCACTGTTTTTGGTAGTGTGGTCCACTTGATAACCAGATCTGTTTTTTTTTTTTTTTAATCTCAAGCCCTAGGATGGGCTGATCAAATGGATGGACGGTTTGGATGATCCATATACATCAGGGGTGGGGTCCACATACGTGGCCCACCAGAGGTGAATATGCTTCAATTTTAGTCTCAAGCCTATGACGAGCTCGCCAAGAGAATGGACCATATTGATACAGCACATGCATCATGGTGGGTCCCATCGTCCAAGGTCTGGACGGTGTGGATAAGACCCATACATCACGGTGCGCTCCACAGCAGGTGGTCCACTAGAGATTTGGATCATCCTCACGTCCAGATGGACAGTGAGGAGTACATATATCAAGGTGGCTCCACACACATGGCCCACCAGAAAATTATACTAATATATATATTATACATATTTATATATATATAATTATATAATATATATATATATTATATATATATTTATTAATATATATAACATATATTATATATCCACTCCAACATCCAGATGGATGGCCTGGACGGTTGGATACAATACATACATTGAGTGCGGGCCCACGTTCACAGACAGTGTGAATAAGACAAACATCGGTGGGTCCCACCAGATGAACGCACTGATCCACGAATGGACGGTGTGGACATAAGATGCATACAACATACGGACCCACATGGGTGCTGACGTCAATACAGCAGCTATATATAGCTGTGTGCGGTACACTACCCAATCCGTTTCCACGCAAGTGGGTCCCACGTGGGGCCACCATAACATTTATTTGTCGTCCAATCTGTTCATAAGGTCACACAGACCCTGACGGAGAGGAAGATCCAAAACTTTTGTGGAACCCAACGGGTTTCAATGGCAAACATCCAGTCCTCACTGTTTCCGGCAATGTGGGCCACCTGAGTCGTGTATACGGCTGATTTTTGGGGTGGCCCATGGTCAGAAGGGAGCCATCAGATTGCACGATGTTGATGTTCTAACACATCATGGTGGGGTCCACGGCTGGGACCCGTGGTCCTAGCCCAATCCGTCCGTTCGTCAGCGAGCAGGCACTACCTGTGTGCCTTCTAGCAGCAACAGCATCAGCTGCTACATTTATTATTATTATTATTATTATTATTATTTTGAAATTCCATGGTTTTTCACGTATAGGGCCCGCATCTGAAAAATCCATAGTTAGAGGTTCCTTTATGTAACCTATCTTACTACTATGTGATTTACTGTTAAAATGCCTATGTATGCTAACATATACACTATGTGTTCGTTGAAATGCTCAAATGAGATTTATATTTGATTTTAGTTGTCACATGCTATCTTTGGCTACTACATGTGTATACAATTGCTTGGAGTGTGTTTGGGGCTACTACGTAGTTCAGGCGATCAGTAATGATTTCTGAGTTAGTAGCCGAGGTCGTTTTACCACACCAAATAGGTTCGAGGAATCCGAGTCGTACGCTGCTAGTCGACAGTGGTTAGGCCACGCGGAGTGCTTACACACTCCATGTCGATCAGTTCGACGTACGCTCGTATCAGTCGAGCTTATCAAGCAACCCGATTGGCCTAATGTATGTTCACCATGTATGGACGCTACTGCTTGAATCTAAGGTACCAAACTCACAAGTGAAAAGCCCGTTTAACCTTGGTACCTCGATCCTCTAAGACTAATGAGCCGGACATGATGGTATGGGACACCGTGGTCAAGCGTTGGCGCTACGCTGGGGCGACGAACCTCCCGAGTGACCAATGAGCAACCCAAACTCGTGAGCCGAATACGGTGGTATGGGACCTGTATTCGAGCTGTCAGCACTACGATCAGGTGACGAGCCCGTAGTGACCTCGAGTATAACTACTAGACTACATAAGGTGACGAACCTTTCCGTAGTTGGTTTAAGTATAAGCTAGGCCTGCGCTGATGGTAACGAGCCTCCCTTAAGCGACCTAGAATTTGCCTATCGTATGTGATTAACTAGATTGTACAACCCTAGATGGATTCAATGTTTGGGTAAATTATACAAAGGGGAGGTACCTTAGCCTCCCAACCTGCTGTATGAATAAGTCTAATTAAGAACTCGGCTAATCACGTACATGCACCGCATTTGCATGTGCCTTTGGTGTTGGTGTTGAGCACAGAGGAAGGGGTGCAGCCGCGATCGTAAGATGTTGTCGCAAGAGTGAGTGCAGGCGAGGGCATGTATCATTACAACATACCATTCTTGCATTAACTAGAGTACTTAGGATATGATTGTTGTATTGCTTTATTATTACTGCTTGACTGAATTGACAACATGTTAACCTTTGCTTTATAGCACCACTGAGTTGATCACTCACTCCCTCGTTCTGGGACGGTGCTTTAAACACCAACCAGACCCTATTGTAGTTGCAGATGATGGCGATGCTTACGAAGTAGAGCCGGACTTTTATGATGACGAGGAGGAGTTCTCCTACATGCAGTTATCAGGCAGGTCTATGTAAACCGTGTTCTGATCGACGGGGCTTACAGGGTTGCTGATTAGATGGCATTACACATTTTGTATATTTTGAAATTTTACATGTAACTAATTGACCTGGTATCATAATCATACTCAGGAGACCTACAATCACTTATATGCTTTATATAAAGGTCTTCCGCTTGCAAAATTCAACTGTTTCTGGAGTATGATATGTTTTAGTATAATCTCATTCATGTTTAACGCACTAATACGGACAACATTCAATCATCATTATCTATGTTGCATAAGTGATGTTTTGGAACTTGGGAGTTTGAGCTTATACTCGACCCCTGATTTTCAGGGCGTTACATTTATCCAACTCCAGATAAGGGTGACATGCTGGTGAGGTAAAATAGATCATTTTAAATTATATAACACATGGCTATATGGTGACTGTGAGTTGATAAGGCTTGGACTCTGATTTCTCCTTTCTTTTCCATAGTAATGATTTTTTTTTGAGTTCTTCTTCTTTATTTCTGCAATGGTATGTTGATTTCTCTTAAGTCGACATCCTGATGGTTTAAGTGTTTGGAACTGCATCTGGTGTTTTCTCTCGGGTTCTCATCATGTTTGGGAATTGGGCTCCTTGAGCTGGTCGTGTTGGGGGTCTTACTATCCGGGGGACGTTTTTTGTACAGCTGATGTTTCTTTTAGTTCCTTTTCGTTCTCTCTTTTGTTGTATTTTCTTTTCTTTTGGTAGTATGTTCTCTCTCTCTCTCTCTCAGTCTCTTTCTCTCTTCATCTCTCTTCTCTACCTTGCACTCTCCTCTCTCTCTCTCTCTCTCTCTCTCTCTCTCTCTCTTGTTTGTTCAGGCTGGTGCTAAACATGTTTATGTGGTGGAGGGATCTGAAATGGCAGAATATGTACGTAGGCTTATTGCTGGGAATCCATCGTTGAGAGAATGGATTACGGTGTGATTTTATTTTGCAGTTTAAATTTAATACCTGAATTTTTTGAGTTCTTTGCCGAACTCACCTTGTTGCTTCATTGTTCTCATTTTCATGAGGGTTTATTCTTTATATTACAGGTGATCAAAGGTAAAGTTGAGGATGTTGAATTGCCTGAGAAAGCAGGCATTCTGATTTCTGGGGCTATATGATTCAGAAGGGTGTTGCAGGGAGCACAGATCCATTGCCAAAATATCAGATCTGAGGCAACATGATTGTGTTGAGATTTCCATCTTATTTCACGGTTTCTCTGTTGTGTTGAGATTTCAAGTCTCTTGGATTGAGGGAAAAAACCCATCTCTGTTTTTTCTTCTTCCTTTTCTTTTCTTTTATGTTTTTCATGTTTTATGGATTGGGATTCCAAGTCTATTTGACTAAGAATTGAAGACTCTTTCTGGGTTTTCTTGAGTTTTATTTGAGAGGAAAAACCCATTAAAATATTATAGCTAATGTTGTGGATCTGACTGACTATGCATATGTTTATGAATGGGTTAAAATAAATGATTTAGCCTTAGTTGTTGAGAACTGAGGTTAAAAGTGAATTTAGCCTCAGTTGATGCCAACAAAGTCTAAATCCATCTTTAGTCTTAGTTTTGCCTCAGTTACCTAAACTAAGACTACAACTCTCGTGGCTAAAGGCTTTAGCCTCGGTTGTTGAGAACCGGGGTTAAAAATAGATTTAGCTTCAATTGGAGGCAACTGATGCTAAAATTTGGATTTAGCTTCAGTTGGAAACAATGGAGGCTAAAATTTTGATTTAGCCTCATTTCAAGAAAACTGAAGCTGAAAAGGTTCTTTTAGCCTCACTTGAAGAACCGAGGCCATAAAAGTCACTTTAGCCTCAGTTGCTAAAACTGAGGCTAAAGCCTTTAGCCACGGGGGTTTCAACCTCGGTTTGAACAACTGAGGCTAAAGGCTTTAGCCATAGTTTTTAACCTTTTTAGCCACAGTTTTGAATTGAGGCTAAAGCCCCCTTTTCTTGTAATGTGATTATATAATCAAAAAGATGCTTAATTAGTCCAGCGACCAGCGGAAAAAAATAAGAAAAATCTTGATGGGATCGGGCATTGTTTGATGCCATCCAATGTGACATCGAACAATTTGTCAATTATAACAAGAGGCCTGGAACAGCCTCCGTTTAAGACATCTACTACAATAATAGGGAGCAACGATGAGGTTAGGCAATTGACATTCATCAGCTGGGCTACCTCAGTGTGGCAACGTCAGTGTGATGCGCCTGGTGAGTTGATTGGCCCATGAAGGAACCCACCTTATCCACAGGTCAGATGTCCTACGCACGTTCCAGGCTGGGACGCGTGTGTAACATATGTGGCTAATAGCAAACCTACATGCATCGTAATGCTTTTTGGATGGCCCTTTTTGCTTTGTAGCGTGATGGCTCCAAAAAGGGAGTTTCTTTCTTCATTCCCGTGGCTTCACGAAATGCACGGCGATTGCTCTCACGAGAAAAAACACGAAAAGCAAACAGTTGCACTTTTATCTTCTGACAAATACCCAAACCCTCTCTCCCTCTCTCATTCCTTCGTTGTCAACAACATGATTGCTGTCATTTTGCTAGTTAAAATTCTTTTCTTCCTTGCTCCTCTACTTGTGTCCACAGCAGCAGTGGCTCTAATAATCTGGAACGTTGATCTACGTGTTTTCGAGCATCACGCTAATCAACAGGCAGTGGTCGCGGCGCAGCTGTTGTTTGAATCCTCCTACCCAACTGAATTTCATGCTGGAGAACGCCCTCCCATTCCAGTTGGCGATCATGGCTGAGCATTCGTTCGTTTTCCGGACTTGGGTTTGCTAATCGCTGACCAGTTTCCGATGGAGCCCCTCTACACCCTCACAATATTTACACGTGTCATCAAGTTTCGAGATCTAGACATCCATCAAGTGGGTCCCACAGTACGCATTTCTTTCCCTAAGTTTCCCTCTTGTGTATCTCGCTCGAGCTTTCTATCCATCTCATTTTTGGTCGCATGTCCTAAAATGAGCTTGCAAAACAGATGGACGGGGTGGATTTCTCACAAACATTGTAGTGGGCCCAGCGAAGGGCCGCGTCCGTACCTCTCCACCTGATTGATTGTTTTGTTTTTTTTATAAAGGTTCCATATAAAAAGGTCCATCAGGTGTATCTAATCAAGCAGCCTAGACCCCGCGAGTCCGTTATCTGGATTTAAAGTTACGTGTACAGATACAGAAGTGCGTGGGGCCCATGTGGAGAAAAAAATTACAAACAAAGACAAGAAGTCTTTCAATAGAAATTGGAATTTCGTGGACCTTTCAACAAATAAAACGTGATTAAATGAAGAAAATTGGGGATTCAAAGATACACCACCCATGAATTTGGCTCTTTCAATGAAAAAAGAAAAGAAAAGTCCAAAGACTCAACGAAGAGACAGTCCACATGTGGCTCTCGATGAGTTGTTAATGGCAAATGGATTTTCAATGGAGTGATTGACCGGGAAAGCATGTGGGGCCCATCTGAGTCCTTGATCAATGCTGCCAGTCCTCTACATAAAGGGCCACGAGCAGATGATGAGATGCATCACACGTCTCCATGGCTACTTCATTTACCACAGCTAGCGGCCTTGTCATGGTTGCTATAGTGCTTGTCTTGGGTCTGCTAATGGCATGCCTGGATATTGCAGGTAACGTGCCTTTCTATCTAGAGGTCGTTTCTGTGCAAGGTTCGGAGAATAGGATTATTCTACAACGTGGGGCCCACTGCAAGGTATGTGAGAAATCCTTCTGTCCATAAGTTTTGGGAGCTCATTTTAGGACCTGCGACTAAAAATGAAGTGGATAAAAAAAAACTCAAGTGGGTCACACGAGAGGGAAAATTGGGAAAAGAAATTTCTACCGTTGAAACTTTCCTAGGCTCCATCTTGATGTTTATATGATATCCAAACCGTTTACAAGGTCATTCCCAGTGGGATGAAGTGAAAAAACATAAAATTCGCCTGATACAAAACTTTTATGGCCATAAGAATGTTTCAACGGTGCTCACCGAATGCCCGCTGCTTTCCTCTCGTGTGGCCATTTGAGTGTTTGATGTGCCTCGTTTTTTGTCTCAAAGTTCTAAATAGATCTCCAAAAACGGATGGACGGGGTGAATTTCTCACAAATATAATGGTTAGCATCCTTGCGCAGTAACTTCCTGCCCGCGTCCCATTAATCATGGGACAGGGATTAGGTGGCGTTGCTAGCACTAGTACGTCCCAGCATAGGCGTGCTGAAGTGTTGGGCGCTGTGGGGCTAACGTGATGTATGTATTTAATATCTGTTTTTACTGCTCATTTTAGGCTGTAAAACAAAAAGGAAGAAAATCTAAAGCTCAAGTGGACCACACCATAGGAACAGTGGGTTAATGAAACCACATTTGAAACCTTTCTAAGGGCCTACGGTAATATTTACTTGTCATCTAACCTGTTGATAAGGTCACTCAGACTTAGATGCAGGAAAAAAAAAAAGAGCCAGATCAAAAACATTTGTGGCCCCAAAGAAGTTTTTAATGGTGGATGTTCAATCACCAATTTTTCCTGTGGTGTGGTCCACTTGAGATTTGTATATGCTTCATTTTTAAGTTCATGCCCTAAAATGTAGAAGGAAAATGGATGAACGGCGTGGATATAAAATGTTGGGCCCACAGTGCCCAACACATGGACACAACAATGCTGGGATGGCGTTTGGCAACACCACCTGATCCGCGTCCTTAATCCTGGTGGGGAACATGGAAAACATGGTGGCCCCACACTCCGGGCTGGAAGGTTTTGTTGGTGAGCGTCCCTTTCCCAAATGTTCCCTCTTCTGTAACCCACTTCATGAATGGTTGGATGTGTGAGCTACATCATGGTGGGCCCCACATACGACATTGTAGGACAAGCTTATTCAATACAGACGTTGTAGAGGAACCTGCCACGTCTATCTGTATCAATATATGAAGGCATGGATATGGGCAGACCAAAGGAGTTCCGAGTCCATAAGCCTCTTGACCAAGCACCATGAACAAACGCAGCACACGTGTTTACATTGAACACGTGGGCGCAATCTGGTGTGTTCATCCCTCATCATGTGTCCCGTTGCAAAAATTAGCGTTGGCCACTCATCAAGTGAGAAACAAACTGGCATTGAGGCTACACGCTTGGTAATGATTTTTTTCTAGCCATCCGTTTCTTCATACGTGTAGACCACCTAATAAATTCACCGACACATTTTTGAGCATATGAGTTCCTGCGACAGTAAGCTAGTTAGGAGCTACAGCAATGTTTGTGAGAAATCCACCCTGTCCATCCGTTTTGCCGGATCTTGTTACAATGTGGCCTAAATATGAGTCAGATTCAAAACTCAAGTGGCCCACACAACGGGAATAATTAGGTAGGAAATGGCCACCGTTGAGCCTTATCTTGGCGCACCGTAATTTATATATGCTAGCATTACAAGAAAAAAGAAACTCTTATCGGTAGTCAAAAGCGGTGGTAACTGTCTAAACAAGTGCTGCTAAAACGTTTGCTAGCGCTCAAAAAATTAACCGGCACTAATCATCTTTGTGACTGTTCCACTTTCACCGGTGCCTTCCAGTAGCCGCGGGTAATCGCTGAAAAAGTGTCTCGAAAAGTTAAAAATCACCTGCAAAAGTCCATCCAAGGTAAAAGTATTCCAAAGCATGGTTTTCAGCCACACTTAATTAAGGAAAAGTGCCGATAAAAATCTATGCAATCACCGGTAAATCCTATTGTTTAAGCATTTTCCTACAATATCATCTTGATTAAGAATGTTATTCCTATAGGTGTACATGAACTGAGTCAAGCTTGGCACAACTCGACTCGGCTCGGCTTGGCCACTAGCTAACTCCAGCTCGAACTCAACTTGGCTCGGTCCTTAAGCCTGACTGGCCAGCTCGGCTCTACTTGGTCAATAGCCCAGTTCAAGTCGAGTTCGAGCTAAGATTGAGCTAAGTTCGCCTGTGCAACATTTTCACAAACGTATAAATTGCACTTTCAAATTCTCACTGTATATAAAAATAACAGCGGCGGTTTTACAGGTATTTCATCAAACACCTTGTAAGCAATATCAAAATCAAGAAAAAATAGGTATTTATTTCATACACATACCATCCTTGCCACTATCCGACACTTCATTGAGTTATCTCATCAAGCACTTGGTGAACAACATCAATATCAAAGTAACCAAGTCACCAAACTAGATCGATCCGAGTTCAATTCAAGTTGGGTTCAATCTGAGTCGAGTCGAGCTCGGGCAAGCTCGAACTCAGTTCGAAATTTTTTCGAGATAAAAAAAAAAAATAATCAGCTCCACTCTGCTCGAACTCAATTTCGAACCGAGCCGAATTGAGTTTTTTTCGAGTCGAGCAAGCTAACTGGGTTCATGTACAGCCCTAGTTATTCGTACTGGGATGAACTGAAACCATGAAAAATATCAGCCTGATTCAAAACTCCCGTGGCCCCGCAAATGTTTCAACGGTGTACGTTCAATATTCCTCACTTTTTAAGTCCCATTGCTCAATCATTTCCCTACAATGCAGGTGCACAGTCCGTTGGAGTTTGCTACGGAATGCAGGCCAACAATCTACCTCCACCAACAGAAGTAGTAGATCTTTACAAATCGAAAAACATCGGACGTTTGAGACTCTACGATCCAAATGCAACGGCCCTCCAGTCCTTAAGGGGGTCCAACATTCAAGTCATCCTCGACGTTCCTAGAGACAATCTTCAAGATCTGGCAAACAGCCCCGGAGCCGCTAATTCATGGGTCCAAAACAACGTACAAAACTACTGGCCTGATGTCCAATTCAAGTACATTTCAGTTGGAAATGAGGTAATACCCAACAGCTTGGCGCAATTCGTCCTACCCGCCATGCAAAACATCCAGACCGCAATCTCATCAGCTGGACTGCAAGGCCAAATCAAGGTTTCTACAGCCGTTGCTACTACGGTCCTTCAAACTTCATATCCACCGTCCAATGGCTCCTTCACAGACGCGGCCCATGGAATCTTGGAACCGATCGTACGGTTCCTAGTTAGCAATCAAGCCCCACTTTTGGCTAATGTGTATCCTTATTTTAGTCATGTGAATGACCCCAATTCAGTCCCTCTCCCATATGCATTGTTCACTTCGTCAACTGTCAATCGCGACGGTTCGTTGAGTTACCGGAACCTGTTTGATGCAATCGTGGACGCTCTTTACTCAGCAGGAGGGACCGTAGCGACCGTCGATAATGCGCGGACGTATAATTCGAATCTGATACGACATGTTGGACAAGGAACTCCAAAGAGGCCTGGGAAGGCCATAGAGACTTATGTGTTTGCCATGTTCAATGAGAATCAGAAGGATGGAGAAGAGGTGGAAAGGAATTTTGGGCTTTTCTTCCCTGACAAACGGCCTGTGTATGAAATCAGTTTCACTTGAAAGAGTTTTAGTCGAGAGAGGCTATTTATAGTTCTAGGTGTATATGTATATATATTATTCTAATATTCAATAAGATGCGGCATGGTTAGGAGCCTATCACAAAAGGCAGCTGTGTGTGGCAAGTTCTCAATGTATGTAACGGAAAGGTTCATTGGAAATAAAGGAATTTGGTTTTGGCTTAGTCTCATCTTCAACTGTATCAATGTATATTAAGGGATTTTAATACTCCCAGCATGTAGGTAGAACTCCGCATGGGAATATATTGGGCAAAGGTGCTCTTATACCATGACAAACAACTACTTGCTCTAAAAGCTTGGGCATTAGAGGATGGTGTGTCAATGTATATTAAAGGACTTTAACAGAAGGGGTGTTTGGCTGTTAAACAGCGTTTTGAGCTAAACTCAAGTTTGAGTTGTGTGGTTTGATGCATATTTGTAAATACAGACTCATCATAGGTGAACAAAATAAGCACTAAAATGCTGAATTAACAAAAATTGCTTCCATCGAGTTGTCCAAAAAGCAGGCACGAAAACCCCTTTTGCTGAAATCCCTTAGAGTGGAAGTGCATCCTAGTAAGCCCCGGTGGCTGATGCACCAGTTATTTTGGTGCTCATTTCAATGCCTACTGTATAGGACTACCATGGCTGTCAATGGGAACCTGCTCTTGCGAGTACCCGATGGACCCAATCTGACTTTAATGGGTCTAGGGTGCGAGCAAAGTGGGGTCAGGCTCATGTGGGCCCTATAGTGATTTGTACATGAAATCCACTTCAACAATCAGATGCATCAGCCCAGACCCAAAAATCAGGATGATCCGTGACTCAAGTAGGCCACACTAAGGGAAATAATTGGAAAAAAAAAAAATGCCTACCCTCGTTTTTTTACAAGGCCAACCAAAACCTAATATGATCATAAGATGCATCGTTGCACCTAGGCCGGGTCCAAAAAATTAGGCATCTTAGAGATTCAAGTGGGTCACATCAAAGGCAACAGTTGGGGAGAGGGAATGGCCCACTGTGATGTATATGAAATTCACTCCGACCATTAGATTATTAATAGCACATTAGCTCTAGGGCCCAAAAATCAGATTGGTTAGAGATTAAGGTGGGCCACACCAAGGGAAACAGTTTAAAGGATGGGAGTCCAGTTATACATTCTTTCCAATCATGTGGCCCATTTGAATTATGGATGTGGCTAGATTTTTGCCCTTAAGGCTGAGCTGATGCATTTGATGGTCAGAGTGAATTTGATGTACCCATCATAGTGCGGCCCACCCAATTCCACCTACGCTTTGTTGGCACACAAGGTCTCCTTATATGATGCTCTCTTGGGAACCGGTTCTCATGGAATTTTATAGGAACTTTTGACACATCATGTGATTACAAAATCTATGACCCACCATGATGCATGTGTTTTATTATTTTGCCAGCTCATATTAGGGCGTGAACTTAGAAAAAATGAGGCAGATCCAAACAGCTCAAGTATACAACATCATAAGAAACATTAGGTATAATAACTCCAACCATTGAAACTTTCCTAGTATCCACTATGATGTTTATTTGCCATTATTTTCCATCTAACTTGTTTATAAGGTTACCTGTGGCCCTCGATGAAACGAAAACAAGAATATCAATCTAATCCAATGGTAGGCGTTCAATCATTATTGTTTATTGTGGTTTGGCTAAACTAAATTTTAATATCATATCTTAAAATGAGCAACAAATAAATGATCATTTTCTACATCATTTCCTAAAATGAGGACACGGTATGAAGCGGACAAAACACATACAATAAAGTATACAATAAAGTATACCCACAAAGCTCTTCCAGCATTGAACTGCTTCCCGCGTGGCTTGGCATCCGCGAATGGCTTACATGAAAGTACCCTGAAATGTAGTTTGGGTGAGCCCACCATCATATATCCGAAACATCCATTCTGGCCATCAGATGAGTAATTCAAATTTAGATGTACGGCTGCCATTCAAGAAACCATACTACAAAAACAGTGTACAAGGCGATACTCATCATCCAAACTATTTTCCTTGGTGTGGCTCACCTGAATCATAGATAGTGCTGATTTTTGGTACTTAAGCCTAAATTTTAGTGTCTCATGTAATGGTTGGAGTGGATTTCATATAATCATCATAATGGTCCTTAAAAAGGCCATCCCTTTCCCTCAATCTGAGTTGATTCTTGGACCCTATGGTTAAGATGGAGTGATGGAGCTGGTGATCAAAGTGGATTTCACTTAAACATCACGGTGGGCCCACTTCATCCAGCCACTCATTAATACAATAGACACTAAATAAAAAAAAATAAAAAAAAAAAAAAAAAAAAAAAAAAACCCAACAGGGCACTTCATCCAGCCGCTCGTTGATACAATAGACACTACAAAAAAATATAGGGCAACGCCAACATGCGTGTGCATGGGCTAGCTCATTTTAGGACAAAAATTAAAAAATCAGATCAATCCGATACTCAAGTGGGCCACACCATAAGAAATAATAGGATTGAACGTCTGCCATTAAAACCTCCTTAAAAGGATGGGTAACATGATGAATACGTATTTTCCCTTCGTCTCAGGGAGAATATGGCCTTACTAGGGGTTGGATTGCTTACATACATCACGGTGAGTCCCAGGAAAATTTTATAGGTGGCCATTTCTATTGTCGCAATTTCATGTGGTGTGGCCCACTACTTCTAACATGTGGTTGCAAAATTGATGGAGTGGATGACTCAACTAACATTATGGTGAGTATTACAGAACTTTGGTTACAAGGACAAGGGCATTTTAACCAGGAATTAACATTGGGATACTAGGAATCCAAGGGGTCTCCTTTCTTAAGTACATTCATTTCTTTAATAAATAGGAAATATAACAAAAAAAAAAAAAAAAAAAAACTTAATGTAGAAGTTATATTCCGGTGCCTTTTTCAAAAAGACTTTGTATAAGTAATACCATTAATTCGAGTAATTATCACTGGAGGACCTTCGGTTAGATTTCTTTGCAAGTTGGGGTCCACTATGCTAGCAAAGGTTATGCAGCTTGGTTGGGCCCCACCATGATTCTTATGTTAAATCTATGCTGACCACAAAATGCATCTCTCCATATTAGCCCATGGCCCATAATTCAGGCCCCATCTGTGATTCAGGTGGGCCACGTGTTTGGAAATAGTCTACAGGGCAATGCTCCCCCTTAAACTATATCCCTTGGTGTGGTGCACCTGAATTAGGGACTGGGATGATTTTTGAGCCCCGGGCTTAAATTTTGATGTAGCATCTAATGATTGGAGTAGATGTCATGTAATTATCATGATTGACTGTGTAAAAATAAGGGTGGATGCCTCTCTCCCAATTACTTCCTTTGGTGTGCCCACCTGAATCACAGATCAACCTACCTAAACTTTGATGGGGCATATACTATGACAGGTTTAACATAGATTTTAAAAGCCATCCAACCCATCCATCATATGCATCTTATGTAGGTGAAGAGAGTATAAAAATGAACCTCTTAAAAACCATAAAGCATGAATTTATAGGATTTAGGTGTTCTTTGATGTTATTTCCCATGTCTTGGAGAACTTCACATTTGGATTGTTTTGGGGGTCTATAGTGAACCTAGTGGGGCCCACTTGATGGATGGAGTAGATGTTAAGAGACTATGATGGGCCCAAAGAGATCCGCTATTGCACCAGGTGGATAGTACTTGTTTACTAAGATTTTCGTTATTTGCCAACGCACTTCCCCCTTAAAAGTATAGCATGAGAATTTCAAAAGAGAGTTTAATAAAATAAAATACCGGCTTATTATCTAATTTACATTCCATTACCTTTTTCAATAAGCTATCCCGTTAATCTACCTACTTATTATCTAATTTACATTCCATTACCTTTTTCAATAACCTATCCCATTAATCTACCTACTTATTATCTAATTTACATTCCAATACCTTTTTCAATAAGTTTTTCAATAAACTATCCCATTAATCTAAGTAATCAACATTGGAATAACTTTTCTTATATTTTTGGACCGAAGTTAGAGTCAACCATGGGAACAAAGGGGTGGGAAGCTCGAGTGGGGCCTAACATGATGTTTATGTGAAATCAACTCAAACTGTTACGTGGATCACTCCAAAATCAGCTTCATTTGTGATTTACATGAACTGCATTATTATGATTTAGGTTGGCCATACTAAAAGAAACGGTTACAAAAACGACATTCACTCTTAATTTTTACCAAGTCCATCGTGATGAGGATTATAAGAAATCTACTTCAACTAATAGATGCTACACTAAAATTTGGGCCCAAGGCTCAAGCATATGTGTCACGCCCCAAACTCGGGGACCGGGCTCACAAAATTCCCGATCGCCGATCCGAATCGCGCCGACAGCCTCCGTAGAACCCCATTCTCGGCTCCCGGCGCCATTCACCAGGTTCCAATCCTGGGATGCTACGAGGAGGATTTATATCAGTTTGAATCGTAATCAGCATAACAAAGGCATAACCCACAAACAACAACCAAAAACTCCATCACATTTCCACTATGATCAAAAACTTTACAAGTACACTGAGCATAAAGGGAAATACAATGAGAATAGACAAGAAGCTCCAAAAGATCAGCTCCGCGCTCTCGCCTCAGCGCTGCTGCGTCCTCGCGTCACCTGCACGCAACGGTCGTGCATAAGCTTATGGAAAGCTTAGAGGGTAGTGAAAGTGTGTGCACAAGGTAGTAATGCAGATATACAGTATCAGAGTAATGCGGAACATGCTGATGGATCCATGAATGTCGTTAGCCGAACCAAGGCTATGCGATACAAGGCATGAATGATGTCGGCCATACCAAGGCCATGCAATGCGAAATGCAACTCAAGCATACAAATCATCATCTGAGTCCACATATCAGTACAGTTCAAATCTGGAATATCACCGGGGTCTAGTACACTCTAAACCAGATTGCCGCCTCATCGCGCGCAATAAGGTAAGTAGAAGAGACCTCACTATCCGCCTGCCAATATCGGGCGCCGCTCGTCGATAGCGGACCCATTCCTCGAGCTGGTCAGACTTAGCCTAGCATTGCCCCCTACACTCGGGCGGGTAAGGCCGCACCCCCTTCCAACCGACCACGACACAGTGGAAAGCGCAGCCGTCTGGTAATCGGCAATCGGCGCTCATGCACCCACTCGGTCTAGACGTTAGAGCAACCTCTTGGTACCATAAGGGTTTAGGGACTTTCACCCAGGGATATCTATAGCACCCCATGTAGAACAATATTTCCGGTATCCAATCTTGCCAACCACGATACGCCTGTGGAGGCTATGGCCCTGATGTCGCTAGGACGTACAGTAACCACATCACTTAATGTGAATGCATGAAACACACTATCCAATCATGCAGCAATCCTGCGCGTATCGTGCGCTCATGTAGGGCAACACCGCCTAACTGGGAGCCCCTAAACAACCTGCCCGAAGGCATATGCTATGATCAGTCACTTCTCATGTCAAGCATACATATGATGCGTATGATCATGAATCATGGAACTATACTACACATGTTATAAAGTAATAAATTATTCGTGCAATGCAGATGGGCCTAGACATGGACGGCCTACGCACAACCAGTACTGGCCTATCGATGGCCCTAGGGAGAGTCATAATGCGAACATTTAACCAACACTATACCCGCAATGTGGATGTCAAACCAACATCGCTCCCAAGGCATTATCTGTTGTAATCATCATTACATAAACCATGTAGGGATCACACATTGCAATGGACTCTCGGTACATCCCATTTGGCCTTAAATACATCAAATGAGCCGTATCACATGGGCCTTACATTCATCAAATGGGCCGCAATAATGGGTCTCACCAACGGGCCTTAAGTACATTGCGATGGGCCATAACCCGTGGCCTTTATAGTACATCAATTGGCCTAACCTCATGGGTCATATGTGTACCAGATGGGCCACACCAATTGGGCCCCATACGTACATCGAATGGGCTTTGACCCATAGGCCCTAATTCATCTCAATGGGCCTTAACCCATGGGCCTTTAAGTATATCAGGTGGGCCTTGACGGATGGTCCACAATCAACAGAGGTGGGCCTTATTCGGACATCATGGGCCCACATGAAGTTTAGATCTACCTCATTCTTTTAACTCAAGCCACAAAATGGCCCTTCAAAATGGATAGACGGATTGGATGTAACATATACATCATGGTGGGGCCCATGAAATCCCACCATCCGGCGTTACCTAATATAATATAATATATATATATATATATATTTATATAATATATATATATACAAAAATATATACATATACCTATATATATATATATATAATATATATATATATATATATATATATATATATATATATATATATATATATCCACACACGCCCCCCGCACACCCCACACACGCCCAGCACACACACATGCACACACGCACACCACCACACACGCACGCACACACACTTGCACACACCCCACACACACCCACCCCACCGTCCACTGGACGGTGGGGAAACACATACATAACAAGGGCTCCACCGTCCAGCGGACGGTGGAGTACAACACATACATCACCGTGGGCTCCCACGTGGGGCCCACCGTAATGTTTACATGCCATCCAACCTGTTCATAAGGTCACAAGGACCTGGATGAAGGGGAAAAACAAATATCAGGTTGATCCAAACCGTCTATGGCCTCAAAAAAAGGTTTCAATGGTAGAATTCAATTCACACGGTTTCCTATAATGTGGGCCACCTGAGTCATTGATGGGCCCGAAATTTGGAGGGGACCCACTTCAAGTCGTGGCCCACCAAATGGACGGAGTGGATAAAATAAATACATCATGGTGGGGCCCACGGCTAAGGGCCGTGGGTGGCCTAGTCCGTCCGCCCAACCAGCGCGCAGGCGCTGCCTGCGCCCGCCTGACACGGCAGAGGCAGAAGCCTCTGCTTCTTCCTTTTTCCTTTTTCTTTTTTTTTTTGTTTTCTTGCAGGAACAGCGTGTGGGGCCCACTTCCTGGAGATCCAGCCTGTCCATTGCATTCTTGGGCCCGGAATACATCAAAGGAATCCAAAGTTTGAATTTTTTTGGTGTATAGGTGAGGTATGGTGGGCCTTAGAAGTTTTGAACGGTAAAATACACTGTTTTCTATGGTACGGCCCGCCTGAGTATCGGATTTACGTCATTTTTCGGCTCAACGCTTAAAACCTGCTTGTGGAGAGGATGGACGGCGTGGATTGAACACATACAACAAGGTGGGGCCTACACAGGGGAGCCACCCCAAAAGCTTATAACAGCTGATATTTGTGTCATTCCCAGGCCACGTCCAGCGTCTGGACGGGCTTGGCGCCACATGCATTTGAGGTGGGCCCCACTTGGGTGGGCCACCAAATGAAAGGATGGTGTGGGTACAACACATTTCAAGTGGCCCCACCTGTGAATGGTTTGAATACAACACGTACCTCATGGTGGGGTCCATCCAAGTGGACCACACAACCATCACATGGTCTAAAGGGAAAAAAGAAAAAAATGAAATAGAGAGAGATAGAGAGTGAGACATAGAGAGAGATCGGTGAGTATGGAGGGACCCCGCCACTATGGGCCCCTCGTTTAAAATTACATCAAGGTGGATCCCACATTATGGACCCTAAATCGACAAAAATGAAGGAAATAAGGAGCCACAAACACCCACCGCTTGATCTTCTTGCTCCCTCGGCTTGCCGGTCTCCTTGTGCTCCTCTTTGATGGTGGAGATGGAAAATGGATGGCTAAGATGAGAGGTTTTGAGATGGGGAAGGGGGGACCACACTTGGAGCTTTGAAGGAGAGGGAGAGGCTCATACGTATGGGATTTTCCTTTAGCTTGGGAATGGTTTGCAATGAAGAGAGAGAGAGATGTGTTGTAAAAGGGAGTGGAGAGATAGGTGATGTTTGATGGATGTGGTGGTGATGGGTGTGTAAGAGCACCTTTTTGACTTTGTTGGCCATTTGTGTAAGAGAGGCATGGCTTGTGTAAGAACTTTTTGACTTTGAGGCTTGCTTGGGAAAGGGTGAAGAGTGATGTGTACTTGACCCTTGATGGATTGATGGGTTGATGGATTGATGGATTGATGTGACTCATCGTAGAGATTCTTTTGGGTTTCGCAATGCGCGGTGTTTTCCTCGCACCGAACGCTGGCCCACATCTCTTGATCAGAGGATCGGATCGGCGAGCGAGTCGCGGCATCGGAACCGCGGCGACGGTGCGGTCGCAAGGATACAAGTCTTAGGTTGAGTCGACTCGGGTTGACAGCGTGTGAATCAGGGTCGTGCGCAGATACCGATAAGAGTCGAAGGTTGCCGGAATTCGACCGGGAAGACCGCGGAAGTCTACGGAACGGTACGGTTTAGGACACGGGTCTTACAATATGTGATTCAAATTAGCCATGAAAGAAAATAATTTGGGGAGTAAGAGTTGACTGGTGTACTATTTTGGATCACGTGGTCCATTTAAATCATTGATAAGGTTGAATTTTGGGCATTGGGCCTAACATGGGATGATGCAATTAGTAGTTAGGGTTTATTTCACATAAATATCACAGTGGGGCCCACCCAAGTCTCCAACCCCTCTGCGTAGATGACCTACCCCAACTTCCTTAAGAAATGTAACGAAAAATACTTTACGATGATTACTCGTTAAAAACTTTTTCGAAACTGTATTGCAATTTAAATTCTATAGTTTGCAGGGAGTTTTTTGTAACAATTCCTTTCTAAAAATAAGTCAGGAAAATGGCGAGGGGAATATGCGAGGAACCTTATCCGAAACTTCAGATCTTTTAGATGTAGAGTTGCACCTATGTTATACTTTTCATCCATGTAACAAAATTCAATGCTGAAAAGTGGGACCCAATATAGAAGAGGCATCGGCCCAACATCAAGACAATCTTGGCCATTCATCAGTAGATATTATTTGATGATTTTCTGTCATCGCCTTTTGTGGACGATCTTCGTCTTTGGCCAGTAGATTTTAACCATCCATTAGATGTGTCCAACAATCTGATATTTAGGACCATTCTTTCTATGTATCTTTTTTAAACTTATCCATTGATAACAAGAGTTCGAATTTTGATGGTTTAATAATAAGTATATGCTTGACACGTGTACACTTTGTGGGCGTGTGTATAGATTTTCGTACCTTGCCAGAGCATCAAAGGATAATATCTTTTTCTTTGTAGAAAATGCAAAAACGGGGGCAGCAATTTCTTATCTCGGGTTCGGGTGCGTGTGTGGTGATCTTATCTATTGAAGAATAGTCGTGCATAGGTCTGTCATACAAGTATTTAGATTTGGCACGTGTCATATTTAACACCACACAGGTCAGAAACTACTCGACATGTGCAATGGAATGCGTGTCATGATCAATATAGTGGCTGGATTCAAATTGAAAAGATCGGTTACTTCAACCCTTGGCAAAATTTTATAATATCATTATATAATTTGAGGGTGAGGTTTGTCTTTTGAAAATGCATTGTTGTGTGTCTTTCGTAATAAAGAATTTTTCGAAATAACATTGCAATCAAACAAAAAGAAAAAGTCACAATTATTTAGTAGGAGCAACGGCAATAACACATCTCTTGAAAGAACTATATGATATTGGATAGAAATCAAATCCTCCGTATGAGGGTAAATTTATATTGCAACAATGGGTTTGATTCTTTAAACTCTTCTTTCATGCTTCCCCTCTTCACCAACTATCCGCAATAGCTAGAGTCATTCCACTCCTGGTGGATTAAATACTGCGAGACATTGATTAGTAGTTCCCATGAATTGATCATCGGTCGGCTTTCTTCTTCATCCAAAGTGGAAAAACTTATAGTCAAGAAGAAAAAGGCGAATAAAGAAGGCACCAAAAAATCAACTACTCCTCAGTCAATCGTATCTCCTACTTAGAGGAAGATATGATCAAGGAAGACAATATCGGTTACAACGACCGTCCCATCCCCGACACCATTAAAGACGGTCAAGCCTTCTTTCACATTAATACGAATGGTCGAGCCAACTCAACCTGAATTGAAGCGTCAGAAGACCATAGTTGTAAGAATGGTCGAGCCAACTCAACTTGAATTGAAGCATCAGAAGACCATAGTTGCAAGAATGATCGAGCCAACTCAACCCGAATTGAAGCGTCAGAAGACCATAGTTGCATGTCCAGCTAAGGTAGTTCTAACTATTACTTCAATCGTAGCACCTACAGCTCCTTCAGCAATTTTGAGGATTTGTGAGTTTGGGTCTCTCTCAATTCCTTCGCCCTGCACCTCCTGCAATGTCTGGTCGATCAACGCCAAGTATTTCTTCTTCGACCAAAGTTATCGCAGACTTTGAAAAATATTAAAAAATTAAATTTTGGCCAAGTATCCCACCTTCAAAATATTCTTATGAGATAGAAGAGACGTATAAGAGACATGAAGATGTTCACTTCAATAGAGCCTTTAATAAATGGTAAAGTGAAAAGAAAATATTAAACTATCATAATCTTCCTTTTGATCGACTTCTCAAGCCATATCATCTTAATCCTCCTCCCTTACCTCGTTCTAACCGAGCTCTGGCTTTGGTCGTCGATCCCACCAAAATCTCACCAGCGGTCGACCAATTTACTACTATTATTGTTCGGTCAGATTTAGGTCGATGTTATTCCAACATTTTGTCCTTTTCTTTTGTAAATATTTTATAATTCTCTTGTCTTACTTTCTCGTCTTTATTACGGTAATCAGAGAACTCTCAACCTCTGAAAAGTCGTCTCTATGCTGGCTTCTCAAGCCGAGGAATCTTTCCAGACACTTCGATCGACGTTACTCGGTCTCCTGAAGAAAGACTCAAAGTTTCTGACTCGGAAGAGACTATAAGCGACATTTTTCAATCAAAGAATCAGATAGAATGTCAAGCTCAAGAGGAGGTAATAATATATCATCTTGTGGAGTCCTTCAATCTCCTTTTACAATCCATAACTTCATCACTTAGACTTGATCAAGATCAGGGAGTTGGGGAATCAATCGCGTCGACAACTTTATCTTCGATTCAGCCTGCTCCATCCACAGTACTAACTAATCAAGTAGCCCTTGCCCCGATCGATGAACACATGATGGTTCCTTCAGACAAAGCAGAAGCATTAAAAGAGGAAACATCTCAGCCAGCTGAAGTTTCTCCTAGTCAAGCTACAGAAGTTCTTGTGCTCAATGTTTCTGCCTCTCTGGCCCCATCGGCAAATATCTCACATGCTTTATCTTCTTCTTAGGAGGAGCTACTTCCGATAAAATACATCTTATCCTCCTTTAATTGGGCCTTCACGTGTGACATCCTTGTGGTTAAATCCTCTGCACCTTCATCAAAGATTCAGCGGCCGCAGGAGGAATTACGAATTCTCACTCACTCTAGTGTTGCCGACATCATTTCATCGGGATCGATCAAGAGACTTAAATTCCTCATTCGTCGATATCAAACTCTCACTCGACTGGATGAGTCTCTATCAGCCAAACTGCCTACACTTTATAAATTTCTGAACGTAATTCACGAGCATCAGGATACAGTAGTTGTGGTCAATAGACTTCAAGCTGAGCATTTAGCTATCTCCCTTAGAATGAATAAGATCACAACTGCTAGAGAACAACTTGCTGTTATATACAACAACCTGAAAGAGTCAGACATAACCTTGATCGATCTGAAAGCTCAAATCTTGGCCATTGAGGATAAACTGAAAGTTTTGAGAGAAGAAGAAAAATCTTTGACTAAGCACAGGCATAGTTAGAAGGCCGAAATCAATCAATTGGGCGCCTATATGCAAGAGCATACTCCACTGATTAGGAAATATCACGCTCAAAAGCTAAAACCAGGGCTGCTCTCCATCGACAAGAAGCCAAGCGGTCGAAGCTTCAAGAAGCAATAGCCTCTTTTTCATCTTTTGAATTCTGATTGCTTTGTACTTTTCTACTGCCGGTTTGTAATTTTCTTTATCTTTAATACAATCAACCAAAATATTTCCTTCCACCCGTCTTGTATTAAATTAAGTACTTAGCTTTTCTTTTTTCTCTTTGTGGCATAATTGCATTAATAATACGGCATATTGAGGAGAAAGTTGCACCCGTTCATTCTCTCTTCCTAGAGAACATTTCGTGCAATTAATGGGGCACTTTAACCATCATGACGTCGCATCTTAAAGTTTGATTATTCATTATGAGCTCTTATATAAAGGATTCTCTGGTGCTTTCTCCCCTACACACTTAAATTTTCTCACTTCCCATCTTCAAAAACTCTTAGTTTCTCTTTTCAGTGCTTGTTGCACCTGTATCTGCTATCGATCGGGCTCAGAGGTTCTTGAAGGAAATATTTTCCCTGGATATTGAGGCCTTCACTCACTCTACCCTTCAGTATGACATATATCCATTTGTTTGTGAACTTCGGATCACTACCAGGGATGATGTTCCCTTGACTGAACTACTGGATTCCTTAACCAAACTTCAGAGCATCGGCGAAGCATACTCCATTGCCGAGAAATATTTGGAAAAGCTTGGTGCTCATGCAAATCAGTGCACTGTCATTCACAAGAAAACGAACGTACTCTCTTATCAATATGAGTGGGCCTAGTATAATCGCATGCACTAGACTCAACAGCATAATTTCAATAAAATGATGTCGAGAACTCTGCAGATTCAACACATATAAATCAATAACGATCTCTAGGAGACTGAGCGAATCTACCCATGCCCGCACTACTCCCAGACTCTTCTGAACTTCATCAATTCTCATATCGATCTTTATCAGGCTCAGTTATAAGAGATCAGCGAACAGAAGAGAGGCTAGCACAAAGCCGACGTCATCAGTCACCGCATTGAACAAGTTCTAGAAAGTGGAGAGTCTTAAAAGGCTCAAAGGAAAATAGCTAAATTCATCAGAGAACGTTGTAAGGCCCACCCCCACAGCACATGATATTGTCCGCTTTGCCGAAGCTCACGGCTTTAAAACGCATCATTTGGGGTGAGGATACTGGTAGCTCGCCCAGACCCGGTGCTCCCGTGGTCCCGCCCACATCAGCACCTACCCGTCCATGATATTGTCCAACCCAACTACCATCAGAGTGCACAGCGGAGGTTTTGCTTGGCGCACAAGGCCAACGCGTCATGTCTGTTAAGGGAGAAACCCAACATATAACCACCACAACTCCAGACAACTCTTCCGATGTGGGACAAGTTACGCTACAGTCAACTGCAACAGTAGCTCGCCCAGCACAGTAGCCTGCCAGCCGCACTTGGGGGCCCGCCCACATGTGTGCCCGCCCACGTGTGCCCGCCCACATGAAACAGTGACTGGGGCGTCACAAACGTGTTGCCAAAGAATTTGATGAGATGAAGCCCTTACTTTTTCTTTCTTTTATCTCTATTCTTTTTTTATAAATAAAGATGTAATCGACCCATCGACCGCATTTTTCTTAGTCTCAGCCTTATAATATACTATTTATATTTCTGCTTACTTCTATCTTTTAACCGATGTCAGTCTTTGCACATCATTTGTGATTATTCTAACCATCACTTGGCCTAATCTTTCCATATCTCCCATAGGCCGAGATGATATACTTTTAAAAATTGACCATTTATTAGATTTTTTACTATCTTTCCATCAACATTATGAAGGATATAAGCTCCTCCATGGAATACTTTTATCATTGTATATGATTCATCTCATGTAGGCAACCATTTACGAAATTCAGCATACTTAGTCCGAAGAGGTAATATCACTTTCAAAAACATATCACCCTTACCGAAAGCTTTCTTTTCCACTTTTTTATTATACACTCGAGCGACTATGGCCATATTTATCCTGATGGAATTTAAGGCCCTTATCCGAATTTTGTCTAACTCCTTGAGTTTAACCAGCATAACCTCTGTGAACTTGGCTAGGGTCGAGTTAGCCTGATAGGCTACCTGTAATGATCGCACCATGACCTCCAATGGTAACATAACACCATGTATATATACTAGTCTGAATAAACTCACCCTTGTGGTTGTTCGAAATGAGTTGCAATAAGCCCAAGGAGCTTCTGAAAAATTAATGTGTCATCGCTTAGGATTCTCATCAATCATTTTTCAAAAGATATTCTTGGTAACCTAATTACTAGCATTGGCCTGACCGTTGGCCTGAGCATAATAAGGTGATGAATGCATTAAACTAATTTTATATTGATCAACCATTGCCTTGACCTGCTTGGATGAAAAATGTTGTTCCTCGATCCATAGTAATTGATTCAGGAATTCTAAACTGATGAATTATATGAGTTTCAATAAACTCAATAATTTCTTGATAATATATTCCCGACATAGGTTTTTCTTCTACCCATTTGGTGAAGTAATCGGTCACCATAATAATAGAATTACACCCCTTAAATGATAGAGGATAAATTTTTCCTATCAAATCAATGGCCCTTTCTCGAAATGACTAAGGTTTGACAATATGATGTAATTCGATCGTGTGCATATATTGTATTGGGCCATGTTTTTTACGTGTTTCACACCCTTTGGCATATTGGTTACAATCGGTAGAGATGCTTGGCCAAAAATATCCATAGCATCGAAGTGTAAGCCTCATTTTTCTTCCGACTGATATGCTCCACAAATTCCTTCATGCACCTCTCCCATAGCCAACATAGATTCCTTTTTGCCCAAACATCGCAACAATACTCCATCGGTCTACTTTTGATATAGCTCCTTATCAATCAACACATAATTTACAGTCGTTCTCCTAATGTCTCGGCCGACGTTCGTCCGTGAAGACTGAAGATATTCTATAATTGGAGTTCTCCAGTCGTCATGCTCACTTCGACCTACAAATTTCATCGGTTGATTCCATCTAAAAAACTGAGATTAATGACTTCTTTTAAATGGTCACCATTCTTTCTTCAAATCCCTAGGCTATTTGAATCCCCAATGCTAACTGTCTCATTTGATTTGTATCAATATTATTTTTTCGAGTTATATGTTTTAACTTAACCTCATCGAATCTACTTATCAATTGTGTCACCAAAAGATGATATGATTATAGAGTTGCACTTGCACAATTAAACAAACCAATTAACTAGTTTATCACTAATAAGAAATCGCCCATAACCAATACTTCTTTTGCTCCTAGATCGACCAACATCTCTAAACTGATTATCAAGGCTTAGTATTCGGCTTGATTATTGGTGCAATCGAACTCAAACTGGAATGTAAATTCTTATTTTCTACCAGTTAGATCGATCAGGACATTCCCTGCTCCCGATCCTTTGTCAATCCTTGAACCATCAAATATCAGTCTCCAAAGTGACCGATAGACCACATATAAATCTAAGGTTTCCAAGGGCAATCGAGTTTCTATATCTGAAGGATGATCAGTTAGAAAATCTATTATAGCATATCCTTTTACGACCCTTCATGGCACATAAACTAAATCAAACTCAGATAATGCAAGAATCAATTTGCCAATTCAGCCATTCAGATCGACCAATTTAATGTATATTTTATTAAATCAGTTACTGCAATTACATTTACTATTTCGGCCAACAAATAATGTCATAATTTTGTAGCCGTGAACTATAATAATAAACACAACTTTTATATGGTAGAATATCATCTCTCGGTATCTAACAATGTTCGACTAAGATAATAGACCACATGCTCTTTTCGATCATCGTCGTCTTGTGCTAACAAAGTTCTAACTGACATTGCAGAAGTCGCAATATACAACTTGAGCGGTCGACCCTTAACTGGTGACATTAATATTAGTGGCATGGATAAATAATCTTTAATGTTATCAAAAGCCAATTGATACTCTACCTCCCATCTGAACTCGTCTCCTTGTTTCTATTTCAACAAAGGAGAAAACACATAAGTTTTTTCAGCGCAATTGGAAATAAATTGCCACATAAAGTTAACCTTGCTAAGAAACCTCTCTAACTTAGTTTTATTTGTTGGCAGCTGAGCTTCTATGATTGTTCAAGCCTTATGGTGATGATTTCAATTCCTCTTTGACGTATCATGAATTCTATAAATTTTTCAGTCAATACACCAAAAGTACATTTGAGAGGGTTCATCTTTAATTTTTGAATCCTCATTCTTTCAAATGACTTTCGTAAGTGGTCAAGATATTCAGTCAAATTAGCTTATTTGACCACCACATCATCGATATATATTTCCATGAATCGGTCAATTATGTCATGGAAAATGGCGTTCATGGCTCTTTGATAAGTATCTCCTGCATTCTTAAGACTAAATGTCATTACTACCCAGCAAAACATACGTAAAGGATTAGTACATCTAAAGGATATCTTTAAGACATCTTCCACTGCAATGTGTATTTGATTATATCCTTAATGACCATCCATAAAGGATACCATTTGATATACAGCAAACCGATCGATCAGCTGTCACATAGGCATAGGAAACTCATTCTTTAGTATGGCTCGATTTAAATTTCAAAATTCAATGCATACTTTGAGCTTACTTTTCTTTTTGATAATAGATAATATGTTCAAAATCCAGTTGACATATTTGATGGGATTATTGAAACCTGCTTTCAAAAGTTGCTCGATTTATTCCTTTATCCTTTGCGTCATTTTGGCCATCATCCACCTGAGTAGCTATTTATATAGCCAATAACCTTCCTTCATGGGTAACCTGTGTTCAACCAAATTTCAATCTAATCCAAGCAACTTATGATTATCCCGAGCAAAGTAATCGGTAAACTCTTTAAGTAAATTAATAAGTTCGGTCTGTATTTGAGAATTAATCCACTAATAAAAATAGGCTTAGGATGTTATTTCATCGCCAAATTTACCTCTATTAGAGGATCTTAAACCTAAGCTTGATGATCCTCTAATTTCTCTAGGGCTAATTTCAAATCCTTCATTTCAATACCATCTTCAGCTACCTAATCGGTTGGTACTATTACATCAGTCATGTCAACAAAACATCCATTATATATCATGATCTCGTAAACTCTCTTCAAGTTGCCGCACTCTAGCTGTGAACTCGGCCTTAACCGACGATCGGTCCATCACAGAATTTCTTCAATCATATAGCTTATAGTCATACGTAAGAAAATTATAGTCTTCGACAACTCTTCATTTAGTCGAATCATGGTAGCAATATATTGTATAACATTATCAGAGTTGAGTCTGGCATCAATTCTAATTGGTTTACCATTCTTATCTTGTCTTGTAAATCGTATGAGTCCAATATCATTTTTATAGAAATAAGCCTCGGCCGCATTAGACATGGCTAAGAATAGTTTGTTATTAGCCAAAATCAATTCTATTATGTCTTGATTCCAAAAGATCATGGATTGGTAAAGTGATGATAGAATGCATGAGAATGAATAAATACAATATCATCCAAGCAGAGCATTGTAATTTAATGAAGTGTCAACCACAAAGAAAGCGGTTAACACCATCTTGGTTCTCACCATTAATTCAACCGGTAAAATACCCTGCATTTGTGTTACACCTCTAGCAAAATTACTCATTGTGACCTCAATTAGAATAAGGTCATCTTGAATCTTTTTTAATTTAGCCATCATTCTGACTAGGAGAATGTTAACAACAGCTCCATTATTGACCAGAACCCGAGTGATCGGACACCCTTCTAAATGTACCGAGATATACAATGGCTTCAAATGTTGGGTCATTATAAGAGTCACCCTTTCAATAATTATTTTTTTAGAAGAGGATCCTGATTCGATCATCACAATCGACACCTTGTTTGCTTCCTCCTCAGAATTAAAGGAACCATGAAATATGATTATAGGAGAGCCTAACTCTTCCACACCTCCTTCCATCCTGTTTGGTTGAGATAGTTTAGCCTGAAAACTTAATGGCAATGTTAGCACTATATTATAATCCAATGTAATTGGTGAAAACGAGCAAAACTATATGACCGAATTTGAACATTGTACCCAAGTGTCTCCGAATTCAGTTTATTTACAAGTTCATTCTTGGTTCCTTTAGTTTAAAAGAAGTTAGTTGTAACGTTGTTACTTTATCAAGCAATTCTTCAATTAGAAGATCATCTGAGAACTCTTTATCACTTAAGTATTCGATTGATCCTTCCATATCTATTCTTACATTATCATAATTCTGGTTTTCAACCGAGTCAAGCCCCACATGAAGCACGAACATATTTACCGATATTTGTTCTTCTCCTTCTGCCTTTGGTATTGCCAGGCTCGATTGAGTTGGGGAGTACTTCAATGTAGATTTGTCCTATACATCGGCCAACTGCCTCCTCTTTGTTGCATGCTACCTTTCTTAGCATCATTTTTTAGTACAATCATCCAGTCTGGTATTGTTGGGAACTTCAGATGATTGCACCTTTTCCATATTCCTTCTTGGACAGGATGAGGTTTAACCCTTTGCCCTTAGATGAGCCTAGGGTGATCGTTGGCATGCTTGACCTTTTGTGAGCAAAAGAAATTTCCTTCTTCATAGTTTTGATTGACCGATTGTCTTGCCTAATATTCCGTTTGATAAAATATATCATTCGATCGAGTTAGCCTCGTAAATTTGTCACAAAGGCGCTGATAGTTTGAAATTACTGCCTCCGGTCGTGCTTTGGTCTGGTCGACCATAGGCTTAGACCCAATACTCCTCTTGCCATCTTTTTCGCGCCTCGGCTTAACCTATTTGCACTCCAATATCATTTTTTTTATCATGAATGAACCAACCTTTGAGGATTGATGGTAGCCATATTGATCTCCATATTCAATGAAAATAGATCAATATCGATCAACATCACTTCTTTTTCTTTTTCAATGAACTTTAACAACCCTTTGTTGATGTTGTCATGAATAACATTCTTATAAACAACACATTTGTTAGTGGAATACGACCGAGTTTCATGCCATTTACAATAATTAATTTTATTTAGTTCTTTGGTTGTTGGAATCTTATGATTAATAAGAATTTTGATAAATTTTTCGGCTAACATGATATCAAAGATTTTATCAATGCAAGAAATATCAAAGGTGTACATTCTTTGAACTTTCTGATTACAGGATGTCTTTGCCTCTGTTTTAACTAAGACGAAACACGTGAATGGTTGTTTAGTCATTACTTCAGCCACTAAAATATCATTATTAAGGTCGTAATAATATATTCCTGATGATGATTTTTTTTGTCGCATTGAATCCTGAAGCAGGGCCTCATAATGAGACACCTTTCTAGTCAAATCATAAAGATCCATGAATTTTATCTCGATAAACTTCTTTCGAATCTTGAATTTTATCCCATCTTGAACTAACTGGACAAATTCTGCTTCGGTCGTGACTACCTTGCATCGAATTTTTGCTCTCTTAAATCGAGCAATATAATTTTTTTACTGATTCTCATGATAATTGCCGAAAATGAGCAAGATTGGCCATGAAAATTTCTTTGTTCTTATAAAAGAACTGGGCATAAAACTTTTCTTCCATCTCTTGCCAATTTCGTATGGAATTTGGTAGCAAATTGAAATACCAGGTGAAAGCTACCCTAGTGAGTGAATGACCAAATATTTGTAATTGATAATACCCATTACTGGCTAACTCTCCACATTGTATGATAAATCAATCTATGTGTTCTACGGTCGATTGACCTGTATCATATGTAAACAATGTAAATTCAGGTCGATAATTCATCGACAATGGATATTGCCAGTTGATCTAGTCAGGATATGGCTTATGATATACTAGAGTAGTAGTTCGGCCAAGAATTTGGCCTACTACTAATTGAACCAGTTGAACAATTTGATTACACTCCCAGTATCCCAATATTATTGTGCAGCAATTGGTGGTATTTCTGGACCAACCTGATATTGCTCTTCATTATAGTTTGATTTCTAGGCAAAGGTTTCCCAATCTGTATCCCTTGATTCCTGGCTTCAGGGATTAAGTTTCTATTCTCACCTTTAGGATGCCTGAAATCTAATGGTGGTGGTGAATTTTACACATCCTGGAGAAGAATACATTCAGGACCTTCGAAATCTACCGGTATTAGTGAATTTTGCACGTCCTATATTGGACCAGGGATAAGAATAGGTGATGTGTATTGTGGTGATGGTTGGGCCGGTGGTAAAAGTGTTAGATTCCCAATAGAACTAATATTGACTTGTTGTTGAGGTACAATAGGTTTTCTTTCAACAAATAAAGGCACCAACTGATTCATGCTCTCGGTATGGTTCATCATTCACCTATTAAAGGCCTTAGTCTAAGTTTAAGAGTGTTCAGCCAGAACTCACAACAATTCTGCGTTATGTTAAATTCCCCTTTTCTTATCGACTATCCCGGCTGACATAATCTCAAGATGTTCAACCCAAGATGTCAATAGTCTATCTGAATTTGGTAGAATAGGCACTAGACTAGGTGATGGATTTTCTTACTCAGGCACCTGTTGAACTTTCGACTCCTCTTTGTGAGTAGGAGACTCGTTGACTACAACAACATTAGTAGCGGCTATTGAAGCATTATGAACACTTCTTCATCTCATGATTCTAAGAAAGTATTGCATACTACACCAATAAGTTTACTTGTGTCAAAAGTATTCTTTCTTCACAGTTGGTATAAAATGAATATTGATAATGACCAAGTAGTTTTTTTAGTCCCATTGGGCGTGCCAAAAATGTTGGCGGTCTAGTTTGCTTTCTGTCACGTGTAATGTGTGCAGGCATGCCAAAATCGATAAAGTGGCTCGATTCAAACTGATTAACTTCGACCCTCAGGCCAAAATAAGCAGATATGCCCAATATGAATGTATATGACTAGATTTTGAGAGTATCGATCGCTTACTCAGCCACTTGCAGAATTTTATAATAATCAGGCGATAATCAAAAGGTGTGGTTCTTCCTCCAAAGATGGGTTGCTTTATGCCTTCCATAAAGCAAAAAAAAAAAAAAACTTTTCAGAATACCAGTGCAAAAATAATAATAATAAATAAATAAATAAATAGTAATAATAATAAATTTTTCAGAATACCAATGCAATCAAACAAAAGAAAAAACTCACAATCGATCACTAGGAGTAACTACAAGAATGTATCTCTTGAAAGAATTGTGTGATATTGGATAGAAGTCAAATCCATTGTATGAGTGTGGATTTAGATTACAACTAATTATTATAGATAAGAATTACCGCTGCTTGATTACCGTTACTCCAAGGATAAGCTGTGATATAATTTTATTTTTTAAAAAAAAAAAAAACAAAAAACAAAAAACAAAACACAAATTTGTTTGATTGATTGTTGTTAGATTGGAGATTGGGTTTTTTGCTCTATAGATTCTTTCTCCTATTTATAGAGTTTTGTTACACAACTTATTCTTCCAAATCATTCTTCTATTATTGGAAAGGTTACAGTAGTCAAAAAGAATTTCTTTAAATCCTTTTTTTGTTACATTTTCCTTTTACGACTATTCCTCTTATGTCAACCAAACTTTATTCCTCTTAGTCACCTTCTGTATCTCAAACTGCTTTAACTGCATTTCTTTTCTCGCTTGTTAAACTTTTGAATAACTTGACCGCATCATTCTATCAACTATCCACTGATGTGTAAAATTGAATTTTATGTTCAGCTTTCCCATGATGGCTACAAATAGGGTACAACAAATCCAATACTCTAATCACACATGAAATTGAAGATCCGTACGTACTCACCTTGTGGCATCACGTTTGATAGTCGACCAAGGGTAGCTTCTATATATCCCCCTTTAGATGGTTGTACCCACAAAATCCACCGCTTGGATCTCCTTCAAGATTTATAGGTTTCGGGTTCTAAACAACCTTTACTTATGCAGAGAGAGTTACAATGAGTTCTAGTGGCTCAACGAGAGTCTTTTACCTGCAAATACAGATAAGAAATACCAGTATCTTAAAAGAGAAGTGCTCAAACACAATAGTTGCGTGAGGCCCGCTTGTACAATATCCGAACCGTTTAGTAAGGTGGCCCCACCGTAAAAATGAGATTCCTTAAAAATCATGTCGATCCAACCATCAGGTAGGCCAAATCATAAAACAACGAATAATCACCCAAAAACAGATGTGGATTAAGTATTACACTGCCCATTCCTGGCTAGGAACGGACAAGGACTCCGAAGCCCCACCATGATGTATGGGTTTTATCCAAACCATTCATCCATTTTCCCATAGTATTTTAGGGTACAGGCCCAAAAATGAGGCAGTTCCAAAGCTCATGTGTACCACTCAGTGGGGATTAAACACACATGGTTGAAAACCTTTTGAGGTCCACAGAAGTTTTGGATCAAGCTGGTATTTGCGTTTTCCCTTCATCCCGGTCCATGTGACCTTATTAACAGGTTGGATGGCAATTAACCATCAAGGCTTAGGAAGGTTTCAACGGTGCGTATCATTACTGCTTCCTCTGGGGTGGTCCACTTTAACTTGGATCTGCTTCATTTTTGGACGGTGTGGATAAAACCCGTACATCACGGCGGCACCTCAGAGCACTTGTCCCTTCCTAGCGAGAACGGATTGGCTACTCCCCGTGCCACCAGCCCCGTGGCAGATGCTCGGTGCTCTGTGGGCCCCACCATGATGTATATGTTTCATCCTTTTTTACATATCATTTTAGTTTTTGATCCAAAAAATGAGAGGAATATAAATCTCAGGTGAACCACACCTCAGGAAAACAATATTGAATGGATATCCACCATTAAAATCCTCCTAAGGCCCATTGTACCTGTTTATTTGACATCAAATCTGTTGATTATGACATACAGACCTAGATGAAAGGAAAAAACCAAAGATCAGCTTAATCCAAAACTTTTATGCCCCCGAAAGGTTTTTAATGGTCGACGTTCATTCAACATTCTTTCCTGTAATGTGGTCCACTTGAGATTGGAATATACCTCATTTTTGGTCTTATACCATAAAATCATCTAAAAAATTAGATGGACGGCATGGATGAAACACATACATCATGATGGCCCCACATAGCACCGTCCACCAGCCATTGGCTGGTGGCAGTGGGAGTAGCCAATCTGTTTCCTTTCCTAGCCAAGGAAGTCAGGTAGTATCCAATCCGCGTCCCCAAAACACTCCATGTTCATATGACCATATGGCCCCATCTAACGGTTGAATCAACCTCAGATTTATGAGGCATCCCATTTCCATTGCAGGGGGACGACTTCCATGTTGGAAGTGGTCCCCTGCAATGGAAATGGGATGACATAACCTAATCTTTACTTAGGGAGCTTCTTCCCACTTTGAGAAGGATTGTTGATAACTAGATTCATTGTCTTTTGCTTGCCTTTTTCTTCACGCATGTACTGCATTCTCTCTTGACTTTTGAATATCATACTAGCTTCTCATTTTTCAAATCTTCGTCTTGATTTATTGGTTCGGCAGTGCCGTGAACGACTTACAGCAATGGACTTATGATCTCTTGTTACTAGATTAGATATCACGGACATTTGGCTATTGACCTTGAATTAAATTTTTATAGCCATCCATGGCCTGGAACTTTTTCCTCGAATCATCGCAACTGTCCAACGAGGAGTTTGCTTCTTTGACAGATATGGTAGTTCATCCATTACCATGTTGAATTGGACAAATATTTGCTCCCTGGCTGATGTGTATCGTGGTGGATTTCAAAGCTATAGATTGGGTGAAGTTTCTATCTTGGCAAATACGAAGAGTTCCCACATTTACAATAAACGTTCTGGTGCAGTCAAGAATGGAAAATTGAACCTTATGGCCCCTTGGAAGACATGAAACATCTCTCTTAAAAACCTTAGAGAAGATAAACCAATGCAAGATGCCTACTTACCCTGTGGTTGTATTATAATACCAGCTAGGCCTAGGGTCAACTGGATTGTGCTACTTGAGTTCGGTACTCATGGTACCAACGGAGCAGCTACACCACACGGTTTCTGAGCAGGGTTTCGTGGTTCAAATGGGTTTCTTTTCTCCCTCAGCATTTTTCAGAGATTTTCCATGATATATGTAAATCCTGATAAATAAGTAATTATTACTTTTCACCTAGTTTGAAAATGTGAGAGTAATTCTGTAACACCTCGTACTTTCCAATAATCGAGTTACCATATAACCTGAGTTAGTAGAATACAAATCTACCTTAAGTGAACATTCACGTGCATCATAGTTTAAATCTGACTATTGAAAGTAATCCCAAACCATATATCAAGTTGTCCATCCATCGATTTCCAAGATAGATCATCATACCACCAGAGAGATTGACCTTTAGGGTTTCAATTGCCTCGATAGACAAGCCAAACCGTCCAATAGTCTACGGCCTCTGGCCAGGTCTACTATTTAAACCCATGGAGCCTCCTAGATAGTGTGGATCTTGGAAAATATCACATGGTAGCTCAAATTGTCAAGTCCATTGTTCATCAGCTTCAAGATTAAGTTGGGAGTAAATGCAAAGCCTTAAATCCTACTAATAATCACAGTGTGGATAGCCCTTGGGCCTTGAAAACCCTTTTGACCATTAGGGATCAAATCTAAAAGAAATCCGACCGTCAGATTAGTGGGAATCATGACTAGTTGGCCGTGAGATCACTAAGTATGGCCCATCTGAGTATAGGATACACCTCATCCTTTGGGTTGGTACCAATTCGAGTTGACTAAATAGATGGAAGAAGTAGACTAGCCGATTTGAACCCTGGATCGATGAATCCACCATCCATCTTATAATTAATATCAAGTGATTTAACACTCAGATACTACAGTTAAATTGCCCGATCGATAGGAGTATTGTTGAGTATCGTCTGAACTAGACTAGGGACCACTCAAAATCAAATTTAGGCTCGATCCGACCATCAACCTAACTTGAAACAACAAAATGGCCTGAATTGATTGAGTACGGCCCACCTAAGCTTTGGATCTACCCCATCTTTGGGTGGATGTCCTGATAGGACCCACATGACAAGATGAACGAGACAGATCCATCAAAACCATCATGGTGGACCCCGTGCACATGGTGCGTGTGCATAGAGTGCGCACACCCGCTACACACACCCGCGGTGCATTAGACCACCAACTTGGATCAAACGGGCGCTGACCCGAGCTTACCCGAAAAAGAAATGTTTCTCCCTCCTTTTCCCTCCCAATTTCAATTTTAACGGACAACATCCGTTTGCAACGCATGCGGCCCATCTAAAATCAGCTAGGAGATCTGAACCGTCCATCTAATAGAGCGCCCAGGATCAACCAAAATCCATCACTTTCGCACGTTGAAACCTACGACCACTTACACAGTTTTCGGCTGAACTGGGCTGGTGTGTAGGCAAGTTGTGTTTCCAGCCCTCTCAAAACCAGCCGTTTGTGATCAATGCAAGCCACCTTGAGCCGATCCAATCCATTCAGGTTGTAGGCCTCTCAAATCCATCCAAGATGGTGGGACCCTCGTAGATGCATACACACGTGCATGTACAAAAATTCGACACAAAGTCACCCTCTCATGAGCATTCCATTTCCAAAATTGAAAACTGTTCCTTTCCTTTTGATGACAGTTGTTGTGATCCGCGTGAGCTCTCTCTCTCTCTCCCTTTATCCTGGTTGTCTATCTCACACAATACTAGCCCTTTAGGGCTAGGGTTTAATAAAAGAAAGAGATGGAGAGAGAGAACAGCGGTGGGAAGGTACGTTGGTGTGTTGGCATGATCCCAGCCACCCATCCGCTTCTGAAAAACCACTCTGAATCAATCCAGGGCATCCAAACCCGGATATAACATCCCAGGAAACCCTAAAACGCCAGCAACATGAGGGAAATCCGCAATCGCGTCGACTTCTTTCAGATTTTCCAAAAACAATTTGTTTCCTTCCAAGCTCGAACCCACCGCCAAAACCTTTCCCAAGCTTTGAAAAAGCTTGGCCACAAGCTTCATATGGTCCATTTGGACCATCTAGAAGAAAGAAAATGGGGGAAGAGGCGCTGCTAGAGAAAACACCATTAATAGTCGTTGTCTTCCCAACCGCTCCAAACTAGGTCAGACTCGGTTCGGGATGTCGCTTTCATGCCCTCACCATCTGGTGATGGTGTTGAGAGGGAAGAGTGAAGAAAAGAGATAGAGGGGAAGAGAAAATAAAGAGAGAAAGAGAGTATGGGCGGTGTGGCTGCAGCACCAAACTGCTGCACCAACCCGACTTGGTTCGGTCGTATTTGAGTCAAAGTCTTGACTCGCTTGGTTGTGGAGGGACTGAAGAAGAGATGAGGGGAGAGTGATGAGATGAGGAAGAAGACGACAGTGAGAGAGAGAGAGAGAGAGAGAGAGAGAGTATGTGTGGGTGTGTGAGTGCGGGTGGGGACTATTTGCACCTACTGTCAAGTTGTGACCGAGTCAGTTGAGTTGTGATCGTGGTCGGTCTGATTTGGACGAGTCTGGCTTGTGTCCAGGTGATAGGCCACGGCGATCTGAGAGGGGCCTTAAGCCAAATCCCAAATATTTGGGATAAGATGAGGACATGCAGGGCTGGCAGTTACATGAGTCATGGTTGGCAGTTACATGGAGTCATGGCTGGCAGTTACATGAGTCATGGTTGGCAGTTACATGGAGTCATGGCTGGCAGTTACATGAAGTGCAGTACATGGAGTCATGGCTGGCAGTTACATGCAGGAGTGGACTGAGTCATGACGGTTACATGCAGTTTATGTGCAGTAGTGCTCTCTGTTTTATGTGTGTTGAATTTCATTTATTTAAGCAACTAATGTTTTCCTTAAGAGGCAAGTAATTTACATTCAAATTGTGGTACGTTTCTCACCCGAAGAGAAAAAAAATTATCGTAGCACTTGCACTCTACGTTTGGGACCTATCATTGGTATCAGAGCCAGGTTACTTATGGGAACCAATAGGGAACGTATTGAGCAACTGGAAGATGGGCTAAACAGGATGGAGCTCAGCATGGCCGATAGGCTTCGTCAAATAGAAGAAACTCTCAACTGCCTCTCTGATGTTGTAACATCCCAAAAAATCGGGGGGTCGAGCATAACTCAACACCCGAGTTCCAGAACATCACTTATGCAACATAGATAATGATGATTAAATGTTGTCTGCATTTGTGTATTGAACATGAGTGAGATTAAGCCAAAACAACATATCATACTCCAGAGACAGTTAAATTGCAAGCGGAAGACTGTGATAGATATATAAAATATATAAAAACTGTGGTGAGTCTCCAGAGTGTGATAACATTACCAGGTTAATAAATTTCAAGTACATTTCTAAAATATACCAAATGTGTAAGTGTAATGTCTTCTATCCCAAGTACCATAGCCCCGTCAATACAATAACAAGACTTCATAAACCTGTCAGAGAGCTACACGTAGGAGAACTCCTCCTCCACATCATAGTAGTCCGGCTCTGCTTCAAAAGCATCGTCATCACCTGAAACTCAACAAATCTGGTTGGTGTGTACAACACCGTCCCGTAACGTGGGAGTGAGTGATCAACTCAGGGGAACAATAAAGCATAGGTTAACATGTTATCAACTCAGTCAAGCAATAATGATAAAGCAGTACAATTAAACAATTCTAACTACTCTTATTTAATGCAAGTATAAAATGACATGATGTATGCCCTTGCCAAACCACCCTCATGCGACACCATCTTACGTTCACGAATGCGTTCATCCCTCAGTGCTCCACATCTATCAGGCACATGCAGTGGATGATGAGCATGATTACCGAGTAATTATTAGTCCATTTCAAACAGCAGTATTGGGAAACTAAGGTACCTCCCTTATATAATTCCCAAACATGATCCATTCTAGGGTCGTCAGTCCTAGTTAATCTCATACGATATTAAGGTTTGAGAGGCATAGCGCAAAGGGCTCGTCACCCGTCAGCACAGATACAGATCTCACCGTATGTGGCTCAATTGCTGGCCGTTAGCTCGAATACAGATCTCACCGTACTCGGCTCAACTCATGCTCTAGTTGCTATGAAGGGCTCGTCGCCAATCACAGACCTTAGAGTATACTCGAAGACACTACGGAGGACTCGTCGTCCATCAGCACGAATACAGGTCTCACCGTATTCGGCTCTCGCCGTAGGTGTCGACAGCTCGAATATAGTGTCTCATACCACCATAATCGGCTCACGAGTCTGGTTGCTCACTGGTCACTACGGGGAGGCACGTGGCCCTAACGTAGGCTGACAGCTCGACTACGGTGTCCCATACCACCATGTCCGGCTCATGAGTCTTAGCGGATCGAGGTACCATGGTTAACGGGATTTCACTGGTAAGTTTGGTACCCTAGGTTCAAGCAGTAGCGTCCAAACATGGTGAACATACATTAGACAGATCGGGTTACTTGACGAGCTCGGCTAGCTCGAGCGCACAACAAGTTGAACGATATGAAGTGCATAAGCACTTCATGTGGCTAACCACTATCGCCAACCGAAGTACGACTCGGGTTCGTCGAACACATCTTACGTGGTAAATGAAACTCAGCCACGCATCCAATCCTGGTACTGATTGTCTGGAATATAATCATAGCCCCAAACACAATCAATTGCAGATAGATAAAGCAGTAGTGGATCAAGATTCAACTCATACAATCAAGGTATGGTATTATCCGTTTAAGGCTACCAAGGCTGTTGCACGCACTCGTTGCTCCACTCCCCCATCACCCATGATGGATCATACAATGTAAATATGAATTTAAACAGGATGGAGCTCAGCATGGGAATGTATTGAGCAGCTGAAAGATGGGCTAAATAGGATGGAGCTCAGCATGGCCAATAGGCTTCGTCAAATGGAAGAAACTCTCAACCGCCTCTCCGATGTCTTGCTTGCAAACCAGGAGAACCCCAACCCCGGCAACCATCACCGAGAAGGTAACAACGGGGGACGACTGGTGGTATCTTACAAAACAGCAAAGCTTGAATTTCTTCGATTTTTGGGAAATGATCCGATGGAGTGGTTCAATCGTGTGAACCAATTTTTTGAATTCCAAAATACTCCCGAAGCTCAAAAAGTCTCCTTGGCCTCCTATCACTTGGAAGGAGAGGCCAACCAATGGTGGTAGTGGATTCGCAGGATGTTCCAAGAAGAAGAACGAGCTCTCTCGTGGGCAAATTTTGAAGACAAACTCTGGGCTCGTTTTGGGCCTTCAGAGTGTGAAGATTTTGATAAAGCCCTGTCGCGGATAAGGCAGGTTGGTTCTTTGCTGGATTACCAACGGGAATTCGAACGTTTGGGTAATCGAGTACACGGATGGACGCAAAAAGCTCTTGTAGGAACTTTTATGGGCGGCTTAAGAATGGACATCTCGGATGGTATACGGATGTTTAAGCCCCAGACATTAAAAGAAGCCATCAGTTTAGCAAGAATGAAGGACGATCAACTTGCTAGACAAAGGAGGTTTGTAAGGCCCACACCACCAACACGAGCTCCCCTAGCTCTTCCCCCTACTCATCAAGCCGCATCACCAACTCCTGCCATTCTTGTGCGGCGACTTTCTTGGGACGAAATGCAGCGGAGACGAGCCCAAAACTTATGTTTCAATTGTAATGACCATTTTACTGCAGGACACAAATGTCAGGGACCACGGATACTCATGTTGGAGGGTTACGAGGAAAATGGCGACCTGTTATGCGACGATGTCACAGAAGAACAGCCAACTGGAGAAAATCACCAAGGACTTCCTGAACCCGAAATTACGCTACATGCACTAACGGGGTGGACCGCACCGAAAACCATACGTGTAACAGCGAAAATGGGTCCCCACGAAGTAATGGTTTTGATTGACAGTGGATCGACACACAACTTCATTAACAACCGTTTAGCAAGCATGCTTAGGTTGCCAGTCATACCTACGAAAACTTTCCTTGTCCGAGTAGCCAACGGAGACAAACTAACGTGCCAGGGGCGTTACGATAAGGTACGGGTAGAATTACAAGGCACTGAATTTTATCTCACCCTTTTCTCTCTGCCCTTATCAAGTCTTGATCTTGTCCTTGCTATTCAATGGCTTGAAATGCTGGGATCCGTGATTTGTAACTGGAAGCAGTTGACCATGGATTTTATTTGGGACAATCAAGACCGAAGGCTGCAAGGAGTGGACGTGCAAACCATTCAGGTAGCTTCACTAAAAGAAATATCAAAAGAGTTCCGCCGAGGACACGCATTATTTGTTGTGTGCTTTCAGCCGACCATGGAAACCGCACCATCTGATGCACCAACTGATGATAAACAGCAAAGTATGCATGAGTTGTTGAAAGAATATGAAGATGTGTTCCAGGAGCCCTCAAGTTTACCACCTGAACGTGAAGTGGACCATTGTATTACGTTGAAAGAGGGGACCGAGCCGATTAACGTACGCCCATACAGGTACGCCCACTTCCAGAAAGCTGAAATCGAAAAGCAGGTCCAAGAAATGCTAGATTCGAGGCTCATACGTCCTAGCACCAGTCCCTTCTCGTCATCAGTATTACTAGTAAAAAAGAAAGATGGCAGTTGGCGATTTTGTACAGATTATCGTATACTTAATCTCGCCACCGTCAAGGATCGTTTTCCCATTCCGACAGTAGACGATATGCTGAAAGAATTATATGGCGCTACTTACTTCACCAAATTTGATCTGAGGGTCGGCTATCATCAAGTAAGAGTGAATCCTTCTGATATTATCAAAACTGCTTTCCGTACTCATAATGGCCATTACAAATATCTCGTAATGCCTTTCGGCCTTTGTAACGCACCCTCGACATTTCAGGCCATCATGAACTCAATATTTCGACCCTTCCTTCGAAAGTTCATTTTGGTTTTTTTTTTATGATATTCTGGTATATAGTTCCACGTGGGATGAACATTTGGTGTATGTTCGACAAACATTGGAGACTTTGCGACAACACCAATTCTTTGCCAAGGCAAGCAAATGCGTATTTGGCCAACAGGAACTGGAATACTTGGGGCACATTGTCACACATCAAGGAGTGAAGGTCGATCACAGTAAAATTGCAGCCATGGTCGCATGGCCACCCCCCACTAATATTTCTGAGTTACGTGGTTTTTTAGGCTTGACAGGGTATTATCGGAAGTTTGTTCAAAATTATGGCATTATAGCGCGACCCCTGACCAACTTACTCAAGAAGGAAAATTTTGGCTGGAATGATGAAGCTGACGCGGCCTTTCTGGCTCTCAAACAAGCAATGACTACTACTCCGACATTGGCTATGCCTAATTTCAATGACTCTTTTACCATTGAAACCGATGCATCTAGAGAGGGAATTGGAGCAGTTTTATCGCAGCAAGGCAGACCTATAGCGTTCATGAGTCGAGCATTGGGGGTTACAAAAAAATCTTAGTCAACTTACGCCAAGGAAATGCTTGCCATTGTGGAAGCCATACGCTTCTGGCGACCTTATCTCCTGGGAAAAAAATTCTTCATTCTCACCGACCAGTGTAGCTTGAAATATTTCTTGGAGCAGCGTGTGGCTACGCCAGAACAATAGAAATGGGTAGTCAAGCTAATGGGCTATGACTACGAGATTATTTATCGCCCGGGCCGCGAGAATTCAGCAACGGACGCCCTCTCTCGCAAGTCTGGTAGTCCGGTTCTTCACCATTTGCATGTGCCGACAGTGACCGTATGGGATGAAATTAAAAATGCTTATGAAGGTGACTCTTACATCCAATCTCTAACTCACGTGGCTAAGGCTCAACTAGATGGGTCGTAGCGTGGCGTGATGGATTGTTTTTCTTTAAAGGGAGAGTAGTCATTCCTTCTCAGGCAGCATTACGGGCGAAACTACTCCATGAAATGCACGATACAAAAATAGGAGGACACTCCGAGGTCTTGCGGACGTTCAAGAAATTAGCCCAACAATTCTACTGGCCAAAAATGTACTAGGCGGTGCAAGAATATATAAAAAAATGTGAAACATGCCAGAGGGTGAAGTCTGAAACATTGTCTCCAGCTGGGCTCCTGCAGCCGTTACCCGTTCCATGTCAAGTATGGGACGACATCACCTTAGACTTCATTGAAGGACTACCAACATCCCACGACAAGGACATGATCCTAGTAGTTGTCGACCGTTTGAGTAAGTCTACTCATTTCCTGTCCTTAACTCATCCTTTTACTGCCAAAATTGTGGCTGAAAAGTTTGTAGACGGAATTATTAAATTGCATGGCCTACCCAAGTCCATCATCAGCGATAGGGACCCTATTTTTATCAGCAAATTCTGGCAGGAGTTCTTTCAAATGTCGGGAACCAAGCTACAACTCAGTTCCGCCTATCACCCACAGACAGACGGACAAACAGAAGTTGTCAATCGTTGTGTTGAACAATACCTCCGGGGTATGGTTCATCAGTGGCCATGAAAGTGGAGTAACTACCTTTCATGGGTTGAGCTCTGGTACAATACAACGTATCCACGGGCATGACCCCTTTTCAGGCATTATATGGGCGTTTACCTCCTTCCATTCCCATTTACCATAGTGGGTTTTCTCCGGTGCATGAAGTAGACCAAAGCCTAGTGGGTCGCGACGAGCTACTGCGTCAACTCAAAAGCAACCTGGAGACTTCCATTAATCGTATGAAGCAGTTGGTGGATCAAAAACGTCGGGATGTGTCTTTTGAAGTTAGTGATATGGTGTTTCTTAAGTTACACCCCTACAGACAACAGACCGCCTTCAAACGAGCCCACCAAAAGCTAGCTAGTCGGTTCTACGGTCCTTATCCAGTGATACAAAAAATTGGGGCAGTCGCTTACAAACTTCAACTGCCAGAAGGAGCCCGCATCATCCTGTCTTCCACATTTCGCTCTTAAAAAAATATGTGGGTGAGCTTGCAACTCCTTCAAAGGAACTACCGCCCGTGAATGATGAAGGGGCCGTTATCCTCGAACCGCAGAATATATTGGACACTCGTTGGGTCAAACGAGGAAATAAATTTGAAGAAGACAATATGGTCCAGTGGAAGCATCTACCAGTCGAGGACACCACATGGGAGACCCGCCATTCTTTGACTGAACGCTTTCCTTTTATGGACCTTGGGGACAAGCGTCCACTTAATGGGGAGAGTATTGATAGGCCATGACGATCTGAGAGGAGCCTTAAGCCAAATCCCAAATATTTGGGATAAGATGAGGACGTGCAGGGCTGGCAGTTACATGAGTCATGGTTGGCAGTTACATGGAGTCATGGCTGGCAGTTACATGAGTCATGGTTGGCAGTTACATGGAGTCATGGTTGGTAGTTACATGAAGTGCAGTACTGGAGTCATGGCTGGCAGTTACATGCAGGAGTGGACTGAGTCATGACAGTTACATGCAGTTTACGTGCAGTAGTGCTCTCTGTTTTATGTGTGTTGAATTTCATTTATTTAAGCAACTAATGTTTTCCTTAAGAGGGAAGTAATTTACATTCAAATTGTGGTACGTTTCTCACCCGAAGAGAAAACAAATTATCGTAGCACTTGCACTCTACGTTTGGGACCTATCACCAGGCTTCCTAAAAAGCAAGGAAGAGAGAGAGAGAGAGAGAGAGAGAGGAATGAAAACTACGACTGAGTCCCACAGTTGCACCATGACGTGCTGTCAGTTTTGTGAGCCGGGTCAACTCGCTGGCTCGACTCGGTTGACTTTTTAGTCGAGTTGAGACGTTGGCGTGATCTAGGAGAGGTTGATGGACGCCCCAGCAATTGTCTGAATGAAAATGGAGGGAGAAAAGGAGAAAGTGAAGAAGGAGGGAGAGGAGAAGCACAGGGTTGTCTGGCCCAAACCGAGTCAACTCGCTCTGAGTCGCAGGGCTGACTCGAACTGCTGTTAGTGCAAGACCTTGGCCAGTCAATAGAGCAGCGACATCCATCAAGCTCCCGGCTTAATCCGTCAGGTAAATCCTTCCAACCCAGTCTAAATCGACCGAGTCGACTCAATGAGTCGATTCCCTACCTACCTAGTCATTTTCATATAAGGGAAAATTTTAATACTGCCTATAGTCAGCTTGTAGTTCTAACTTGTTATTGTCAGGTTTGGACTGTCGCACCTAGTTACACCGGGTTGACTCGCCAAGGCAAACAAGTAAGTGTTAAATAGCTCATAAGAAAGATAAGAAATAGCCGACTCCTAAGGTGATGATTTCTTCCCCTTAAGCTTTCCATTTCCAAATTAGTTCAAGTAATAGTCTTTATTGGAATTACAAATGCGATCTCATAGTATGCAATCTCTTACATTAGTTATAAATTCTTAAGACATGACTTACAACTGATTTATAGTTGATGGTTGTGAACCATGGTTGCATGTGATAGTTACTTACATGATAGCTCCCATTTAAAACACAATTGATAGTTCATACCATGTAACGTCTCGGAAAAATCCGTACAAAGACCCGAGTATCACCTTAGGCAGAAATCACTAAGGACCGAATCCTTTAGAAATTAGACGAAAATTAATTAAGTACTAAACTGAATTAATCGGTAGATTAACTTGAACCGCTTTCTATACGATCTGTAAGACCCAAAACCAGTAGAATCGTTGACGCTACATTACCTAAAAACCTAGGATCAATCTCAAAACCCAGTTGCTCTCGGGAGCATCACGAAACTCCGTATCGGACCTGGACCGCGCGTAGAAAGTCCGATTAACGCGAAACTATACGGTTATGACCGCCTTACTGGGCTTGATAACCATCTCGGAGATCAAGTCCTAATAGTATCCAGAAATGCATAACTTGAGCCCGGAGCGAAGTGTGAGAAATGCGAATATCTTCAGAAAATAAACTCAAACTTAAGTGAATTGGGCCGTTCGCTTGCCGGCCAAATTTAAGGTTTTAAACCGTTAGATTCTGACCCAACTACACCCTTGGATCAGGAAAATTTTCCTACATAGGTCAGTGTACTTGTGGCCCTGATCGAGTGACGATGATCGTTAAACTGAAACAGGTCCACCGCGGTCGATCCATAAATTCGATCGGACCGAAATCTTAACTTGGCATAGATCCATCGTCAGGGAACTATCTCCGGACCGTATATAGAAAATGGGCCTCCGGATGAGCTCCGTTGGACCGAAACAGCCGATCTTTGGCTATAACCTAAGTATACCATGGCCCTGGGGCCATTTACACCAGTTTTGGGCCTATATAAGGGCCTTAACTCACCCCTCTCTTATTCCATACGAATTTTCAAACCCTAAGTGAGAGAAGAGAGAAAAGAGAAGGAGAAAGTGAGGAGAAGTGAGAGAGAGCTTGAGATTGTTGCTGGGATTCGATCCCACCGCTCCACGTGCTGAATCATCCCTCCTGTATCGCTACACCAGCGATTCCGATTCCATTTTTGGGTAAGAAATCCAAACCCTAATCTGCTTTAGGTATCTAAGTAGAGGAATCATCAAAATAGCTAACCTATTTCATGAGTCAGGTAGTCGTTGTGCCATAAACAAATGCGTAGTATTCAAACTGAGTTCGATACGAGTTTACCGACGAAAGGTGCGGACTATAAACGTTTAGGTTATGGTTTTCAAGGCTTTCAATGTCAGTTAATGATTTATGGCTGACTTGATTGCTATCACATGTGCTTAGATACGATGTTTTTCGTATATTACATATATATGTGTACTATGTTGATTTTAATGCATTTTATGTGTTTGTTGAAATGTTTAATTGAATATGGAATTATGATTTGTGCTTGTTATGACTGATGTTGGAGGATACATGATTGTTGTACGTGTGGCAACTCCCTTGTGAAAGGATTTGCTATAATACCTGTTATAACTACTATTTTACATGTATGTTGATATGTGTAGTCTAAGTGTTTGATAAAATGCCTGAATGAAAAAATGCTTGTTGAAATGTATTTAATGAGAATGTTGAGATAGGATTCTCAATTCCCTTATCTGTAGTTACAGTTTCCTTTATGTAACCTATCTTACTACCATGTGATTTATGAATGAAATGTTTATGCATGATAACATGTGTATTACTTGTTTGTTAAAATGCTCAAATAAGATTTATACTTAGATTAGTTGTCACATGTTGTCTTTGACTATTACATGTAAATGTTATTGTTTGGAGTGTGATTGGGGCTACGATGTAGTCTACGCAATCGGTAATGATTCCCAAATTAGTGGCCGAGGTCGTTACGCCACACATGACACGTTCGATGAATCTGAGTTGTACGCTGCTTGTCGACAGTGGTTAGGCCACGCGGAATGCTTACACACTCCATGTCGATTTAGTCAATGTACGCTCGTACCAGTCAAGCTTGTCAAGTAACCCGATTGGCCTAATGTATGTTCACCATGTATGGACGCTACTGCTTGAATCTAAGGTACTAACTTACCAGTGAAAAACCTGTTTAACCTTGGTACCACGATCTGCTAAGACTCATGAGTCGGGCATGGTGGTATGGGACACCGTGGTCGAGCTGTCGGCCTACGCTGGGGTGACGAGCCTCCCCGTAGTGACTAGTGAGCAACCCAAACTCGTGAGCTGAATACGGTGGTATGGGACACTGTATTCGAGCTGTCAGCCTACGATCAGGTGAAGAGCCTCTCGTAGTGACCCGAGTATACACTAGGACTATGCTAAGGTGACGAGCCTTTTCGTAGTTACCCCGAGTATAAACTAGGCCTGCGCTGAGGTGACGAGCCTCTCCGTAGCGACCTGGAACTGCTATCGTATGCGATTAACTAGGATTGACAACCCTAAATGGATCATTGTTTGGGTCAATGATATAAAGGGAGGTACCTTAGCTTCCCGAATCTGCTGTATGAATAAGCCTAAATAAGAACTTGGCTAACATGATCATGCACCGTATTGCATGTGCTTTGGCGAGGAAGCACACATTTACTGGGAATGTTGCATGCGCAATCGTGAGATGATGTCGCTGAGGGAGTGCAAGCGAGGACATACATCATTGTCGCATACCATTCTTGTATTAACAAGAGTACTTAAGACATGATTGTTGTACTGCTTTATCATTACTGCTTGACTGAATTGATAACATGTTAACCTTTGCCTTATAGCTCCACTGAGTTAATCATTCACTCTCACTCTGGGACGATGTTTTAAAACACCAACCAGACTCTGTTGTAGTTTCAGATGACGGCGAGGTTTACGAGATAGAGTCTGCCTTCTATGATGACGAAGAGGAGTTCTCCTATCTGCAACTCTCTAGAGGGTCTATGTAGATCTGGAGTTGTGTCACCGAGGCTACAGGGATATGGATTAGACGACATTACACTTTACCATTTTGTAAATTTTGGAACTAAACATGTAATTATTTAACCTGGTGACACGTTCATACTCTGGGGACTTACAATCACTTATATGTTTACACGTACTTATCACAATCTTCCGCTTGCATAATTTAATTGTCTCTGGAGTATGATTGCTGATTTGGTATAATCTCACTCATGTTTAATGCACTAATACAGACAACATTTAATCATCATTATCTATGTTGCATAAGTGATGTGTTGGAACTCGGGAGTTGGGCTCCTGCTCGACCCCCGATTTTCAGGGCGTTACATACCATGACCTATTGCTATTATTATAATCAAATGCTTAACATATGTCTGTCATGATATAATTATATGTTTTCAAATAAATTGTTGTAAGTCGCTTATGGATCTCTATTCACTTTACTAGTGGGCAATTCCCTCTTGTGTATGTGAACTCATACTTAGGATGTAACAAGATGGCATGTGGTAAGAAACGGGCCCTCGATTTGGAGGTTATATGGGACACGGAACACTAATGTGAGATTTACCATCCATAGGTCATACGGCTTGAGTGGCATAGAAACGACCTCTTTAACTGCTCTGATTTAACCATGCCTGACCCCTTTGCCGTCTCGATTTAATGTTCGAGCAACCTTTTACCGCTACGATTTAACATCTGTCCCATGTTTTGATATTTGCCCTGCATGGCTTCGATGGTTTATACTCATGCGATGGTAATCCCTACTTATTGAATTTCATTGGTCACTAGTTGATGGGCATCCATTAAACATCCTAAGATGGGAAAATCTCATGAGCCGATGATGGTGGTCATGGGACACTATGCCCGAGCTGTCGGCCTACGCTAGGTGACGAGCCCCTCGTAGTGACCCTTGAGTTACTTAAAATGGATGGTTGTAATTGGAATAATAATGGTTTGGCTAATCATGCATTCATAGCATACTGGCGATGATGGGTGGCTATTCTGGATGTTGTAGCACGTGCCCTTAAGTTTAGTGGGGTATCGTTTCACTAACTCCTAGACCATCAACTATCAACCTACGTACGTGATGTACGATGGCTTGGTCATTATGCTGTACATGATGTACGCACATGATCTGCTACGCTGGTGACCAGTCATATGCATGGGTGACGAGCCCAAGTCCGATTGGATGAGCATCGCTAAGTCGATATGCATTCATGCATCCATGCATTTAAATAAAATCGCATCATACATTGTTTTGAATGTCTTATTGTTTTTAAACTATACTTGTCTAAGGCGGCAGTGTAATATTGAGGGGAATTCACACTGAGCTGACCACTCATTCATCAAATATATAACCGTACAGGTAATACAGGTGGCTTAAAAGGTATTCATGTTCAGATTGATAAAAAGCAGGGTAAGATTATTAGGGATACATGACTGTATCTGCTAAGAAAACTTACGTGATCTTGCGACTCAAGTTTATATGCATTTTATTATTTCTCATAAATAAATTGTGTAATTCTTGTATTTGTTAATATAGAGACATTGGTTTGTATAAGTCGTTATGGGCAGCCACTCGTATATTCTGAATGTAAGTGCAAAATTTCATTTATGTTTGATTTGTCCATCTTCCACTAAACTGCTAAATCTGAATATATATATATATATAATATATATATATATATATATATATATATATATATATATCTGGATTTGACTATCTTTAAAGGTTAACAGTCGGGTTTTTGGAGAACGACTCATATACTCGGGTTCTGAAAACTCGGGGCGTTACAAATTCCACCTCGAAAATCGATACAAAAGTATTGACTTAAATATGTGGACCCCACCATAATGTATATGATATATCCACACCATCCATCTATTTTATTTGAACATTTTAGGGTATGAGCCGAAAAATGAGGCAGATCCAATGCTCAAGAGACCCACATGAAACGCCTTAATTCATCCATTGTTGAAAGTTGTTTCCTTCACTGGGCCCACATTGAGGTTTTTTATCATATAACCCATTCATAGGGTCGCACATACATGAATAAAGGGAAAACACGAATATCAGCTTGATCCACAACTTTTAAAGGCCCTAAGAAGTTTTTAATGGTAGGCGTTCGATTCTCGATGCTTCCTTTAGCGTGGTCCACTTGAGCTTTGGATCTACCTCATTTTTTTGCTCATGCCCTAAATTTAGCTGACATAACAAATGAGTAGTGTGGATAAGTCACATGCATCATGATGGACCCCACATTGATTTCATAAAATTCTTGATTTAAGTGTCAAAAGAGTAAGTTGTCATATGGAAAAGATGCCCTAATTACCTAGGTAAATAATTATTACCTATTTACATGGTAATTACAATTGAGCTGAAAAATCAAACAGGTCCTTAGTGAATCATGGCAATTCCATTTGTTGACTTGGGTCGTTTGGATGTCTATAAGGGTTTATGCTTGATCTAATTATGCTAGATTTAGCAATTCAGATAATGACACGTGGTAGTTGAGAATCTCAATAAGAGATAAACGGAAGATCTTTTTTACTACTTAGATGGCTAAATGTTATCAAAATTTAAAAAGTCATAAGTAGTCCAAAAAGGATAAATGCAGAGCCACTAATTCATCATGGTGGCCTAATGACCAAAAACGAATATCAACCGAAACACGATTGCGGCAAGTGACGGATTCAGCCGATGCACCTTAGCATCTTGTAGAAGCCCTTACGGTTAAAACTGCTTTAAGGAGTAGAATAACAACAATGCCAATTGTTGGTTGAGTTTCATAGAATACTACACACATTCGCGTAGAAAAAGAGATAGTGCAGTATCACCAACACATGGTGTCTTGAGAAAGACTCTTGTTCATATAGCAGGAGCAAGACGTACACGCAACCAATGACAAATATGACAAATTACTACTATATGTGGTGTTGCTTGATAAGCTACAACTATCTTCAAGCATAAACGATTATTTCCACATCAACGGACATGAGAAGTGACTATGAAGATATCTCTCTAGCCACTGCCTCAAAATTTTATAAATAGGAGAATGATCGAAGAGCTCGTGACCTTGGCCAACCCAAAACAAATCAAATCCACAGCGCAACACTGTGTATCCTTTTTAATCTTATCTTAATTTATCATAGATTAGGAGTAATATAATCTAACCAATCTATGTTGCTATGCGAGATCGACATTAACATAAGAGTAGTGTGATCACGTTGTTTTTGTTGCTACGTTCGACAGACTTAAATTAGGAGTAGTGTAACTCCCTTTCATCTATGCCGAGCACTAGATCTCAAGAATTACCTTTTGTTTTCTTTTTCAATAATGTAATTCATTTCATCTACACCCAAGTCATTGGACCAATGAAGATTTGGATATAAGCCCTCGCCATCTATGTCATGCACACTAAATCATCGATGGATATTTTTATAAGTTTTTATTTTATTTTAATTAATACAATAGAGTTCCTTCTTCTACTCACACATTACACGATTTAGGTTATCACTATTATCACGGTGAGAAAAAGCTCTTTTGGTTGAAAGGGAAAAAAAAAAAAAAAAAACTCATTAGAAAGACGAACCATCCCCTTCATAAAACACCTGATTTCATTTATATGTAGTTGAATAGATGACAAAACTGCTTCAGTTCTCAATCATGGACAACCGCTCACAGTCTCTCTATCTATTTATCTCAATGCTTGCGGTCATAAGCACTTGGTTCAGATCAATCTGTAAAAGGCTTTGAAACGCACAAAACCATACATGTAACACCCCGGCCCTCCAATACTCAGGTATTAGATGTCCTCAAGTGTTACCAATGAAATTTTGATTAAAATAGGAAGTCGTGTGTACTTACATGCGTGTGTACTTGAAGATTTAGGGATCACAAGTCAAAACATGACCTAGAAGCCTGTGGCTCAATCAAACCCCATACCCTAACTGAATCAACCATATTGGATCGACAGTGGGACTCAAACTCCCCGGATCCCTACCCGTTAATTCAGATGTCCAATCCGGTAGGGTCTATCATAAAATACATCATAGTGAATATTCAACCGAAGGTTAGCGTGTGAGGTGCATTCGATCAGACCTCAATGTTGGTCAGTCGAATCATCATTTGATCCCGCCGAATTAGAACTACAACCTAGATCATTGGATTCCCAGTCCACTACGCTTCAATGTGAAAGTAGCGAGTGTTGGCGCTACTTTGCAAATGAATAAGTTGCTCAATATGAGTGAATAGTCAACATGACACATATGGTGAACTTGTAGGACCCTGAGAATAATGAACTAGGCTGATACAGGGTAATGTGGCCTGTGTCAGATCAACCAACAATATTAATATAAGAACATAACAAAATTAGTATCTGTCGGTCCGACCAACCAAACGTCGATTCATGTCGGTCAGACTAACAGTTGTCGTCGGTCCGACCAACAGCCTCCGAATTTCAAAACACTTGCAATCACTGACTTTTCCAAGTGGGGCTATAAAAAGGGCTTTTTCCCTTTTCTTTCATTTCCCAAGTTTGGAAAATGGTGAGGGAGAGTGAGAGGGTGTGAGAATGAGGGAGATGGTGTGGGAGTGAGAGAGAGCTTCCATGGGAGATCAGAGATTGGGTGCAAATCACCGCACCAAGCCGTTCTTTGCCAATCCGATTCATGCGAACCATCCAATGTCTTTTTCGATCAAAAATCCGTCGATTAGCCAAGTAAGGAGTCTTTCCATGGCGCATGTGCGTCTTTCCCCAATTTCTAGCAACCTTAGAGTGATTAGGATTGGAAACCCCTTCATTTATACACAATTTTAAAGTTTTGATGTTAAGGTTTGTTCATGATAGGATTGGTGGTCCCCACAAGCAATTTGGGGTGGCTTGTTCTCTTCCACAAGTCGTAATCGAGCTCAGCTTCGTATGGATGTTGATTGTGCATCGATCTCGGGCCCCACTCATCAAATCGAGTTAGGGTTTACTCGAATCAAGATAGGTAAAATCCTTAAACCCTTGTTGAAAGTTTAATTGGGTTAGAATCTAGGTAAATAATGATGTAATTGCCAATGAATTAGGGTGTAGGGCTAATTTTCCCAAATTCTTTATGTCAAGGTTACATTGGAGCAAAGAATCTTTGATTATAAGGTGAGATTTACCCTTCTAGCTTTTCAATGATATTTTTAGTCTTGTGATAGTCTTAATATTTAATAATCATGCTATAATCCTAGTAATCTATCTTACGTATATTAAATCTAGAATAAATTGTTAAAAGCCATAACATGCTTACCTCCTTGATGGAATCCGTAACATGTTTAGAATTTTGTATATTATCACGTAACATGTTTAGCCTAATGCTTAGGTTGAATCACACATGTGCACTCCCTAACGTGCTCAAATCTGGTTGAATCTGTCACTTGCCTCGTACAATTTACATGGACATGTAATTATGATATGTTTTAGTATAATCCACCCGTGTCGCATACAAGTTGTTTGGAATCATGAATCCTGGCAACCAGAACTCACTAGTGATATCAACAAGGATTATGAGCGATTGTGGATTGACTCATGCGACCCAACTAGCCTATTTGTGATTCATACAGTTGTAACACATTTATGAGATTGTACCTTAAACTATTGGTCGTCCTGTGTTTGGATTAGATGGAATTTAGTTGTAGACTTACCATCTTGGTATATCATTGTGCCTCATTGTTGAGGGTCAAATATTGCATATTAGACCCCACTTATTAGCCGGATTTACGAACATGATACTGTTTAACGCCTTATTTTAAACGTGTTTGTACTGCATGGTGAGTTTACGAGCCAAGATTGAAATAGGCGGCTAAAAGCATGGATTTAATGCTCATGAATCACCAAGACAAGGGACGGACTCCAGGGGACCAAAATTGATGGATTTGCACACCAGAGATCAAAGGAAATCAAGCCGTTCGCATTTAATGGGCCCGAAAACCAACCAGAATGCAAGATCACAGGGTTCCCACCATCTGATAGACTCGAAACTTCATACATGACCTGAGGACCATGAATTAACCGTACACGTCAATTTTCAGCCATTGAACACCGGTGGAAGTGGGCCAACGGACAGATCAGCCCCTTAATTAACTAAGTGGGGCCCACATGCTATCTGGATACGCTTCAAAATTTGTTTCAACGGGTTAAATGATATGGCAGAATGGATGGACGGAGAAGATTGCTCAGAACCATCGTACGTAGACCCCATCTGAGATGGGTGTGCATGACTTACTTGTGCACTCACGGTACACCGATCCACCAGAATCGGTCAACCCGCAGTGACTGACGAAAACGGAAATTTTCGTTTTCTTTTTAAACAGCGTCCGTGAAACGGACGCCCTGTCTTCAATTGTGGGCCCCACCCATCGTCCAAACGGACAATCCAAACCGTCCATTTTCTGTCTAAGATCAATGTTACCAAGGTGTAGGTAATCGAATTTTAAAAGAATGCGCTTATGGAAATCTAACCGTTCAAAAGCAAGTTGAACGGTAGAGAAAGATAACGTGTGGGCCCCATCAAAAGAAGGAGAAAACGGTGCATTCCTGACCGAAATCTTACCCTCAATCTAATGAACGGAGTGGATTCCTCCGAAAACATCAGTATGGGGCCCACCGAACACGTCAGCGCAACTCGCTAAGGCTCTGTTCGCGCGTCCGACAAAACCGGCCGCGGTGGGCCGGTTGTGTGATCCAAATCACGTTCGGATTGATAATCCGAACCGTTCAACGTGTAGCAAATCCAAGAAAACCCCACGGGACGTTTTTATTTTTGACGGAAAGTGAGGAAAGAAGGGAGTGCAGGCCCGATTTTTCGGTGCGGGAACTCTACGCACGTCCGGTTTCTATTTTGAGGAGTGCGTAAACTCCAGCTGTCTGCTACGTTCTTTGTGCGGAAAAACCGTCCGACCGACCTGCCATCTATATAAAGAAAGAGGAGATTCACGGCTAAAGAGAGAGACAGGGAGAGACAGGGAGAGACAACTTTTCTTTTATGTTTTTTTTGCTGGTTTTCTTTCTTGGCTGTTGAGAGATCCAGCCAATCATGGTTGGCTAAACCTCTTAGTTAGGGCTAAGAGGTGAAGCTTGTGGGGGTGATGGAAATTTCTACATGCTGATTTATTCTTGAATTGATGTGATCTTAGTTTTTATTTAAGAAATTATTTAAGTTATTAATGGTTTATTGTGACTGAATTACAGTAAATCTGTGATGGCTTGAGTATTTTCTCTCCTTTTATGTTTTATGACGTCAGGAAGCCCTGTTGTTCACCATCGTCTCCTGGGCATGGTCGGTTAGCTTTGTTTAGACAAAATTTTGTTTGTGCCTTGTTGGCTTTTGTTGGGAGGAACCCATTATTGGACTGATATACTGGGATGGTAAGGCCTACTTGATGGACTAAGGCAGCCACTAGTTGAGAGGGCTTGTGTAACGCCCTGAAAATCAGCACCCAAGTATAGAGACTTCGATCCCAAGTTCCTTGGTGTTAACTTAATAAAAATACATATGTGTCCTCATTCAGATTCACATTCATTTTATTCACAAATAATCAGAGTAACGCATTTCAACTTAGTGGAACCAAAGTGAGGTAGAGATAGCAAAATCTTAAAATATAGGGCTAACACCCAAAAGTTACATTTTCAAAGGTGGTAACCACCCATATGAGAATTATACAAGTCATAATAAGAGCAAAATAAAAATAAAAAAATACCAAGCTGGAAGAAGCTAGAGATCTACTAGGCACCTTGAGCACACCATCGACTGGTCGTATTCTTGAGTTATCTGCATATGTCAATTAGAAGGCGTCAAAAGCCAACATAATGAAGAAATAACCCCATGATTGCTACTTGGGACATTTTAGTGAAGAGCAGGTTCATGACAAATCATATTCATACATATAATACTCTTAAGTATGTTACCAGTAACGCACAAATACTAAACAAGTTACATATGTTATCAACACAACAGCGCAAGTAATGATGACATAACAAACAAACAGTTTCCTAATCTAATGGTTAAGTATATTAATACTATGATGAAATGATGCATGCCCCTTACAATTTACCACTCCCTCAACAAGCGACTTCAATGCCTATTTCACAGAATGCCAACACTCCTTTAACACACGACTTCAATGCCTGTTTCGCCACCTATCCTAAAATATGCATGATTAGCCAAATAATTATTAATCCCAGTTCATACAGTAGGTTGGTGAAGTTAGGATACCTACGTTATATCACGAGTCATTATCCAAATCACGTGGCTCATAACAGCTCCTCACCAGTGTCCATTAATCCAAATCAAGGCATCAACACGGTAAGATTCGTCACCCAAAATCAAGTATGAATAATCAATTCAGAAGTGTGGGCTTATCACTCGAAACTAAATCAATACAGAGGAAAGGGCTCGTTACCCAATTCCATTTGCGCCCGGTCATTCAAACGGTACTCTGTCATGGAACTAGGTTATTTGAAGGGGGCCTTTTAGACAATAATCTGTCACCTCTATCAGTCCTCATTGGTCATTACGAGGAGGCTCATCGCCCCAACATAGGCCGATAGATCAAACACGGTATCCATACCACCATGCTCGGCTCATGAGTCTTTATGGGATCGTAACGCATTAATGATTATCATTAGACTTAATTAATGGTAATAGCGGTATCACAGATTCTATTAAATATTATATAATCACCAAGTATAAGGATGATCGAGCCCTGCATTAGACTGATGCGATCGACTACGGAGGACTCTCAATAAACCGGCATTAGGTGCAAAGCATCCCGTGTAGTTTCAACTATTGTCGATCGTCCGTGTTCAACTTCGTTCAACTGTATAAGTTGGAATAGCCTCTGTATAAGTTGGCTATCAGCATATTTAAATAATTTGTGGAGTTCGATCCACCACACAACAATTCAAGTTTATAAACTACATAAACATGATCGCAAGGAATTTCAATGCCACACTAAGGTATACCAATTATTTTTTTTAAAGAAGCATTTTCCATTGAAACGGGGGAGAAATTACAGTAATTCGGCGGCCCTAAACAACAAAAAGATCCACAGGGCGCCTATCATATCCATATACAAGACCCACCCACATAGATCCGCCTAAACGGATTCCCTAATAGCACCTAGACCCACCTTATCTAACAAGAATAATCCCCTAATATTAATGGAAAGATCCTTCACCTGGTTGAAGAGGCTCCTGGACTGATTTTTAGAACCCAATCTGGCAAGCCCGTCTGCTGGCCCATTCCCTTCTCTCGGAATGAGGGAGATGATAAAATTACCCTTTTTCTTAATCCCCTCAATCCTCGCTAACCAATACCTCCATTTCCAAGCCGGATTGGAGGATCCCATAAAAGCATCCACAACAAATTTGGAATCGTATTCAAGAATAACATGATTGAGACCATAGGAAATGTTGAAGACCATAGCATCATAGATAGCTCTCAACTCGGCCCTATTATTCGAACCATGGCCATATCCTAAAGAGAAGGCGAAAATAAAATTGTTGGATGAGTTTCTGCAAATGCCGCCCCCTCCAGCCGGCCCAAGATTGCCAGACGCTGCACCATCGACGTTAATTTTAACCCAGCCCAGGCAAGGCTTAGCCCATTTGACAATTTTGAAGGATTTGGCAAGGGACGCCTGGACAGGGATCCCCAGACTTTAGAAAATCAGAACCTGAACCATTTTCTTTGGGTTTGGGTTGGGAAGATCATTGCTGATTCTCGCCAGATGTCATCTGATTTTGCTAACAACAGCATTAACGGCCCAATGCCATCGAACTTGGCTGCATTAACGGCTTTCCAGATTTCCCAGAAAATCACGCACGGGGTTATACGCCTTAGTTTTGAAGAGCAGCCTCCCGAAAGATAGGAATGCCACCACATTAGCAGCCTGCCTATAATCGAATAAGAAGCGGAGCAGGGAATAGAGAAAATACCTGAAAAGATTCCCCAAACCGAGGTGGCCAACGCCCCAGAGATGAATAGGTGGGACAAAGATTCTGATTTCGGCAGAAAATTTTGCTAATTAACGCAATAAACACATATGGAAGCAAGGCTGATTCCTTTGTTTCTGATTCTATCGTCAAGTGGGATCGCCCCCTGGATCAATTTCCACATGAAAACAAAGATCTTAGGAGGCAGCTTTAAGTCCCAAATCCACTTGGCCCAGAGATACTCTTGACCTCTAGTCCTGCACACATTCCATCCAGATTTAATAGAGAAACGCCCCGAGCGGTCGTGCGGCCAGACACGCTGGTCTGGCTCATCGGTTGTGCAAAAACCTCCCTTGATAATATGAAGCATGTACAATTCAATGCATTTCAATTCATATCAATGCTATTCAATCATATTAACATTTCTTAGTATTTGACGTCAAAGGGTTAAAATATTAAGATTTTCATAGCATTGGATGATGTAGAGTGGGTTACGAACACTTTCATGTCCAAGATGTACCAAAGAAGGCCCGATCAGAGGCGAAGGTGATCCGGAGCATCAAAACCTTATAATAGGCGTATCTCGTAAACCGGAATGAGTTACTCGACGTACCATATATGATTTTAGGGTAAGAGAAGATACTTTAGCTAACCAACCCAGGTATGTCGAGTTGCACACGCCAAATTTGCGAGATTCCATCAGATCGAGGGTCGAAAATCCATTTTATTTCCATTTTTACTATTTATAGTAAGTTGCGAATTATAGGGACTTTGAGTTGGAGTTTGATTCTGAAACTTCTTCCAAGGTTTGGATCACTATTTAAAGGGTTGTAAATTCATTTTTATTATCTACTAATGAAATTTCAAATTTTCTAAAATTTATTTCTATTTTCTTATTTTTCCTTGTGGATTTAAGGTATCTCTGTGAGTGTCTAGAGAAGCTCCGTGGATTCAAAGTAGTTATCCCCTTGAGGAACACAATGATCCACCTCATCACATTCATTCCTGCGTCATTCGAGTATTTCATCGAGCATGTTATTAACCAAATAGCAAATGAATACATTTAATTATTGTAAAATGTCAGGCAGAAGCTTGAGGGTAGTCTTCACCATAAAATTGAAATCCTCGACTCAGACGCAGTCCTAGCGTCGGGAATCTGGGGAAAACACTCCAAACCTAAATTAAAGTACAAGACTATCATTAATCATGTCGATTTAATCCTAATTAAATATTAAACAATGGATTATGACTTTACTAACTCAACTGGAACAATCCCTCAACTTAGTTTGATGAATTGGGGCATGGAATCAGCGCATAACCAAAACCCTAATGAAGCCAATCTCGATTACGGCTGCCACAAGAGCATAGACCACCCCAATCTATAATCGAGACCTAAAACCCTAACATACATAAATCCTAACATTAAGGTTTGTGAGAAATGACGAAAATGGAAGGGGTTTCTAACCCTAATGGCTCAAAAGTTAGGAATCAAAAGAAAGAGATGAAAAAGCAACTAAGGAAAGTCTTACTTAGTAAGGGATGAAGCATCTAACCCGAAATCGTCGGATTTCAGCCGAGGAATGCGTGAAATCAAGCGTAGAGGCAAGATCTTGCAAGATCCGGCTAGCACGGGAATCGAACGGTGTGATCCGGCACTATGCCCCACCATTCCTCCCATCCCTCTCTTCTTCTCTCTTTCTCTTCCTCACTTTCTCTCTCTCTCATTTACTAGGAAAAATTCGTATAGGGAGAGGAGGAGCCCAAATGAGGCCCTTTTATAGTGCTAGAAGTGGTGTTTTTGGACCCAAGGGTCAAGGTTTTTATGTATCGATTCCTATGGGAGGGTGTTTCTAGCTTTTGGGGCCCACTAGAAGACGTAAGGGTCAATCTATGTCATAGGATGAGTGCCCCAAGTAGAGACTTATGCATGGATATGACTGACCAGCCATTTGGATACACCAATTGACGGGTATGATTAGACGCCAATTCGACAATCATCAATCATCAATTGGGACTACGACTATGCGGATATGTGAAAAGTATTGTTCTAAGTTAGTTTATTAAATTTGATCATGATCTAATGGTCCGAAAGCCACAACTTAGGCCAAGAGTAAAAGAGACATTTAACTTAAGTTCCTAGCAGACTCTAAAGGTATTCACACAACTCATGTACTTGCCTTGCGAGCTCAAGTTAAGCGATTCAATATGTGATTTCAGCTAGACGTCTCGTGATGGATGCCAAGGCCGCTAAGATGAGCATCTTCCTATAGTTTCAAGTTCAGTGGCCCACTAACGAGCGACCTAGAGCCAGTTTGGTTAATCAGGGCACTTCTAGAATAAACTAGGTAGCAAGATTTCTTGTGCACGACAAATAAGGTTTAGATTAGCTAAGTTTATAGAGCTTCATCTTCACAATTAGCAGATAAGGTGATTCGGCTCTAATTACCCTAATCAAGAACCCTATTTCGACTATACTAGAAACTAACCGAATTGATAAAATATAAACTAAGGCACTCCCATGAAATCAAAGGCCCTAACCCGTTCTCGAGGCCCAGGACGGTAGTAGCGTCCCCGTGCCTACGACCCTCGATCTATCTGTGTTCGTCACTCCTAGCCGAACTCATACAAAAGGCGAGTTTGTAGACCAAATTACTCGCGGTCACTACAGGAAGGCTCGTCACCCTAGCGTAAACCGACAGCTCAAACACAGTGTCCTATACTACCATGTTCGGTTCTCAAGACTTGCATATCGTATTAGTAGTGGTTGTAAGTGGGCGTTCCAGGGGTGTACGGTGTCCCAGGTTCAGACAGGCGTGAACATACATAGTGAATGCACATGGTTAGCCAGCTAGTGGACTAATTCAGTTGACTTAAACGAACTACTGTGTAACCGACACTAGGTGCAAGCATACCATATAGTCCATCTACTGCCAGTTGTCTATCTTCGGCCTGGATCGGTCGGATTGGCCCAGGGAAGTTGATCCAATAAGGCTGTCCTTGTGAGTTTTTCCGATTTGTTGGCCAACCCAATTGATTAATAGGCTACAATTTTATAGCATGCTACAAACACATTCTATTTCAGGCATAGGCAAACATACTTGTCAGAAATTCAGGATATTCCAGTTAATACGGGCAATCAAATGGACATGCGGGTGCAATACACAATCACAACAGAATTTACAACATTAAGATAGAAATGCATGTATCAGGGGACAATGTAGAATAAAAGGGCAGGTATTTCAGTAAGCTCAATCTATTCAAGCATTGGTTCAAAAGTGCAGCTACGCTAGGCATGATTCACAATTCATGGAGGATAATCAATCAAAGGGGTGTTCACTGATTTACATGCAATCACAAATTCACTACGCAATCATTATTTGCAACATAGGTTCAATAATTGGCAACCTAAAGGTAATGATCCGCACCTAGGGGTAGTCAGACGATTCTCTAGCATTGCTCCTAGGATACCAACCGAGCAATTGGCGGATTGATGCCCTACATCGAATAGGTTAGCTCGTAAGGGCGCATGCGAAAGCTCGCAAAGCTTAAATTTCTAAAAGGGGCTAGAAACTTACCTTTCTATTATCGCCGGGCCATTCTCTACGGTGGGGCGTGATTGCGGCTCCTACGTGGGCAGCGACAACAGGAAAATCCCCCAAATCAGCTCCCCAAGGAGTTCCCTCTCTCACTTCTCCCCACTCCATCTCTCCCTTGTAATTGAAAATTCGTATGGGGAGTGAGGAAGTGTATATTTGGGCTTTATATAGTCCAATTTTTTGTGTCTAAATGGCCCTACAGGCCCTTTTTCTAACATGCATGCCCCTAGTGGGCTAGATTTTGGCCCACATAGCTCCTTCAGGAGCCCGTTGGCCCATTCGCACCTTAGGGCAGGTGCCCCATCATGGGATCCGCGATTGGTCCCAATTGGGTAGAGATCGGATGCCTCGATCGACCGCGAGGACCCTACCTGTGCTTGACGGCTATCGGAGCTCGATCAAGGCCATAATTATTTGGATACGAGTAGGGATATATCCTTGACTCATGGCTCGAGTTTAGTCGCAATCCGACAGTCGAAAAGTCGCAATTTCACAAATGAGTGGTGGGGCCTACTTCACTTAAGTTTCAGATCAGGTTTAGCAGAGTTGTGCATTTTAAGCACCTTCTTCCCGGCCCAAGTTGTGCAGTTCATGGCACCATCTAGGTTTACCGCCCGTGATGGACCTCAAGCCCAGTGAGGCAACGGTTTCCTATAGTTTTGGACTTAGCAAAACTTCGATGGGTGGCCCATGCTCATTTTTGTCTGTCAAAGCGGATTTTGGGAGGGCTAGCCCTCTCGGTCCATTTCAGGTCCCGATCATACCTAGGACTAGTTGTGTCTGCGATGTTACCCTCTTAGAATTTTTGGAATGTGGTCGTTCGACCTTATTCACTCTCGCTTCTCGAAGCTACGCACGTGTGTCCCATAAGGGTTGTCTAATACGGTCCTGAGGTGGCTCATTGGTGGACGCTCTAGGGTCCAGTGTCATTTTGGATCGGATGTTACATATTCATTATCGGAAGTTTCAAATCAGGTTCATTTATAACCTATACAAGCGTACACTTCCGTTGAAGGGCTGCACATGGACTTACCCATGTACTCACCCGTGTTGGTGGCCTACACAAGGACTTATCACATAACACCCGTGTCAATGGTCTACACAAGGACTTACACATGTACTCACCCATGTCAGTGGTGATTCGGTCCTACACAAGAATCTACCCGAGTTTGGGTTACAAACTCTACACTCAATCCTACACAAGGATGGAGTGTGAATGCTCTTTTATAATTGACAACTTAGTTGCCGGATCGAACCCCTTTTTATAGCGACATGCTTTAGTCGCTTTTTCAAAGCTCTCCGTGCTTGAATCTTCTCCTCAATCGCTCCACCGAATGTTGATGTCAATGCTTCAACTCATATGGTCGTTTGCCTTGCCAAGGCAAGAGAGTCCAACCATATCTTCGAATAGGAGGATGGAATACTCATTACAGTGAAGGATCATAAGAAGATTGTATGAAACTTTTTGGATTGAGGTTTATGATGTATGGTATGAATAGAAAAAAGCATAGCCTATATTTTGCACAAAAAAATCACTCTCAATGACTAAGAACTGAATGCCCTTTTATAAGAAACTGTGTTCCAACAACTAGTTAACGGCTCCGTCAATTGGATTGAAGGGCCCTTTGATGGGATCAAAGGTCCTTTGATAGGATCGAACTGTCCATCAATGTCATCGAGAAAATTCAGAAATTTATCTGTTGGGTTGTTAGAATGTTTCTTCAATCAGATCGAGTGGTCCTTTGATGCCATGAGACCCATCGACAAATTATTGATTGGATCAAGGACCACTCGAAAACTGCTGTTTTGGGCAAGTATGATTACAGTAACTTCGCACCTCTTCTAACCTTACTTATCATATTCCAATTAGGCTCTTAAGACTAAGGGATCATTAAACAAGGTTTATCTATTAAGTCATGATCATCTAGAGGTTAAGGGTTGTTTTGGGTCAAGGTTAGGGTCACCAAGGCACCTCGTATACCTGTTCTTTGCTCATTCATGCTCCAATCTTCATGTGTCTTCAGTCTTCAGCTTCCAAGAGCTCAAACAAGGTGTACAAATAAGTGCACTAACAGTGTCCACATCCTCACTTGGTTCCATTGCTGCATTGGCTTCCTTCGGCGCTTCATTTGCCTTATCTCCCTTTTGAGCTTTAGGATTCCAGCAATCCTTTTTCATATGTCCATGTTTTCCACAATTCCAACACTTCATCTTTCCCTTGCCCTTAAACTTAGACCATGAACATAACGAATTATCATTCTCCCACTCTAAATTGCTTTCCCTAGCTACCAATGCATTCGTAGAGGAACCTGCACTGTTGTCCTTCTTTCTCAACACCCTTGATTGAAGGGCTAAGATGACATAATCAACATTAATGGTTTATTTACCATGGCATATAGTATCTACGAAGCTATCGTAAGACTCTGGAAAAGAATTCAACAGAATTAGGACTTGATCTTCCTCACCCATATTCACTTTTAGCCTTCCACGCTCGTCAATTTACAAACGATCTGATTAAATGCACTGATATGTTCATTAAGATCTGACCATTCTGCTATCTTAAGATTATAAAATTTCTTTTTCAAGTACAAATTATTCGACAATAATTTCATCATGTACATGTTATCCAACTTCTTCAAAACTCCTACGGTAGTCTTTTGATCAAGGACATTATAAAGGACATTGCCCACGAAACATAGTTAAACTGAGGTTTTCGCTCTTTTATCCAACTCTTCTCACTCTTCCTTGCTCGTAGATGTTGGACGCTTCTCAACACCAATGAGTGCATATCGCAGCCCTTGCTGAACTAGAATGCCTCTTATCTTTGCCTTTCATAGTTCAAAATTGTTTTTATGTGGAAAAACTCTTACAGGAAAAAACTATGGCATAAAGTAACAACGAATCACTATAAAAGCAAAAGTATAAGAGATGGAATCACTTACAAAGCTTGAAAAACCCTCATTTTTACCTCCTCAGACTCTAGAAATGTTTAGCCCTCGATTAACATATACTATAATCCCACTTACACCTATATATATAACGTCACACCCGAAATAGGAAACAATCTGTGCAATTCCGTAAAATTGTGTGTCATCGATTAAAGCATCGATTGATCGATATTTTTTTTAGCAATCCTTGATTGATCGAGCCAGCGTATTCGAGTGATTGAACACACCCAAAAGTGTCCAGAGAGTTTAGAGGTATATATTTCCAAATCTCCGTCGATCGATCTACCCAACAGTTCGATCGATCAAAGATGTCCACAACTGTCCAGAGACCAATTTGCATAAGTCGAAATTCACTCGATTAATCGACGATCAAAACTTTATTTCATGTATAGATTTAAGACATCTCATAATAATCTGCTCATTTCATGCTAATCACTGGGGCGAAAGAGACCAAAAAATAGTTCTATTCCAAAACTAAGGTAGGCCATGCCAGGTTTTAGGCATGGTTTTACATTGTTTCCTACGATGAGGCCCACCTGAGTTTTAGATGGGTGCTATATTCCGTTCCAAGGCCAACAATTAGGTGGTCCACCTGATGGTTGGTATGGATTGCATGCACATGAAGTCATTCACCCACCTAAGTAAGAGGCAGGCTTACACTAGCATTTTACTTTCTTCTTCTCTTTTTAGAAAAACTTTGATACTTTACTAGAGTGCGATGGATGATACTCAAGCAATTACTTTGAAATTGCATAATAATATATAATTAATTCGAATTAAACTGTCCAAATTATAGTTCTAATTGAGATGCATGATGCAAGTGACTGCGCATCAGGCTTGACCTAGAGTACGTATCTAAACGGATGCAGATTTCGTACTCAGTAGACTGTGGGGCGTACAGTGATGCATGTATCTCATCCACGTAGTTCATCTGTTTTACCAGCTCATTTAATGGAAAGAGTCTAAAACTGAAGTATATTCAAAGCTCAAATGGACAGCACAGGAAAAAGTGTGAATTAAACCCCTATTAGTTTTGGATCAAGCTGATATTTGTGTTTTCCTTTCATCCATGTCGGTGTGACATTATGAACAGGTTGGATGATAAATAAACAACATCGTTGACCTTAAGAGCGTTTCAACGGAAGACCCATTATCTCCACTGTTTCCTCTGGTGTTGTTCACTTGAGCTTTGGATATGCTTCAATTTTGAGATAATGCTCTAAAATGAGCTGGTAAAACGGATGGACGGCTTGGATAAGATATATACATAACGGTGGCCCCACAGAGTTTTACTGAGTTACGCAGTACGCTTACGGGCTTACGGATCCAGACAGGGGGAGCATGCACATTAGCATCTCGCGTAATTTAAGCAGAAGCGTCCATTTGAAGAATAAACCTGTCATTCATCTATTAATTTCCAGCGTCTTCGTTGCTCTCTTCTAACGCCGTTTCTCAACCCTAGAGAAGGGGAGAGAGAGAGGAGGGGAGGAGCTAGGGTTCCGATTTCCTCCATGGAAGCTCGCCTTTGGATCTTCTCTCCTTCTTCCCTTCTATCAAGGTACTCATCTCCTCTCTCTCTCTCTCTCTCTCTCTCTCTCTCTCTCTCTCTCTCTGTATTTTGATGTTTTATGGCATGTTTGGTTGCATCGAATTTCATGAAAATTCCCACCAAATTAGACAGATTAATCAGGAACTATCCTGAAATTTCATGATATTTTGTGCAACGAAATGGACCCTTATGTAATTTTCTGTTGGTTTCGATCAATTGACAGTTAACATTATATGTCATTCAAATTTCGAATTGCTTGTTGTTTCTAGGGTTTGATATTGTTACAGGAATGATTTGAGTCGGAATTTTTCGTTGTTGGAGGTAGAAATTCGGATTTTTATTTTATTTTATTTTTTTTTCTATTTTGGTTTGATTTGTTTGATTTGGTATGCATTTGGTTGCACAAAATATCATGAAAATTTAGACCAAATTTAGATTAATTGATCATGAAATTTTGATGATGTTTGGTGTAACCTAACCCACTGTTAGGGATATTATTTTTAGGGCTTTTTTAACGAGAAATTTGGACTCTTTTTTTTTTTTGTAAATGGTTGGATGTTGGTATTCTCAAGTTTAGTGCTTTCTTCAAAATTTTCTTTTAATTTCACTGGTTTTCTTGTGTTCATATCTGGTTTTTTCATAATTAGAGATTGAGAATCACAAGTTTTAGGTTTTAGTTTTATTTTCTTCAATTCATTGGTTCCGTTGTCTTCAATTTTCTAAGGGGTCGTTTGGCAGCCTGGATTTGGAGGTAAATGGGTGTATTTCGAATCCAAGTAGCCACTTTTTGCATTTGGCAGCCCCAGATTCGGAGGTAAGTGGAATCAGAGGTATTTGAAATACACACTTTTGATGTGTTTTGAAATTTCAACAAAATGCTATGATTCGGGTGTAATATGAGTGAAATGCCTTTTTTTGCTCCCTTCTAAAGGCAGCAGAGTCGCACGTGTAACAAAGGTGTTGCTAGGCTACTAATCCGTTGTACATGTGGCACGTTGATGATGCGCCAAAACATTGCAGTTATGGACTGCAACACTAAAATCACATTAATAGAATCATTTGAACTATCCAAACTTCGGCCATCCAGATGGACGGTTAGAAAACGTCGGTAAGTCGTTAGTTTGTGATCCTTTCGTTTGTGGGCCACCTGAGGCTTGGAATTTTCTCATTTTTTGCCAAAGGGTATATTTCAATGAGCTTATTACAATCATTCTATCAAATATCATGTGTGCATACTAGTTTGGGATATTATCATATTAAAGCTGATTTACTTAATCAAATTCAGGTCCTATGAATATACTAAAGAATTCTAATGTGTTCCAAATACAAGCTCCCAAATGGACGGTTTAGATTCCACTGCATTCCAATCAAACAAAACTGAGGATTCAGAATCTCCTTGATTCCAATGTTATTGTAATTTGGATTCCAATGCATTCCAAATACAAGCTCCCAAACGGACCCTAATTGAATTCAGTAGTTTTACTATTTTTGTCTTTAGCGGGTTAATTAACTTATAATTTCTTGCTTTGCTGTGTTTGGACGAAGATTTTTGCATTTGTCAAATCTGATTCGTGCTTTTTTTTTTTTTTTTTTTTTTTTTTTTTCTTTTTAAAGAATCAACAACAATCAAATTGGGGTATTCGGTTGATATATTGTGTTCTGGAGGGTGCTTCTAATATTTTGATTAGGGATGGACATTTTTTTATATGTTATTGATTTTGAGGAGAATTTTGATACTGGTAGAATGCGATGGTTGATGTTGTCACCAAATTGTGGGCCAACAGATATGATCGGTTGTGGAGGTATACCCATCGATGGACCTACAAGAGCAAGGGAGATATAGACAGTGGGGGGTGCCGGTGACCGACTATGGACCCTCTGATGCCTTAAGTTAGGTTGAGAAACTTGGGTTAAGGAGTAAACAATGGGTTTTCTTGCTTATCTCTTCTAGTTTGGGGTTTTTGTATTTATAGGGTCATTGGGCGGTTCTGAAACCGTTGTGTTTTAATGGGTTATGCTAGAGAGCCCCTATTTGGATAGGAAACTGTTCCGAAATTGTCGATGGGCCTGCCTTGGTTAGCGTGTTCTCCGAACAAGATCAAGTCAGACCCTCTTTTTCTGGACCTGGGGCGTAATCCCCTCCGGGTTACTTGTATCGTCTTGGAGGTGGTCGGTTGGATCAGATCGGAAGGCGGAGAAAGTTCGAATCTCGAGCTCCTTGCCTTGTGGGCCCTTCGCCTGTGTTGTAGATGCTCCTGGTGAGACGAATCTTCCCCCTTTGAGCTCTATCCTTGGACAGCTCAGCTTGAAAACCCGTCCTGGGCCTTCGACCAATTTGGTTTGGATTCTTTTGTAGTTAGTTGATTGTTCTTTTCGTGTGAGGGACCAGTTCGGTTTTCCCATAACAGTTGCTCCCCCCACTTTCAAGCACGTCTTGTACGAGTTCACGAAGTAAGATCTCAAATCTGGTCTGGAAGTGTTGGAATTGAAATTCAAATTTTGAGCAGCCCGATTTTTTTTCAAATTTTAAATTAAGCTCGGGTTTGTCGTTTGCTAGTAAAGGCGGTAGCTGAAAAGTCGGCACCCGATGCAAAAATCGAAAGGGCATGATTACTGTCGCGGGGCACGAGGAGGAATGCATTAATGACAGATTACCGTTCGGATTTTGGACGAATGGCAGCTCGACAGTTGTCACCTGGGCCGTCACGTTTTTGCTCGGACGAACCCCATGCTACCACGTGGAGGGGCGCGTCAGTCGAAACGTCTCCTCAGGCTCTTGTGCTGACATGTGGCACTATGCAAGAGTAAATGTGTTGTCATGCGATCCCCCCTTTCTATTCATTTGTTTGTTTTGTGAAGTCCGAGCTCTGCTAACTAGCGTCCAGTCTTCACCGCGGCCTAATGGTTTCTCTACTTGGCGTCCGACAATTTGAAGTTCCTGTGTCGGGGCTTTTTTCTGGTATGCCAGAGTCCATCTCCCTTCCTCTTCTTTTCATTTTTCACTTTTTTTTTTCTTACTGACCTTGGTTCTCTTTGTTGTAGGAGGTCCTTGTGATCATCGCCCTTTGCCAATTTTCCCTTGATCCGAAGGTTGACCGCATACTAAACTCTACCCAGACCAACCTCGAGGCAAAGGCCCAGGAGTTGGTGTTGGCCGCGACAACCTTGGAGGAGCTTCGTGATGCCCTCCGCGTATTCGAGGAGGGACAGGAGTCTACTCTGTCCCAGCTGACAGAGGAACGTCAGCAGAGTGACGCACTGATGTCCAGGGGGGCCGAGCAGGAGGCCGAGGTAGCAGAGGTAAGGACCCGGGCAACCAAGGCAGAAGCTGGTATCCTGGCCAGAGAGGCGGTGGCGGTGGAGGCATAGGCCTCCAAGGACCATCAGGTGGAGTTGGAGAAAGTTTTCAATGCCGGCTTCGCTAACTGCCTAGAAGAAATCCAGGGCCGATTTCCTAAGCTTAGCATGTTGTGGCTAGATGAGGAGGCAGGCTCGGTGGAGGGCGCTGCTGCGGCCGAGGTTGTTGTTGGTCATGTCACCATTAAGCCAGAGAGGCCTCCGTTAGTGTAGGCGTTTTTGTGTGTTTTTTTATAAAGACTGTTTGTACAAGTTTTCATTATCAATGAAATACTTTTTTTTTGCATCTCTTAAGTCTTTGCATACTTCAAGTCTTGTGTGTATGCTTGCTACTCCCCCCACTTTCGAGCCTGGCTTGAACCCTTTACAAGTCTCCTTGAAAATATTTAATCTCGAGCACTTCCGTTCGTGTCGAATATTTGTGTTCGGGTTGTGCCCCTTGGATTCGTTACCTTATTAGGGTAACGAGCTCAACCAGAGGGTGCCTTTCTCGGCCTCTCCCTCTCTCTTTGGCTTTCTAGCCACCAAGCCTTTCATAGTTGGAAGGGCACCTCCTCGGATTTGGCCCCTTCTCAGGCTCTCTAGCCGCTGCGTTTATATATATATATATATATATATATATTAGAACTAGTTAACCCCTAAGGTGTTTTGTCAACCTGGCACGCTTGAGGTGCTTGCAGAATTCCATGGGATCAGTTTCTTCTGATAATAGAACTTCAAGTGCTCTACATTCCAAGGATGAGGCAGGGCTCGCCCCTCTACGTCCTCTAGCCGGTATGTCCCTGGTTGGGCTATACTGGTGACTTTGTAGGGTTCTTCCCAGATCGGTCCTAGGGCTCCCGAGCCGGGCTCCTTGGTACTCAAGGAGACCTCTCGAAGTACTAGGTCTCCCACCTTGAATCTTCGCTGCTCGACCCTTGAATTGTAGTGCCAAGTAGCTCTCTGCTGGTAGGCGGCGACTCTTATTTGGGCATTGTCTCTGAGTTCCTCGAGCAGGTCGAGGCTCAATAGCATTTGCCCGTTGTTTTCCTCTATTTGGAACAGTTCAGTTCGGCTTGACGGCATTCTGATTTCCACTGGGACCACTGCCTCTATGCTGAAGGCTAGTGAAAAGGGGGACTCTCTGGTAGTTGTTCGCGCAATGGTCCAATACGCCCATAGGACATGCGGCAACTCTTCAGCCCAAGCCCCCCTTGAACCCCTCGAACTAGGTCTTGAGGTGGCTCTTGATGATCTTGTTAATCGCCTCCACCTGGCCATTGACTTGCTAGTGCTGAGGTGAGGCAAAGGTGTTGTGAATGCCTAGCTTCTAACACAATCCTCAGAACTTGGTGTTGTCAAATTGCCTACCATTGTTGGTAACAATAGTGTGGGTTGTGCCGAATCTGCAAACGGTGCTTTTCCAGATGAAGTCGATCGTTTTCTATTCGGTAATCCGAGCTAGAGGCTCGGCTTCGGCACACTTTGTGAAGTAATCGACAACGACGATGGCGAACTTGTTCTGCCGCTTGTTGCTCGCCAAGGGTCTGATGACGTTAACTTCCCGTTGTGTAAAAGGCCAAAGCCCGCTCATCGAGGTCAATTGTTAGGGCGGTTGTCGTGGCACTACCGCGAAGCGCTGACACTTGTCACATTTTCTTGCAAACCACTTGGCGTCCTCATACATAGTGGGCTAATAGTATCCCTGTTGGATTGTTTTGTGCGCCAGGGCTTTCCCGCCCGAGTGGTTTCCACAGACACATTTATGGATTTCTCTTAAGACATACTCGGCCTCGTCCGATCATAAGCACCTCAGGTAGGGTAGTGTGAACCCTTTCTTATATAGGACGTCCCCCAGTATCGTGTACCGAATGGATCAGTATCTGATTTTTCGAGCTTCCAGTCTGTCTTCGGGCAAGTTGCCCTGCCGTAGGTAGCGCATGATTGGATATATCCAGCTTGGTGTGTGGCTAACCTGGGGGGCTGCTCTCTGGTCGGGCTGATTGATGCTCGGCTCAGGCAGGAATTCAATTGGGATGGTCCTGACAAGGTCGGCATCGATGGCCGAGACTTAACCTGGCTAGAGAGTCCGCGTTGGAGTTCTCAGATCTCAAAACTTGTGTGATTTTGTACTTCTCAATTGCGTCGAGTAATTCATGAGCCTGATTAGGCAGGCAATCACCTTTTCGCCTTTGGCCTGGTACTCATTGGTCACTTGGTTGACCACTAGCTGCGAGTCACTATTGATTTTCAGCATGTTGGCTCTCATTGCCTTGGTTAATCACAGACCTGCTAGGAGCGCCACGTATTTGGCCTCGTTGTTTGAGGTTTGAAAGCTGAATTGTAGCCATACTCGATCTAGACTTGGTCGGGCGAGGTTGGAATTAGTCTCGCTTCGCTTCCCTGAGCATTCGAGGACCCGTCTACATAGGTGGTCCATGTTGGTGGTGCTACGCTTTACTCAATTCCCCCTGTGGGTGGCTGGTCTATAGGGTAGGTGAATTCTACAAAAAACTCGGCGATGGCTTGCCCTTTAATTGTTGTTCGAGGTCGATATATGATGTCGAATTCACTGAGCTCGATTGCCCACTTGGCAGTCGCCCTGAAGCCTCGAGTTTCTGCAATACCTAGCGGAGAGGCTAATTGGTTGGGATGATGATGATGTGAGCTTGGAAAAAAGGCCCGAGTCATCGAGATGACATGACCAGGGCCAAGGCTATCTTCTCTATCTCTGGGTAGCGCATCTTTGTGTCGACCATGGCTTTGCTCACATAGTGGACAGGTCGTTAGACGCTTCCCTCCTTGACTAGGGCTGAGTTAGCTGTTGTTGGCGAGACGACTAGGTACAACAGTAGCTCTTCCCTTTGTGCGGGCGTCGAGAGTAGGGGGGGGACCCCAGGTAAGCCTTGAGCTATTGAAATGCCTGTTTGTATTCCTCTGTCTATGTCGGTTTTTTAGTCTCCAACTGCTCAAAGAAGGGCAGACACTTGTTTGTTGTTCGAGATACAAATCTACTCAACGCTGTCACTCTGCGTGTGAGGCGTTGGATCTCTCTTGTTGAGCTAGGCGAGCTCATTTCTATGAGAGCTCGAATTTTGTCGAGATTCGCTTCGATCCCTCTCTAGTGGACCATGAAACCTAGAAACTTGCCCGAGTTGACGCCAAAGGCGCATTTGCTCGAGTTGAGTTTCATCTGGTATCTCCTCAAGATTCTAAACATCTCTCTCAAGTTTGCCACATGGTCCTTGACCACGGTGCTCTTGACGAACATGTCGTCGACACAGACTTCCATAGTTTTCCCAATCTGCTTGGCGAACATCTTGTTCACCAGTCTTTAATATGTTGCTCAGGCATTTTTCAACCCGAATGGCATTACTCGGTAACAATACAACCCTCTGTATGCGAAGAAGGTGGTCTTCTGCTTGCCGTGCTCATGCATGCCAATCTGGTTGTACCCTGAGTATGTGTCCATAAAACTGAGGAGTGCGTACTCAGCGGTAGCATCTTACCAGTTGGTCGATCCTCAGTAGTGGAAAATTGTCTTTTGGGTAAGCCTTATTTAGGTCGGTGTAGTCCACACAGACTCGCCATTTTCCGCTGGCCTTTTTCACCAGTACCATATGGGCTAGTCAGTTGGGATAGTGCACTTCCTTGATAAAGCCAACCTTGAGGAGCTTTCTAACCTCATTGATTGCCACATATCTTTTCGAATGCTCATCTTTTTTTGTCGAACGAGCTTATGGTTGGGGTCTACGTTCAGTCGATGGACTACGACTCTCGAATCTATCCCGGGCATGTCGTGGTGAGACCATGCGAATACGTCGGCGTGTTCTCTCAGCAGGTCTGCAATCTCTGCTTGGAGTTGAGGTTCGAGGAGTGACCCGACTTCGACTGTCCGGGATGGGTTGGCTTTAGAGAGCTATATCGAGACAGGGTCTTCTGTAAGTGATCCCCTCTCAGTAGTATCATCCCTAGGATCAAGGGCATTGACTTGCATTGTCTTTTGTTGTTGCGCCCTTCCTTGGAGAGCTGTCAAATAACACTGTCGAGCCTTGTGTTGGTTGCCCCAGACCCTGCCAACCCCATGCTCGGTCGAGAACTTCGTGGCGAGGTGATAGGTATAGACTATGGCTCGCATGGCGTTCAATAATGGTCTGCCCAAAATTACATTATATACTGAGGGGCAATCTACCGTGAGAAAGTCTACCATAGTGGTGACCTGGTTGAAGCACTCTCCTTCTGTCACCGATAGAAAGATGCTTCCTTCCAAAGTCACCTTCTCTCCTGTGAAGTCGAGCAGTGGGGTCCGCACAGGTCGCAGTCTCGATCTCCCAACTCCCATTTTGTTGAAAGTGGTTACGAACAGGATGTCTGTTGAACTACCTGTGTTGATCAGCATCCAATGTACCCTGTGGTTGGCAATGTTCATGGCGACCACAAGTGCGTCGTCGTGGGGGGGTGCTGAACAAGAGAGATATACCCACCGATGGGCCAACATATATGATCGGTTGTGGAGGTATACCCACCGATGGACTTGCAAGAACAAGGGAGATATAGACAGTGAGGGTGCCAATGACCGGTTATGGACCCTCTGATGCCCAAGTTAGGTGAGAAACTTGGGTTAAGGAGTAGACAATGGGTTTTCTTGCTTACCTCTTCTAGTTTGGGGTAGCGGTATTTATAGGGTCATTGGGCGGTTCTGAAATCGTTGTGTTTTAATGGGATACACTAAAGAGTCCCTATTTGGATAGGAAACTGTTCCAAAATTGTCGTCGAGACTACCTCTGTCGGCCTGTTCTTCGGACAAGATCAGGTCCGGCCCTCTTTCTTTGGACCTAGGGCGTCCCCTCTGGGTTACTTGTACCATCTTGGCGGTGGTTGGTTGGATCAGCTCGGAAGGCGGGGTGAGCTTGGATCTCGAGCTCCTTGCCTTGTGGGCCCTTCGCCTATGCTGTAGATGCTCTTGGTGAGACGAATCCTACCCCTCTGAGCTCTATCTTTGGACAACTCTGCTCGGAAACCCATCTTGGGCCTTCGACCACCTTGGTTTGGATTCTTTTGTAGTTAGTCAATCGTTTTTTCCATGCGAGGGACCAGTTCGGTTTCCCCATAACAGTTGATATGCAGTTACTCAAAACTTGCACTCATCAAATTAAATTGACCAGGCTGTGTGCATGACTTGGATGGGTTATAAGTAAAACATTATAGTGATTTACTTAGATAGCTGGCCAATCAGTAGACATTTAAGGGATGGTTGAGGTGAAAAGGATCCAACCGTCTGAATTTGTCTAGAAAGTGCCCCCTGAATTAGAGGATTATGATTGTTCAACCACTCTGATTTTGGAACAATGACCTATCTAAATTGGGTCCTACAATTTGCACAGTTTCAATTTCATTTGATGCATGCCATGTGCATAATTTATGAGTGCTTGCATATCAACCAAACTTGGGGGGTTAATGAACTTGTAATTTCTTGCTTTGTTGTGTTTAGACGAAGATTTTCACATTAGTAAAATCTGATCTGTGTTTTTTTTTTTTGAAGAATCAGCACCAATCAGATTGGGGTATTCGGTTGATATATTGTGCTCTGGAGGGTGCTTCTAATATTTTGATTAGGGATGGACATTTTTTTATATGTTATTGATTTTGAGAAGAATTTTGATACACTGGTAGAATGCGATGGTTGATATGCAGTTGCTCAAAACTTGCACTCGTCGAATTGAACTGACCAAGTTGTGTGCACGACTTGGATGGGTTATAAGTAAAACATTATAGGGATTTACTTGGATAGCTGGCCAATTGGTAGACATTTAAGGGACAGTTGAGGTGAAAAGGATCCAACTGTCTGAATTTGTCAAGAAAGTGCCCCTGAATTAGAGGGTTATGATTGTTCAATGACTCTGATTTTGGAACAATGACCTATCTAAATCGGGTCCTACAATTTGCACCGTTTTAATTTCATTTTATGCATGCCATGTGTATAATTTATTAGTGCTTGGATATCAACCATCAACTTGGGGGGTTAATGAACATGTAATTTCTTGCTTTGCAGTGTTTGGACGAAGATTTTCACATTAGTCAAATCTGATATGTTTTTTTTTTTTTTTTCTTTTTGAAGAATCAGCAGCAATTGGATTGGGGTATTCGGTTGATATATTGTGTTCTGGAGGGTGCTTCTAATATTTTGATTAGGGATGGACATTTTTTTTATATGTTATTGATTTTGAGGAGAATTTTGATACTGTTGTAGAATGTGATGGTTGATATGCAATTGCTCAAAACTTGCACTCGTCAAATTGAACTGACCAAGTTGTGCGCACGACTTGGATGGGTTATAAGTAAAACACTATAGTGATTTACGTAGATAGCTGGCCAAGTGGTAGACATTTAAGAGACAGGTGAGGTGAAAAGGATCCAACCATCTGAATTTGTCAAGAAAGTGCCCCTGAATTAGAGGCTTATGATTGTTCAACCACTCTGATTTTGGAACAATGACCTATCTAAATTGGGTCCTACAATTTGCACCATTTTAATTTCATTTGATGCATGCCATGTGTATAATTTATGAGTGCTCGCATATCAACCCTCAACTTGGGGGGTGAGTGGTTGGTTTTTCCACCTTTGTTACCTCCGGTGGCTAACCTCAGGTTTGCCGGAAGCAGGGACTTTGTCCACTGAAACCTCCCCCATCCTGAGGTTAGGTGCTGGGAGGTTAAGTTTCACTTACTCCTAACCACTAAGCGGCTTGCCCAAGGTACAAGGATCACTTTGCCTTGGCCGTCCACCTAGTGAGCCATTTAAAGCAGCTAGGGAAGTACATCACAAAGTCCCCCAGCTAGCAGTTTAAGGACATGCTTAGGTCCATATCAACCATCAACTTGACAGTGTGATAATGTAAAAAACTGGGGATATATACAGCTCGGTTATTGCAATATATGATCTGTATGCAACTTGTATTCCAACATCCGTATTTGGCTTTTATACGACTTTTCTAGACAATATCCAAATCTGTACCCGTGTACGACAACAAAGTGGATATCCGACCCAACATACAGGCTTGGCCCACCTAATTAATTGGTTTTCCTGATTTTTTTTCCTGATTTTCCAAGATAGGTGATCTTTGTGATAGGGCCTAGCAGTTATATGGCAAGATTTCCTACATGGTCGCATTCACCATCACCGTCACCAGCATCAATAAATAAAAAAAGTGATTAATTCATTCACCATCTTGATGATAATGAGAACGGAGGGATTCAAGATAGATTGAAGCTGAAAGATCAAGAGAGTTCGGGAGCGAGAAGGCAAAGCAGGTCACAGATGCAAGGTAGATCTTCAGATAGAGCTTTGGCTTAGATCTAGGAGAAAATCAGGATTTCCTCATGTGACTCAAGGCCAGAGTTTCAGAGGGAGATGCAAAAAGAGAGGTCAATGAGAAAATTTACATTGGTGAAGCCAATCGAAAGGGTATCTCTCGCGACCCTTCCAGGGGATGTTTGAATGGTGGGAGCAGGGATGGTTTCACAAGAGAAACATCTGACCAGGGGGAAAGGCATGAGAGAACCGAGGGCTATAGGGAATTTGAGAAAAGGGGTCATCAGGGAGGAGGAACAGGGAAATGGAAGGGTTATGGAGGGATGATATGATAATGAAGAAGGATCAACGATGAGGTTTCATCCAAAGGTCATCAAACACATATGGGAATCTCTCTGGAGGAGTGTGGTGGCACAGGCGGAGGAAGGAGCCTCCATGGAAAAGATTCCAAAGTGGCTCAATAAGAGAATGGAGGAGTGTTGAATGATCGATGTATGCTCAAGTTCCTATCCATGAAGGAAGTGTGGATGGCCCACAGCCTAGAGGTGGAGGTGGGTAAGCTTTTCATGGCGGGGGCATTGTTCAAGGGAGGAGTGATGAAGAGCATATGCAGATGGGCTGACTAGGCGCCGATGGAAGTCTAGTGTATGGAAGTTGTCGCCATGGTGGGGTCCCGTGTGGACGAGGTATTTGCAATCGACCTCGAACCATCAATGGCGGATGGAGTGGAGGTGTGTTCGGTGAGGGCGTGTTTGAAGAAAGAAGGTTGTGCTAGTTCCAGAGTCAATTGTTATTGTTGTTCGCAAGGTTAGGATTTCTGTGGAGGCTAGCGAAAATTGACATGAGAGTTAACTATAGGATAAATAAGTTGTGAGATCTAGTGGTCGACCATGATGGACTCTGTTTGTGGGTGGCGTTGCATCTCCATTGGATGGTGGATCACGAAAGCTATACACATGTGGATTACCAGATGGAGAGACGTTACATGTCATGCAGAGATGGGTTGAATGGCATCAGGCGGCAAGGTCTTCTCTCTCCAGTAGATGCGTGGTGAGAAAGGTGACATTTCCTACTTGATGATGTCACCACCTGCACCACTGGCGGGGGAAATCTCGAGGCTGAGACACGTGTAGGCTCAGTCTGTAGGCTTGGTGTCCATGCTGGCAAGGTTTGGGTGATCGATGCTAACCAACACATGGGTTTGAAGGTGTCAATCTCGAGCTAGCTTCGTCAGGTGCCATTGATGGTCTCCGTACATGTGTTCAGGTCAAGATGGATATGCAGACAAGTAGCCCAAATCATGTGGAATTTGTCTCATGCGGAGTTTTGCTTTAGGCCGCACGTGTGAAGCTTTTTCGATCCTTTTTCTCAAGTCAATTGAAGGTTTCGAATCGTTTGCGTGAGAATGAACTGGGGATTGCTCGTTGGTCGGGGAATTTATGGGTCAAGGGTGGTTATCTACTATCTCTCCTACTTCCTCTGATGTGGTGAAGCATGTAATGGTGTGCTCGTTTCAGAGTGGAGGTTTAGAGGCTAATGGCTTCCTTCTGGAGTCGAGTCCTTGTAGCTCCAGGGACATCATCTCCACCTTCAAGGAAATTTTGGAGGTGGCCCCTTTGTGTATGGCAATCGCTTCAAAAGGGGTGTTGGAAAGTTGTCAGGTTCCTACCGAGTTTCCCAAGGTTCTAGAAGGTAGCAAGGTTGCCAAGCAAGTTGAGGTTATGAAAGGGAAAGATGGATAAGAGAAGCCTCATGTCATGTGGGAAGGCAAATTGGAGTATCATTTGGGAATATGGACGAGGATTATTATGCTCTCATCCACTTCATCAAGGATCAAGGAAGACAATTGCATCGGCCAATGTCCCCAAGGAAGCCTCAACAATCTCTGAAGGGTAGAAGAGTGCTTGTAAGCCTCGATCTTAACATCATGGCCCTGGCAAGGAATGGGGATTCAACTAAGCGTAAGAGGAAGGGTTGATGGGGGAGATTAGTTCCCAAATGAAGATTCTTTCTTGGAACATCCGAGGTTTGGGGTGTAGTCAGAAGAGGGTTCATATTAGGGATACATGCAAAATATCTAAAGCTCAATTTATCATGCTTTAGGAGATCAAGATGCAGGCTAATGGATTCTCTATGGGGGTGAAATCAAAGAAATGGGTCACCCTGAACGTTGTTGGTAGTACTAGGGGGATCTTGGTGGCTTGGGATTCGTCAATTTGGGTGAAGGAATCTAAGCAGGGAGGTACCTTCAGTGTTTCGTTGGTGCTGAAAAATGTTTCTGACGTGTTCTGCTGGCTTTTCACAGTAGTATATGGTCCAAATGTGCCTGCTAAAAGGCTTGAGATGTGGGCAGAGCCATCTAAAGCTCACAAGTTGCTCCAGGGGCCGTGGTGTGTGGGTGGCGACTTCAACGTCACCAGATCTACTTTTGAGAAATCCATTGGGGGAAGAATCACAAGCATTATGACGATGTTCTTGGGCTGAGTAGGAGAGCATGACCTTGTAGATCTTCCATTGCGAGGGGGAAGTTTTGCTTTGTCGAATGGTCAGAATCAGGCCGTCATGTCAAGGCTAGAGAGGTTTCTTGTATCCCCTGAATGAGTGAGAGGATGTCGTTGGCTTCTCAACATGTGCTTGCCTAAGCTTGTGTCGGACTACTGTCCAATTTTGTTGGAGGAGAATTGGGGTCCCAAAGCTTTTAGGTTTGAGTTATTATGGTTAAAGGTCGAAAGCCTCTCCTTTGTGGTCAGAGGTTGGTGGGAATCTTTAAGGTTTTGGGCTACATTGGGTTTGTTTTATTTCAAAAGTTGAAGCTCTTAGAAAGGAAGATTCTGGATTGGAAAAAAGAATTGATGGGAAAGTGACAGGAAGGTGGACTTCATGTTGAGCAATAGCCAAGCTCTTGTCATAAAGGCGGGAAGGAGATGAGTTGTCAGATGAGGAAAAGATCTTGAGATCTAAGTTAAGCCCAAGACTACGCTAGTCGGCTAAAAGAGGAGGAGACAAAATAGAGGCAAAGATCGTGTGCCACATGGTTGAAAGAGGGATAAAAATACTGGTTTTTTTTTTTTTTCCATAACATTGCTAGTGCTCGAGCAAGGTGAGCAGTATCATGGTGCAAGGTGAGAGGATATAGGAAAAAATAGGGTAAGCAAGGAGGTGGTTAAGTTATATATATATATATATATATATATATATGGAAAGACCAAGAGTGGATAACTTGTTTTCCAATAGGCTCTCTTGGGAGGATTCAATTTTGCAAGAGTGGAGCACCCTTTCTCAGAGGAAGACGTGAAAAAAGTTGCTTTCTCTTTAGGGAGAGATAAAGCCCCATGGCAATAAGGTTTTCCATGAGCTTTCTTTCAGGAGTTTTGGGACATGCTTAAAGATGACGTGATGAAATTCATGCTAGGGTTTTTCGCTAGGGGTCATCTTTCCTCGAAAATGGGGGCCTTTTTTTTTGTGATCATCCCTAAGGTTTCCAGAGGGGGAAATTTGAGGGATTTCCAGCCGATTAACTTTATTGGGGGGCCGTGCAAAATTCGAAGTTCTTGCATCCAGACTTTGCGGTGCTCTTGGCAGTGTTTTCTCTAAGAAAAAAGGCACCTTCGTTGAGGAGAGTCATATCTTGGATAATGCTATTATCACTCATGAGTGCATCGATTCAAGACACAAGAAAGGGCTAAAAGGGGTGGTTTGGAAGTTAGATATTGAAAAGGCTTATGTCCATGTGAACTAGGGCTTGATGGATTACTTGCTCGGTAGAATTAGTTGTGGTATATGTGGATAGGATGGATTAGGGAATGCATTGATTTTGCTAGGTTCTTAGTTTTGGTCAATAGTTTTCTTAAAGGTTTCTTCAAAAGCTTGCAAGGTATTAAACAAGATGGCCCTCTTTCCCGTTCCTCTTTGTTGTGATTGCCAAAGCGTTGGGTAAGATGCTTACTAGAGGCTAGGAGGTGGGTCTTTTCGAAGCGTTCAAAGTGGAAGTTTGAGCCCTCCAATTTCCCATATCCAATATACAGACAATATGCTTCTCTTTTGCAAGGCTGATGAGGCGAAGGTTGACAATTTGAGTATTGGGTATAAGGTGTTTCACAGTGGTCTTGGGGCAAAAGGTAAATCTGGCTAAGTGCGAGAGAGATGCTTGGAGTTAATTTGTAAAAAGAAGAAAGTGGGGACATGGCCTGGTCTTTTGGCACTTTATCCAGGCACATAATCCTTACAAATCTTCAGCCATATTTCCTCTAATAAATCATGGATTTGTACATTGACATTCTCAGATTCTCTGTTAAACTTGGGCATCTCAAGTTTTCCATCACAAGTATAGTCACGGTCCTCAAATTGTTCACCTCTTCTTCCACAAGGATGAATGGATGAAACATCATCAAAACCTGGTATTTTTCCTCAAATTGTTCATCTCTTCTTCCACAAGGATGATTGACAAAACATCATCAAAACCATTATCATCTGATTCCAAGATGCTGCCACCTTCTCATGCATGAGGAGGCACTCTTTAATGTTGTTTTGGCTTTACCAAATTATCCCGTCAACTCCAAATCTTATGGAGCATTCCCTTCATACGATCATAACTCAGGTTTTTTGTTCTCTCTCTCATGACTATTATTCCTCTTTTATTCAAACACCTCTTTATCTTGGAGGAGCATTCCTTTTTCTCACCCTCGCACGCATCAGCTGCTGGTTTTGTTGGGTAGCATTTGGTATCCTTATCTTTTCTTTAGCTTTCTATTATCATCAGTTGGCCTTTGGGGTGCATGCTCCACCCCTCCCCCAAACCACTAGAATTCGTCTAATCGAAAGGAGAGGTTTTAGCGATGGTGAGCCCCAGACTTATTTTTTTCCATGACATTCCTCTCATTGCTCATCATTGATCTTATACAAGCCCACAGATGAGCTTGTTGTGCCACCAATTTGATGTAGGTTGGATGGAAAGAATAAGAAGGGGAGAAGAACAGATTTTTCACACACAACACAAATCCTGGCTTAAAAAGAAGACTCATTTGATGCCGCAGTCGCTGCGTGATCCGCAGCCGCTTCCAGCTCTGCCAAATCCTCGAGATAGGGTGGGCAAGCCAGGAGACGCAATTGCAGGTGTCGGAAAAGAAGATGAATGGAACCTAGTAGCAAGGAAAAGTAAGGAACACAACAACAAAATAGTCGGTAGGTGGGATTCGACAAGCTATCCAACCTTATTCGTTAAGGGTTTTTCGGAAGGATGGGCCCCGATAAACTTTTCCAGAGTCTTCGGCAGGGCAGGCTCTGTTATGGATGTCATTCGACCTAGAAATAAAGCTAATGGAGGTTACAGAGATTTCGCCCTGGTAAGAATGAGGTCGAAAATAGAACTGGGCAAAGCTATTCAACTCCTCAATGGAATTAAGATGATCATCCAGCGAGCGAGATACAGACCAGAAAGGAGACACAAAGTATCAACATCAGGTAATCTAATGCTTAGCAGAGGATCGTGGTGGCAAAACAGAAATACACTATCATTAGCCGGGATCTACATCGTACAAGGAAGCTCTCCTAAATCGGAAGACATGCGATTCATCCTCAGTAGATATTAAAAAGAAGGTTGGTCAAGACAGATCGAAAGCAATCTTAAATTCAAAGGAAAACAATGTGATCCATATTAATCAGGACCTCATTGATCGATCCTCTAAATTTCTAGAAGATTCAGTGGTAGCGATCACCAGGGAAGGGGTATTGATAGATGAAGTCAATTGTTGGATTAATGAAGTTTGTAGACTTCCGGTTGAAAAGCTCTCCATCAAACCTATCGGCCTCAACGCTCTTTGGATCCAGAAACCCCACGACATCAACCTGGACCTTCTGATCCTGGTGGGGGTGTTATTCAAGGACGGTCCAATTGCAGAAATCCAGCACTGGAACACCTTTTCTGCTTTTGGGAGCGAAGAAGTCTGGATTCTGATTTGGTTAGTCCCTCTGGAACTTTGGAACGAGGACTTCTTTCGTAAAGCGGCATCTACGCTAGGTAATCTCATTGAATTATATCCTAAAACAGTTAGTGGAGAAGAAATGGGAGTCATCAGGGCGAGGGTTAGCAAGAAAAAAAGGTGAGCCACTGCCTCAATTCATCCGGGTAAATGCCGCAGGTAGAAATTTGTTCATGCCAATCCAGCAGGAGGTGAAGGATATTCCTATTGCCCGATGGGGGGATGTCTGGAGATCCAGATCTCCAAAATCTTAGTTTGCTCCCTGCATCGATGATGGAGATCCAGCAGCAGGAGTTAGATCTCCAAGCACCGCAGGAGCACTAGTAGCGTGAGTGCAAAGGAGGGATTGTTCCACAAGAGCACCAAATTTGACTCCCTCCACGCGTTGTAATCCAGATACATGCAGTGCCGCAGAAGCCACATCGAGTCAGAAATGCCACGGTCGGGTCACGTTGCCATCTCTCGCAGCCACGCGCCCTTCTCCTATCAAAGACATCTGTGTGGACGGGAGAGATTCATCCCACTTCGATCGTCCAACCCAAATACTCCCTCGCCTCCCAATATATCATATCGCATCGCGATACATCCCTTTCAAATCGTCCCTCTACCGCAGCTGAAGGGGGAGAGGCCCATATATCGATAAATCGCGTTCCCTCCGAGATATTGCCTCCGATCCTGCCAAACCCAAATCCTCCTACTCCATTACCAAATCCGACCCAACCACCGTCACCTCTCTCCCTTCCTTTCTCTAACTCCAGATCAGAAGATTCCGACATCGAATTCGCTCCTCTAAAGATTCTTCCTCTCAGGCCGATCAAGATATCATCCCTCTCAGCTCAATCCTAGCAGACTCAGTCAGTCTTGCTCGACATCAGATGAGCATTGATTCTTGTTCCGACTCGGATAGAGATTTCAGATCTTCAGAGGGACCCTCTACCCTGTCTTGCTCTTCCCCTCTTTCCCTTCTCTCCATGGTAGACATCCCGGACAGGGCCCTCGTCCAGTTATTTCAGGAAGATAATGCAGTCGATGTCATAGTAGCTGAACCTCTTCAAATTCGGGTGGGCAGTCCAACAGCAGTTAAGGGGGCTACTCCAATAATGAGTTCGGACATGGCAGCTCAAAAGGAATAGGATGATCGACATCATTCAAAGAAAACGGTGGATCAGGGAAGCTATGGGCCACATTGGAAGATCTATTGGTTTATCTTTCGGCGATCACCCGAAAGATTTTGTGGCGCTGTTCCAATGTATCGAATCGCGTGGAAGACCCATGATTGGGAACTCCCCTCAAAGAAAATCCTCAACAAAGTCAGGTGGAAACAGGGTCTCTCAGAGCCTTCATAGAAGCCCTTCTCATTCCAGAGAGCTAAAGTCGGGCAACGCCAGAGGGAGGCAGCGGGGCAGATCAGTATCTTAAATGAAAGTCCTCTCTTGAAATGTCAGAGGATTGGGATCCAGGCAAAAGAGGATCCTAATCAGCAATACCAGCGTCAAAAGTAAGGCAAACGTTATTTGTTTTCAAGAAACAAAGATTCCCAGTTTCTCCGATAAACTGATGGGTTCTATTCGAAAGCCAAAAGATGTAAAGTGGGTGGCCCTAAATGCCTCTGGTAGTGCAGGTGGTATTCTGATAGCCTAGAGATCGTCCAAATGGACTCTCAAGGATAGCCGTCTTGGAGAATTCTCGATTTCGATTGTTCTTAAAGAAGTATGTTCCGATTTCTCGTCTCATAACTTCAGTTTATGGCCCTAACAGAGAAGACAGAAGAAAAAGCGTTTTGGCAAGACTTAAATGCGGCTAGAGAAATTTACAACGGGCCGTGGTGCATCGGGGGTGACTTCAACATCACCTGTTGGGCGGAAGAAAGATAAAAAATGGGCCCCGTCACTACTGCTATGAGGGATTTTTCTTCCTAGATCGATGATCAGGCCGTAGTGGATCTTCCACTGCTAGGTTCCAGATTTACCTGGTCTAATGAAAGGATCAACCCTTCTCTAGCGAGACTAGACAAATTCCTAGTATCCCCAGAGTGGATTGATATCTTCCCCGCAGACCTCTCTCCCCAGTCCCACATCTGATCACAGTCCCCTTCTCCTCTCTGTCGATGAAGATAATTGGGGCCCCAAACCTTTCAGGTTCGACATGTCGTGGGTACAGATAGAGGGCTTTAAACAGCAAGTTCAAGACTTGTGGTTAGAATTAAAAGTTGATGGTTATGCGGGATTCAGAATTTGCAAAAAACTGAGACTTTTAAAATTCAAAATTAAGGAATGGAAATCAATTGTGATTCATTAAAGGGAGACGGAAACCAGAAACATTCTTGCAGAAATTCAAGCTTTAGATCAGCAGAGTCAAATCGGCTGACTCCAGATCAGAGGGCCAAAAGAATCCAGCTATCTCACAGCTATTCACAAAGAATCTTCCAAGAAGAAATATCCTGGAGACAGAAGTCGAGGTGCAAATGGTTAAAAGAAGGAGACAAGAATACAAGATTCTTTCATGCAATAGCTTCGGCCCGTGCCAGATCGAATAAAATCACCAGCTTAATCGTGGAAGGGGCCCGCACAGAGGAAAAGGACAAAATTGCAAAAGCTTCAATCCGATATTTCAACAAACTGTATCAAAAGGAAGATTGGAATGGACCAAAACTTGGTAACCTCCAATTCGACCATCTAACAAACGAGGAAGCATCTTCTCTTGAAGCAGAGTTCTCGTATAAAGAAATTAAGGGTGCGCTTGATTCTCTGGAACGAGACAAGGCTCCGGGTCCAGATGGTTTCCTAATCAGTTTCTTTCATTCTTTCTGGGATGTCCTAAAGGGAGACGTTATGGATTTTCTTTCTGAATTCCACAAAAGAGGGCGTATATCCAAAGAACTAGGGGCTTCCTTCATTGCCTTAATCCCAAAACGCCCGGGAGCTGATTTTATATCTGACTTTAGACCCATCAGTCTGCTAGGAAGCCCTTACAAGATATTGGCAAAAGTTCTCGCAGCCCGTCTCAAAGCAGTCCTTGGTAATATCTTCTCGGATAATCCAAGTGCGTTCATCCCTGGCAGACAAATCATCGACAATGCTCTCATCGCCCTCGAATGTCTAGATTCTTGTCACAAATCTGGCACAAAGGGTCTCATCTGTAAGTTGGACATTGAAAAAGCTTACGACCATGTTGACTGGACCTTTCTTTCTTACATGATGAGTCGTATGGGATTCGGCGTTAAATGGATAGGATGGATGGGGGAATGTGTCTGGTCCGCATCCTTCTGTATCCTCCTAAATGGTTCCCCAAAAGGCTTCTTCAGCAGTTCTAGAGGTCTTCATCAGGGCAACCCTCTATCCCCCTTTCTCTTCCTTATTGTCAGCGAGGCGTTATCCAGAATGTTGATCAAGGGCTAGGAAGAAAACCTTTTCAGTGGTTTTGAGGTGAAAGGTATGGACACGCCTATCTCCCACATCCAGTTTGCAGATGATATTTTAATTTTCTGCCAAGCAGAAGAAGGAACAATCAACAACTTGAGAACCATCATTCGCTGTTTTGAAGCAGTTTTTGGCCTTAAAATTAATCTAGCAAAATCCAAGATGTTTGGTGTCAACCTGAAGGACGAAGAAAATCAAAATCACACCGATAGCCACCACTGTCCGAAAGGTAATCTCCCGACCACCTTTGTAGGCCTCCCCCTTTGTCTCGGAAAGCCCCCTCTCCACCTTTGGGATAGAGTCATCGAAATATTTGAATCCTATCTGGCCAGATCGAAGTGTCGATACCTTTCTTTGAGAGGCCGTCTTACACTAATCAAATCAACCTTGTCCAACCTTCCCATTTATTTCATGTCCCTATTTAAATGCCTGGGCGTCATTCTATCATCTCTTGATAAAATTAGAAGAAACTTTTTGTGGCATGGAAAGGAGGCTAGGAAGTTCCATCTTGGTCAAATGGGAGGAAGTATGTAAACAGTAACATCAAGGAGGAGCGGGGATTAGAGATCTGAAAATTATGAACAGGGCCCTTCTAGGTAAATGGATGTGGCAATTGGGTACAGATCGAGGCAGCTTGTGGAACAGAATCATCAAAAGTAAATACGGCACCTCTGTGGGAGGCTGGTGGACTAAAGAATCATCGGTGCATAGAGTTTCTGCTGTGTGGAGAGGTATTCTATCCTCAAAGAGACAGGTCCTAGTTGGGACTAGCATCGCGATCGGTAAAGGGGATAAAACGCGGTTCTGGGAAGACTTATGGGCGGGAGAATCTCTTCTTAAAGAAGAATTTCCCAATATGTATCGTCTGGCCCCAAACCGCTCAATTTTGGTGGCTGATTGTCCCTCAAAAGTCGGGGAAGACCATGTCTGGAACATTAACTGCAGAAGAAATCTCAATGAATGGGAGATCAAGGAATTCGTATCTCTTCAACGTCGTTTAATCTGCTACAAGCCTGACCAATCTCGTGAAGATTCTCTATTTTGGAGGCGTGAATGCTCAGACCCATTTTCAGTTAAATCTCTTTACGACTTCATCGATTCTAATCCAGCAGTGAAGGAAAAGGATATGCTAAGAAAAATTTGGAAACTCAAAGTCCCTCCAAAGGTATCTGCTTTCGGTTGGCTAGTCGCTAAAAAGAAAGTGCTGACAGTGGACAATCTGAGGAAAAGGGGAATGATAATTCCTAATATATGCCTCTGCTGCATGAAATCAGATGAATCAGTGGATCATTTGTTCGTTCATTGTCCTTTCATTTCCCAAGTTTGGTCTGCTATCCTCAGATCCTTCAACATCTCATGGTTCCTTCCCTGCTCAGCTAAGAATCTGTTCAAAGCCTGGCTAGGCTCCAATTTAGGAATCCAAAGAAATAAGATATGGAAAATCTGTCTGATGGTGGTCTGGTGGTCGGTCTGGGAAGTAAGAAATGGGAGATGCTTCAATGATATCTCTGTATCGGCAGAATCAACCATTCAGAAAGTCCAGCAGTACATAGCAGAATGGGCCTATAACTTTGTTAATATTAAGGATTGTATTTTGCTTTTAATGAAGGTTTTTTTTGTCGCTAACTCAGCGGGAATTTCCTCCTTTGTTCTCTGTTTTTTTGGTTTTAATATAAATCTCGCTACCTTTAAAAACAAAAAACAAATCAAATGTTTGATTCTATAGAGTTTTCTCTCTCCGCAAGAGAATACTTCTCCCAGTATTTTTTTTTTCTTTTTCTTTTTAATTCCAATCTTCATTGCCCTAGGGCATCTACAAAGACGCACGCACGCACACGCACACAAAACTCAATAATCCTAAAGTAAGAAAGAATCCAAGACATTTATGGACATAAATCTCTTACTTTTATCCTCTTATTACTTATCTTACAAAGATCTCCCAAGATATTAATATATCTTATTAAAGATACCAAAGAGATTTTTATATCCTATTAAGTATCTCCCAGGACTCGAGTCTCTCGAAATAGAAAACTATCAACAATGTAATATCCTTTCTACATTCTTTAATTCTTTACTAAATAAAGACCTTAAAGAATCAAGCTATACCACACAAAGGATACCCATCTCTTAAAAATCTCTAAGCATGACTTCAACATGTGGGGCCCACAGGGCAGAGTGTAGGATCTGCAAATTGGGCTTTTGGGACCCACACCTCCATTGGATGCTTCTTCTGAACGTTCATGCTTGCATTACTTTTTCATTTGTTTTTGGGCCATGACTGGCTCAGCCGGTGCAACTTTTGGGCTCTCTTTTCATCTGGAGCCCACCGCCCACCAGAAGGGCGGTTCATATTTCTTACATGTGGCCATGGGGTGGAGATGGTGACACAAACTATATCAGACTTTCAAAGAATGTAAACTCGTCGTTATTTTTCATGTGGCATAATCTTTTTCTTTTTTCTTCCCCCCTTTGGTTATGATCTCTCTCCTTTTATATTTCTTTGTTCATCTATTTACTTCTCTGCTTTTTTCTCTTTTAGTTGTTTGGTGATGCTTGGTTAGAAACAGGTTCGGGAGCCGAGGTTTGGTTTTCCATTGCATTTTTGTTGTTGAGTTCTTTGGAGCATTTTCTAAGAGGATCTGACACTGATAACGAAGAGGAGGAAAAGAATGTCAAGTGGCAGGAACACACACTGGTGCTACAGATGCAGGCGACCAGTTCGCATCCGGGGGCGAGACACAGCCTGCCCTAGTTGTGATGGAGGCTTTGTGCAACAACTCAATGAGATGGAAAGTGTTATCACTCCGGATTCCTTTGGTCTGGATGCTGATGATGATCGTGACCAGAGAATTAGGATGATGGAAGCTTTCTCAGCTCTGATGAGGCAGCCAATGTTACCAAGAAATCGTGAGGTTGATGTTAGAGGGAGATCCGGGCTGGGATTTGGTTCCAGTCCTTGGTTAATCTTCCATGGCCAATTTCCTTCACCCATGTCTGAAGGTGGGATTGAAGTTCTCCTCAATGGCGGTCCAGGTATTGGGTTGAGGCGAGCTAACATCAGCGATTACTTTGTGGGCCCAGGGTTAGATGAACTAATCGAAGAGCTCACTCAGAATGATTCCCGGGGGCCACCTCCTGCTTCCAGGTCTGCAATTGATGGGATGCCGACTGTAAAGATCACTCAGAGGCATTTGCGTGGAGACTCGCATTGCGCTGTTTGTAAAGAAAGATTTGAGCTGGGTTCTGAAGCACGAGAAATGCCATGTAACCATATATATCACTCCGATTGTATTATCCCATGGTTGGTTCAGCACAACTCCTGCCCTGTTTGTCGTCATGAATTGCCGCCACAGGGCTCTAGCAGTTCTCAAGCAAGATTGAGTAGTCAAAGTTCCAGCAGTGGCCGTAGAACCAGTGGTGCAAACAGCACCAATGGCAGAGATGGAGAGAATAGAGGGAGGCGCAATCGGTTCTCCTTTTTGTGGCCGTTCCGTTCATCAAGCTCTAATTCCCGTAGAGAATCAGGTCTCAGTGCCCATGCGCAGGAATAATGAACCAGGTGAGTCATTCTCAATGGCCTTTTGATTGCTAAGCTCATGTCTCTCTATAGCTTTTCCTTCACTGGTACTACAAATTCAACTCGGCATGAGTTGCTTGGAGTGAAAGTGGTTTAAGACCTTGGCGAGGAATGTGAAGATTGTTAGAAGCCTGAAGCTGTTGATTCTGTTGTTCAATTTGTGTATATGATGATGATGTGTTCTTTGTCATTACATCTGCCTTCCGTGGTTGCCAAGGAAGCTATCGGTTCCATCAATTATATATTTTTAAAAATGTATTATTTCGAGAAATGACCTAGTTGGACTAAAGTGTTTGGAAATCTTCCCATGCACGTAGGGACATTTGGATGTGGACTGTTCATTTTGCCTGTTGATAAAATTGTCCTGGTTTGAGTGACTAAAAATGCCCATTTTGTGGGTTGCGAAAAATGTAGGGACGATTTTTTGGAGGAGATATGTCTAGTAACAGATGTCTGGGACCGCCAATGCTTTTGAATTTTGCACAATACCGGAAGAGGAATGAATTGGAACTAAAAAAATGGACGGTCATGATATGGATGTCTACAAGTCCAAATGCAACTAGGTGGCATGGGAAGGTTACCATACACTTAGCCTGCTGGATCATTTCTTTTCTCTAGCTTGCAAATGCTTCTAGGGTTTGCTCTCAAGTCCCTTCATGTTGTTGAACATTTTCATCAGTGTTGGTGTTGCTGTTTTAATTTGATGTGCCTTTGTAACGTTATTCATGCCCATTTTTTAATTATGCTGTTGCCTTTTCATATGGCTGATAGTTCGTATGGGACAACCTTTTTCAGCCCAATTAAGGCTAGCTTCGTTTGGTAGCCTGGATTTGAGGGTATTTGGATGTTTTCTGAATCCAAAACCTATCTTTTTTGCGTTTGGCAGTAAAACGGTGGGGATTGATTTGGAGACCTTCAAAACTGAGATGGAGAATCGCATGTGCACATGGGCCCCACCGTGATCTTTGCAGGCTCACTTTTGTGCCCCACCTGAGGCTTGAAATTACCTCAATTTCAAGAAAGTGTATGTTTTGATGGGCTAAACTTTAGATTCCAATGCATTCCAATTACAGGATGCCAAACACAATTAAGGATTCCAATTTTTCCAATTTGAAATTTCAAAACCAATGCATTCCAAATATAAGCAACCAAACGAGTAGGATCTAGCCCAGCCATTTGAAAACAGAAACACACGACTCTATAACCAACATGGTCAACCAACCAACCAATCCATGGATGCATAATTGCTGGCCTAAGGTCCACCACCTTCATGAGGAGGGCAACAGTCAAAAACAAGCATTTGCTTTCTCAGGCATACAGAGCAAGAGGTCCACCTCACTTTTAACTGTTTTAACTTTCATGGAATTGGATGACCCGTTATGATTCCTTAATTCAATATCGTGAAAGTGAAACCCATAGATACACAATTTTGTCTACTAGAAAACCACAAAGCTGATTTGAAAATCAGCTACATGCCTTGCATCGTGTCAGAATGGTGACGCACGGCTAGATTCTGGCTCCGATCATTGCTCCCACTCCCACGTGCCACGCTCACCTTCTCCCTTTTTATCTCTCTTAAGTGTGATTAGAGATAGGTAGACTTTTAGGTTTTTTGAGCTTGGACAGAGAGGGCCAATGGTCTTTTTTATTCATATGATTTGGTGTTAAAAACATTGATATAAGTAATCTTTAAACTAGAATAAAATCAATGAAATATATAATAGCACACCTGTTTAGACGATTGCGAAAGCAATAATCCTAGTCGATGAAAAAGCTATCTTCATGTTGGATGAGGTGCGGGCTTAATTAAATGGTTCACGTCCTGGTAAAATTTCTCTCATGCAGTAAGTTTGCAGCTCACTATCCCTAGAATACAGTCTCCTTGTCTCAAAAAACACCACCATACCATACATTCTTGACAAAAGGGGAATAGAATTTAGAGAGAATTTTCTGATTTTTAAAGTTGGGTAAAGCTCCAGAGACAAAGTCAAAGCCCATCTTAATTTAGAAAAACCAAAAAACAAAAAAAAATAAAAAAAAAAACGACAACAACGACATGAAAATCTGCACTTAATAGAAAGAGACCAGATTAGCGGCTAGGATCTTCCAATCCAGTTGATTTTTGTGGCATCATCCATCCACATGGGAGTCCAACAGATTAATTGTATGGATAGGAAAAACATTAGGTCCACTTCGATAATCTAAATCCTGAGAACGGTACGGCCTAAAGTTTATTAATTTGGAGAAAGGCTGGTACACTGTCCATCTCATTGGATTGAGGATCATATAATCACCACTACTTTCAAGGAGTGACAATTGGCCGGGCTAACCTGTAGGGCCAGGGCTTGGCCCCTAAACTTGACCTATGGTCTTATCTCAGGCTTCAAATCTAGGAGCAGCGTGGCCAACAATGAATAGCCCAGCAAAGACCATTGGCCTGGTCCAGTCATCAAGTGGGTCAATGTTATATAAAAAGAATGGCCGATTTAGAGACACTTGTTAGTAGAGGTGGGCATTGAGTCGAGTTGGCCGGATCGGGTCCAACTCGAGTCGATCCGAAACTTTCAATGCACTACCGGATCCGATCCGGGACTGAGCCCGGGTCCTCTAACTCGATCCGATCCGTTGCACTACTGGCCTGACCCAAACCGAGTCTAATTCAGTCAGGGAAACCGAGTCGGATTGGATCGGGTATAGTTCGTATCAAATCTTCTGTTTTAAATTTTATTTTGCAATGTGGTCCACTTGATCTTTAGATCTGTCTTAGTTTTCGGTTAAAGCCTTAAGACGAACCCGCCAAATGGATGGACGGTTTGGATATAATACATACCTCATGATGAGACCCACCGAACTTGATGACGTCAATAGAGCAGTGTAGTACACCCGCCGGTCGCTTCACGTACTTGAGAGGGGTTACGGCCTTACGGGTTACCCTCCCGTGAAAACATTCATAATCATTTTTTGGGCCTACCAAGGTGTGGTTCAAAAATCCAGACCATTCATTATGTGAGTCCCACTTGGATTAGGGGTCATACCAAGTTTCAGATGCATCTAGTTTTTAGGTGGGCCCCACCCAGTGCTTTTATATGTTTAGGAATGGCCCCACCAAGTGCCTTTATATGTTTAGGAATGTCTTCACATGATTTTAGATGGTACGGCCCACCTGACTTCCGTATACGGCTGATTTTTAGGATATCCCATAATTTAAATGGGACCCATTAAATGCACGGTGTTGCTGTTAGACACACATCACGGTGGGGCTCACACACATCACGGTGGGGCTCACACAGCTCGACCGCATAGAACCATTTCCCTTTTCCTTCTTTTCTTGGGCATTGGGCAGTCTTGGCAACGCTTGGTGCTCCATGCACCTCGAGCCACGGACTGAGGCATGGGAGGATGGATTGGCTACTCCCCCTGCCCGTGGTCGGTGCTCTGTGGACCCCACCATGATGTATTTATTTCATCCATGCATGCTGTCCATCTATTTTTCTAGATCATTTTTATGGTATTAAGCCAAAAATGAGGTATATCCTAATCTCAACTGGACAACATTACAGAAACAGTGTTGAATGTACATTGTGTGGATGGATCCATTCGGATCGGATTTTGGATCGGTCCGGATTGGCCACTGATCCGATCCAACGTACGGTCGGATTTGAGTGGGCTTACTCGATCTGACCTGATCCCAGCCTTCGGTTCGGATCCAGTTTCTGCCCAGATCTACTTGTTAGTGGTCCTATTCCATGTACATGTGTAAGTTATTCAAGGTCATCTTCTATGATCAAAACCATCCATACAATGACATTCATCATCAATGGAAACTTCAAAAGAAATTCTTAGATTCAGACTATTTCAAACCTCTGGCCATGACACTCTTTTCCTTACAGGGCCAGGGCCGAGGCGTAGGCCTTCTTAGGCCTAGTGCTGCAGGGGCTCATGGGATTAGCCAGTTATAGCCAGGGCTAAAGGGATAGCCGATTAGGCCAGGGCAATAATGGCCTGGCACTAGCCTGGCCCATTGCTACCCCTAACTTCAAGACGGCCAAATTGGAAGGTTAGAGAGAGTGCAATCAATTGCATTGAGGTTGTGTTAGATCCCAGCCATCCATCAATATTAACCATTTTATTTTTTTTCTAATACATACATTTTCATTTTATTACCTGTTGCTCAATCGCTGGACAAGCCTTTCAGTGAGAGGCAGCTACATGGTGGGACCAATCCCACAGTTATAGCTTGTATCTCATACATATGCGGCGTGCATTCATGGAAGATAAGGCCTAATAGGAATCAAACAAGCCTGTAGAATTAGCAAAGTAGGGTTATTTTAACCGTAGAGTTCTACACAAGCTTAAAGGGCCACAAAGATTGGACTATCATACCAGAACGAGAAATCCACAACCCACAACCTGATAGTCCAAGTTCAACAGCTGCCACCAGCTGCCATGAACATTCATGACACAGGCATCCACAAGCTCATCCATCGATTGAGCCACATGCAGGGAGGTCTCGTCTTCTAGAAAGGTTACCTTTGTCAACATAACACTACAAGTGAATCATCTTTGGCCTGATTTTCATGCCATGGCATCCACGCAGTGGGTCCCACCTGGTATTTGATCTCTCATGTGTAGCGTGTGGGTAGCAAAACCTTCAATTCCGAAGGCTCAAAAGCATTTCATAAATCACATGAGACCACTATTCACAGTAGAGACAACCCATGTACACATCCTTCCCGCTGTTGTCATAAAACCTGAAAAAGGGTAGAGAGTAAGCTGTACAGCTCCAGAAAACAGGGAAACAGTTCAATGACCCCAAACAAAAACATCAGTACGAGTTCTTTGTTACGTAGAGGAGAGACTTGAAAACCAATTAAACCACTAGCTTCCCCAGCCGCCGCCGCCACTGCTGCTGGCCCTGCCACCAGTTCCAGACCACCCACTTCCGCCTCCCCAACCACTGTTTCCGCTACTATTAGCTCCACCACCATGCCCGCCAGCACCATCTCCCCAACCACCAACACCACCACCAACACTACTGCCTTCCTTATTGCCACCAGCCCGACCACCACTAGCTCCGCTGGCCCCACCATTATTACCATTGCTGCCACCGCCCCAACCATTACCGCCGCTACCGCCTTCATTGCCCCAACCACCACCACTGCCACCACCGCTGCTACCCCAATGGCCACTACCACCGCCACTATTCCCGCCACTGCCACCGCGACTGTTGCGACCTCTGCCGCCTCCACGACCCCGACCACCCCTACGACCTCCACCACTATCACTGCCACCCCAACCACCATCATCTCTACCACCAGCATCATCACCGTTGCTAATGCGGCCGTCACCATCACTATTGCCGCCACCCCAACCACCACGGCCATTACTCCTACCACCCCGACCCCTGCCACCCCGACCCCTATTGTTTCCACCACCACCCCAACCTCCACTTTCATCACCACCCCAGCCAACATTGGCCCCATCATCAACATTGCCCTCATCACCACCATCATTATTGCCACCACCCCAACCACCACGACCGTTACTCCTACCACCCCGAACCCTATTGTTTCCACCACCACCCCAACCCCCACTTTCATTACCACCCCAACCAACATTGCCCTCGTCCCCACCATCACTATTGCCCCAACCACCACGGCTGTTACTCCTACCACCCCGACCCCTACTGTTTCCAGCACCACCCCAACCCCCACTTTCATTACCACCCCCACCAACATTGCCCTCATCCCCACCATCACTGTTGCCCCAGCCACCACGGCCGTTACTCCTACCACCCCGACCCCTACTGTTTCCACCACCACCCCAACCCCCCTTTATTACCACCCCCACCAACATTGCCCTCATCCCCACCATCACTGTTGCCCCAACCACCACGGCCGTTACTCCTACCACCCCGGCCCCGATTGTTTCCACCACCACCCCAACCCCCACTTCCATCACCACCCCAACCAACATTGCCTCCATCACCAACATTGCCCTTGCCACTGCTGTCATTGCCACCATCACCACTTCCCCAATCACCACTGCCCCTCCTACCACCGCGACCCCTACTGTTGCCACCACCACGATCATTGCCACCCCTACCACTACCGCTGGTGTGACCACCACCCCAACTACCACTACTGCCGCCACCTTCGTCACCCCAACCACCACCACTAACGCCGCCCCAATCACTACCACCATCCCTATTGCCACGACCACTGCTACCCCTACCATAGCGACCTCTATTGCCGCCGCCGCCCCGCTCACTATTGTGCTTGCCGCCACTGCCAGTATGACCACCATCCCTGTAATCTTTCCCCCCTGCTCAATTAGAATGCAAAATGCAAATATCAGTTTCCACACATGCGAATCAAGCAAATCTGAGTATTCATGTGTGCAAGTAGTTTGCTTTGGCATCAAGAATACAATAGAAGAGTAAGGACAAAACCAGGCCTCAAATGTAGAATAGGTGTAGGCTATGTAGTAGAGAGAGAAGAAAACTCTATAGTTACTCAACCTTAATCAATACCTATTCCACAACTGTCACGAAATGATAAACTATGCCCTGTTCCATCCAAGTTTTACAAGCTTTATATACAAGAAGCATTAGGGCATATAACTTGCATATATTTGTAATAAAACAATTATGATTTACAGGATTGCATGAAGAGAGCATAACTATTTCCTTTGGAAACAACGATAAAATTGGAAAATACAGAGAAGATTAGCATGGTCCCTGTGCAAGGATGACACACATAAATCAAGAAATGGTCCACAAAAGAACCCCTTTATTAAAAATCTCAGGCATCTTTCCTTGATGATCCTAAAACCTTTGACTCCCAACTCAGGTGATTGTAATATACGAAACACCATTGGCTTCTGCCCATATCTTCTGTTTCAAGGTCAAATCTCCAGACTGTAATTTTGCTTTTCAATTCCATGTCAGTTCACCAAACAATGATACACAGTCAACAACGCAATAGGAAGTGTGGTGGTCGAATGGCTTGGTGGACCACTTAAGGGTTGAAATGAATCATTGTGGGCGATGTGACTATTTGGGATTTTATGGGGCCTGTTGAAGGAGAGAAATGCCAAAATATTTGAAAATAAGGTGGCACCTTTTTTCCTTTTTCTTTTTTCTGAACAATAAGGTGGCACCTGTTGAAATCATTAATAGATGGAATCACTATCTGATTGTAACTCGTAGCCATATAGGATTCACAACAACAATAAAAACTATAACACGATGATTTTTAAAGATGGTCGAAAGCTGAACTCGTCTGAGTTAGGAGAGCTTTTTTTTTTTCTCTTTTTTTTATGACGTCAGGGTGTCCCTGCCCAATTAAAGGCGAGACTATTCCCTGCGGATGCACACAATCACCAGCAAACCACATGCATCGGGTAAATCCCAAGGACGGGAATCGAACTCTCGTCTGTGGGGAGCACACCCACGACGCTTGCTGTTCCCCCAAACCCCGTGCGGGTGATTAGGAGAGCTTGTAGCCACATAGTGGCAATACTAGTTTCAACACTTTCCCCATTTCCTTTACATAAATGTTTTGACTTATGAAGAATATCTTTTCTCCCAAATTCCTGAGATTTTTCATAAGCCCATGAGATCCTTTTCTTGATTTCTTTCCGTTAGCATTCAAGCACTGCATTGGACTTGTTAAAACAAACTCAAGTTTCTATTTGCACCACACAAGAGATAGCAAATAAATTGAGGAGTTTAGGGACATTAGAAATTTTAGGTAAGAGGATTTGAGGATGTGAACGGTGTAAAGTGAAAGATACTTGACTAAAATAGAGATGAGAGAATAAGAAGGAAAAGAAAGGTGAGGGAGAAATGGAGAGAGAAAAGTAGTGGACCCCTGGACTATTGAAAGCCTTCACACGTCCCCTCTCCATTTTTTTTAATAGGGCTTTCACAAATGAAGAGTGAAATTACAAGTATGCCCCTCTTGCTTAAGTAACGACTTGAACTCTTAAGCAATGAGCCCAAACACCACCAAAACCCATACAATTAAGACCCAGCAACACTCCAGACACTACCACTCTATAATTTGACAGATTTAACACACCCCCTCAAGTTGGAGCCAATGTTTTTAGGTATCAATGATATCGGCCAATATATCCCAAGATATATCTTGTATCTCACATGTACGATACGAAACACACAAGTAGTGAAATATATCCCACATATTTTTTTTTTATTTTCTTTTAGGAAACCATCATATCATGTATATATTCAAAAAAGAGTTGTACACCGTATGGATGGGCCTGCTGGCAAAAAAGGAGAAGCAAGCCCAAAAATGAATTAGAGGCGACAAAAGCCCATTACATCTCGCGTAAATATCTAATCCTACTTTATCCAAGAAGAGAAGGCCTCTGATGACTGGAGGAAGATCAGACGTGGTTCAGAAGACTCGGTGGGTCAAACTGCTACTACCCCCCTAGCAAGCCCATCAACAACCCCATTAGCTTCTCTAGGGGAGTAGGAGATAGAGAAATCCATAATGGCCTTGAGGGCCTTAATTCTGACCCACCAGTACCACAGGACCTAGGAAGGAGTGCTCTGATTGTTCATGGCATCCACCATAACTCTGGAGTGGCTAACCAACTCCACCTTGGTGAATCCCAGCTCCTTACAACAAGATAGCCCTTCCCAAATCGCCTTTGCTTCAGCCCGATCGTTTGATCCGAAGCCATAACCCGAAGAGAATGCGAAGATGAAAACCCTATCGCAACCTCTAACAACCCCGCCACCTCTTGAACTGCCTGGATTGCCCAGGGCAGATCCATCTACATTAACCTTGATCCACCCAGGGTGAGGAGGGGCCCATTTGACCAAACGGACCTGCTTCGGGTTAGCAACCTTCCCAGTGAGGCCCAAGCATTCCATGGCAAAAGCAGAGGAGTGACGAACCACGGGCGGGAGGGGGAGGAAGACCGCAAGCCTCTAAATCCAGTGGGACATCCTGGAAATAACCCACTGCGGCGAGAACACTGTCCCCTCCATGCTGGCGGCATTTCTGGCCAGCTAGAGTTCCCAGAAATTGAGGGACGGGGCTAGGCCCCTAAGGGAGAGCCGTTGATCGGACCCTGATGCCATAGCCCACCAGGAGGTGGCACGCCCAAAGGCGGAGCACCACGCACAAGCTAGGGTGCCAAAATATGACCCAAAGAAATCCCACACCTTGTCAGCGAGAGCACCAGAGGAGAAGACATAGTCAATCGATTCTGTACAAGAAGCCTGACAGGGACACTAGACGCACTTAGAGGCTAGCGGGATACCTTTAGCCTACAATCTATCGTCCACAGGAATCGCCTTCTTGATGATCCTCCAGGAGAGCAACGAGATTTTGGGAGGGACACTTGGACCAGGCCGCGCTCGTCCCTCCAGGCTGAGAAGCACCCCAAGCTGATTTGATGTTGAACTCGCCAAAGCTGGACAAGGTCCAGACTTGTCATTCGAGCATGGAGGAAGTGCAAAGGCCCCTGTCAGAACCAGCTGAGGGAGGAATTCCCGGGCCGGTGCAGGATCCAACCATCCATCTGGACCCAGACAATCACGAACCAGCTGCTGATGCAAAGGGGGCCGCGAGGTCCACTCCTTGAGTGGGCCCAACCCTGACCACTCGTCATCCCAAAAGTGGCAGTCGCCTCTCCCTATTATCCAGCAAGAATGGGCTGCAATAAAAGGGAATGAGTGGCAAATTTTCTTCCAAAGAGGGGAGGCCGTCGATGATCTGTCGGCGTCCCCCTGCTCAGCCAAATCAGCGCGGTATTTGTTGTTCATAAATTCAGCCCAACAGCTACTCGATTTCCTACACAAGATCGTCCAAGCCATCTTAGATCGAAAGGCCTGCATAGCGCTTCTAAAATTTTTCACACCCAGCCCACCTTCGGACCTCAAGGAAGAGATAGCTTTCCAATTGACCCAGTGGCAACGTTTGCAAGCCCCTCCCGGCCCCAGAAGAAATCAGCACTCGCTTTCTGAAGATCCCCAAGAATGGCCAAAGGAATATCAGTAGCTGCCATGGTGTGAACCGGAATGCTGGTCAAGACATGGTTGATTAGGGTGAGCCTACCCGCTTGAGAGAGAATACAAATTTTCCAACCTGAAATTCTGGTTGAAATCTTCTCTAGGATGTGCTGGAAGTAGAGTTTGCGTGTTCTACCCTTGAAAAGTGGGATTCCCAGATAGGTGAAGGGGGAAGATCCCAAGTTGAATCCCAGGATGCGCTGGACAGCCCTTACGCAGGTCGTCGATCTGCTGGAGGACATGAAAAATACGCTCTTTTGGGAGTTGATCTTCGGGCCCGAGGCTCACTAGAAGAGGGAAAGGAACGCTGAGATCCGCCGAAGAGACTTGGTGGACCAGTAGCGAGTAGAACCGTGTCGTCAGCAGACAACAGGTGGGAGACAATGGGGCAGTTCCTAAAGGTCTGGAAGGGGCAACAGGTACCCACATCGATCAAGCGCCTATAGCCTCTACCTAAGGCCTCTGCTGCTATGATAAAGAGAGTCGAGGAGATAGGGTCGCCTTGGCGAAGCGCACACAAGGACTTGAAGAAGCCAAAGGGGTCGCCATTGATAAGGATAGAAAACCATAAATTGTTCCAACACTTCTCAATCAGCTCAATCCATGGACCGCAAAAGCCGAATTTACCCAGAACTGCCTTGAGAAAGGCTCAGTCTAGCTTGTCGTAAGCTTTTTCCATATCGAGCTTGATGAGGATGTTCCCGCCTCTAACTTTCCTGTCGATATCCGGAAGATCTCCTGGGCTAAAGCACAGTTTTCCACAATTGATCTGTCTTTGACGAACGCTCCCTGTTCAGCCGAAATGATGTGGAAGAATACTACCAAGCCTGTTAGCAATAACTTTAGCAAAAATCTTATAGACGTAATTCCATAGGCCAATAGGACGGAAATCAGAAAATTGAATTGGAGCGGGAGATTTAGGAATCAAACATATAAGGGTTGAAGTGAAGGCCCTGGGAAGGGGTCTGCCGTGGAAGAGGAGCAAACCGCGTCAAGGATGTCCTGGCCCACAATATCCTAGCAACTATGGAGAAAGCACCCGAAAAACCATCTGAGCCAGGAGCACCATCAGCCGGGATGGCTTTGGCCGCCGCATGCACTTCTTCCATAGATAGATCAATAAGAAGACTTCTATTCTCCTCCTTAGAAACTAACGAAGGGATGACATCAGAATGGTACCCGCGGGGGCAAGAGGCCCAGCCAAGTAGGAGGGTCGAGAAGAAATCAACCGCAGCTTGCTTGATAGACTCTTGGTCTGAAAGGACTGTCCCATCCTCCAAACGGATTCTTCTTATACTAGCTCTTCTAGCTCGGTTCAAGGCGACAGAGTGGAAATTTTTCGTGTTACGGTCGCCCTCCTTGAGCCATTGGTTCCTAGATTTTTGTTTCCAAAAAATCTCCTCGCATAGTTCGGCGTGGGCTAGCCTGTCCTTGGCTTATTGGAGAGTACGCATTGATAGGAGATCATTGCTATCTTGGGCAGAGATTTCAGCAGCCGCGAGGTCATGTTCCGCCTGCGAGACGTTTTGGAAAATGTTCCCAAACATATGAAGATTCCAGAATTTCAGGGCTGTTTTCACATTCTTGAATTTGCTAGCCAGAACCAGCAGCGGGTCACCCAAAACATCTGATTTCCAAGCATTCCCAACCAGCTCGTGGAAGGAATCATGTAGACACCACATGCGTTGAAATCTGAACTGTTTCGGGCATGATCTGGACTAATTTGGGAAGGAAACTAGGAGGAGCATGGTCGGAATGGAGCCTGGGGAGGTGCGTCACTTGGAAGGACGGGAAGGAGCTCATCCAAGAGTCGTTCCCACAAACTCTGTCGAGCCTTGCCCACACTCTAGCTTGGCCACGCTGGTTGTTGCTCCATGTAAACCGATTGCCAGTAAACCCAGCATCCATCAGTCCCGCTCTGTTCAGCCCATCACAGAAATTTGCTGCGCTGAGGGCATCGAAAGGGCCGGAACTTCTCCTATCCGTAGAGTGAAGGACCGCATTGAAATCACCTGCCACCAACCAAGGGGAGGTGCGGCTGTTAGCTAAGACCTGTAGCTGGTCCCACAGCGATCTACGCAGCACCATGGAGCATTTCGCATAGACGAAGGATGCTAGAGACACTTCCGTGCAACCCCCGACCCCAACAAGAACAGAAAGAAGCTGATCAGAGGCTGAAACAAGATCAATGGAAATGGAAGAATTATGGAAAACACAAACTTTACCACCCTCGGAAGCATTAGAAAGGGAAGAGTGGAACCCAAGTTTCAGGCCAGTGCTGACCGCTTAGAGTCCCTGAGCATGGGTTTTAGGATCGTAACAATGGCGGGTTTGTACTTGCAGATGAGACGCTTCAGCGAAGCAATAGTGGCAATGTTGCCCACCCCACGAGCATTCCAAATCAGCCAACTATCCATGGGCTAATCTGTCAGGCCCCAGTCCACGGCGTTTCAACTGTCTAAGCCTCCCATTCCATCCGCCATCCAGTGCTAAGATGAGGGAAGCGTGTTTGTGTGGTCTCCTTCCAATGTTCTTCTTGCAGTTGGTTGGCAGGGCCTCAGAAATGTTCAAAACAGGGGGCAGCTGAGTCAGCAATCTGACCTCCTGTGCAGTGTTGGAATGGCTGGGTGAAGCAGAGATGTTCCTGCAGGGAGCAAAATCCCCTTCCTACGTGGTGGGACATAGAAGCTGGGATGGAGAGGTCGTAGCAAGTATTAAGGGGCTGGAGTTGCGAGTTATATGGGGTAGTTGGGGCTGACTAGCAGAAGGTAAATGGGACGATTCAGGAGCCCTCTAGAAGAAGGGAGAGAGGTCGACTGCAAGTTGAATGTCTCCGATATCATCAGATATGTGACCTTCTCCGAGGGGGAGCGAATTTCAAGCCTTCATAGCGGCATCAGCAGAAGATTCTTCAAAGGCAGTGTCTGCTCTGTGAGAGGGTTATGACCCTCTGAGAGGGCACTCCAATTGCTACCCAGGAGGCGCGTGCCCCCGATAGGACGAGTGCAAAGAATGTGATTGAAGCAGCCGTCTGGATTGACGACAGGGTCAGGTGGAAGGGGACAGATTGGCATGGGATGTTTGAAACAGCAATTTGGCAATGTGGCCAGCAAGGGATGTGATGCAGGGGTAGAGGGGGGGATGGAAACTGAATGTGGAGGGGGAACAGGCACATGGGGCTTATCGCAAATGGGTAGTGGGTGCAGTTCTGGGGCTCGGGCAGGGGGAAGAGAGGCAGGCCCTGACTTGTGAGGAGAAGGATCCTGCACAGTGGCATTTAAACAAACAGGAAGAGGGTGTAGAGCTACGGGACGAGCATGGGAAAGAGAGGCAGCACCTGGCTCATGGATAGTAGGAGCCTGTGTTGGGGAATTATGACAAACACATGCAGGGGAAGAGGAATTAATTGATGCCTGTTGTGGGAGGCTCACCCAGTGCAGACCGCGGAGGGGGGTCTGGAGGCCGAACAAGGTGGTGAAAGACACGTTCCACCCACTGTCTTGTAGAAATCACTGGTGGATGCGGCTTAGCTTGGCGTCCATCTCCGGGTAGGCTCGACAGCGCATCCAAAGTCGCCCAGAATGGGAAATCAGTCCTGTCCGCCATCAGCTTTCTGATTTTGTGCGTGTCCATCCCAGGTTGGAGGATAACTCTTACCCTGGCTTCGATCTGGACGAAGCCCAGAGAAGAGCATTGCGCCACTTCCACCACCTTTCCAAAAGTACTTCCCAATCCGATGAAGACTGAATCGATCAAGGCATGGGCTGGGATGCTGAACAGAGAGATCCAAACACCTTCAGATGCTGATTTCGCTGGACTCCATGGTTCAACCTTGGAGATCCCCATTTTTTAATGCAGTCAGTCATCTGATAGGAAGGATATGACTTCAATTCTAGACTTGAAAATCAGCAGGAAGCGATCCTTGGCAATCCGGGAGATGTCGATTGCGGAGGCCGCATATCTAGAATCCCTTATCGCTTGAAGAAGACAAATGATGGGCACATCCTGGTTGATCGCGTGACCCACAAGGGCCAATTCCAGTTGCTTCAACCTCTGCTTGATCTCCCGGGTGTCTGCTGAGAAAGAAAAGGAGCTATCTCTGTTGGTGGTTTCCTGATTTGCAATGTCTCTCCTCCAAATGGGGTTATCTCTGTTTGTTGTTCGATGGTTCGGAATGTCTCTCCCCCAAATGGGGCAGGACGAGTTAACTACCTGGGTTGCCTTTGCATGAGGTTGGGGGTTAAGGGTTTGGCCCTGGCGATTTTGCAGGGAGGGCTTTGATATTGGGGGAAAATGCCTGGGGTTAGCCAGCTCCACCGTGAGGGTCCATGTTGAGGGTCAAATATTGCAGATTAGACCCCAGTTATTATCGGATTTTACGAACATGATTCTGTTTAACGACCTATTTTAATCGTGTTTGTAATGCAAGGTGTATTTAGGAGCTTGGACTGAAAAAAGGATACTAAAAGCATGGAATTAACGCTCCGAAGTTATCAAGACAAGGGGCGGACTCCAGGGGACTGAGGTCGAAGAATTTACACGCCCGGGATTCGAGAAAATCCAGTATTTCACAATAAAAATGCTTGAAATTCGTCCAGAATGCAAGATCACAGAGTTCCCACCATCTGTTCGGCTCGAAACTTCAGATATGGCCTGAAGGCCATAAATTAACTGTACATGTCGAATTTCAGCCCCCGGATCCCTGTAGAAGTGGCCCAATGGACAAATCAGCCCACAGATCGTCAATCTGGGGCCCACCCGATATCTGAATATACTTCAATTTTGGTCGTAACCCCTTAAAGGAGGTGGTAAAACGGATGGACGGAGCAGATTTTTCACACACATCGAGGTGGGACCCATTCGCATGAGTGAGAGTGCACACTGGCTGTGCACTCGCTTCGCACCAAGCTAGTGAAGTCAGTCAACAGGCTGTTGACCGACTCAAATAGCAATTGTGTCCTCTGTTTCTGTCTACGAAACAGAGGCTGCGGATGATCTTAGTGGGCCAACATCATGGTCCAAACGATCAATCCGAGCGGTCCATCATGTAGAGGGGCGCGATCTAGTCAAACCCATGTTGACCTTGTGCACTCATGCACGCACACGTGCTGGTTTCAACGGTCACAAACAGACAGCCCTACACCGATTGCAGCGTGATTACTACCTTCGGTTGCACCAATGACATTCCAAAACCGGCCATCTCTAGTTGAAATTTCATTGCAAAGACAATGGACGGAGTGGATTTCCTGGATAGCATTGAACATGGGCCCCACAACACTCACCGCAACCTGTTTTACGCAGGGAGTGCGCGCTTGGAAATCCTGCTGCATAAAGGCCTGCTGTGGGCCTCTGTTTTGATGTTTAAGGAGAATCAGCACCGTCCATCTTGTAGGGACGAAAAATCTGATCAAAAAGTGGCAGTTGTTTCGCTGATCGGCAAGGAAAATAGGGAGTTGGGTGCGCCGGTTTCTTGACTGTGTAAACTAACTTATGCAGGGAGTGCATAACATTCCACCAACTCCACAGTGCGTAAGAGCTACACACGCCTCCAGCCGACTCTCTCAATCGACCGACCCTGGCAACTATAAAGAGAAGAGAAGAGAGAGTTGGGGGGATCCATCCTGGGACATCAAGGAGAGAGAGAGAGAGAGAGAGAGAGAAAGAGTAGTTTTAGATTTATTTTTTTTTGTTTTATTTACTGTTTTTTTTTTTTTTTTTTTTTTTTTTTGAGAGTTCTAGTCCAATCATGTTGGGCTAAACCTCTTAGCTAGGGCCAAGAGGTGAAACTTGTGGCGTGATGGATAGTATTCTACGGTCTTAATTCATGTTATGAACTGATTTTTATTATAGTTGATTACTAGGAATGCTTTCAGTTTTTAATGGTTTGTTGTGACTGAAATTACAATAGATCTGCAATAGCTTTGAGCATGTTCTTAGCATTATAGGGTTTGTGAATTTGGGAACCCTTTTGTTCACCATCGTCTCCTGGGCATGGTTGGATGACGAAACCCTTCCTAATGTTCATAAATTCCTTAGATTGAATGTGAATTGGTTAAAATTTTGTTGTTTGCTTTGTCTCATGAGCATGATTTTGTGATGGAATCGACTCTAATTCTCATACCTTTCATCTCTTTGAAAACTATATCAAAGGAAGTTCAGATTGAGTTTTAGTGATATATCTTCCAACTGGATGAAGATGGGACTCGAAGTCCAGTTGAGTTCATGAATCAAGCGTAGATCTCCCTGATCTCTACAAGTGGATCCTTGGCACCCTAGTTTCTCATCTTTGATTTCTACAAATTTTAGTTTCCTATTTCACCATTATACCCTCATATTCACTTGATTTAGATTTCATCTTATTCTAGTTCTAGTTCTGGTTACTTTCAGATTACGTACAGGTTTCAGTCCCTATGGATTCGACCTCGGTCATACCGAATTTATTACATCATCACAACCCTATACTTGGGGTGTGAACAGTCCAACCATCAACCTTGCTGCCATTGAGAACTCCCATGGCTGCATACGCATCTGCAGTGTAGAAGAATCTAACAAAGTCATGGCCTCTATGACGATGGAGCTTCTCATCCCACGGTGTGTAACAATCGTCGATTCTACCATATTTGCTGAAGATCTGGTGTAAATCTGCTTCCGAGGTGTCGAAGGTGATGTTGCCTACGAAATATATACCACATATTCAATCAAGTGAGCATTTTTTTTATTTTCAATCCTGCTTTTCTTGTAAATCATGTTAAATCAGTGTCAAATTGTTACAAATCCATGATTTTTCATATTTTGCATGAAAAATCATGGATTTGGAGCATCGATTTCGAGATGGGCCGAGTTGCGGAAATTTGAAAAAATAAACAAAATTTTCAATTTCTTGCAAATCGATTACAATTTGTGTCCAAACATAAAATCAAACATGTATGTAACCTGATTTAGTGATTCTTCTTTTGCTTTTAAATGTATTGCTTGTGTTTCCACACGTCTTCTTACATTTATAAATTATATGAATAGACTTTGAATATACTTACATCAATTCAATTAGACAATGCATAGATTAGGACCCCATACGAAGAAAACTTATTATGTGCACTTTTTTTTTAATGTTTTGATTTATAAGTGTTATTGATGTCTTTTTTAACAATCACTGAAGTTTCATTGAAAAGTTCAACCAATTTCCCAATGTGTCCCTATGTTTCCAACAATATCAATACATTACGTGATACAACCAACATATCCCATATGATAACCAATACATATCCGTATCCCATGAGTGCGATACGTAATGCGATACCAATATTTCGAACACTAGTTGGAACATAGATATCAAACATGCCCAGCTTGGATATAAGTTTTTCAAATTGAAATTTTCCAAGAACTTTAGTGAATAAATCTACAATCTGTCCATGAGAGGAGACACGAAGTGTGAATTTCCTTCTCAGAGACCTTATCTCGGATGAAATGGCAGATGACCTCAATATGCTTCGTTGTCTCATGGAATACCGGAATGTTGGCAATATGTATAGCAGTTTGATTATCACAATGTAAAGATATTGGATATTGGATCTTGCATGACAAACCCGAATTCTTCAAGAAGAGATTTAAGCAAAATAAGTTCAAACGTGCGTGCCATTGATCTGTGTTCCCGCTTAAAACTTGACTTGGCAACCACATTCTGCTTCTTACTTTTCCAAGTAACCACATTGCCACCAAGGTGCAATAACCTGTAGTTGACCGTCTGTCATATCTTAACCATGCCAAATCTACATCAAATTAACTTGCTTTCTGGAGATGACCATGAAACCTATACACGACGCCTTTCCCAAGCATACCCTTGAAATACCTAAGAATTCTCATAATTGCAACCAAATGAGGTGCTCTTGGACTTTGCATGAACTGACTAACCACGCTAACAAAGGCAATGTCTGGTCGAGTGACAGTCAAATAGATACGTTTACCGACAAGCCTTCTATACATGCTAGGATCTGGCAATAACTCTCCATCTCCAAGCTCAAGTTTAAGATGAGGATCCATTCGAGTATTTGCAACATGATGTGTCGTAAAGGCCGTTACAAGACCATAAAGGACATTATGTAGAGGTGACGGTGGCAACCGTTACACGTTACAGGGTCGTATAGGTCGTAATAGCCATTACGAAAAAAAAAAAAAAAAAAGACCCGTAAAGGCCACCCCCTGTAAAGGTCATAAAGGTCCCGTAACGGTACGTTAAGGGGGCCAATATAGGTTTTTCATTTTTTTTTTTCAATATAAAAGAGAGAGACCGTGACAGCCGTTATGACCCCCGTAATGGCTGTTACACTCCGTATCGTAAAAGTAACAGTGGTGGTTGTTACATCCACCATTACCGTTACGAAATACCTTGATCCGCAGGCTTGGCA
>JAJHSJ010000014.1:49058997-49100931 GCA_021015155.1 Magnolia officinalis | reverse complement strand
GTCCCTGTCAGTCGGACTGATGCCAGCTGTCGGTCGGACCAACAATGTCTACTCTACTCCGGGTTGAGAAACTTTGCACTCTATTGGTTTTAAACTGACAGAGTCCTACTTTGTATCCCAAACGTGCATAATCAAAGGCATCCTCACAACAATCTCTACCTTGACTTTTATTCTGCAAGTCACCCTGAAAATCTCCTGTGCTAAGCCTCCACCTTGAGCATAGACCACTCCCTACATCCTCTACCTGGAACACAACTCTATCCGTACCCTGTGCCAAGGGTGCCTAATCTTATCAATGGCTAGTGAGATTGATCAAGCCCAAGCAGTGTTTGAACTTGTTTGTGGCCACCGCTTTATCAACATATCTGCGGCATTCTCATCTGTATGAATCTTCTGAAAATGAATCTTCTTGAAGTAATGAGTTCTCGTATCGTGTGGAACCACACATCATTGTAGTGGTTCTCACATCATACACCTGATTTAACACTAGATGGATAGCATCTGACTATTACAATGTAACCGAATCGCCTCTGCTTCTACCTGAGTTCTCAATCAGACACTTCAACCATAATGCCCCATTTGATACCTCCTTTCAGCCATATATTCCATCTCGGTTGTAGGCAACGCTATCGTAGACTGTATTGTAGATCTCCAATATATCGGTCCGCTTAATAATTCCAAAATATATCCCGTAGTGACTTCCTGTTGTCCGGATTTCCTACATAATTCGAATCCACATAGCCTACAAATCCACCTAAAGTTCCATGTCCCCTGAATATGATCCTATTGTCGACTGTACCCTTGAGATACCTGAAAATCCACTTAACGACATTCTAATGCTCCTTTCTAGGATTTGCCATATATTTGTTGACCACACTAACTGCCAGTGAGATGTCCAATCTCATGCAAACCATCACATATATAAGACTTCCCAATGCACTCACGTACAACACCCGTGACATGTCTGAAATTTTCTCTTATGTGCTTGGACACGACTTGATTGACAACTTAAAGTGTCCTGCTAGAGGTGTGATAATTGGCTTAGCACTTTCCATGTGGAACACCTCCAGCACTTTTTGCATATATCTCTTCTGAGACAGCTATAACTTCCCAGGACTCTGTCTCTATGAATATTAATGCCTAGGATCTTCTTCGCAACTCCTAGATCCTTTATATCAAACTCCTTGCTTAATAGAGACATAAGCAAGAATATCTCTTCTTTCGGAACATCACTTCATCTCTAGCCCTATGACCTTTTGGAAGTTCCCATGAGGTCGACCTTATAGTACCATTTCTATATATATATATATATATATATATATATATATATATAAAGACCACATTATCCTTGGTTGAAGTTGCAACACATATTAGTTTCCTTTTAAAATCTTAACTTTATATCTTTCCTTCCACCAATTGGATGGGTAAAAATGCCCAAAGTTACTCGCAGTATATACAGCTGGGATGTAGTTGTCTACTTACCTTGACGGAAGGCCTCTGTACTAGGTATCCATAATACCCCATTCAGCTTCCTGAGCAGCAACCCTCTCCTTGTTAATCGAGCCAATGCAAGGCTTGTGTATTCTGAATATTGGTGCAACTTTCCTGTAAGCCTTGCTTGGTATATGCCAAAAATATTATCTCAGGAATCCTGAATGAAACAAGATATAAAAAAATTATGATCTTTGATTAGGCTCACCAACTAAGCACGTACAACTAATGTGAAGCTAGGCTGTCACAGGATTACTTTGAAACATAGCTCAAAACTCGAAACTCGACTTAACTCGAATCTAGACAGGTCGAGTGAACTCGAAAACTTTTATGAGTTTTACTTGATTTGACTCGATAAAACAATGAAGTTTAAAAGCATTAAGCTTGCATGGAAATTTTGATATATTAAAAATAGTTGTAGTATACAATTATTTACAATTAAAGACAAATATGTCATTGCCTTGAAAGAAGTTTCTTGATTGACTTTCACCTCCCTCCCTTTCTATTTGAGATAAAGAACATTGATTGGATGAGTTACTTGATCAAGTCATGTCGAGTCACGTTTCGGTTATAGGGTTCAAGGGGACCCTGACCTGACCCATAAAGAATGGGGTCATATTTGAACTAGACCTAACAGGTTATAATGGGGTTGGGTCTAGGTCGGCTCTCCAATGCGAAAATAGCCTATACATTAATTTAATTGGTTGGGTCTAGGACCTAAACTTGACCTATTTATCACATGGGTCGATTTGGGTTGGGACAGGGTCAAGTATAGAAATAATATTTGAGTTTTTATAAAAATAATGTTCCAAACCATCTAATTAGTGGGGACCACCTATTTTGTAAGAGAAAATGGCTAGTGGTCCAAATTCAATAAGGTAAAATCAATCGGTGTATTGTAGTTCGATTAGTGTGAGTTTGGTATATTTCCCATTGACGATTGGGCCTAGGATCTGGACAGTTCAAATTGTCCTAAGTTGTGAATGGATAATCACATTTTAGAAAAATAAATAAAAAAAAGGTAGAGAATTATTGCTAGTCTAGCCCAAAAGATTTTGTAAAAATCACATAATTAACTACTTTTAAACTTAGATGTGCCCCAATCCATTCTTCAGATGTGCCCCAACAAGAGAAGGAACAGACAAACAATGAGCTGTTCCAAAACTTGGATGGGTCACACTACTGAATTAATGGATTTAGGAATGATTTAAAACTGTTCCTTGTAGTGTGGCCAACATGTGTGTTGGATGGGACTGATTTTTGGATCCTATGGCGAACATGAGGCATTGTAAAGGATGGATGGAATGGATGTCATGCACATGAAGAAACCTTATAGTGTGGTGGAAACTATACAATGTGGACTCCATAGAGATAAGACACAAGTATCAATTGTACCTTGAATCTGGATTGATCTCCTGTGATTTGTTTGAAACCATCTGACTTGAGCAGCAGAGATGACTTCTGGGTAGGACCCTCCACCAGAATCTAGAAAATACAAAAGCGCCACTGCATGTTTGGAATCGTTGGAAGATGAGATTTGTAATACAAAGTTAGAAACACTGGGCCAAAGGTCCTTGGGCCCATTTCTTGAATGAGATAAGATGTTTTTGTTTTCAATCTCTTTCTTCATAAGTTCGAGTCGACTCGTCCCTTTGAAGCTGCAAATTTCTTCATCTACCATTGTAATTACATGCATGGAAAAAGAAAACAAATGTCAAAATTCCTTTCCATGTTTCATTTAAGCTATTTCACATTAACCCAATCAAGCAAAAAGCATATGCACTGAAAATTGAGTGTATACAATGTATGGTGATGAGTATGGCCCACTACCCATTTGAGTGTATACAATGTATGGTGATGAGTATGGCCCATGTGGGGTTACAAATGCAAGATTGAGTGGATGGGGCTCATTTGACTCATGTGCAGGACTCATTGAGATAGTTGCAAGTTGCAACAGAGAGATATCAAAGCTTTGGACTTTAAGGAGAGAGTTGGAGTTGAAATGGGGTGTATACTTCAGAAAATACAAGGTCTTGGTGTAGTTGTTTTCAAACTCTTGAAAAAACCTCCTTATTTTGCTTCACCTGAAACAGTTTAGTTCCACATGGGTCTGAAGATTGCCTTATAAAGCTTTCCACTTCCTATTGCTTTTGAAGTCAGCTTACACAAAGCTCTAGCCCATACATGTGCACAAGCCCTGCTTGAGCTGAGCCGACCAGAAAATCGAAGTATGGCTGTTGTGCAATATGGGAATATAGGAAGGGCTGTATGCACCCTTGAGAGTCCTCTGCATGTGAGTGCGTGCATGCATGCGTGTTTGTGTGTGTGTGTGTAGAGGAAACTGCTTCTAAATTTCATCAGACTCCATACAAGAGAGAGAGAGAGAGAGAGAGAGAGAGAGATCAGGAAAGGAGAGGGAAAAAAAGGTATACTCCTTTTCCAATACATCTCATCCATTGATCAAGTTCGACCATTCCCAGTGACTACATAGCAGTTGGATCTAAGAGATGATGATCTTATTTCCATCCTGTTACAGTTGGATTGTCGATAATGGATGCTCCACCATTTTGGATCGATTTAGTGGTCCATGTTTAATCATTGTAGTCATATGCATACTGTTATGCTTCCCTAGCATTTTAGTGCATGAACCTATTTATATATGGCACACACCAACATAGCAGTGTTGGATAACACATACACAATTTTTGTATAGCTATACACTAAGGTAATTACCATGCAAGGATATTTTAGCCATTGCTTCTTTTATTATCCACTTTGCCTTTTACCTGAAACTGATGATATTGGTGCTGGGCACTTGAGTTGAGGAATTCCAGTGGGGGAAAACCAATCAGATGGCCACTCAAATGGTGCATCATCATGGTTTCCAAAGATAGTAGCCCAGGGAATCTTTCTCTTCTTGTGGGGAGAAATGGCCTGATCCCAATAGAAGCTCGCATTTGGATCGGAACATTGTTCGCTGTAACGACATCTCCCAAATAAATTACAAAATCTGCAACAAATTTTTCATTATTCTTTGTAAGAATTAATATAACTAAGAAGATAATAATGTACATTTCATTCACTCTACATACAATCTCAATTCTTTTAACAATTACACTCTTAACACCTGACTTAGTTGTCAGTGCTGAATCAAGTTGAGCAGATTTAAAGACCCAGTTCAAATGACTGAAAGACATTACTTAATATTAACATTCAAAGAGTTATTTCAAGGTAGAACAATCATTTCCTTGACTAAATAATAGAAAAAAAAAATAGTAAATACGAAGACAAAATATCATAACTTTCAAACATCAAAGCTAGCTAGTGCTAACATGTGACATACGATAGCCACCTGTAGTTTGTTGTGATATGTCGCTTGTGCATGTGATTGGCTTTGGATTAATGTTAGAGTTAGTTCCTCGATGGCTAGTTTTTTCAAAAGGAGGGCTTTTTTAGTTTGGTGTTTGTATAATCGTAGATAAGTGCTCGTTTGGATGCCTATAAATTTTGTAAGTGGTAAATGATTTGGATCTAAAAGCTGTAAATGATTTACAAGCATTTTTCAGCATCCAATTACTGCCTCTAAATCATTTACCTGTATTTCGTTTACAGCTAGCTCAATTTATAACATCCAACGACCCCTGAGTGATTATGGAAAGGGAAAGGATTTATTTTAGTACTCTGCTGAAATGTGATGGTTCATATGAATGCATTTAGTAGGCATTCATATGGCATGTATTTACAAAATTGTGAGAGTGTTTACTCACTTGGGATTATGGAATGAATAATTCATAAGAGTAAAAAAAAAAAAAAATCACTGAAAAATTTCCTTTAGAGAATTCTATTACCATACCACAAGCCCTTAATTATATCTCTTGGAGAAAACCCTAGATTAGAAGGGAAAAAACAATAATATGCTCATGTATGATAATGTAGTGTGCATTGTATGGAGTGATCTAGCTGATTCTAGTCTGCTCTTTTCGTAGCTCAGCAAATCGAAGATATCTAATGATGATACTTAAAGATTAATCCCTTGCTATAGTTGGTTAATATCTGCTAAGTGTCTTGGTAGCTATTTGAGGATCAAGGAGACTTAATTAGCTACATATCTTGTCAACTGTAACATTCACACCCTGGCGGGGTAACGAATGATCTTAGGATGCATCCTAGGTGAGAAGATAAGAGGCAAGTCCGGGAAAACTTGCATATGCACTCCATTGGTGAAGCTTGTGATCTTATGGTTGCATAAGGTGAAGCCTCTGTTCAGGCACCAAACCTGTAGGGTGTGACAAGCAGGTAGAATGCCTGTGTGACTCATTCAAGAGCGCTACTGTAAGCACAGGCACGTCTTGTTTCATAAATGGGATTCTTTACCCAGGCATTGTAGTTTTGCCTAACCGTTCATCCAGAAATGTTGGATGCTTATTATTTAGCCACTCATTGTATTGGTTTGCCTGTGTGGTTAGAAACTGTTGGGTATTATGTCCTGGAAAGCCGAATCGCAATCAATTCATGTGTTGAACACATTGCTGACATTCATTATTTTAGAGGATATTTGATCGTCGTGCATTCATTTTCAGTTACGCTTAATTATATATTATGTTGTGGCTCATCCAAGGTTAAATTTCATCTTGGTAGGATGATTCTAGTCGTATGATCGAGGAAATGTAAAATGGATAATTAGGAATAAGTATTTTTATCATTTGATAATATTAGGTGGGTCTTTTCTTCATTTTGTAATATTATATGGGTATTTTCATCATTATTTAGCTGTTGTTAACAAATGAAAAACTAACACAATGTGATTATTTAAAATAACGGCAAGTTAATAATATAGTTATTTACAAACTAACTTTTTACATGAAAATCTACAAAACACCCCATTTTTGTTTGTGGGATTATGCAAAAGCCCTAGTTTTTCTAATACTATTATTCTCCTTCTCATCCTATTTTCTCCAATTCCCCTTCTTCTTTCGTTCCCACCATTTTCCCTCCTCTGACATGAGCTCGTGATAGTTGAAGACCAGTTAGAACTCTGTATGGTAGTTTTTATTAGATTTTAATCTATATAAATCTGTAATTAGATTCTTAGAACTTATAATTAGCAATTATATAGCTAGGAACTTGCCTGATATAGTTTGTAACTTTTCTATAAGAGGACTATTCCTCTTTCCAATGAAATTAAGTGAAATTTCTTCACTTTACATGCTCTTTTTCCATGGCTTGTAGGACGAAGTGCTCACACGCCAATGGTTACGACCATGCTTATGCCACATGATGCTTTGCCAATAAACATCTAAAATATTCTAGAATTATCATACATCACCATGACTTAAAGAGTCAAAATTCTAATCGCCTCTTTGAAAAAAAAAAAAAAAAAAAAAATAATAATTCGAAACTCGAATGATTCCAAGTCAACTCGGCCACATTATAGGTCCACACAGTGAGCTCGTAATAACATCGGGCTAGTTTGCTTCTTATAAAGTCATCACACATCATCTCAATTTTCCTATGAAGTTTGAGGGTTGCACTTGTGCGTTGTTGTATTTGAAGTGTCTGCATACGTCCCTCTCAAAATCTATCTGAGTTGCCTACACATGCCCCTCTCAAAATTTATCTCCCAATCAAACAACACGTTGAACTTAAGTTTTAAAATAATACTAAGCATAATACTATCTTTGAAGAATGGGTCTAAAGTACATGATGATCAGTCCACCATAGGAAGAGCGCATTGGTGGGATCTTATAACGGGCATCGAGAATTTTCGTAGCTTATTTTTCAAGTTTCAGAAGCATTGTTCTCTCTTATAGTACAATGTAACTAACATAAAGCATTAAATGGGTCGAGCCATAATTCTAAAACTCACTGACTCAACTCGGTAAGATTTCGAGCCGAGTTGCTGGGAAACTCGGGTTTGGCTGTGACACGATCCGCTTGAGATAAGTCGCTAAATCTAGAGTTGCTAGGAAACTGGGTTCTTAATTGTAACTATTATAACTCAGAAAGACTCATCGAGTTGACTTGATGCGAGTCACATATTGTTGTGATTTTAGTAATCATAAAAGGGAAGGGATAACCGACATCTCACAACTGGAGACGCACTTAACAAGCACACTACTCTCTCTCTATCTCTCTCTCTCTCTCTCTCTCTCTCTCTCTCTCTCTTTAGATCTAGTCTCTCTCTATATATATTATATATTATATATATATATATATATATATATATATATATATCTATATATATATATATATTGCTGTTAAGGTTTCTATTCCATGTATCTTATGCTACATAATTATTTTAATTAGGGATTTTAAAGAACAGCCCGTATTTTTACCTAATTAGAAAAAGCCACCCAAAATTCTTTTCTTATATGTCATCACTCATCATACACATTTTGGAACGTGGAATCCCAGCCAGGTCAGTGCAGGCTCTAACCGTTGGGCTGCCTCAATGTATGTGTTGCATATCGAGACCATCCATCCATCCGTTTGTCAGCTCATTTATGGGTATGGTCCCAAAAAGGGAGGCATCTGTTTTGCCGCTCATTTCAGGGCATGGTACTGAAAAATGAAGCAGATACAAATCTCACGTGAAATCAATTGTCATTGAACACCCACCGTTAAATTTTTCTAGGGTCCACTGTAATGTTCATTTGCCATCTAACCGGTCGATAAAGTCACACAAACCTGGATGAAAGAAAAAACACAAATAGCAGCTTGATCCAAAAATTGTGTCACCCAAGAAATTTTCAGTAGGGGGAATTCAATCCCTACTGTGTGGTCCACCTCAGATTTGTATCTCCATCATTTTTGGGACTATGGCCTAAAATGATCTACAAACACTGATGGATGGTGTGGATATAACCACTAACCTATTTTTGAAAATGACTATAATATCTTTAAGAATAGGAGCCGATTAGGTGAGGCAGCTGTGGTAACAGTGGGTGAGCCGTGACCGTGGGGCCCACCATCATGTCACGTGTGTATACCATCTGGTCCATGCAAAAGGTGGGCCCCACCATGAAAATCAATGGTAACTAGAAGTAGGCCGAACCACTCATTGGGTGGTTCACACCTTTACTTTGAGTCAGTGCCATTAGCCATCAATTGATTTCAACGGTCTACCCGGCCCGATGAGTGCACCAGCCTGCTCGTTGCAAGCGATGGTTGCCATTCGGATGGCTCAGATTGACAAGTTGGTGAAAAGGACGGGCTTCGTGCTCACCACGTATGCCAGTGGATAAAACACATACATCAATCATCACAGTGGATAAAACGCATACATCACGGTGTGGGCCCCATGGACTGTCCCACCACGGAGGTGGGTGGTGGCTTGACTCTGCTGTGGGCCGAACATGATGTTTGTGTTTTATCAAACCGTCCATCCGTTTTGCCAGCTCATTTTTTGCCATGAACCCAAAATTGAAGTATACCAAAAGATCAAGTGGACCACACCACAGGAAATAGTGGGGATAATCCATCCATTGCTAAAACCTTTTTAGGCCCGTCGAACAGACCTGGATGAAGTGAAGCAACAAAAAGTTACGTGGCCCCTAAGAATTTCTTAATGGTAGGCATTCAATCCCCACTGTTTCATGTGATGTGGTCCACTTGATCTTTAGATATACTTCAATTTTGTGCTCATGCTCTAAAATGCGTTGGAAAAAATGGATAAAATGAGTTGGAAAAAATGGAGGTCGGTGGTGGCAGGATCACCACGTAATCCGCCTGAGTCAGTTGGATGTAGGCCACCAGTTTTCATTATTAAACAAGGAAGCCGATTAGGTGAGACCCGGATCCACCATGGTGGGTGGATCCCTGACTGTGGGCCCACTGTGATGTATTTGACTACATCCACGGCGTCCATCTGTATTGAAAGCTCATTTTAGGGCATGATCCAAAATATGAAGCAGATCCAAATCCCAGATGGGCCATGCTACAGGAAACAGTAGTGATTGGCCATTAAAAACATCTTGTGGGCCACAAAAGCTTTGGATCAAGATGATTTATTATTATTATTATTTTAATCTCTTTATCCTGGTGTCTTATAACTTATCAAGTGGTTGGATGGAAAATAAATATTCCGGTAGAATTCATGAAGTTTTTAATAGTGAGGATTCAATCACTGATGTTTCCTATGGTGTGATCCACCCAAGACTTGATTGAGCTTATTTTTTGGGATCATGCCCTGAAATGAGCTGTCAAAATGGTTGGACGGTGTGGATTTAAGGAAAATACATCACTGTGAGCCCCACAGTCAGGGGTCCACCCAACTCGGTGGGTCTCACCTAATCCACTCCCATTAAGTACTCTTTGGGCCCACAGTGATTATGTGTCTTATCCACGCCGTCCATCCGTTTTTCCAGGTCATTGTCGACCATGATCTCGAAATTGAAAGTCACTGTAGCCTTAGGAAGGTTTCAATGGTGTTGTGGTCTACTTGGGCTCAGAGGTAAAAATGGACGGGAGAAACGATGGACGGCGTGGATAAGACAAATAATTAACGGTTGGCAGCGCGCGAGTTACAGCGTACGCAATCAGAATCTTGTAAGTAGATATAAAAGCCAGGAAAAACGGACATTCGAATATGCGTTTTGATATCCAATAAAGGGGCCCACACGTGAGATAGTGAACACGCGTAAGAAATCCTACCATCAGTACACGTGTAAAAGATCTAGGCCATTCATCATGTAGTGTGCACTGTAAGCATGCCATGTACAATAAATCAGGATGGCACGGTCATCATATAGGGCGAAATGTGAACATTCAATGCCTTAAAAAAATCAGAGTGGGACATTCATCTAGAGCCACACACGTGCGTTGATTTTGGACCGATGAGACCTTTATCCAATCCATCCACTTTTCTCCCAAAAGTCTGTACCATTTTGTTTTTTTGTCCATGGCTTATTGGATGAACGGTCTGGCTCTCTGGCACGTGTTCCAGACCTTCACATGAGCCGCTGTTCATTGAATCAGGACCCTTAGATTTTTAGGTGGTGACATTACCTGGCGTTTCGGTGTCGAGTATGTTGGACATGACTGTATCGGAATTAACATCCTGTTGAGGACCCCAATCTGTCCACGCGTTCTCTCCGTAGTGTAGATCAGCGAACAATGCAATTTTGAATGGAGAATCGGAAGAGAATCGGAGGGATTCGTCCGAAGATGCCATGCGAAGAACGATCTCGTGGCCATGGGAGATGAGGATGATGAGATGAAAGAGGAGAAGGAAGGATGCTAAAGACATTGACAGATGAGAAGGAAACCTTCCGAATGGGTTCCAGACGTTACAATACATCGAAAGATTTCTAATGAAGCCTTGTGAGCAAGCCCGGTGGTTTGTACTTTGATTGTCATTATGAAATTACAAAAACACCCTCTGATGCTGTATCATTCAAGCACGGGACTCGGATTCGATAGTCACACTACCAGTACCCACCTCGGTACTGGTCGGTGTTTGAAAACCTATGTGGGCCGGCGATGATGTTTGTATGGAAGCGGATTGGCTGGTGTACCTCACACCTAGAGGTGTGAGTCGAGTCGAGGTGGGCCAAGCTTGGCTTGGCTTGTCAATGATGTACTCAAGTTCGAGCTCAAGCTCGAGCTTGGCCTCGAGCTCAACATTATAGCTGGGCTTGTTTGCCAAAGTTGTCGAGTCGAGTTCGAGTCGAGCTAGTGGTTCGAGTCGAGTCGAGTTTACCTCAAGTCGAGCTCGAGCTTGTTGGATGAGAGAGTAATGGATTCTGTTCTTGATCCTCATCCATTGATGAAAAATTCAAAAATCTTAGGAGAATCAAAGCAAAACCCGATGAAAAAACTAAACAAATCTTAGAATCGGATGAGGAAACTTGTAAGAACCGATCTGTTCTTGATCTTCTTCCACCAACAGAAATCCAAGTACTAGAAAAGAAACAGAGCAGAACACAGATTAAAAATCTAAGTAAAGAGCTCTAGCCAATCAGATCATTGGATTTCTTGAAGCTCTAACAAATCTGAGAAGAACCCATGTCGAATTTCTTGGATTTCTCGCCTAAGAAGTATATCTCAAGAGATTGAAATCATACTATTGTGGAGCTGAAATGAAAACTGGTGATAGTGGTCGGGGCGGGCGTGCGGCTGGCAGTGGGCAGAGAAAGAGAAGAAAGGGAAGTGGAAAGGGGTGCGTGCGTCGGGGATAAGACTCTAGAATTTATTTTTTTTTTTTTTTTAATTTTTAAGTTTAAACTTAAAACACACACACACAACACACACACACACACACACACACACATATATATATATATATATATATATATATATATATATATATATAATGTTTAATATATTTATTAATCGAGCCGAGCGAGCTCGAGTTCGAGCTTCGAGTCGAGTCGAGTTCGAGTCAAGTCGAGTTGAAATACCCCGTGGTTGAACTTGGCTTGAACTCAACTCGAGCTTCAAATAATTAGCTTGGCTCGGCTCGAATCAACCATTCAAGCCGAGTCAATCCGAGCTGACTCGAGCCGAGTCGAGCGAGCTTTTCGAGCTAGCTTGACTCGTGAACAGCCCTACTCACCCAGCTATATAGCTGCTGTAGGTACGTGTCGTGTGAAGACGAGCGCCGACGCTCCTCGAGCTTCGAGTTATACGAACGGTTTAAAGGAGATCAAAGTTACGTGGCCTACAACCACATCCAATTTTCGAGATCATTTTAGACCATTGGAAAAAAATAATCATATCCAAATCTCAAATGGACTACACCAAAAATAGGAGTGAGGATAATGACTTTCACCGTTAAAAATTTCGTAGGCCCTACGTACCGTAACATTTACTTTCCATCTAATCTGTTCATAAGGTCACAAAGACCTAGATGAAGAGGAAAATAAATAAATTCATATTGATCCAAAACTTCTGTGAACCACAAAAAGGTTTCAATGATAAACATTTAATCCCTCACTTCTTTTTGCATTGTGGCCCACTTGATCATTATATCTTCCTTATTTTTCATCTCAAGCCTTAAGACGACCTCTCAAAATGGATGGACGGTTTGGATATAACACATACCTCATTATGAGACTAATAGAACTTGCTGAGGTAAATACACCAATTATATAGCTGGTGTGTGGTACACCAGCCTATCCGCTTCCTGAAAGGTGGGTCACGACGTCATTGGCATGAAAATCAGGCTGATCCACAAATGTCATGGCCACACCATCAAATCAATGGACATCGAGCTAACTATCCCATCCAACATAGATGTGACCCACTGATTATTGGATTCGTCTGAAATTAGAAACACACGATCTTCCATGATCCTCGTACGGTCAAACCTGAGGAGAGGGCCCAGCCAGATGCCAGTGATAAATGATTAATTAGCAATGTAATTTCTGTATATTTGTTTTTTTATGCCCACTGCGATTTACTTTTTTGAAACTAAAATCGATGATGTCCTGGTGGGATATATATGGCTTATTCACGTAATCCATCCATTTTATAGGATGATAGATCCAAAGCTCAAGTGGACCACACTATCGTTAAAACCCTTTTATGACCACAATTTTTTATGACGCAGGTTACTTGAATTTTAGTTCTGCCTCTTTTTTTGGCTCATACCCTAAAATGTTAAGGTAAAACAGATAAACGGCATCGATATGTCACATATATTTTGATGGACTTCACATGTTTATATCAACCTTTTTCGAACCAAATTTAACATAATAATACCCTGAAAATCAAACCGGCCTAAATGACAATAACGAGTCATTTGCAATTATTTACCAGTATTTACGGATGAATGAAAAATCAAACACCCCCACATTTAACATGTGCAAATGACAAGTGGCTGGCAATATACACTAAAAATTCACCAGATACACACCCTCGACGGTGGGATGTGTGATGGAGATAATCCCTTTATGTGTGGACCATCAGTTGCCCACTCTCAGGCCATGATGGGAGTACAGTCATGTAGATATATTCTCCAGTACTGTAAGAGCACTGTTTGTTATAGTGCTCCTAGTGGTATCAACCAGTTTACTTGGACATTCCAATCAATAGATCTAAACCATCCATCATGTCAGTACACATTTTTATATGCTACAATGCAAAAATCATAGTGATCGTATGATTTAATCCAGCCTTTATTTGGCATTATTTTCTACGGCCATTCTGTTGCAAGACATGGATGGAATGGTTTCGCTTGCCTAAAATATGTAACTCTTTAGGGCATGTTTGGGCAATGGGATTAGAAGGGATTAGGTGGGATGGGATTCATTTGGTCCTGTGCCAATTTCACTCGATGTTTGGGAAGAATGGAAAGACTTGGAATTAGATTATATGGAATTGCATGGGTCCGTGCCAATTTCACTCAATTTTAGCAAGTTGGGTAGGTCCCACCATGATGTGGACTATATTCACACCGTCCACCCATTTTTAGCAAGTTGTGTAGGTCCCACCATGAATGGAATACTTACCGTTGAAAACTTCTTTGGGGCTACATAAGTTTTAGATTTATTTCATTTTTAAGCCCATGTCATAAAATGAGGTTACAAAACAAATGAACAGTTTAGATATAATATGTGTGTTATTCTCATTAATTTTAAATGATAGTGGGTATATCCATTGAATGTACCATCGTATTGTCAACAAAGCATGAAATTAATCTTATCCATGGCAACTGGGACAATCCCTACCATGGATAATAATTATGCTTTTTGAATCGCACCCCACCTAATCCCACCGCCCAAACACGGCCGCGGGATTGTAACAAATAGATGGACCAAATTATAAGCAATCCATGATGGCCCGTAACAAATAGATGTACCAAATTATTAATTAGAATTATTTTTGTGTAAACGATCTTGACCATCCTTGTTAAAGATAATTGATCAAATGGTTAATATTTGTAGAATAGGTATGATGTTTTCATGATAACCCATGTAATCTACGTTAGACCTAATGAACAGTCTAGATCAAACGGATCAGATTTTCAAAGTGTCCCAGTGTAACTAGGAAACTATAACAAATAGGTGAAAGGTTAATTTCGTAATTATAAAGAGATCTTCCGTCACTCGATGCCTAGTATGAGAATATTCTGCAGCATATCCTAGGCAACAGAACTCGCGTCTAGGGTGTCAATGGGCCGGGTCGGTCCTGCAAATTAGAATTTTGAGTATCGCCAGCCCGACCCGAAACAGATCAAATCCGGTCCGAGACGTACCTCAGCTCGGCCCGTTGACAGCTCGTGTCCCTCAGGAAGCGGATTAGGTGCGGTCCTGGATCACCGAACACGGTGCATCCCTTACCGTGGGGCTCATCTTGGTGTATTTAATGTATATCCACGCCATCCATCCGTTTGGGCAGATCTTTTTGTGTCACGATTCCAAAAATAAAGCAGAGCCGAGTCTTAGGTGGACCACACCACAGTAAACAGAGTTGATTGAACTTCCACCATTAAAAATTCATGTGGCCCACCGTAATGCTTATTTGCCATCCAATTTTTTGATAAGGTCACACGGACATGGATGAAGGGAAAAAATAAATATCACAAGTTTTTAAAGATAAATCATCTTTGTTTCCATTGGTGTGGTCCATTTGAGATTTGGATCTACTTCATTTTGGGAAACCTAAGTGGGACCCACCGTTATGTTTTTGAGAAATCCAATTCGTCTATCCATTTTATGAGATCATTTTAGGACATGCATACAAAAATGAGCTGAATCCAATACTCAAGTAGGCCGAAAATGTGAAGATTGAACTTATACAGTTGAAATATTTATAGGTTACAGAAGTTTTGAATCAGAATAATATTTGTGTTCTCAGCTAATACTAGTAGGAATGACGTTATGAATGGTATTGATGGCATGTAAACATCACTGTCGACCTAAAGAGGTTTCAATAGTAGGAATTTCCCTACCCCTTTTCCTTCAATTCGGCTCAATTGAGTATTGTATCCCGCTCACTTTTGATCTCAAGTCCTAAAATGGACTCAAAAAATGGATGAACGGGATGGATTTCTCACAAACATCATGGTAGGCCCCACCTAGATTTCCAGCAAACTTAGAAAATTGCATGTGTCATTAGGGGACGCAGATTGGATACTGATAGAGGTTGAGTAGCCATACTCGCTACTGAAGTGACGTCACCAAGTTACGTGGACCCCACCATGATGTATGTGTTGTATCCCCACTGTCCATACATTTGGAGAGATCATTTTAGGATATGGTCCAAAGAACGAGATAGATCCAAGGCTGGGGTGGACCCACGTACCATAGAAAACAGTGGTGAAAGTGACGCCCACCGTTGAAACTTTCAAAAGGTCCACCATGATTTTTATTTGAGATCCAATCTATTCACGTGTTAACGCAGACATGAAAGAAGGGAAAACACAAATATTAGCTTGATCGAAAACTTTTGTGGCCCTTAGAACTTTTTAATGGCGGGCATCACTCTCCCCACTATTTTATGTGGTGGGGTCCTCTAGATCTTTGGATCTGACTCATTCTTTGGATCATGCCCTAATATGATCTTTCCAAATGGATGGGCGGTGTAGATACAAAACATACATCATGGTGCGGCCCACAGAACTTGGTGACGTCACTTCATTAGGGAGTCTACTTACTCAACCCGTCAGTAGCTAATCTGTGCCCGTCATTAATTAGGGAGGTGAGGGACGCATATTGAGTCCTACCTCCGTCCGTATCTGGGAACAGGTAGGAGCTTTGAGTGGCCACCATGGTGTTTTCTATGGTCTTATCCACAACGTCCATTCATTTTTTTCATCATTTTAAGCTATTAGCCCAAAAATGTGGCATATCCAAGACAGATGTGGGCTACATAGTGGGGATTAAACCCTTACCGTTAAATAATTCATGGGGGCCAAAGAAGTTTTGGATGGAGCTGATATTTGTGTTTTCTTTTCATCCAGATTTATGTAAATTTATGAATAGGTTGGATGACAAATATAAATCACGGTGGGCCCTAGAAAATTTTCAATGGTGAGAATTATTATCACCACTACTTCCTATGGTGTGGTCCACTTGAGCCTTGTATCTGTCTAAATTTTGGTTCTATGCTATAAAATGATGCTGAAAATGGATGAACGGTGTGGATAAAACCCATACTTCACGGTGGCCACTCAAAACTCCTGCCCACCGTGATAATAATTTGGTAGCCCCAGGAAGATTTTAATGGTGAGAGTTCAATCAACACTGTGTGGCCCACTTGAGATTTTGATCTACCTTAGTTTTGGGTTCATATCATAAAATTATTTAAAAAAATATATGGACAACATGAATTTATCACTAACATCTTGGTGGGACCCACCTAGCATCCCAGCGGGAGAATTTCATGTGAAAAAGCTTCCGCCGCATCCTTCGGAGAGTTAGAGAATAGAGTGAAGAGACGTGCGAGAAAAGGAAACTCGCTCTTTTAAACTCGCGTTAAGAGCGCCTTCATCCAGACTGTCTACCTTATCCGATGGTTGATAGGAAGGTTCGCACATAATGACATGCGAACCAGTGCGTAGCTGAACGTTCCTATATATATATATATATATATATATATATATATATATATATATATATATATATATATATATATATATATAAATGCTCACCAGTGCACCTTCTTACGTGAGCACCGTGTGCAGATTTGCACACGTATCATGAACAAAGAATCTGAACAGTCCACATGATGCGTCACCACTTGAAACCTGCCGGCAAAAGTTTCAGCCCGATACAAAACTCTAGTGGGCTGTAGCAAAGAGAAATGCAAATCAACGGAGGAAACTGTTTCCTTCTTCCATAGCCCACCAGAGTATTGTATCAGGATGAAAGTTGGATTCGCATGGTTCCAAGGAGTGCCGCATCACATGGACCGTTCAGATTCTGCGTTCATGTGCTCACCTAAGAAGGTGCGCAGGTTAGCATTCCTCTCTGTATAATATTTATTAAACAATCCTATCCATCTGATCAGTGGCCTAAGATAACAGTGTGGTGGTTTGCGAGTTCGTAGCTTTGCTTTCATTTCCCAGCGAGGCGAGTTTTCCTGTGACTCGGCTCAAAATCCCATCTAGTTGAGTTGACTCAGCGGAGTTTCAAGTTTTAGTCACTGAGTTTTGGAACTGTGGTACTGTGGAGAGGTTGCTATTCCTATATGATATTACGGTTTTTCCCGCTCTACCGTACCGAATGTTTTTCGAGGGATCAGTGGCTTTATGACTGTTATAACGGTCTTAATTGGCCGTTATCAAAACCGTTAATGGCCTTGAAGTTACGCACCTGGGTTTTCTTTCTCAAGCAAGGTGGACATGGCCCTGGTGGAGTTGATGTCTTGTTGGGGACCCCAGTCTGTGGAAGTAGCTTCTCCATAGTGCAAGTCTGCAAACAAAGCAATCCTGAACGTTGAATCTGACGAGAATTTGATGGGATTTTCTTGGGTGTCTTGGCCGTTGGATTGGATGGCCAAGATGATGGAAAGGAAGGAGAATAGAAGGGCAATAATACAACGGTTTGGAGAAGATGCAAATAGCAATTTCATGGTTTTTGTTGATGACATCTTTGCTTAGATTGATTTGCCATTGGAGTTATATAGAAGAAATATGGTCCTCGACCAGAGGATATACACAGTGTACAAGGATTTCAGTTTTTATAAGAGGGCCCCACAAAGAAATTATTCATAGGACAATCCTAACCGTTCAATCTGTGGCAAATAATAGTAGGTTACCAGGATCACAGTAACAGTCAACTTTCAATTGAAAATCACTGGATGATTAACGGTTATGATATGGCCGTATCAAAGGGATTACCTGGGCATCGTCCATTCACCTCAAGGCCAAATGGTCTAAGACCAACGAAACGTAGGGACGCAACTGTGCGAAGGCGTGTCTTCTCAGTCGCGACTGAGGCTCGAGCATCAATCGCTCATTACTGGCCGTAGGATTAGAAAAGTAATACGAGATTCTGCCTTTGGCGGTTTCTATAACCGACTTTAAAAAAAAACAAAAGATTTTCTTCGGAAAAATAAAAAAATAAAAAATCTTCCCACTTCTCTCTATCCAATTTACTTTATCATCCGCATTTATTATACCTCATCTGGTTGGTATCACCGAAGCGAAAACGCATGCTTTTTTAGTAGGATTACGGTTGTCACTCAGTTCCGGTTTGTTTTCCGTCATGTGTGTGAGCTCGGATGTGTGTTAAAATCGATAAAGCAGCTCAATTAAAATCAAATCAGTTTTCGACGAGTGTTGGAATAAGCAGAAATGTCCCGTGAGAATATATATGATTAGATTTTAAGAAAATTGGTCACTTATTCAACTACTTTTACAATTTTGCAATGATCGGGTAACGGTTGGATGGTGGGGTTTTTCTTTCAAAGATGCACCGTACTTTACCTTAAAAAAAAAAAGAGGACTTTTTAGAATAAGAATGCAATCCAACAAAAGGAAAAGCTAACAATTTGTTGTTGAGAGCAACTGCAAGAATGTCTTTTGAAAAAACTGATTGATATTTGAGAAGGCTCGAGATCAAGTCCAACGTATGAGCATAAACTTGTATTATAACTAAGAACTAAAAATTACTACTATCGGATCTTCGCTACCCGTATGATACTTAATATAAAGATAAATTTTGATTGGTATTGCATTAGTTATTGTTTTTGTTAGGTTGTAATTTTCTCTTTAGATTTCCTCTCCTAATTATAGATTTTTATTGCATAACTTATTCTTCTAAATATTTATATCATTACTCCAGCAGTTATGATAGTCGATAAGTCCTCCAGATCAATCTTTTTGATACGTTTATTCTTCATGACATTGTTCATCTTCTTTTGACCAAACTCTGTTTTTTTTTTTAGTCGCTACTTGTTCATCGGCCACACATCGGCCGCATTACATTTGACAGTCTTTTGATGATGTGTAGTATTAATCCCCTACTAATTAAGATTCCGTAAAAAACACTCCAAGTATTTTGAAGATCTTTTCATTTATACCTTTTTATCTCTCCTACAACGCCACATGTCGCTCTCTCATTGGCTATAATGGGGATTGCCATAAATAGGGTACAACATGCACAATAATAATCTCTAAGGGCCCACCATGTGGTCATTGTGACATCCAATCCCTTTATCTAGTGCATTTCCTTGGATCAAAAAATCGGCCAGATCACAACTCAAGTCCACTGTACACCATAACAAACAATGGGATGGAACACTGACCAGAGTTTTATGTGCGTGGCTACCATTATGTTATATCTTTCATCAATAATCCATTAATCAAGTGTTACTCACAAGGTGAAAATAAAATACAAAAATCAACCTGATAAAAAATTTCAGGCAAGTCACATAGGCAAAAACATTTAGGCTCAATTTTTTTATTGTTTCCATTGGTATGGCCAATCTAAAGAGGTTTGCTAGAGCACACCTAGTATTGCAATGATACATGAAAGGTCTCTACTAGCTAGATTTGGGTATTTCTAAAGGCACATTGGCGAGCTTAGATTTGGAATGCATTGAAATCCAAATCACAATTACAACGGAATCAAAGTAATTCCAAATTCTCATTTGTGTTTGGTTAAAATGCAAAGCCAAATCCTTAATTTGGAAGCTTGTATTTGGAGGGCATTGGAATTCTTAGGTATATTTACATGACTTAGATTTGATTAATTAAATCAGCTTTCACTGCAGGTTACGGGGTTGCTTCCAATAATATTGCAGAACTCTGCGCCATTCACGACGGGATGCTAATCTGCTTGGGAAGAGGATTTGACAAGGTTGTTGTTGAGTCGGATTCAGAGTTGATGATTCACTGCCTCTCTAACCATGCCACGGCCCATTGGAAGTGGAAACCATGGCTGAATAGAATCAACCGATTACGTCAGTTGGAAAACTTTGTTTTTGCTCACATTCTAAGAGAAGGTAATGGCCCGGCAGATGGTTTGGCGCGGGAAGGAAGCCGCCTTCAACAATCTTTAGATATCCAACGTTTGGATGGTTCAGATAATTCTATAATATGATTTTAGTGTTCAGCCGATAATTAAATTATTTTGAAGTATCATCCCATGCCATGCGTCTAGTGGATTAGTAACCTAGAGACACATTTATTACATGCGACTCTCCTACTCTTAAAAAGGAGGCAAAAAAAGATATTTTCTTTGGATTATACCCTAAGATTTCAAAACATACCAAAAAGGTAAATTTTAAATAGCTCTGATTCCATTTACCTCCAAATCCAAGGCCGCCAAATACAAAAAACAGCTATTTGAATTTGAAATACACCCATTTACCACACCGGGGTATAAGTGATCCAAACAGTACTTCTCTTGGGTTGCATATTCTTGAAAAAGCTTTTAGAATGAATATTTGTACCCTTTGAATTTATGCAGGCTATGATGATAATCCACATTGAAATCAAAAGAACCAAAGTATTGAGGGACTGAAATAGTTTGATTAAAAGCTTTTACTTGTTTTCTATCCACCTTACAAAGTTACGTATAATTTGACTGAAAAGCTTTTACTTGTTTTCTATCTAAAAAGATCAATATTTCGGCCCTTTGATTATATGCAGGAAATCAAAAGAACCAAAGCATCTAAGGACTGGAATAATTTGATTAAAAGCTTATACCCGTTTTCTATCCACCGCATGGTTTTATGTCTCTCGCCTGCCACTTTTTTGTCTTTTGGTGATTGGTGGAGGTTTGGATTCTTTTCTCTCACCTGCCTTTTTTGTTTTTGTCGATTGAAATGTACTGGAGAACATTAGCACGTCCCTATCACCATCCCAAAATTCTCCATCTATTATCTTCCTAAACCCATTGTAATATACAACTTCATAATGGGCTATAACTTAAAAATCACACAAATGGTTTTTTCTTGTTGAAATATAAATATGAACATAGTTGAATAGGTGGGACTTTTGGGCCTATCATACATTAAAGACCCAAGGCTCAATACACATTTTGTACACGGTGAGATAGAATATAAAATTAGGGTTAGAGGGCTGCAACCTCTCTCAGCATATCATCCTTTTTTTTCGTTCTTGCATTGATTGTATAGATTCCACAATCATTGCTGCAATTTTACATGGTTCAGAGTGGTAAAATGGTTTAATCATTCTTTCTGAAGTTTTGATCCTCGTCGTAGTCAAGAAGAACCAAATTCAGTTGGTTTACAATCATAAATAGGTTCTGTTGGGAAAAAATAGTACAAGTCAAGAGACTCGGATATGGAATGGACCAACTCTACTTACACCGCTGAGGATCCCGAGGCAACAAGCTTGACCGAGGGACAGATGCTAAAAGCCTAAAAGAGAGACTTAGCTCGGATTATAAGGAATGCATCTTGACCGAGCCTTACAAAGTCCAGAACCATAAGGCATAATTCATGAGATACACAAAGTTGACCCGATAAACAAACGAGGCAACAACACCTAAAGAGACCGACTAAGGCTCAAAACTCAGAAGCCACGCGACCAACCATAAAACTGACCCACTTTGAGGTCGGCTACAGAGTCAGTAATCGGATTAAGAAAGCACACTGATTATGGATCAGTTTCATCTCATCCGACAGAGGGCAAGTGGCTCTACCTTTTATAGCCAGCCGAGACTCGCTCATCAGCAGAGTCGGCCAGGCCTGATCTAAGTAAGGTAGAAATGGTGTAAAATAGAACACCTTCTCGAAAATCCAGTAAAAAGATCCCCGATCCCGAATATCTCGGGATCGGCCGGAGTCCAAAATTGGATTGGCGCCGAATCCCCAAGATATCAGCAAAAGAATCCTGGCACGATGAGATCCTCCCCTTCCTATAAATATGAAAGACTTCGAGGATGAAAGGTACGTAAAAACTCTCTCCTAGAACCCTTTAATACGATCATAGTCCTGACTTTGGCATCAGAGGGTCCCCAGCTCTAACCAGGGTCTCCCTTGTCTTCTTCCTATGCAAGTAAAAGATAGAAGAAGGGCGCACCAGTTTTTTGCATCAACAGTTTAGGCGCCGTCTGTGGGATACGATACGAAAAGTCGTTTTCCTAGCTCCATCGAAAAGCTTCAAATAGATCTCCAATGGCAAGAACAAGGAGAACCGTCCAGAACGAGCCTAATGAGGTCACTGTCACTGGACCACCGGTGACAGAAGGCTCGCCGAGAACGAATGGAGCACAAGGGGCCCAGAACCGACCCGATAACCAACAAGATTCCGTGGCTTGTCCAGCAACCTCCGTTTCAACCAGGCATACTCAACGGAATCGATGAAACAAAAGGTTAGATAAGGAAGTCCAAGAACTCAGGACCGATAAGAACTACATGAAGCAAATGCTGGAACAGATCCATCGCCAGCAAGTTCAGTTGCCTCAGCATAACGATGGTCGAACAAATGCCCCACGACAATTCGCCAATCCTTAGCCCGTTGCTCCACGATCTGTTTCTCAGCAAAGCCAACACCAGGGTCCGGCCGAGCTTGCACCCTCTCATTCCGTGACCGCCCCACTACCTGCCACCGATCTTCGACACAAAATAGATCGAAGAAGGCACAGCAGGCCTCCGGTCGAGGGTACGGCTGACAGCGACGAACCCTGGAAAGTTGATATCCATGACCTACGAAAGGAAGTGCGGGAGGAAATCGTAGATATGAAGCAAAACCGCAATGTAAATCAAACAAGGCCCAAGGCGAAGGCATCCCCATTCACATAAGAAATTATGCAAGCTCGACTACTGGAACGATTTCGCCTTCCTCAGATCACGCCCTTCACCAACAAAACCGATCTAATCAAGCACATTGAGTCCTTTCAGACTTATATGGAATTGCACGATGCCTGGGATGCTGTGATATGTCGAGCCTTCTCCGTCACTTTAGCCGACATAGCTCGGCTTTGGTTCAAACAGTTAAAGCCAAAGTCTATCAGCTCGTTCACAGAGCTCAGCGATGCTTTCCTCACCAATTTCATCGGTGGGAAGAAAAAGTTAAAGCCATCTGCGCACTTGAACAATATAATCCAAAAAGAGGGAGAACTACTGAAGGATTATATCAAGTGCTTTAACTTCGAGTCGCTCCAAGTCCGGAAACATTCGGACGAGACAACCCTTAACTCGATTATGCAAGGAGTCAGAGATAGGCCGTTTCTTGCATCCTTGGACAAGAACCTGCCTACTACTCTGACCGAATTCATGGCTCGGTCAGATAAGTATGAGGACGCTGAAGAAACTCGAATCCTGTATGAGGTCGCTCAAAACGCAAAAGCCCCGACCAAAGAGTTAGTGAAAAAGGAAGTTAACTCGGCTAGTGGTAAGAAGCGTAAAGACGATCGGTCCCATGACGAATGTAGGTCGGGTAAGCGTCCTGACCACAAATTCTCAACGTACACTCCGCTTAATAAGCCACAAGAGCAGGTATTGATGGAAATCAAGGGCGAAGGATTTGTCAATTGACCAGATAGACTCCGGAGCAATCCGAATCGACGGAATATGAGTAAGTACAGCCATTACCATCGTGATGATGGGCACAATATTAGTGATTGCTATCACTTGAAAGAAAAAAACGAGAGGCTCATCCGAGAAGGTCGTCTCAGAGAGCATGTAGAAAGAACTGGGACGACGGAAGTACGCTCAGATGACAACTGACCCATGAAAGAAATTCGAACTATTGTCGGTGGTTCTCGAGGCGGAGGCGACTCAAACAACGCTAAAAAAAAATTGCACAAGGAGCATCAGTTGACCTGTGTCCGAGATCCTGATTTTAACTCGACCTTCAAAAGAGAGGAAAATGGAAAAATACTGCATAACGTTTATCGACAAAGACGCTCGGGGTATTCATCATCCACATGATGATGCCTTAGTCGTCACCCTCACTATAGCAAACCGCAAAGTGTTTTGTATTCTCATTGATACAGGATCATTTGCAGATGTACTGTTCATTCAAGCATTCGATAAAATGGGCGTCGAATGATCAGCATTACGGTCAATCCTAACCCCATTAATCAGATTCTCGGGTGGACAAATCCTTCTTGAAGGGGTCATTTCACTGCCACTCACTGCTAGGAATTCTCTGCATCAGGTGACGGTTATGGTTGACTTTTTGATAGTCGATCAACCATCAGTCTACGACGCCATCCTTGGTCGACCTTCCCTATGTCTTCTCCAAGCTATCAAATCGATGTACCATCTCTCCATGAAATTCCCGACCGAGTCGGGAGTAGGAGTTGTCAAAGGTGACCAGCAGGACGCAAGGTGCTACTATGCGACGGTCGTAAAAGCTCTATCCGATGTAACCACGATCGAATCGCTGGACCCTCGAGCCGAGACTCACGAGAGAGGTCAACTGTAGAGGACCTCATCTCAATACCTTTGGTTGAGACAAACGAGTCCAAGACGATCTGGATTGACTCATCTTTGCAGTCGCCCTTGAAAGATAAACTGGTATCTCTACTTCGATGATATGCTAACGTATTTGTGTGGAGCTATGAAGACATGTTGGGGATCGATCCTTCGATGATGACTCTTCGCCTCAATTTCGACCCTAACTATCGACCGATCCAACAGAAGCGACGACCCCTGGGCCCTGAAAGGTATGCCATCATCGAAGAAGAAGTCAGCAAGCTCCTCAAGACTAAATTCATCGAGGAGATTATTATCCAGGATGGGTAGCTAATGTCGTACTCGTTAAAAAAGTCAACGGGAAGTGACGAGTCTGTATTGATTATACCGACTTAATCAAAGCCTGCCCAAAGGACAGCTTTCCTCTTCCGAGGATCGATCAATTGGTAGACAGCATGGCAGGACACGAACTTCTTAGTTTTATGGATGCTTATTCTAGATATAATCAAATTGTAATGCATCAATCAGAAATATCTAAGACTACCTTTGTCACTGACAAAGGTCTTTATTGTTACCGTGTGATGCCATTTGGCCTAAAGAATGCAAGAGCAACCTACCAGCGGTTAGTGAAAAAAATGTTCGCTCGGCAAATCAGCCGAACCATGGAAGTGTACATTGATGATATGCTCGTCAAAAGTATACGTGCGGCTGATCATATTGTCGACCTAGAAGAAATGTTCCTTATCCTTCGTAAATATCAGATGAAGTTGAACCCGAGTAAATGCGCCTTTGGAGTAAGCTGGGATAAATTTCTCTAGTTCCTACTCAGTCAGCGAGGGATCGAAACAAACCCAAAAAAATTAAAGCATTACTCGACATGGAATCTACAAAAATGATTAAAGATATACAAAGACTGACTGGACAAGTAGCCGCACTCAATCGCTTCCTTTCCCGAGCTACCGATAAATGCCTTCCGTTCTTCAAACAACTGAAGGGACAACAAACGGTAGATTAGACGGAAGAATGTGAAGCAACGTTCCAGCAATTAAAGTCATTTCTCAGATCCCCTCTCCTCCTATCAAAGCCCGAGCCTGGGGAAGCCTTACTGTTGTATCTGACAATCCCAACGCAGCCGTAAGCTCGGCCTTGATACGTGAGCATGAAGGGAAGCAATTACCGGTGTATTATGTCAGCAAAGCACTACTCCCTGCCGAGACACTAGATCCACCGCTGGATAAAGTGGCCCTAGTATTAGTTGTCTTCAAGACGACTTCGGCCATACTTTCAAGCGCACACCATTATCGTCGTAACTGACCTCCCACTACGCCAGATTCTACAAAAACCGGAAGCTTCCGGCCACATAACAAAGTGAGCAATTAAGCTTAGTGAATTCGACATTCAATACAAGCCGAGGGTAGCAATCAAAGGACAGGCTGTTGCCGACTTCATAGCTGAAGTTACCCCACAAGCCGATCCACCTACCGAGCTTGTAAACGAGCCATCTAATCAGCCGATGACTACAACTCCCGGCATATCGCCCGACCCACCCCACTGACAGCTTTACGTGGATGGCTCATCCAACTTTAAGATAAGCGGGGTAGGAGTCGTATTGAAAACTCCCGATCAAACCTACATGCAATATGCCTTAAGACTTGGATTTCAAGCCTCGAACAACACAGCAGAATACGAAGCCTTATTGCTCGGCCTTCGCCTAGCAGCGAAACTTCCGATTAAACCTACATGCAATCTGCCTTAAGACTTAAATTTCAAGCCTCGAATAATACAGCAGAATACGAAACCCTATTGCTCGGCCTTCGCCTAGCAGCCAGTTTGAGTGTTACTCATCTCAATGTATTCAGTGACTTGCAACAGGTCGTCAATCAGGTTACTAGCGTGTATAAAACACATAAAGAGCAGCTGAAAGCCTACATAAAGAAAGCCAAAGAGTTGATCGACGATTTTCAACGATGTATTGTTACTTGGATCCCCCGAGCAGAAAATGCTAAAGCCGACCTATTGGCAAAACTTGCCTCTGCCGACGAAGATGATATACCCAAGTTCGTTCCAATCGAGTATGTCGCTAAGCCGAGCATCAACGACCCACCTAGCTCAACTGTACACTCGATAGATTTGGAACCTACTTGGCTTGACCCGATCGTCCAATATCTCGACAATGGAAAATTGCCTGAGGATCGCGCTGAGGCCCAACGGTTGAAAATCCGAGCCTCCCAGTACACCATTCTCAACGGTGTACTATATAAGAAAGAGTTTTTCACTCCTTTTTTACGCTATCTAAGACACGACAAGGCTAACTATGTACTGAAGAAAATTCATGAAGGGATTTGTGGAAATCACTCGGAAGGACGGTCGCTCACACATAAGGTTTTGCGGCAAGGATATTACTGGCCAACCATTCAACACGACGCTCGCAAGTTCATCCAAAATTGTAACAAATGCCAATGATTCACGGTCATTCCGAGACAACAACCAGAGGATCTGACCCTAATGGCCGGTCCTTGTTCCTTCGCGCAGTGGGGGATCGACATCATCGGACCGCTCCCTTTGGGGAAAGGTCAAACAAAGTTTTCCATTGTCGCGGTGGACTACTTCACCAAGTGGGCTGAAGCCGAGCCATTAGCCAGGATAACCGAATAAAAGATCATGGATTTTGTCTGGAAAAATATCATCTCCCGATTCGGGATACCTCGGACCATTATTACCGACAACGGGAAGCAGTTCGACAATAAGTAGTACCGAGAGATGTGCGACAATCTCGGAATAAGGAACGCCTATTCGTCCCTCCGTTATCCTCAGATGAATGGACAGGTCGAGGTAGTCAACAAGATCATCAAACAACATCTCCGAACCAAACTCGAACGAGCTAAAGGAGCGTGGGCCGAAGAACTTCCTAAAGTACTGTGGGCATATCGAACTACCACTCGAACGGCCATGGGAGAGACTCCTTTCTCCCTTGCGTATGGATCGGAAGTCATCACTCCAGTCAAGATCGGACTACCTTCTACTCCAGTCAGTTCGTTTAACAAATAAGACAACGAAGAACTACTGGCTCTCGGACTCGACCTCTTAGAAGAACAAAGGGAAAGGGCTCGACTATGGATGGTAGCTCGGCAACAACAAGTAGCTCGGTTCTACAATGCTCGAGTCAAGGTTAGACAATTCTAAGCTGGGGACATGGTCACCCGAAAGATGTTCCTGAGCACAAAGGAAGTTGGTGCGGGTACACTAGGACCCAATTGGGAAGGACCTTATATTGTCTCAAGCACCATCCGACCTGGAACATATCAGTTGGAAGATCTAACTGGGTAATTACTCTCCCATCCATGGAATGCCGAGCATCTAAAAATCTACTATCCCTAGGTTGGCCATTGAGCAATTGATTAAATTCGATTATCAGACCAGCAAAGAATGAAAAACATGTAAACTGAGTTAAATGAATGTGAAAATCCAAGTATCATTCATCAGTATGAGTATTACATTGGATTACATTAGTTCCTACTTTAGAATTACATTGACAAAGTAACAAGGAAAAACGCAAAAAAGATAGTCGGCCGAAATAAGCGATGTTTCCTCTGGTTGCAGATGCTCTTGAGTCCAGCTCGAAGCCTGGTGTGCTTGAAGTGAACCACGCTTTGCAATCCAAAATTAGCTTCAAGATTCACCAGGAGCTAACTTGGGAGGTGGTCCAGATTCAGCTGTTGCTGCCACTCAGGGCAACCACTGACACCACCTCAGGAGCAACCTCGGAAGTAACCTCAAGGTCAGTTGCCACTGTACCAGCCGACCCAGCTGCCCCAGCATCCGGACCATCAAACCCAGAGCCACTCTCGTTGAATCCCGAAAGATCAAGTTCAGGGAAGGACAACTTCATTAGGTCCATGCACTTGACATAGTCATCCTGATACAAGCGGTCCCGTTCGTCTAAGTACTCACAGGATTCAAGATAGGCCTCTACAGCCTGGGCCTTGGCATGAGCAAGGGCAACCTTAGTCTCGGTCTTGAGCCGAGTCAACTTCTCTTCGGAGGAAGTATGAGCCTGAAGATTTCGCAGACTCTCCTCTTGGGCCTCTTACGATTCGAGGCCAAACGAGCACTCTCGGCCTTGGCCTCCTCGGCGGCCTTCCTGATAATCCCTAAGTCGCCAGTCATTATGTTGAGCCGAGTTACAGCAGCGGCAAGTTGTGCTTCCGCCTCCCCAGCCCGCTTCTGAGTGTTGGTCAGATCCGAGCCAGCCCTGGGTGCACAAGGGACAAACTGCAAAGAAAAATGTAAGGTCGACCAAGCCTGAGGAAACCGACAAAGCAAGCGCAAAGTTCAACTCTTACCTCGAGAAGCATCTTCGCCATATGGGAGAGAGTTCGCCTCGGGGAAGCCACAAAGAGGGCAGCGAAGTCCTTTTCTGCTCCTCCTTAACGGCCATGGGAGATCGCCTAAGGGAGCATATCCTTAACGGCCCGTTGGAAGATCGACGTCTCCTATTGAGTTGTCTCCCCTCCTGGGGGCTCCTCCCTCTGTTCCTAAGCCGGCTCTGCAACAGATCCTGGCTCAGCGACCCCTTGGGACTCAGGGGCCACCGCGTCCACCACTCTTGCCCCTTCCTCTGACTCAGGAACTATCACGGTTGGGATAGCAGGGGCAGTTTGCCCCTTAGTCTTCGAGACCTTCTTCAGCCTCTTCGGAGGCCGATGCTCTGACCTTACGGGTCCTTCATTTTCGAAAGCAGACGAAAGAAGGGCCGAGCCTTAGTCATCTCTACATCAACCACAAGACAAGTCAAACAAGAATAAAAGGGAATAAAGAATGACAGCTAGAAAGTACTTGTAAAGGCCAAGTCCAAACCCGATTCAAAAGGCGCTTTGGTTGGAGAAGCCTCTTCCAAGACCGTTGCTCCTCACTCAACGCCTTCAGATCTTTAATCCGAGTTAAAGTGCCAACTCCGAGGCTCGACCTTCGTTCGGGAATATCTGCGGAATACACACAGTCAGACTCAAAGACTTAAAAGTATGAGAAGATAAAAAAAAAAAAGATCACATGCCGAGTCACCTGCTTGGGAGAACACCTGAGGAATGCGAGATTCGATGGGCCCTGGCTCGGTAGTCTCCCAGCGACCACACGCCCAGAACCATCTATCTCTCCAATGCTTGTTGGAGGTAGGAGGGTCGATTATCAAGCATACAAGCAGTACCAACCGGGTCTGTTGCGAGTTCGGCCGTACTTGGAACAGATAGAGGAAGTCGTCGATGGTCAGTGGGGCTGCTCCATTTCAAACCCATAACACCGCACACCTGAACAAGTTCCTCCACCCATTCGGAACTATCTACCAAGGTGTTATCCGGAGTCGGAAAAATAAATCCCGAGCTATCCCCTAAAGGGGCAGACGCAAGCCGCACTGTAAAGCGACCTGAAAAATTGTAACCATCCCAACAGGCTAACGGTCAGGCAATTCACTCGGAAGAGAGAGGCGAAGAATGACTGAGTCTAGGACTTGGTACCCAGCCCTAATCTTGTCCAGTTCTGCCTCGGTTAAAATCAAGGGAACAAGACCCTTTTGCTTGTCCTCAGCCTCCTCTCCCTCGGTTGTAGACTCAGTAGCATTTGCCGATTTTCGGGTTGCGACTGACTTACTAACTCCTTCGGCCGTCTCACCCTTTTCTTCCGCTTCCTCCTCAGGAGGATTGGGCCTGCCAGGGGTAATCATCAACATTGCCCCTTCGCGAGAGGAACCCGCTGGAACTGGACGCTCTGCTGAAGGTCCAGCCATCCTTTCGGAGTGTTGGAAAGCGACATTGACGTCTACAGCCATCTCTGTCAGCAGTGAAGGTGATTCCAAAATGTCCCAAAAACGCTTCGCTTCACCTTCATCACCGAAAGCTCCCTCCCGGGGGCTCAAGGAACCTTGCATTGCCACTACAATTGAAAGCAAAAGGGAGAAAGAGAGTTAAAAACTCACCACAGGCAGCGAGAGTAGCTGAGAAAAAGGTGGAACGTGGAAGCGAGGGCGAAATTGGTGAAAAATGGTGAAAAAATGGAGGAAAATGTGCACGCAAAATTGGGAGAAAGAAATGCATCCTGCTCCCCCTTTTATAGTCTTACCACATGGCAAGAGCATTTAAGGAGGAGTCAAGTCGACGCCTTCTTCGACTCGCCCGCCGGACACGTGGCGCGCTTCAGATGACGCGAGCGTCATTCTTGCCACGTGTTTGGCTCTTATAAGGTGAAAAGATGTCCTAACGGCTTCCCGCTCGTGTGGCCTCCATCAATGAATCGACGGATGTTTTGAACGATACAGGACGCCTGCAAGCAATAAATGCTCCATCATTAAGTCAGCCCTATTCAAGCCGACTCAACAACTCTCTACTCCTTAGCGTCAACAAAGTTGATGCAAGGAGTAGGGGGGCTTACCGTTGGGGAAAAATAATACAAGTCAAGAGACTTGGCTATGGAATGAACCAACTCTACTGACACCGCTGAGGATCCCGAGGCAATAAGCCTGACCGAGGGACGGATGCCAAAAGCCTAAAAGAGAGACTTAACTCGGATTATAAGGAACACATCTTGATCGAGCCTTACAAAGTCCGCTGAGGATCCCGAGGCAATAAGCCTGACCGAACCATAAGGCATAATTCATGAGATGCACGAAGTTGACTCGATAAACGAGGCATAACACCTAAAGAGGCCGACTAAGGCCCAAAACTCAAAAGCCACGCGACCAACCATAAAACAGACCCACTTTGAGGTCGGTTCAGAGTAGGTAATCGGATTAAGAAAGCACACTGATTATGGATCAGTTTCATCTCATCCGACAGAGGGAAAGTGGCTCTACCTTTTATAGCAAGCCGAGACTCGCTCATCAGCAGAGTCGGCCAGGCCTGATCCAAGTAAGGTAGAAACGGTGTAAAATAGAACACCTTCTCTAAAATTCAATAAAAAGATCCCCGATCCCGAATATCTCGGTATCGACCGGAGTCCAAAATTGGATTGGCGCCGAATCCCCAAGATATCAGGAAAAGAATCCTGGCACGATGTGATCTTCCCCTTCCTATAAATATGAAAGACTTCGAGGATAAAAGGTACGCAGAAACTCTCTCCTAGAACCCTTTAATATGATCTTAGTCCTGACTTTGGCATCAAAGGGTCCCCGGCTTTAGCCAGGGTCTTCTTCCTGTGCAGGTAAAAGATCAAAGAAGGGCACACCAGTTTTTTGCATCAATTGGTTCATTACAAATTGGTGTTTTGATCGGCTGAAGTTATCGTTTCTTCTTATCTTTCATCAAGAACTGGTTGGGTTCTTCTATCATTGTAATGCCATACGAGCTTTACCATTATCAGCTTTGGTGTTCCTGGTTCAGTTAGATCTAGTGTGAATCTAGTTCATTTTGTTCATGTTGGTAATTATGAGGCATATATGACATTCGGCAACTGAGTGTGAAGGTGGTCGACTTGGATCTTGTGATGCATTTGCGGTGAGGCCAACAAGTGTATGACATGTACAGCCTCTTAATGCTCCACCAAGTACCATACTAAGGGCCTGTTTGTTAATGCTGAATTTTTGTACTTGACGCGGAATTCAGAAAATGTTCCATGTTTAGTTGTGTTTGTTAATGCATGAGAACGAAAGCGCTCCACGATTTTATGTTGAAATTTATCCGTGATGGGAGTCCTTTACGTTGAAATTTTTCTGTGATGAGAGTTTAGCTTAACAGGGAATGAAGAATACCCTATGTGATTATTATTTTTTTAATCCAAAATTGTCCTTCGGGTGAGAGATTTTCTCACACATCCCAACTTTTAACATGGGGCACTTCTCTGAGTCCACCATGATGTATGTGTTTCATCCATTCCATTCATCCATTTTTAAAGATCATTTTAGGGCTTGATACCAAAACTGAGAGGAATATAAATCTCAGGTGTACCACACCACAGGAAAACAATAGTGATTGGATATCCACCATTAAGATTCTCTTAAGGCCCAACGTATTGTTTATTTGACATCCAATCTGTTGAACCCAAATGAACGGAAAAAAGCAAATATCAGGTTGATCTATAATTTCTGTGGCCCAAGAACTTTTCAACAGTGGGTCAATTCACAAGGTTTCCTATGATGTGGTCCACTTGAGCTTTGGATATGCTTCAATTTTGGAATCATGTCCTAAATGAGCTGATAAAACGTATGTACGGCGTGGATAAGACATACATGACGGTGGGACACGCTATAGTGTATTGAGTAACTAAGGATGTTACCATGTGCATCTAGATTATTGCATACAGTGGGGTCCACCATGATATATGTGTCTTATCCATGCTATCCATCAGTTTTATCATCTCGTTTTAGAGCATATGTAGAAAATTGAAACATATCCAAAGCTCATGTCAACCACACACGGGAAACAGTGGGGATAATGATGTGCACCGTTGAACCTGCCTAGGGCCAATAGTTTAGAATTTAATTTCTTGTTATTTCCTTTATTTCCTTTCAGTTTGAGTTTTTTATATTTAAATTGTTCTAGTAAGGTTGTCCTGCCATAAACCCTTGGTTTTTATGGTGCAAGGTTGTCCTTAGAACAACATTGGTATCAACCTCTCTATTTTATTTGAAGATTGCTTTACATTTCAGTATTGTGATTTGTTTAAAGTTCTATCTTTCATTCAATTGTTTATAAGGCTATCTTATTCATTTAAATTTCGCTGTTAAAGTTTTAATTTGGCATAGTCCTATTCACCCCCCCTTTAGGACATATAACTAGGCCTTTTCAAGTGGTATCAGAGCCTAATAGCTCATTTTAATTGTTATTTGGATTTATTTCCTGAGCTAATCGATCTAAGCTATTTATAAGATGTCAAATTTTGATAGCCTTTCAGTCACTAGGTCTCCACCATTTGATGGCTCCAACTATGCCTATTGGAAAGCCAGGATGAGGATTTTCCTCAAATCAATGGATGAGAGTGTGTGGCAAGCCACAGTGACTGAATGGATCCCTCCTACCACTGAAGTGACTGGATCGATGGATCAAAATCAATGAGAATATTACCTTATTTTTCTTGGACCACACTTCAGAAAAGTGAGAGTAGTGCCAATGTAAAATCACTAAATGCAATCACTTGCGCACTATCACCAGATGAGTTCAAAAGAATTATATCTTGTGATACTACAAAGCAAGCTTGGGATATTTTAGAAATGACACACGAGGGTACATCAATTGTCAAGAAGTCTAAAGTCCAAATCCTCACAACTAAATTTGAGGAAATACATATGGAGGAAAATGAAATGTTCATGGACTTTTATACTAGACTGAATGACATTGTAAACTCTATGTGGGGTCTTGGCGATAAAATCTCAGAAAGTAAAGTGTGTGCAAAGATACTACGCTCACTACCTGAACGGTTCAACTCAAAGGTGACTGGGATCCAGGAACTTCGTGATATGGACAATATGAGGGTAAAAGAATTAGTTGGGTCTTTACAAACCTATGAGTTAAACTTTAAAGCTCCTAAAGGTACATCTATAGCCCTTAAGTCTTCCAAATGTATTTCTCAGGAAAATTCTGAAGATGATATGGCTCTCTTAGCGAAAAAGTTTTACAAGATTTTTAAAAGTAAAAAGAGGGTTGACTTTCAAAAATCAAATGATAAGAAGAGATCTAAATCTAGATCTAAATCTTGGAAATCTTTGAAATATAGTCAATGTTACAACTGCCAAGAATATGGGCATCTAGCAAACAAGTGTCCTAAAAAGGACAAACCTAAAAAGAAAAGAATGTTGGCTACTTGGGATGAATCTTCTGGCACTGAAGCCTCTTCTGAATCAGAAGATTCTGAAACCGAGTAAGGTAATGAAGTCAAAGCCCTTATGACTCTAGCCAAGTTCACTTTTTCAGATCATGATGATTCAACCAGTGAAGAAAATCTGAATAATGATCATGAAAATGAAGAAGATCTTCAAGATGCTTACAATGCCCTATACAAGGAAAGTTGTAAAATTGTCGTAAAACTAAAGCTTCAAAAAGAAAGGATTTCAGGGCTTAGAGAAAGATTTAAGTCTCTTATTTTAGAAAAATCTCATCTTTCAGATTGTTTTGAAAAATGCAAATATGATCTAGATTTCAAAACCAGCCTTATTGAAAATCTGAAATCTGAAAATGATAAACTTAAACTTGAAATCTCTTCCCTTTTGAGTTTAAATTAGAAAAACTTTTAACTGCATCAAGAAAATGTGGTGACCGATCTGGTCTGGGATACGATATAAATATTCCTCCTAAACAGAAGAATACTCCTCCCAAGTTTGTGAAAAGAGAGTCCTCAAACTCAAAAGAGAAAACTTCTAATCAAAAGTTTTCTAAAAATGCTAAAACATTTCAATCTTTCAAAACTAAAGGTAACCATATCAATTACGAAAATAAAAACCGAAACCCTTTAGCTGAGAAGATAGTTGATCTACTTAAGGAGATCATAAAATCTAACTCAGTGGGTCAGTCTTACAACAACTATAAACATAAGAAGACTAACTATACTCCTAAACTCAAAACAGTTATGAAATGGGTTCCTAAGGTTACTTGTTTGGTTGCCCACACTGCATTCAAAGTGACAAGCCATACAAAGTGATACCTAGATAGTGGGTGCTCCAGGCATATGACAGGCGACAAGGCTTTATTCACCGACTTTAAAGATATGACTGATGGGTCAGTCACATTTGGTGATGGTAGCAACCGCAAGATTATTGGCCAAGGTATGGTTCAACTCTATAACCTTCCCTTATTCAAGAATGTTTTATATGTTGAGGGGCTAAAACACAACCTGTTAAGTATATCTCGAATATGCGATAACAATCATAGCGTGAACTTTTCTAATCGAGGTTGTGAAATTTTAAATAAAAAGGGTTCTGTAATATTAACTGGTCGCAGGACTTCTGAAAACTGCTATATTGTAAGCGATGGTAGCTCATCTAATCAATCGTGCTACATGGTCCATACCGATGAGACAAAATTATGGCATAAACACATTGGACATGTACACTACCGTAATCTATACAGATTGAGCAAAGGAGAACTAATAAGAGGTCTACCTAAACTTCAAAAAGTAGAAAAAATATGTGGCATATGCTAGATTGGCAAACAAACTAGAAGTGCTCACAAAAACGTGAACTCTAATGCCACATCAAAACTGCTTGAGCTTCTCCACATGGATCTTGTAGGACCTACCAGAATGGAGAGTCGAGATGACAAAAAATACATACTGGTAATCGTGGATGATTTTACTAGATTCACTTGGGTAGCCTTCTTAAGGGATAAATCTGAAACCCTTGACGAAGTAAAAAAGATTCTCAAATGGATCCAAACTGAAAAAAGTTCTCAAGTTTGTAAGATCTGTAGTGATCATGGATCTGAGTTTGAGAAATTCTGTAGTGATCAGGAAATATCGGATGAATTCTCTGCGCCCAAAACACCACAACAAAATGGAATTGTGGAGAGTAAAAATAGAGTGCTTCAAGTATAAGAAATGTAATGTTGAATAGTATGAAGCTCCATAGAAATCTTTGGGCTGAAGCAGTGAATACTGCATGCTATATTATCAACTGGGTCTATAAAAGTAAATTTGATAATAAAACTGCTTATGAACTATGGTTTGATAAGAAGCCTACTGTCAAATACTTTCGAGTTTTTGGTAGCAAGTGCTATATTTTACGTGACCGTGAAAATTTGAAAAAGTTTGACACTAAAAGTGATGAAGGTATCTTTTTAGGATACTCTTTGAACAGTCGTGCATATCGAGTACTAAACAAGAGGATCGGTGTGATTCAAGAGTCCATTAATGTGGTCATTGACGATCACTTGAGTACACATGCCCCAAGTTCAGATAATGATGAAGTTTTTTTAATTGACAAACCAGATACTTCATCAAATCAAACTAATTCTGAACTGAGAACTGTTAAAAATCATCTAACCACTCAAATTCTTTAAAACCCTCTTACTGCTGTGCGTACTCGTAGACAAATAGAAGACATATGTTATTACGTGTGTTTTACATCCCAGATTGAACCGACTAATGCAAAAGAAGCTCTTTCTGATGAAAACTGGATAGTTGCTATGTAGGAAGAACTTAACCAATTTGTGAGAAATGATGTTTGGTATCTTATTCCTAGACCTATAAGATAAACACATTATAGGAACTAAGTGGATTTTCAAAAATAAGTCTGATGAACTTGGTAATATTATTCGAAACAAGGCAAGACTGGTTGTACAAGGGTACACTCTAATAGAAGGCATTGATTATGATGAAACCTTTGCCCCAATTGCTCTCCTTGAATCAATTAGACTATTCATATCCATTGCTTGTTTTAGAAAATTCAAAATTTATCAAATGGATGTAAAGGGTGCCTTCTTAAATGGTGATCTACATGAAGAAGTGTATGTGAAACAACCAACAGGTTTTGAAGACCCTAAGAACACTGATCATGTTTATCGCCTTAAAAAGGCTCTCTACGGTTTTGAAACAAGCTCCTAGAGCATGGTACGAAAAATTGACTAAGTTTTTAGTAAGTCATAATTTTCTAATGGGAAGTGTTGATAAAACTCTGTTTGTTAAAAAACATAACGATCATATCTTAATGGTACAAATCTATGTTGATGATATTATTTATGGATCTACCTGTACTAACATGACTGTTGAGTTTGCAGATTTAATGAAATCTAAGTTCGAAATGAGCATGGTTGGGGAATTGAATTATTTCCTAAGGTTACAAGTAAAACAACAACCTGATGGTATTTTATTTCTCAAACCAATATGCTTTGAACTTGATTAAAAAGTTCGAATTTGAGAAATGGTAAGAATTTTGACACTCCTATGAGTATAACCTTAAGACTCTCAAAAGACTCTACAGGTAAAAATGTAGATCTTAAACTATATCGTAGCATGATTGGCAGTTTACTTTATTTAACTGCAAGTAGACCTGATATTGCTTTAAGTGTTGGTATTTGTGCTAGATATCAGTCTAACCCTAAAGAATATCATCTAACTGCTGTTGAGCGGATTATGTGATATGTCGCAAGTTCTGCTAATTTGGGTCTCTGGTATCCATATGATACTAGTGTTCAATTGGCTGGGTATTCAGATGCTGATTGAGTTGGTAATATCGATGATAAAAAGTCAACCAGTGGTGGTTGTTTTTATATAAGAAATTGTTTAGTTTCTTAGTTTAACAAGAAGCAAAGTTCTGTATCGCTCTCTACTGCTGAGGCTGAATATATCGCAGTTGGAAATGTATGTACTCAGCTTGTTTGGATGAAATGTATGTTAAGCGATTATAGAATTTCACAGGAATCAATGATATTATATTGTGATAATTTCAGTGCTATAAATATTTCAAAAAATCCAATCCAGCATTCACGTACCAAGTACATTGACATTAGGTATCATTACATTCGTGAATTAGTGGAAGAAAAATTAATCTCTTTAGATTACATTCCAACCGAGACTCAACTTGCTGACATTTTCATTAAATCGTTCGACAAAAGCAGGTTTAATAAATTAAAATTTGATCTTGGAATGTGCAATTTAAATTGATTATTCATGCATTTGTGTATCATAGTGTATATATATTTGATAATAATTTATTGGTTTAAATTTCAATTTTTTATGAAAAATGTTGTTTTTGTTGATACACGACCAGTTGAGGACGTGCTCAACCCGTCGTGGTACGACCGGTCGAGAACGGTCCTCGACCAATCGTGTAGCGCGCCGGACTTTTTTAATTTGGGGGAAAATCTCATCTTCCTCATTTCCTATTTTCTCTCCAACGGGCATAAGCACGACCAATCGTACCCAACTGTCTGATTCCTCAAGGTTAGTGCATCATTTGTGTTTTTCTTGTAGATTCTAGTTAATATTACTTCATTTTACTCTTGGAGTAATTTATTTTGTATTTCATTACGATTTTGGGGTTTTCTCTTAAGAAATCAGATCTATCAAAAACCCACTCATCATCTTTTGAATCTACTTGTTTCTTTGTTTAATTTAATGCAAATGGATGTTAGAGGGAAAAAGAAAACTGCCCGTGGTCCATCCTCTTTCAGATCAACTCGTATCTCTAGGTGCCATCTTCGGTCATCTGAAGATGATCTCGCTCATGTTAGGGATTTGCGTATGCGTAATGTCATTGTTGAAAGACTTGTATTTATTGATCATATTGCTCATTTTGGTATCCTTCCTCTTCTCCAATCTGTAGGTTGGGATAACATCCTACATTGGGGTGGGTTGGCATACCAATCCATTGCACAGGCCATGATTGCATGTATCTCTGACTTTTCATCTGATAATTTAACATTTATATTGATACTAGAGAAGGTCCATTTACAGTAGACCGTCATCTGATTGCGGATTTAATGGAAATACCTATTAATGACGAGGGTATTCCTATTCAGACTCTAGTGGAAAAACCGTCAGAATCATAAAAACGTATGTTAACCAGAGATTTATGTAATATGGACATTCAATGGACTCATAAAGGGAATGCGCTCCCCACAAAGTATTTGTTACCCAAATACAGGGTTCTCCACAGAATCTTTACTTCAAATTTATATCTTCGTTCTGGTAACAAAACAAAACAGACTTCCTATATGGTTCGGGTTCTGCATTCTATCGTCACTGGTATTAAAGTCTGTCTGCCTTCCTTGATATGTCATTTCATCATTCAGTTTCTACTCCATCAAGGACACAGTGATATTCCATTTGCATATCTTATTATTGTGTTAGCGTCTCATATGCTAGTTACTATGCTTGTTGAAGAGGCTCCTATTCGTCATCTTTCGTTTAACAATTCTAATATAAATAAGATGAAGTTGGAATTGACTCCTGGCCAAAGAGATGTGGATGGTGGTAGTGCTGAAGCAGGGAATGATGAAGAAGGTGGCGATCTTCCTATTGATGACATAAATATGGATGATATTTTTGATGAAATTGAATCAGATTCTACAAATGATTTTGACTATGAGCCATCTGATTTTGATGCTCGTCTTCGTGTTCTTGAGGAGAAGGTAGAGAACATGAATGTTGCCCATGATTTGCAATTTAAATATACACGCAAGTATCTTAGGCGTTTAAACAAGGGCCTTCATCAAATTGATCCTATTATACCTGCTCCTTCCTTAGGATCTGATTAAGTGTTTTAATCTTTGATTTGTAATAATTTTTAAACTACTTTTGTTGGTGTGTGGACTTTCATTTTACTTCAGTTTGTATGACTGATTTTTATTTCAGCTGGTTAATGCTATGTGAACTTTAATTTAAATTACTTATTTTTGCATATCTTAACTAGTTGTTCCTTTAATACTCTCTTATTGGTCTTCCACTTCCATTTATTCCTTTCTTCCTTTGTCTTATTGTGACAAAAAGGGGGAGAATACTTTAAGTTTGATAAATATGGATATGGGGGAGATAAATATGGATTGTAGGAGAGTAGAGTAACATATCATTTTTATGCTGAATTTTGTTGTGCTACTCAGGGGGAGTAAGTAATGAAGAATTTTTGAATGACAACTGGTGCATGATTCGTTAATCTGTAACTGACTTACTTTTATAACTGGTGCATGATTTCTGTTGTATTCATATTGATCATATTTTTTAAGTGTGTTTTGTCACAAATTTGACAAAGGGGGAGATTGTAAGTGCAATAGTTATTTGCTCCTTTTGGTTGTCAAATTTTGTGGTGCCAAAAACACAATCTATGTCTTGTGTAGCATATTGACTTGTATGTTCAAGTCACTGCATCAATGCTACAAGCTAAGAACGGTGATCTACTTCAAGAAGTTCAAGTTCAAGTTATTTATCTACTTTTACAAGCTTCAATGATCAGAATATTTCAAGAGCTACATCAGAAGACAAGTTCTTGTTCAAGTCTCAAGTACAACTCAAGAATAACAGTACAAGATGAAGTTCAAGCTTTAGAAGATCTCAAGTTCAAGCTGCATCAGAGATCTCAAGCTTCACATCTTCAAAGGTCAACCAACATCTGAAGAAATGAAGACTCAATGTCCATACTTCACATTTAAGGTTTGCATGACCTTAGTTTAACCTTAGGGTAGGTCATTTTGAATACATAATTCGAACTGAATTATTTATAAGTGTTTGGTCTGTTCTAAGACCAGTCCTGGACTCTGTTCGACTAGTCCTAGAACTGGCTCGACCAGTCTAAGAAATTTCAAGACCAGCCCTACGTTGTTGCAAATTTTTAAAATTTTTTGGTTGAGCTTCGACCATTCCTGGAGTCTGCTCGACCGATCGTAGGAACAGTGCCGACTCGTTCACGACCAGTCCTGCAGCTACGACTCAAATTCTAGTAACCATTCTCGATTCCTCACGACCAGTCGTGGGATGGTCACGGCCAGCTGTGGACACCCTGAGACCAGTTGTAGAACGGTTTTATCCGATCGCGCTTAAAATTTCAAAATGCATTTCGACCTACAACTAGTCGTGGTGGCCACACGACTAGTCGTAGACGCGAGTTCTGCATCTATAATTAGAACACGAATTCAGAGTTTTTCAAGAGTTCAATTCAAGTAAAAATCAAGGCATCACTCTGAGATTAAGTTTATGTTATGTAAGCTACGTTGTGCATATTTAATTTCTTTTTTGTTAGCTTTATTTATTTGATTTTGTTTCTGCATTCCAATTTGAATTGAAAAGAGGAATTGTTGTATTCCTCTTTTGGAATCAAAATCAAATATAGCTAGCCCATTTGGTTTAATTTAAAATCAATTAAAACTTAAAACCCATTTCAAAGTGAGTATTGGACATTGAACTTCTATATTGAAACTTCTATCAATTGGTTCTTTTGAGCTAAACGAAAGGAGAAATTCAGGTATTTTTACTTTATTTTAAATTTCCTTCATTTTGATTTTTGTTGAGATTAAGCCAGAAAAATCTCAATCTAGTGGTTATCTGAGGAGAGCCAGAAAACTCGAAAAGTGAGGTTTTTGAATTGTGTAAGCCATTTAAAAGACACAATTGTGAAGGTTTTAGGTGAACCTGTGAAACCTATATTCATAGGAACATTGATATCCCCTGTGTGAGGATATTAGAAGTGGAGTAGCAATATGTGTGACTGTTGTTTAACAGTTGGTGTACACACAGGCGAACCACTATAATTCTTTG
>JAJHSJ010000014.1:49007175-49058897 GCA_021015155.1 Magnolia officinalis | reverse complement strand
GGGACCTACACAACTTGCTAAAATTGAGTGAAATTGGCAAGGACCCATGCAATTCCATATAATCTAATTCCAGTTTTTCCATTCTTCCCAAACATGGATGGAATTGGCACAGGACCAAATGAATCCCATCCCACCTAATCCCTTCTAATCCCATTGCCCAAACATGCCCTAAAGAGTACATATTTTAGGCAAGCGAAACCATTCCATCCATGTCTTGCAACAGAATGGCCGTAGAAAATAATGCCAAATAAGGCTGGATTAAATCATACGATCACTATGATTTTTGCATTGTAGCATATAAAAATGTGTACTGACATGATGGATGGTTTAGATCTATTGATGGAATGTCCAAGTAAACTGGTTGATACCACTAGGAGCACTATAACAAACAGTGCTCTTACAGTATTGGAGAATATATCTACATGATTGTACTCCCATCATGGTCTGAGAGTGGGCAACTGATGGTCCACACATAAAAGGGATTATCTCCATCACACATCCCACCGTCGAGGGTGTGTATATGGTGAATTTTTAGTGTATATTGCCAGCCAGTTGTCATTTGCACATGTTAAATGTGGGGGTGTTTGATTTGTCATTCATCCGTAAATACTGGTAAATAATTGCAAATGACTCGTTATTGTCATTTAGGCCCGTTTGATTTTCAGGTTATTATTATTTTAAATTTGGTTCGAAAAAGGTTGATATAAACATGTGGAGTCCATCAAAATATATGTGACATATCGATGCCGTTTATCTATGTTAACTTAACATTTTAAGGTATGAGCCAAAAAATGAGGCAGATCCAAAGCTTAAGTAGCCCACACCATAGAAAATTGTGGCCATAAAAGGTTTTTAATGATAGTGCGGTCCACTTGAGCTTTGGATCTATCTCAACTTTAGATTCACTTCTTAAAATCATCCTATAAAATGGATGGATTACGTGAATAAGCCATATATATCCCACCACGACATCATCGATTTTAGTTTCAAAAAAGTAAATCGCAGTGGGCATTAAAAAAAAAAAAAAAAAACAAATTTACAGAAATTGCATTGCTAATTAATCATTTATCACTGGCATCTGGCTGGGCCCTCTCCTCAGGTGTGACCGTATGAGGATCATGGAAGATCGTGTGTTTCTAATTTCAGACGAATCCAATAATCAGCGGGTCACATCTATGTTGGATGGGATAGTTAGTTGGATGTCCATTGATTTGATGGTGTGGCCATGTCATTAGTGGACCAGCCTGATTTTCATGCCATGACGTCGTGACCCACCTTTGGGGAAGCGGATAGGCTGGTGTACCACACACCAGCTATATAATTGGTGTATTTACCTCAGCAAGTTCTATGAGTCCCATAATGAGGTATGTGTTATATCCAGACCGTCCATCCAATTTGAGAGATCGTCTTAAGGCTTGAGACGAAAAATAAGGAAGATATAACGATCAAGTGGACCACAATGCAAAAAAGAAGTGAGGGATTGAATGTCTACCATTGAAACCCTTTTGCGGTTCACATAAGTTTTGGGTCAATATGAATTTAGTCTTTGTGACCTTACGTTAGATGGAAAGTAAACGTTATGGTGCGCAGGGCCTACGAAATTTTTAACGGTGAAAATCATTATCCTCCCTGCTATTTTTGGTGTGGTCCATTTGAGCTTTGGATATGATTCATTCTTTTCCAATACTCTAAAATGATCTTGAAAAATGGATGAATGGTGTGGATATAATATATACATCATTGTAGGGCCACGTAACTTTAATCTCCTTTGAACCGTTCGTACAACTAGTAGCTTGAGGAGCGTCGGCGCTCGTCTTCACATGACACGTACTTACAGCAGCTATATAGTTGGTGTGAGGTACACCAGCCAATCCGCTTTCAACACAAACGCATCATGGGCCTAGAGTTGTACACGAGCAGGCTAAGCTCAGGTACTCGCTCGACTCGTCTGACTTAGAGCCGAGTACGAGCAGTTTTTCCTACTCGTTTTGAGTTCGAGTAGAGTACGAGCAACGTAGTACTCGACTCGTTGCTCGACCAGGGCCATATATATACATTTGAAGCCCTAGTCCCGGTCGTTTTCAGCTTTCGCCCGCCCGCCCAAATCGAAAAAAACAAACCCTCATCTTTCCTTCCCTCCCTCCCATCGGCCAACGCCTATCCCTACGGACCCTACCATTCGGCACTCTCTCTCTCTCTTCTCTCTCTCTCTCTCTCTCTCCTCTCTCTCTCTCTCGTCCCTGCGGCCTGTCTGGTGCCCGTCCGCAGCTCGTCAGCGCACGTCAATGCCCTACCCTATCCGCACTTCGCAGCTCGTCCTTACCCTGCCTATGCCCTGTCCCTGCTGCAGCTCGTCCCTGGCCTGCCCAACGCCCCTGTCCGCAGCTCGTCCTTGCCCTGCCCTGTCCGCAGCTCGTCCCACCCCTGCACGGTGCCCCTGTCCGTCCATCTGGTAAGAATTTCGTTTTGATTTCTGCTCGTACTCGAACTCGCCTCGAAAACTCGGACTCCACTCAACTCGTTTACAACTCGTACTCGGCTCGTAATCGGGCGAGTAGAGTACGAGTAGGGAGTCCCTACTCGTTGGCCGAGTAGAGCCGAGTACGAGCAGCACTCGAGCGTTAAAAGCCGAGTACGAGTATCGCCCTACTCGACTCGACTCGACTCATGTACAACTCTAATCATGGCAAGCCCACATAGGTTTTCCAACACCGACCAGTACCGAGGTGGGTACTGGTAGTGTGACTATCGAATCCGAGTACCGTGCTTGAAAGATACAGTTTCAGAGGGTATTTTTGTAATTTCATTGTGACAATCAAAGTACAAACCACCGGGTTGCTCACAAGGCTCCATTAGAAATCTTTCGATGTATTGTAACGTCGGGAACCCATTCGGAAGGTTCCTTCTCATCTTCAATGTCTTTAGCATCCTTCCTTCTCCTCTTTCATCTCTCATCCTCATCTCCCATGGCCACGAGATCTTTCTTCGCATGGCATCTTGGACGAATCCCTCCGATTCTCTTCCGATTCTCCATTCAAAATTGCATTGTTCGCTGATCTACACTACGGAGAGAACGCGTGGACAGATTGGGGTCCTCAACAGGATGTTAATTCCGATACAGTCATGTCCAACATACTCGACACGAAACGCCAGGTAATGTCACCACCTAAAAATCTAAGGGTCCTGATTCAATGAACAGCGTCTCATGTGAAGGTCTGGAACACGTGTCAGAGAGCCAGACCGTTCATCCAATAAGCCATGGACAAAAAAACAAAATGGTACAGACTTTTGGGGAGAAAAGTGGATGGATTGGATAAAGGTCTCATCGGTCCAAAATCAACGCACGTGTGTGGCTCTAGATGAATGTCCCACTCTGATTTTTTTAAGGCATTGAATGTTCACATTTCGCCCTATATGATGACCGTGCCATCCTGATTTATTGTACATGGCATGCTTACAGTGCACACTACATGATGAATGGCCTAGATCTTTTACACGTGTACTGATGGTAGGATTTCTTACGCGTGTTCACTATCTCACGTGTGGGCCCCTTTTATTGGATATCAAAACGCATATTCGAATGTCCGTTTTTCCTGGCTTTTATATCTACTTACAAGATTCTGATTGCGTACGCTGTAACTCAGCGCGCTGCCACCGTTAATTATTTGTCTTATCCACGCCGTCCATCTGTTTCTCCCGTCCATTTTTACCTCTGAGCCCAAGTAGACCACAACACCATTGAAACCTTCCTAAGGCTACAGTGACTTCAATTTCGAGATCATGGTCGACAATGACCTGGAAAAACGGATGGACGGCGTGGATAAGACACATAATCACTGTGGGCCCAAAGAGTACTTAATGGGAGTGGATTAGGTGAGACCCACCGAGTTGGGTGGACCCCTGACTGTGGGGCTCACAGTGATGTATTTTCCTTAAATCCACACCGTCCAACCATTTTGACAGCTCATTTCAGGGCATGATCCAAAAAATAAGCTCAATCAAGTCTTGGGTGGATCACACCATAGGAAACATCAGTGATTGAATCCTCACTATTAAAACTTCATGAATTCTACCGGAATATTTATTTCCATCCACCACTTGATAAGTTATAAGACACCAGGATAAAGAGATTAAAATAATAATAATAATAAATCATCTTGATCCAAAGCTTTTGTGGCCCACAAGATGTTTTTAATGGCCAATCACTACTGTTTCCTGTAGCATGGCCCATCTGGGATTTGGATCTGCTTCATATTTTGGATCATGCCCTAAAATGAGCTTTCAATACAGATGGACGCCGTGGATGTAGTCAAATACATCACAGTGGGCGCCACAGTCAGGGATCCACCCGCCATGGTGGATCCGGGTCTCACCTAATCGGCTTCCTTGTTTAATAATGAAAACTGGTGGCCTACATCCAACTGACTCAGGCGGATTACGTGGTGATCCTGCCACCACCGACCTCCATTTTTTCCAACTCATTTTATCCATTTTTCCAACGCATTTTAGAGCATGAGCACAAAATTGAAGTATATCTAAAGATCAAGTGGACCACATCACATGAAACAGTGGGGATTGAATGCCTACCATTAAAAAATTCTTAGGGGCCACGTAACTTTTTGTTGCTTCACTTCATCCAGGTCTGTTCGACGGGCCTAAAAAGGTTTCAGCAATGAATGGATTATCCCCACTATTTCCTGTGGTGTGGTGCACTTGATCTTTTGGTATACTTCAATTTTGGGTTCATGGCAAAAAATGAGCTGGCAAAACGGATGGACGGTTTGATAAAACACAAACTTCATGTTCGGCCCACAGAGTCAAGCCACCACCCACCTCCGTGGTGGGACAGTCCATGGGGCCCACACCGTGATGTATGCGTTTTATCCAATGTGATGATTGATGTATGTGTTTTATCCACTGGCATACGTGGTGAGCACCAAGCCCATTCTTTTCACCAACTTGTCAATCTGAGCCATCCGAATGGCAACCATCGCTTGCAACGAGCAGGCTGGTGCACTCATCGGGCCGGGTAGACCGTTGAAATCAATTGATGGCTAATGGCACTGACTCAAAGTAAAGGTGTGAACCACCTAATGAGTGGTTCGGCCTAATTCTAGTTACCATTGATTGTCATGGTGGGGCCCACCTTTTGCATGGACCAGATGGTATACACACGTGACATGATGGTGGGCCCCACGGTCACGGCTCACCCACTGTTACCCCAGCTGCTTCACCTAATCGGCTCCTATTCTTAAAGATATTTTAGTCATTTTCAAAAATAGGTTAGTGGTTATATCCACACCATCCATCAGTGTTTGTAGTTCATTTTAGGCATTTTAGGCCATGGTTCCAAAAATGATCGAGATACAAATCTGAGGTGGACCACACAGTAGGATTGAATTCCCCCTACTGAAAATATCTTGGGTGACACAATTTTTGTATCAAGCCGCTATTTGTGTTTTTTCTTTCATCCAGGTATGTGTGACTTTATCGACTGGTTAGATGGCAAATGAGCATTACAGTGGACCCTAGAAAAATTTTAACGGTGGGTGTTCAATGACCATGATTTCATGTGGTGTGTTACACCTGAGATTTGTATCTGCGTCATTTTTCAGTACCATGCCCTAAAATGAGCTGACAAAACATATGCCTGTCTGTTTTTGGGACCATACTCATAAATGAGCTGACAAAATGGATGGATGGATGGTGTTGATATGCAACACATACATTGAGGCAGGCCCAACGGTTAGAGCTGCACTGACCTGACTGGATCCAGGGTCGCACGTATTCCACGTTCCAAAATGTGTATGATGAGTGATGACAATGAGGAAGAATTTTGTGGGTGGATTTTTCTAATTAGGTAAAAATACGGGATGTATTTCTTAAAAATCCCTAATTAAAATAATTATGTAACATAAGATACATGGAATAGAAACCTTAACCGCAAAAAGAATATATATATATATATATATTATATATATATATATATATATATATATATATATATATATATAGAACCGAGTTTCCTAGCAACTCTAGATTTAGCGACTTATCTCAAGCGGATCGTGTCACAGCCAAACCCAAGTTTCCCAGCAACTCGGCTCGAAATCTTACCGAGTTGAGTCGGTGAGTTTTTAGAATTATGGCTCGACCCATTTAATGCTTTATGTTAGTTACATTGTACTATAAGAGAGAACAATGCTTCTGAAACTTGAAAAATAAGCTACGAAAATTCTCGATGCCCATTATAAGATCCCACCAATGCGCTCTTCCTATGGTGGACTGATCATTATGTACTTTAGACCCTTTCTTCAAAGATAGTATTATGCTTAGTATTATTTTAAAACTTTAAGTTGAGCGTGTTGTTTGATTTTGAGATAAATTTTGAAAGGGGCATGTGTAGGCAACTCAGATAGATTTTGAGAGGGGCATATGCAGACACTTCAAATACAACAACGCACAAGTGCAACCCTCAAACTTCATAGGAAAATTGAGATGATGTGTGATAACTTTATAAGAAGCAAACTAGCCCGATGTTATTACGAACTCACTGTGTGGACCTATAATGTGGCCGAGTTGACTTAGAATCATTCGAGTTTCGAATTATTATTTTTTTATGTTTTTTTTTTTTTTTTTTTTCCGAAGAGACGATTAGAATTTTGACTCTTTAAGTCATGGTGATGTATGATAATTCTAGAATATTTTAGATGTTTGTTGGCAAAGCATCATGTGGCATAAGCATGGTCGTAACCATTGGCGTGTGAGCACTTCATCCTACAAGCCATGGAAAAAGAGCATGTAAAGTGAAGAAATTTCACTTGATGATTTCATTGAAAAGAGGAATAGTCCTCTTATAGAAAAGTTACAAACTATATCAGGCAAGTTCCTAGCTATATAATTGCTAATTATAAGTTCTAAGAATCTAATTACAGATTTATATAGATTTACAATCTAATAAAAACTACCATACAAGTTTCTAACTGGTCTTCAACTATCACGAGCTCATGTCAGAGGAGGGAAAATGGTGGGGAACGAAGAAGGGGAATTGGAGAAAATAGGATGAGAAGGAGAATAATAGTATTAGAAAAACTAGGGCTTTTGCATAATCCCACAACAAAAATGGGGTGTTTTGTAGATTTTCATGTAAAAAGTTAGTTTGTAAATAACTATATTATTAACTCGCCGTTATTTTAAATAATCACATCATGTTAGTTTTTCATTTGTTAACAACAGCTAAATAATGATGAAAATACCCATATAATATTACAAAATGAAGAAAAGACCCACATAATATTATCAAATGATAAAAATACTTATTCCCTAATTATCCATTTTACATTTCCTCGATCATACGACTAGAATCATCCAACCAAGATGAAATTTAACCTTGGATGAGCCACAACATAATATATAATTAAGCGTAACCGAAAATGAATGCACGACGATCAAATATCCTCTAAAATAGTGAATGCCAGCAATGTGTTCAACACATGAATTGATTGCGATTCGGCTTTCCAGGACATAATACCCAACAGTTTGTAACCACACTGGCAAACCAATACAACGAGTGGCTAAATAATAAGCATCCAACATTTCTGGATGAATGGTTAGGCAAACCTACAATGCCTGGGTAAAGAATCCCATTTACGAAACAAGACGTGCCTGTGCTTACAGTAGCGCTCTTGAATGAGTCACACAGGCATTCTACCTGCTTGTCACACCCCACAGGTTCGGTGCCTGAACAGAGGCTTCACCTTATGCAACCATAAGATCACAAGCTTCCCCAATGGAGTGCGCATATGCAAGTTTTCCCGGACTTGTCTCTTATCTTCTCACCTAGGATGCATCCTATGATCATTCATTACCCCGCCAGGGTGTGAATGTTACAGTTGACAAGATACGTAGCTAATTAAGTCTCCTTGATCCTCAAATAGCTACCAAGACACTTGGCAGATATTAACCAACTATAGCAAGGGATTAATCTTTAAGTATCATCATTAGATATCTTCGATTTGCTGAGCTACAAAAAGAGCAGAATAGAATCAGCTAGATCACTCCATACAATGCACACACTACATTATCATACATGAGCATATTATTATTGTTTTTCCCTTCTAATCAAGGGTTTTCTCCAAGAGATATAATTAAGGGTTTGTGGTATGGTAATAGAATTCTCTATAGGAATTTTTTCTGTGATTTTTTTTTTTTTTTTTTACTCTTATGAATTATTCATTCCATAATCCCAAGTGAGTAAACACTCTCACAAATTTGTAAATACATGCCATATGAATGCCTACTAAATGCATTCATATGAACCATCACATTTCAGCAGAGTACTAAAATAAATCCTTTCCCTTTCCATAATCACTCAGGGGTCGTTTGGATGTTATAAATTGAGCTAGCTGTAAACTAAATACAGGTAAATGATTTAGAGGCAGTAATTGGATGCTGAAAATGCTTGTAAATCATTTACAGCTTTTAGCTGCAAATCATTAGCTGTAAATGATTTACCACTTACAAAATTTATAGGCATCCAAACGAGCACTTATCTACGATTATACAAACACCAAACTAAAAAAGCCCTCCTTTTGAAAAACTAGCCATCGAGGAACTAACTCTAACATTAATCCAAAGCCAATCACATGCACAAGCGACATATCACAACAAATTACAGGTGGCTATCATATGTCACATGTTAGTACTAGCGAGCTTTGATGTTTGAAAGTTATGATATTTCGTCTTCGTATTTAGTATTTTTTTCCTATTATTTAGTCAAGGAAAAGATTGTTCTACCTTGAAATAACTCTTTGAATGTTAATATTAAGTAATGTCTTTCAGTCATTTGAACTGGGTCTTTAAATCTGCTCAACTGGATTCAGCATTGACAACTAAGTCAGGTTTAACAGTGTAATTGTGAAAAGAATTGATATTGTTTGTAGAGTGAATGAAATGTACATTATTATCTTCTTAGTTATATTAATTCTTACAAAGAATAATGAAAAATTTGTTGCAGATTTTGTAATTTATTTGGGAGATGTCGTTACAGCGAACAATGTTCCGATTCCAAATGCGAGCTTCTATTGGGATCAGGCCATTTCTCCCACAAGAAGAAGAAAGATTCCCTGGGCTACTATCTTTGGAAACCATGATGATGCACCATTTGAGTGGCCATCTGATTGGTTTTCCCCCACTGGAATTCCTCAACTCAAGTGCCCAGCACCAATATCATTAGTTTCAGGTAAAAAGGCAAAAGTGGATAATTAAAAGAAGCAACGGCTAAAATATCCTTGCATGGTAATTACCTAGTGTATAGCTATACAAAAAATTGTGTATGTGTTATCCAACACTGCTATGTTGGTGTGTGCCATATATAAATAGGTTCATGCACTAAAATGCTAGGGAAGCATAACAGTATGCATATGACTACAATGATTCAACATGGACCGCTAAATCGATCCAAAATGGTGGAGCATCCATTTATCGACAAGCCAACTGCAACAGGATGGAAATAAGATCATCATCTCTTAGATCCAACTGTTATGTAGTCACTGGGAATGGTCGACTCTCTCTCTCTCTCTCTCTTGTATGGAGTCTGATGATATTTAGAAGCAGTTTCCTCTACACACACAGACAAACACACATGCATGCACGCACGCACATGCAGAGGACTCTCAAGGGTGCATACAGCCCTTCCTATATTCCCATATTGCACAACAGCCATACTCCGATTTTCTGGTCGGCTCAGCTCAAGCAGGGCTTGTGCACATGTATGGGCTAGAGCTTTGTGTAAGCTGACTTCAAAAGCAATAGGAAGTGGAAAGCTTTATAAGGCAATCTTCAGACCCATGTGGAACTAAACTGTTGCAGGTGAAGCAAAATAAGGAGGTTTTTTCAAGAGTTTGAAAACAACTACACCAAGACCTTGTATTTTCTGAAGTATACACCCCATTTCAACTCCAACTCTCTCCTTAAAGTCCAAAGCTTTGATATCTCTCTGTTGCAACTATCTCAATGAGTCCTGCACATGAGTCAAATGAGCCCCATCCACTCAATCTTGCATTTGTAACCCCACATGGGCAGTGGGCCATACTCATCACCATACATTGTATACACTCAATTTTCAGTGCATATGCTTTTTGCTTGATTGGGTTAATGTGAAATAGCTTAAATGAAACATGGAAAGGAATTTTGACATTTGTTTTCTTTTTCCATGCATGTAATTACAATGGTAGATGAAGAAATGTGCAGCTTCAAAGGGACGAGTCGACTCGAACTTATGAAGAAAGAGATTGAAAACAACATCTTATCTCATTCAAGAAATGGGCCCAAGGACCTTTGGCCCAGTGTTTCTAACTTTGTATTACAAATCTCATCTTCCAACGATTCCAAACATGCAGTGGCGCTTTTGTATTTTCTAGATTCTGGTGGTGGGTCCTACCCAGAAGTCATCTCTGCTGCTCAAGTCAGATGGTTTCAAAACAAATCACAGGAGATCAATCCAGATTCAAGGTACAATTGATACTTGTGTCTTATCTCTATGGAGTCCACATCGTATAGTTTCCACACTATAAGGTTTCTTCATGTGCATGACATCCATTCCATCCATCCTTTACAATGCCTCATGTTCGCCATAGGATCCAAAAATCAGTCCCATCCAACACACATGTTGGCCACACTACAAGGAACAGTTTTAAAATCATTCCTAAATCCATTAAATTCATGTAGTGTGACCCATCCAAGTTTTGGAACAGCTCATTGTTTGTCTGTTCCTTCTTCTTGTTGGGGCACATCTGAAGAATGGATTGGGGCACATCTAAGTTTAAAAGTAGTTAATTATGTGATTTTTAAAAAATCTTTTGGGCTAGACTAGCAATAATTCTCTACCTTTTTATTTATATATTTTTCTAAAATGTGATTATCCATTCACAACTTATGACAATTTGAACTGTCCAGATCCTAGGCCCAATCGTCAATGGGAAATATACCAAACATCACACTAATCGAACTACAATAACCGATTGATTTTACCTTATTGAATTTGGACCACTAGCCATTTTCTCTTACAAAATAGGTGGTCCCCACTAATTAGATGGTTTGGAACATTATTTTTATAAAAACTCAAATACTATTTCTATACTTGACCCTGTCCCAACCCATATCTGACCCATGTGATAAATAGGTCAAGTTTAGGTCCTAGACCCAACCAATTAAATTAATGTATAGGCTATTTTCGCATTGGAGCCGACCTAGACCCAACCCAAATTATAACCTGTTAGGTCTAGGTTCAAAATCTGACCCCATTCTTTAATGGGTCAGGTCAGAGGTCCCCTTGAACCCTATAACCGAAACGTGACTCGACATGACTTGATCAAGTAACTCATCCAATCAATGTTCTTTATCTCAAAATAGAAAGGGAGGGAGGTGAAAGTCAATCAAGAAACTTCTTTCAAGGCAATGACATATTTATCTTTAATTGTAAATAATTTGTATACTACAACTATTTTTTAATATATCAAAATTTCCATGCAAGCTTAATGCTTTTAAGCTTCATTGTTTTATCGAGTCAAATCAAGTAAAGACTCACAGAAGTTTTCGAGTTCACTCGACCTGTCTAGATTCGAGTTAAGTCGAGTTTTCGAGTTTTGAGCTATGTTTCAAAGTAATCCTGTGACAGCCTAGCTTCACATTAGTTGTACCTGCTTAGTTGGTGAGCCTAATCAAAGATCATAATTATTTTATTATCTTTGTTTCAGGATTCCTGAGATAATATTTTGGCATATACCAAGCAAGGCTTACAGGAAAGTTGCACCAATATTCAGAATACACAAGCCTTGCATTGGCTCGATTAACAAGGAGAGGGTTGCTGCTCAGGAAGCTGAATGGGGTATTATGGATATCCTAGTACAGAGGCCTTCCGTCAAGGTAAGTAGACAACTACATCCCAGCTGTATATACTGCGGGTAACTTTGGGCATTTTTACCCATCCAATTGGTGGAAGGGAAAGATATAAAGTTAAGATTTTAAAAGGAAACTAATATGTGTTGCAACTTCAACCAAGGATAATGTGGTCTTTATATATATATATATATATATATATATATATATATATATAGAAATGGTACTATAAGGTCGACCTCATGGGAACTTCCAAAAGGTCATAGGGCTATAGAGTGCAAGTGGATGTTCAGAAAGAAAGAGATATTCTTGCTTATGTCTCTATTAAACAAGGAGTTTGATATAAAGGATCTAGGAGTTGCGAAGAAGATCCTAGGCATTAATATTCATAGAGACAGAGTCTGGGAAGTTGTAGCTGTCTTAGAAGAGATATATACAAAAAGTGCTGGAGGTGTTCCACATGGAAAGTGCTAAGCCAATTATCACACCTCTAGCAGGACACTTTAAGTTGTCAATCAAGTCGTGTCCAAGCACATAAGAGAAAATTTCAGAATGTCACGGGTGTTGTACGTGAGTGCATTGGGAAGTCTTATATATGTGATGGTTTGCACAAGATTGGACATCTCACTGGCAGTTAGTGTGGTCAACAAATATATGGCAAATCCAAGAAAGGAGCATTAGAATGTCTTTTAGTGGATTTTCAGGTATCTCAAGGGTACAGTCGACAATGGGATCATATTCAGGGGACATGGAACTTTAGGTGGATTTGTAGGCTATGTGGATTCGAATTATGTAGGAAATCCGGACAACAGGAAGTCACTACGGGATATATTTTGAAATTATTAAGCGGATCGATATATTGGAGATCTACAATACAGTCTACGATAGCGTTGCCTACAACCGAGATGGAATATATGGCTGAAATGGAGGTATCAAATGGGGCATTATGGTTGAAGTGTCTGATTGGAGAACTCAGGTAGAAGCAGGAGGCGATTCGGTTGCATTGTAATAGTCAGAGTGCTATCCATCTAGTGTTAAATCAGGTGTATGATGTGAGAACCAAGTACAATGATGTGTGGTTCCACACGATACGGGAACTCATAACTTCAAGAGAGATTCATTTTCAGAAGATTCATACAGATGAGAATGCCGCAGATATGTTGATAAAGCCGGTGGCCACAAACAAGTTCAAACACTGCTCGGGCTTGATCAATCTCACTAGCCATTGATAAGATTAGGCACCCTTGGCACAGGGGTACGGATAGAGTTGTGTTCCAGGTAGAGGATGTAGGGAGTGGTCTAAGCTCAAGGTGGAGGCTAGCACAGGAGATTTTCAGGGTGACTTGCAGAATAAAAGTCAAGGTAGAGATTGTTGTGAGGATGCCTTTGATTATGCACAGTTTGGGATACAAAGTAGGACTCTGTCAGTTTAACCAATAGAGTGCAAAGTTTCTCAACCAGTAGAGAGAGAGCGTAGACACGTTGTCGTCCGACCGACAGCTGGCATCAGTCCGACTGACAGGGACCAATGATACAGACTTAATTACATAGTTTTGCGTAAGTCGGGGTATTTAAGGTTTAATACGATTAGGGCTTGGTACAGACGAATATTTCCTCTCTAAGGGGAAGGGCTTTACGAGGTAAAAGGGTTCTCTGCACTTATAAGGGCTTAAGAAGGGATTTTCTCAAGAGGCTAGGGTTTTCTTAGGCATGCATCGCAATGGGAGATCGGGTAATTTTATAATCGGAGAAGATGAGTAGTGTAAACTCTAAGGCTTTTGATTATAGTAAAGATTTCTGCGCTTTATGTTGTGGTTTTTTTCTGCTAGGATTTTCCACGTAAAATCTATGTTTTGTTTTTTTGATTACTTGTTTGGTTATTCTGGTTATTTTAATTATTCTATCTTCGTTGAACGTGCTTTTGCAAAGTGCACGAATTAACGGTGGTATTATTTTCAAATTTCTAATACCTATGGTTGATCTGGTTTGTTGTGGCTCGGAATTACATTATAGTAGTGTGAGATGAGAGCTAGTTAACTCCAACATAAGAACTAATGAGAATGGGCATGGGTGTTGGGCTTGGTGGGCCTAACTTGATTTTAGGCTTTTCGGAGTGGGTTTTTAACCCATTCAGCAGCCTAAAACTATAGTAGATTGTGGGCCCCACTTAGTAAAACTCATGGATAGCATTCATTTTTGTTTAAATACTTTCCATATTTCTTTTAATCAAGTAGCACAAGCCCTTTAATGCTTAATGGGCATTTTGATGGTTTTGATGATACCGTCTAATTTCATTTTTATACCAAAATGTAAGAACTATAGTTCACTATCCACGAGCATCTAGATAGCGCAGGTGGGCCCTACATTTGTGTAAAAAAATGTAATGGACCCAAGTTATGCCAATTATCCTTCTCCATTAAAGATTGAGAGAATCTTATTGAGGGCCTTAATCAGCCATTTGTGAGTTGATCCGAGCCATGACTTGAAAAGTAACTACAGGATTTTCAGCGAGATCTATTTGATGGCGTGGTAATTAATGCTCCAGATCTCTTATGACAATCATGATCAATATACATATTAAAAATAAAAGGCATTAAATGATAAATTTTTTGAATTAAATGGGAAGAGGGAACTTACCTCAATTTTTGTCCACACAAAATTGGAGATTCGTCGTAGGTAAGCAGCCTGGATGGGTGGGCTCTAATGATATCTATACGATCTTGAGAGCTACACACAAAACTGAAGATGGACAGTTTATGGCTAATGATTCGCCGAACCACTACAAGAGCATAGAGAAAGTAATCACTCATCTGATTCTATAGTTAAGATGGACTTCAAATTACGATCAATTGTTTAGATCACCTAGAGATGGACCTCGTGGACAAAAGGGTATTATGTTTCTTCTCTCTCTCTCTCTAAGATATCCCCTTGATTGAAATGCTTTTACAAGAGATTACATCCCATTTTTGTAAATGGAAGGATCAGGGAGGATATGGGAGGAGTTTAGATGATGTAGGAGTTCTCTCTCTCTCTCATCCCAACCTCTTCTTGTTAAATTTAAAATTCATTTTTTAAATCTAATAGGAAATTGAAAGAGGAATTTCAAAGGAAAAATCATGCGGGACCCAACCACTAGTGGTTGCCCATAAGTGGGCCTCATGGGTCCATATCCAACACTGATGCAATACAGGAGTGAATTGTTCCATTTCAATAAATGGGCCATATTGGCTCATATCGTCCAAAATACACTGATATATCCTTGGTTTAAACATGGTGAAATCAAATGAGATCTACTTCTAGGTATGCATGATTTTAGCTTAAATAGAAAAGAAAAAGGCAAAAATTTCCCTTACCTTAAAGGTTGTAGAAGATGATTGACTCGGTACTTTTTCTTCTTCCTCCTATAATCACTGCAACTAGCACGCCTAGTTTTTTTTTTACTCAATGTGGAAAGGAAGCTATTCAGGGTTATGGAACTTTGTACTTCCTAGCTTACTTGTATTTTAAACTTGTGGCTCACTGCCACTTAGTTTTTTTTTTATGATGACCATTTGTACTGTCGACGCGACATATGCGGGAATCTTCGGTGATGGTGAATATTGACAACAGAAATTGTCAATTGATTGACAAATTCTGCATATTCGGTCGACAACGGTCGGATTTAGATTTGGGATCCTATAAGCAACGTGCTCTTGAAAACTTTATTTTAAATTAATTAATTAATTAATTAAATTTTTTTTTTTTTTTTTTAAAAAGAAAAAATAAAAAAAAAGAAGATATAAAGCCTTCACTTTTCTATCTTTCACTAGGAGCAAATATAAAATTACATTAACTCAATCAACTAGGGTGTACCTCATTTATGGACTCCTTTTAAAATCAGACCAGTAAAATCTTCCTAAAAAAGACATGCATTGTCATGAAATATTTCTATAAAAAAAAGAAGCTATCAACTCACCAATAAGATCTCCTAAGACTATTAACCAATTACAGTCTAACAGCTCTCCCAACCACAATAGAATTAAAGAAAGACAACTAAAACAAAAGAGGAAACGTAATAGTTTTCATTGGATTTGGCTCCATATGAGGTTCATGTTCACTCTTTCAATAGAAATGTCCCACATATACAAAGTGATTCGAAATAGTGTATGGAGATGCCTCCTCTCAAGAAAATTAGGAAGAATTAAGGTTGTGCCATCGATTTTGTCAAAAATAACAGCTATTAAAGCGTTGTAATTTTCTTCTCCCAACTTACTACTTTGTATTCTCTACATGGGCCACACCAAAACCTTAATACTTACATCCTCTTAACACGTTGTCACATGGTCTTCAAAATCATATAGAGATTTGAGAAGATGTTCATGTAGAAGGTGGTGGAATGTTTGTCAATAGGCCGGCCTCCTTCGCACGTCATATCGGAAGCTATACCAGCAAGAAACTTACAATTTTGGTAAACATTACAGGATCTTCACCACTTTGTAGGGCCCACTCATCATATGCAGATATGATTCTTCTATTCTCTTCCATATGAGCTTCATAATGTCGTAAAAATCATCACAAATGGATGTGAAATGAGAGACATCTAGGAATCCAAAGTGGTCTGTTCGAAAAGTTCAGTGCAAGCTTGACGCAAAATTCCTTCTCAACACCCATGTTATAGTGTGAGTTTGGGCTTCTTGACGTGAAGTGGTCCGCTCGTTTGCCATAGGGCCCATTGTTGGCAATGCACAGACCACGGAGATCATAATCAGCAATTTGTTGACAGTCCATGGGAACTCGGGCCTTTAGATGGTTTGAAACAAGTGCATGAGGGATACACATTGAGATAATGTTTGAATGGATGGATCACTTATGATGGTCTATGATTGAATTGAGGCCCATGGAGCCCACTATTAAGGCAAAAATTGTTCAATCTGATCGAAATCTTCAATCAACATAAGAACCAAACAACTAAATCGTAGGCGACTCGTAGATCACATACATGAAAAATTTTCAACTCATGTGTAACTTAGTGTCACTTTCCTTATTATAGAGGGATCTCTCCAGGGCAACTGTACAAGGTTTATTTATCAACAAGTAACTCCTACAATCTACTTGCTATAATATGACTTTGATGAAGTCAAACTTCTTAAACATCCAACTAGTTTGGACATCGCCTCCTATACACATAATGGGCCCATCATATCCCATGGCCATTATTGATTAACAAAAAACAAATCGAAATCATTGATTTTACAAAACAAAGCATAAGATGATTCCAAAAGGACATACTATTCAACACCTATCAGCAACACCAATAAAAGGCTGATCGATGTCGATACAAGCCAATATGGTCAAAAATGGCTTAATAGACGCAATTAAGTATCCATGGACAATATCATACCTTATCTTGATACTATAAACACTATTTATATGTAATAATAAAACTATTACAGGTGGAGAGATAGAAGTAATTTGAGAGTTGTGGGAGAGTTAGTAGAGTCAATTTTTCCTGTAAAAAGTATATCATTTTTGATATAGAGAAGAACATGCCATAGCTTTATCAAAATTTATTTAAATATCGTTTTAATTGTTTAAAAAATCCTTTACATATCCTTTCATATTACATGGTTTAATTTTTTTGAGTAAATGATATGTAATTTTGTACGCGTGATAATTATTTAACTACCTGATAAAGATTATTGAGATATTATGTGTTTACTTGACATTGGGCAGGCAGTGTTTGTGGGCCACAATCATGGACTGGACTGGTGTTGTCCCTACAAGAAGCTTTGGTTGTGCTTTGCACGCCATACTGGTTATGGAGGCTATGGGAATTGGGCGAGGGGTGCAAGGATCATTGAGATGACTCAACAACCCTTCTCCCTCAAATCATGGATTAGGATGGAGGATGGTTCCAAACATAGCGAGATTCTTCTAAGTTCATGACACATTCTACTACGATTTTTCTTTTTTCTTTTTTCTTTTTTTTTTTTTTCCTTTTTTTTTTTTTTTTTTTTTTTGTAGAAAATGAAGACCGCTCAATGGTATTTGAGTGTCGCACACATGTCTCACATGTCACTAATTTGTAATGTGAGCGTGCATGTAAAATCATGTAATCACAAGGGGAATTATAATTATCTTGACATAAATATTATGAGAAACCTTAAACTAGTGAACCATTCATCTCTCTAAATCCATTTATTTTTCATGAAAATGTGAAGAGAAAGAAATGGTGAATGTTGATGGTGATGTGTTACAACTTACAATACCTTATATGCATGTTTAGACTATTTACTCATAATAGTGATGCATTGGCTCTAGCTATCAATTTTTTTTACTCTTTTTTTTTTTTTTAAATTGATCACCTACAGTAGGATGTATGATAACTTGTCATGTGGCCCCATCTTTCCCACCAATATCTTTTGAATGACATCCATATCATGCACTTACCAATCCTAAAATTCAGGCTAATCCACTAATTAGGTAGGCCACCTTGTATATTAAATCAATCCATCATTTGTCCATTGATTCCATGGTGTGGATTACCTAATAAGGGGTTTGGCTTGTGTCAGGTGATATCCACTATGAGACCTACCAATTTCATGGTATGGGTGACCTACTCAATTAGCATGTTAGCAAAAAAATATGGGCTTACATGACAAGTTAGAAACATGTAATTAAAGGTGATCAATTTTCTCTCTTTTTCTTATTTCTAAGTTAGTGTAGGTCTCAACCCCTCTATGCACCACTACATGTGCCTGTTGCCATACATCTATGAGATATGAGTTTTTTGCCAGGCGGTTCCTATCATGTATCTATCAACTAGCCAAAGGATTATTTTATTCATATGTTTCATATATGGCCCACTTAATGAGTGGTCCAACATGATCTCTAAGTCTGCTATAGGTATGGCAACGTCCACATGGTGATGCCTAATGGATAATCGTGTCTCAAGTAGTGGTTGTGGAGTCAGACTAGATATACATGTAGAGGTGTACACGAACTGAGCTAGCTCGGTTAGCTCGCTCGACTCAGCCTCGAAAGAGCTCGATTCAACTCAGTTCGAAGCTGAGTTCGATCTGAGTCGAGCTGATTTTTTGAGCTCGAAAATGAGTTCGAGCTGCCCCAGATCGACTCGACTTGGATCGAACCCAACTCGTATTGAACTCGGATCGAACTAGTTCGGTGACTCGGTTACTTTGATATTGATGTTGCTTACCAAGTGTTTGATGAAATGACTCAAATAAGTGTGGCCGGTGGCAAGGAAGGTATGTATATGAAACCAACACCCTTTTTTTCTTGATTTTTATGTTGCATAGAAGGTGTTTAATAAAATACTTGTAAAACCATTGTTGTTGTCTCAAATACAGTGAGATTTTGAAGGTGCAGTCCAAGTGTTTGTAAAAATACTGCAATGGCAAATTCGGCTTGAACTCGACTTGAACTGGCCCGAGGTGCTAACTGAACCAAGCCGAGCTGGCCAGTCAAGCTCGAGGACCGAGCCGAGCCGAGTTCAAGCTGAGGTCAGCTAATGGCCGAGCTGAGTTAAGCTAAGGCCAGCTCGACTCGGTTTGACTCGATGTACACCCTTATATACATATAGTGTATAATAAGAACAAGAAGGTAGTGTATAATTCTATATTCTTTTTTATATAACCGTTTGCCTTTAATTCGCCTGAGTTTTCAATCATTGGATGTTTGAATGGCTAGCATCGTGCTCCATGTCAATTATATTAGGTTTTAGAATCATATTTTCTAAAAGGCCAAAATGCCCTTCATTTAAAATGTAACTAATCTTTTGCTGCCAAAGACCAATGAATAATTGATGTGGGACCCAACCATGACCATAAGTAGGGCCACCTTAATGTTTGTAAGAAATCCACCCCATCCTTTTCTTTTCCTGGAATATGTTAGGGCATGGGCCTAAAATGAGGCTGATCCAATGCTCAAAGTTGGCCCCATGATGTTTTAGTGGTGTCACTCAATCGTTTGGTTAGGGCATGGCCTAAAATTAGGCTGGTTCAATCCCATTGCTTATTGTCATGTGGGGACAGGGATTTCCTGCTAAAGGCTTTGGCAGGAAGTTCCCGTGGAACCTAGGTGGGCCCAATGTGATATTTGTGAGACATCCACCCCATTCATCCGTTTTGTGAACTCATTTTAGGACATAGAGCCATAAATGAGCCGTATCGAATACTCAAGTGGGCTGAAAACGTGAGGATTGAACATCCACCGTTAAAATATTCATGGGTCCACAGAAGTTTTGAATCAGGATAATATTTGTGTTTTCAGTTCATCCCAGTAGGAATGACGTTATGAACGGTATGGATGGCATGTAAACATCACTGTCGATCCTAGGAAGGTTTCAACGGCTGGAATTTTCCTACCTACTTTTCCTTTAGTGCGGCCTACATGAGTCATGTGTCCTGCTAAATTTTGGGCTCAACTTCTCAAATGAGCTCACAAAACGGATGAACGGTGTGCATTTCTCACAAATATCACGGTAGGCCCCACCTAGGTTTCCAGCGCCGGAACTCCACGCGAAAGCTCATGAAATCCGCGTCCGTCGCGTGGCCTACCAGAGATTTGGACACGGATTTACCGTGAAAGCCTTTGGCAGGAAGTTCCTGCGCAAGGATGCTGGTTGAGCCCTACAGAGATTCTTTTGAGAAATTCACTTCGTCCATCTGTTTTGCGAGCTAATTTTAGGATGTGCGACTAAAATTGAGTTGTATCCAAAACACTAAGTCACGCGAGAGAAATAGTTAGGGAAAAAAATTACTACCGTTGAAACCTTCTTGGGCTCCACCTTGATGTTTATATGCTATCTAAACCGTTATAAGGTCATTCCCAGTGGGATGAAGTGAAAACATTAAAAAGATCGCTTGAAACAAAACTTTTATGACCATAAGAATGCTTCAACGGTGCTCACTGAATTCCCACTGTTTCCTCTCGTGTCAAAGGTGAGTGTTGGATACATATGGTATAATATCATAAAATGAGCTCGAAAAATGGACGGACATTTCTAAAAAAATATATATTGGTGGGTTCCACCCAACATCCTTGGGCAGGATTTTTATTTTATTTATTTATTTATTTTTAACACACGCACACGTACCCCCACACACTCACGCCTTAGTGGAATTTCACCGACATCCTTCGGCAGGAACTTCCTGCAAGAGGCTTTTACAGGAAATCCACGCCCCAGCCGCATTTTTTGGCCCGTGCTCTTAAATGAGATGAAAAAACAGATGAACTAAGTGAATTTCTCGAACATCAAGGTGGGCCCCACTGTGTATAGCCGTGGAGTTATTACTCTACCAACTGCAAAAGGTTTGCAAAATATCTTTTTTTTTGGGTTTTGGGAATAGTCTGACATTGGAAAAGGAGAAGGAAAATCTTGTGTATATATGAGAATGGTGGAGTATTGTAATGCTTACCCACTTAGTCCGAGGAGAATCGGGCTTGTGTGTTCCAGTGCTTCGCGCGCGCACTCGTGCACGGGCACCGGCTCAGTGCGAAGGTGTGGGCATGTGAGGCAGTGTGTCTGTAGAGGCGCTAGTGGCACACTTTACACTTTGCACTTGGAATTTATTTTCCTGGACCATATCCCCCTGCCACCAATGCCTATATAAACAGGGTCTTGATGGGTTTCCAATCTATCTTAACTCACTCCAGCATAACCCATACGAACTATAGCCACTCTACTCCTAAAGATAGAAATTCCAGCAAGACAACAAGGTTCATTTGAACCATTGCCTGAAGATCAGATCGGCAGTGTAGTTTAAGAACGGTTCATCTGAACCATTAGTTGAAGAACAAACCAATGCAGTGATCTAATTCACACTTCTTCTTCTCTCCTTTTCTGGGATTTTCCTTTTATTTTCTCCTGGATACTGTGTAATAGAGTTCCATTGGTGGGTCTTCGTGTTTGCTGAACGCAGACCCGCACCAGGCTCATTGTATCATAAAAACAATTTGCCTGTAACCTTTTCAGCATACTCAATTTACTTGAGTAGGGGCAAATAACGCTTTAAGGATAACGTTCCAAATGTGTTTCGGCCTGTCCTTATTTCAGATTAAATTGGTTTCTTGGATTTCCATATTTTACAGGAAATATAATTTCTGTATTTTTTTCAACAGTGGGCCCCATTATGGCACTGGCATGTTTCAATAGTCTCATTCAATCCCACTATTTTCTATCATATGGTCCACCTAAGCTTTGGATCAATCTCATTTTTGGGCCATGCCCTTAAATGAGATGCAAAACAGACGAATGGGGTGAATTTCTCACAAACATCAAGGTGGGCCCCACTATGTATGGTCGTCCAGTTATTACTCCACTAACTACTCTAATAATGAGGTTATGTATCCCACACGCTTGTATAAGGGAGCCAATCTACACGCCACCCCACGTGCCACCTTTGACAGGTGTGTGAGATCCATCCCATCCATAAGATGGGCCCCATGTATAGATGCCCTTCACTGAAGAATTGGCTGCTTCACTCATCACAAGGGCACAGCATCACGAATCAAAGAATGGCTTAAGAACACTTAATTTTTTTTTATCTACTCATTTATTTTAACAATTGTTGCTCACCTAAGAAGTGGATTGCCTCCAGTTTTGGCTAAGGGCATCTACACGGTGTGGACGCATCCATGGACGGCTTGGATCTCATACATGCCACCACATTTGCACATGGATAGGCAAGTAGATGGGCACCCTTTTACACCCATGGAGAATGGCCCGGATCTTCGACACGGAAGCAGATTGGATGGTGACCCAATACCATCCAGCTAGGTGGTGTCGAGCGCTTGAGCCCCACGTATTTTATATCCACTGACTATTGAACAATTCCTAAGGCCCACCATACTGTATGTGTGTGATCAATACCATCCATCTATTTTGCCATCTCATATTAGGCCTTGAGCCAAAAAATTAGGCGGATTCAGGTGTGGGTGTACAGCACCAAATGAAACAGTGGGGATATTGTCGCCCACCATTGAAAACTTCCCAGGCTCATCTTGATGTCTGTGTTTGATCAACCTCGTTCATTTATTTTGCCAGCTTATTTTGAGTCATGAGTTTAAAAATAAAAAATAAAAATAAAAATAGGCAAATCTCAGGCGCAGGTGGACCACACCAAACAAAACCGTGGGAAGCTTGACGTTCACCATTAAAACCTTCCTAGGCCGATGTGAATTGAAGGTGACCATCTGAATTGCCCACCTTCAATTCAGATCTACCTCATTTTTTAGCTCGTGGCTTAAAATGAGATGGCAAAATGAACACATAAAGTAGGCTCCCATGGCAAATTTGACTTTTTGAAAAATCAAATGAGTGCCTTCTCACCAATTTTCAAACAATAAGTGGGTTACTTTAAATATTTTAAAAGTGGGCATGTTCTGGTCTATAGCCATAAAGGCAAGGGGTTTTATGAAAATAAAAAACCATATGAGCGGCGGACGCAGATTGCATCTTACCCCCGCCCGGACGCTTAAAAAGACAAACGAGTTTGACTTTTTGAAAAATCAAATGAGTGCCTTCTCACCTATTTTTAGACAATAAGTGGGTTACTTTAAATATTTTAAAAGTGCGAATGTTCTGGTCTATAGCCATAAAGGCAAGGGGTTTTATGAAAATAAAAAACCATACGAGCAATGGACGCGGATTGCATCTTACCCCCGCTCGGACGCTTAAAAAGACAGACGAGTCGTGTTATTCTCTTATTGGCTGACACTGTAGGGCCCACAAGGAAGGAAGTTCACAGCGCGTTGCACGTCATTAGGCCGTGTATTACTCGACCCCGATAAAAACTAAAAACAAAGCCAAAAATCCCTCATTTGGTGGGCTCTCTCTCTCTCTCTCTCTCTCTCTCTCTCTCTCTCTCTCTCTGGAACAAGGAAAGCACCAACATTTCTGTGGTGCTCGATTTCCCTACCTCCCTCTGAGATTTCTCTCCCTTTCTCTCTTGGATCTCTCTTTTCTTCCCTATTTGATTTCTCGCACCTTCTCTCCTTACATCTCTCTTTCCTTCCCTCTTAGATATCTCGCACATTCTCTCTCTGCTTCTCTCCGAGAAACACCGCACCGAATCATTGCTCTCACTCTGCAGTAATTTTCAAGAGTTAATATACAATGTTTTTGAAATTAGAAGATTTGGGATTTGTAAATTTGAAAATTTAGGAATTTTAAAATTTGGAGGTTTAGAGATTTAGCTACTTATATGGATTTGAAAATTTCTCTTTTGTGAAAATCTTCGTTTAATCACTTCATGCATTTATTTAATTTCTTGATCTCTTATTCAAACTGGCCACCAGGTGCTGAATGCTTGCATGCCATGCAAGCAGTGGAAAGGAGTCTCTTGGGTGCTGGAACAGATGAGGCATAGTGGTTTGAAACCTAATGGAACAACTTATGGACTTGCAATGGAGGTATTACCTCAACCACTGGTCTTACTTTGGACCTGATGCTCTGAACATGACTTTGAATCATTTCTCCATGAACTACAACTAAAATACTGGAGCCCATGGATGTCCAAAAGGCTTATAAAGTATCATCCTAGCCTTCTAGTTATTTAAGATCGGCTTTCATATCCTGTTTTTTATGGGGGTTTTTCCTCGTGCTCGACCGGTCGTGAGCTTTGCTCGACCGGTCAAGGGCTGGTGCACGACCAGTCGAGCGGGGCTCGACTCAAAGTCCAGCGACATTGGGTTACTTTTTCTCGTGGTGCTCGACCAGTCGAGGGAGGTGCTCGACCGGTCGTGGGGGCCGCTCGACCAGTCAAGGACCTCGCTCGACCAATCGAGGTTACGCAGATTCGTTTCGCGATTTTGTGCGGATTGCGGTTTTTTGAGTCCTTTCACAACAAGGATGCGGAAGAGAGTTTCCTAAAACTATAAATAGGAAGTCCCTAGGGCTTTCTAGGGTATGGAAAAGAGACAAGAGGGTTTCCTAAAGCTTTACAAGGGATTTGCTAAAGGATTTAGGGCTATCAAAGGTGTGAGAGAAAGAGAGAAAGAGATAGAGGAAGCTTGTAAAAGGGAGGTTATGCTCGTGGAGGTTATCTATTGTGCAACTTATATCTCAACGCTTCTACGTCCTCGTAATCAGTGAGATCTCTCTGTTTTTCTTTTATTCTCTCATTGTTTATCCACTCCTGCGTGAGTGAAGAAGGTTGTAACGTTCTACTTCATAGTGGATTGTTGATCTAGACGAGGTCCCGTGGTTTTTACCTCTTTGAGGGTTTACTACGTAAAAATTTCTTGTGTGGTGTGTGATTTATGCTTTGATTTATTTCATTGCTTTATTATTCCATAATTCTGGTTTGTTTCGGGAGGCTAGATCCTAAGGTTTTGTGCAAGGCCCCCAACAAAGTGGCATAGAGCTAAGTTCATTGAACGGGTAGGATTGGTTTTGAATTATGGAAGGTAGCTCATCAAGGATGATCAGCCTCAATGGCTCTAATTGGACCATATGGGAGGCTAAGATGGAGGACTTGCTTTATTGCAATGACCTATATTCTCCAATTTTAGGCATATCAGCAAAATCCAAGGATATGTCTGATGATGATTGGAAGAAAATGAACCGAAAGGCGGTGGAGTTTATTAGACAATGGTTGGATGATTCTATGTTCCACCATGTGTCTACGGAAACCTCAGCCGCTAGTCTATGACTGGAATTAGAAGGGCTGTATGAGAGGAAGACAACCGGTAATAAAATTTTTCTGATAAGGCAACTTGTGAATCTCAAGTTCAAGGATGGTGGTTCTGTGGCCGAGCACATGAATGAGGTCAGCAATATAGTGAACCAACTCTTCGCTATGAAGATGGTCCTAGATGATGAATTATAGACTTTGCTATTGCTTAGTTCATTGCCTAACAGTTGGGAGACATTGGTGGTGTCTCTAAGTAACTCCGCGCCAGACGGAAAGATATCCATAGAACTGGTAACCAGTTGTCTCTGGAAGAAGTCTCAGGGGTCTACTCAGCAAGAGGCCCTTGTGACACAGGAACGGGTGAGAGGAAAGAACAGAGAGGGCGGGAAGGCCCAAGATAAATCAAGAGGCAAGTCAAGTACCAAGAAAGATGTTGAATGCTGGAATTGTGGCAAGAAGGACCACCATAAGCATGAATGTCATAAGGCTAAGAACAACAAGAAAGGAAAAGGAAAGGAGAAGGAAGATGAATCAAATTCCACTGCGGTTGTTTCAGATGACGACATTGTAGTTATTCTTTCAGCAGAGCATGATATTTGTCTCACGGCTACGAGTCAGGAACCGACTGGGTGATAGACTCGGGAGCCTCTTTTCATGCGACTCTATGCAGGGACTTCTTCACAAGCTACAAGTTAGGTGACTATGGGACCGTGAAGATGGAAAATTCTGGCATATCGAAAATCGTGGGAGTCGGTGATATTTGTGTGAAGACCAATGTGAGCTGCACATTGGTTCTTAGGGATGTGAGGCATATCTCAGACCTTTGCCTCAACTTGATGTCGACGGGAAGGTTGGATGATGATGACTATGAAAGCTGGTTTGCTGGTGGGCGCTGGAAGCTCATCAAGAGTTTATTGATCGCAGCTAAAGGAAAGAAGTGTTGCACCCTTTACAAGGTAAGTGTCAGTATGTGCAAGGGTAGGTTGAACGCAGCGTAAGATTCAGCTATTGACATGTGGCACAGGCGTCTAGGCCACATGAGTGAAAAAGGGCTTCAGCTACTAGCGAGGAAGCAACTCCTTCCAGATGTGACAGGTACACCTCTCAAAACCTGTATTGATTGTTTATCAGGGAAACAACATAAAGTTTCATTTATTAAAACTTCTTCTCATGTTAATAAAGTACATGCATTAGATTTGGTTTATTCTGATGTTTGTGGTCCTATGAGGACAAAAACCTTGGGTGGGGCATTGTATTTTGTCACTTTTATAGATGATGCATCTAAGAGGGTTTGAGTTTATACCTTGAAATTCAAGGACGAGGTCTTTGGTGTGTTTAAATTGTTTCATGCTATGGTCGAGAGAGAGACAGGTAGATCATTGAAGTGCATTCGCACTGACAATGGTGGTGAATACATTGGCGACTTTCATGAGTACTATAAGTCCTTGGGTATACGGCATGAACAGACGGTTCCCAAAACCCCCCAGCACAATGGTGTGGCTAAGCGAATGAATTGTACTATTGTTGAGAGAATCAGATGAATATTATCCCATGCGAAATTGCCCAAGACGTTCTGGGGAGAAGCAATGCACACGGCAGTGTATCTGATAAACAGGTCTCTATCAGCCCCGTTGAATGGAGAAGTACCTGAGAAGGTGTGGACTGGACAGGACCCATCGTACAGTCATCTCAGGGTATTTGGATGCAGGGCATCCGTTCATGTACCAAAGGATGAGAGGTTCAAGCTCGATATGAAGATCAGGCAGTGTGTGTTCTTAGGGTACGGTGATGAAAAGTTCGGTTACAGGTTATGGGATCCGACCGAGAAAAAGCTCGTCAAGAGCAGAGATGTGGTTTTCTTTGAAGATCAATGTATAGAAGACATTGGTAAGCCAGAGAAGAATCAACCTAGTTCAGGTGAGCTAGAGGACATGGATCCGATTATTCCTCTCGTGGTGTCTGATGATGGGGGAGTACAGCAAGGTGCAGAGGACGAGGGAGTTCCTTCAGAAGATGGACCAGGGGAGCAGCCCCCACTTGATTCACCTATTGAGCCACAAGTGAGGAAGTCATCTAGGGACAGACAGTCGTCCAAGCGGTACTCGCCGCATAAGTACATTATGCTGACTGATGGGGAAGAGCTAAAAGATTATTCTGAGGCCCTAGCCGACGAGCATAAGGGGGAGTGGTTGAAAGCTATGCAAGAGGAGATGAAATCCTTGTATAAGAACCACATCTATGATATGGTGAAATTGCCTAAGGGTAAGAAAGCTTTGAGCAATAAGTGGGTGTTTAGAAAGAAGGTTGAGTAGAAGGATTCACGGACGATGTTCAAGGCCAGACTTGTGGTGAAAGAGTTTAGTCAGAGGAAAGGTATAGACTTCTAGAAGATATTCTCACCAGTGGTGAAGATGACATCCATACAGGTGTTGTTTGGGTTGGCGTCTAGCATGGATCTGGAGATAAAGCAGTTAGATGTTAAAACTGTCTTCCTCCATGGTGACCTGGAAGAAGAGATATACATGCACCAACCACAGGAATTCGAAGTCAAGGGCAAAGAGCATATGGTGTGTAGGTTGAGGAAGAGCTTGTATGGGCTGAAACAAGCTTCACGGCAATTGTGCAAGAAGTTTGACTCGTTTATGTTGAAACATGGGTATGACAGAACGGAATCGGACCACTGTGTGTTCACGCGCAAGTTCTCAAATGGTGATTTCTTAGTTCTGTTGTTATACGTTGATGACATTCTCATCATGGGAAAAGATATCAAGAAGATCGACAGGCTGAAACAGGAGTTGGGCAAGTCATTTGCAATGAAAGACTTGGGCCCAGCTAAACAAATCCTAGGAATGGAGATAACCCGTGACAGAAATAGCAGGAAGCTTTGGCTGTCACAAGAGCAGTATATTGAGAAAGTCCTAGAGCGACTCAATATGAATGCAGCGAAGCCGGTCAGTACTCCACTGGATGGTCACTTCAGATTGAGCAACAGACAGTGTCCCAAGACGAAGGCAGATGTGGAAGAGATGCAGAAGATACCTTTCGCGTCAGCTGTAGGAAGTTTGATGTATGCTATGATGTGTACACGCCCAGACATAGCATATGCGGTTAGTGTCGTCAGCTGGTATCTTGTCAATCCTGGCAAAGAACATTGGGCAGCGGTTAAGTGGATACTGCGGTATCTAAGAGGCTCACCCAGGTTGAGCCTATGCTATGGTGACGAAAAACCTGTGTTAGAGGGCTACACAGATGCAAATATGACAGGCGACATAGACTCCAGGAAGTCTACATCAGGGTTCATGTTCACGTTTGTAGGGGGAACAGTTTCTTGGCAGAGCAAGCTAAAGAAGGTCGTAGCATTGTCGACAACAGAGACCGAGTACATTGCAGTCATAAAGGCATGTAAAGAGATGCTTTGGATGAAGAGGTTCTTACAGGAACTTAGCGTGAAGCAGGAGGAGCACGTGGTCTATTGCGATAATCAGAGTGCTATACACTTGAGCAAGAATCCAAGTCAGCATTCTAAGTCAAAGCATATAGAGATTCGTTATCACTGGATCAGGGATACTTTAGAACAAAATGTGTTACAGCTTGAGAAGGTCCACACAGACGATAATGGGTCAGACACGATGACCAAGGCTTTGCTCAAGGGCAAGTTTAAGGTTTACAGAAACCAGGCTGGCTTGAAGAAGGTGAACCCCTACTGGGTCAAAAAGGGAGTGATTTGATGGGGGTTTTTTCCCGTGCTCGACCGGTCATGAGCTTTGCTCGACCGGTCGAGGGCTAGTGCACGACCAGTCTAGCAGGGCTCGACTCCAAGTCCAGCGACGTTGGGTTACTTTTTCCCATGGTGCTCGACCAGTCGAGGGAGGTGCTCGACTGGTCGTGGGGGCCGCTCGACCGGTCGAGGACCCCGCATGACCATCGAGGTTACGCAGATGCGTTCCCCGATTTTGTACGGATTGCGGTTTTTTGAGTCCTTTCGCAACAAAGATGCAGAAGGGAGTTTCCTAAAACTATAAATAGGAAGTCCCCAGAGCTTTCTAGGGTATGGAAAAGAGAAAAGAGGGTTTCTTAAAGCTTTACAAGGAATTTGCTAAAGGGTTTAGGGCTATCAAAGGTGTGAGAGAAAGAGAGAAAGAGAGAGAGAGAGAGAGGAAGCTTGTAGAATGGAGGTTATGCTCGTGGAGGTTATCTACTGTGCAACTTATATCTCAGCACTTTTACGGCCTCGTAATCGGTGAGATCTCTCTGTTTTTCTTTTATTCTCTCATTTTTTATCCACTCCTACGTGAGTGAAGAAGGTTGTAACGTTCTACTTCATAGTGGATTGTTGATCTGGACGAGGTCCCGTGATTTTTACCTCTTTGAGGGTTTTCCACGTAAAAATCTTATGCGGTGTGTGATTTATGCTTTAATTTATTTCATTGCTTTATTATTCCATAATTCTGGTTTGTTTCGGGAGGCTAGATCCTAAGGTTTTGTACAAGGCTCCTAACAGTTTTGCCAATCATTTCCAAGGCCCATCAAGGTATCATGTGAAATTAATCTAACATCTTTTTAGTGTTGAACCTTTCAAGTATGGCAATGAAAGCTCACTGAGGATCAACCATATCTTAATTTTCACTCGAAATAGTCAATATTCCGTCTCTGTTGATGTATTAAGTTATTTGAGCTTGCTTGTTAATGAAAATCTGATTATCAATATATTCTGAAAATGTTAGCGATGGAGGGATCTGTCCCCCCTTCTAAAATTCTTACTTCTGTATCATTTACTTTTACTGAACCTCTGGTACGCGAAACATAAATTTAAATTTGTCTTTTCAGTTCTTGGCACCTGTTAGTTTAACAGCATTTATGTTGTTTTCAATATTAAAAAAATATTAATAATAATAAAAAAATAAAAAATAAAAAAATCCAATGTTACAGTAGATTGGTAACATTATGCTGATAAAATGGCTGATATGGTTTAAAGTAATTGTTTATCAAACATGTGTGAAACATTTGAATTGAAATATGTGTCTGACCCATGCATGACGCTGCAATACTTCATCCTATCCAAACATAGACCCATGCTGTAGATTTACCATTGCATGTTGTGCTTGGTAATGTATGGTGCTTCTGACAGTGCTTTTATTATACATTAAGTGTGCATGTGTTAGGACTCCAATTTCACATTCTTAATATGTTCAAGCATTCTAATTTATCATTCGCTCTTTCATTGTTGAGAAGTGGAGCCACATCTCAAGGGAAGTTGCCAAAACTATAAATTGGGGTCCCTAGGGCTATTCTAGGTTAAGGTGAATTCTAGGAAATTATTCTAAGGTGTGGGCAAGGGATTTTCTCTGTACTTCCAAGAGAGAGGTTAGTATATTGCCTTGTAATCTTCGTTTCTCTTCATAGTGGAATTTTGCATCCGTGGTTTTTTACCATAGTTTGGGATTTTTTCACGTATATCTTGTCTTGTGGTTTGTTTTGGATTGCTTTGATCTATTTCTAGTTTATATTTCTTCCTGTCTATCGTTTGTGGGTGAGGCCTTAGATTGGATCTAGGCTCACTGCGTTGTTGGCGTGCTGCGCAACATTCATATCTTGTTACTTGTGAGCATATATGTCCCAAATTATATATGCATTTTAGTCTTACAGGTGGTGCTTCTTAAAAGGTCATGCTAAGATCAGGGAAGTACAATCTTGTCCACGTACAAGTTCTTTGGGAGGATGAGAAGAAGTGGGTTAGCTTTGAAAGCCCTCACATACAAAGGTGAGGCTAATCATTCTTTTCTTTTTTATTGATTAGATTCTTCTGAAAACTTCTGTATCTTAATGCTTCAAAATTTGCAGTTCTTGTGAGAGCCTCCTAGGAAGAAGGCAAAGTCAATGAGGCTGTCGAAGCGGTCAGGGATATGGAACAAAGAGGAGTAGTAGGAACAGCTAGTGTTTATTATGAATTAGCATGTTGCCTTTGCTAGATTGGGAGGTGTGGCAGGAAGCTATTGTGCAGGTAAACTTCTTTGTCTGCAGATACCGAAAAATATGCATTGAGATTGCACCATTTTCTATTGTTGGAAGTTGGAACATCTTCTATGATGTTTTTTCATAAGCTTATGAGGTATCATAAATGCAATCTTTGGGTTTTCAGTTCAACGGTCCAATCATTGATATTATGGGCCCACTGTAGATATCATGTGCTGAAAATCTCTCATATGGAAAATCCTAACCTGTCAATTGGTGGTAGCATTTTTTTCTTCATTAAGAAAGAAATACAACAACTTTACACATTCCAACAAAAGAAGGGCTACTGTTTTTATTTTTTATTTTTATGGTTAGGAATTTACAATTTGGAAAATTTTTTATGCATGGGCCTGCCAGTGTGGCTCATCATATCAACTGTTGGATCATATCAAGATGAATTGTAGAATCTCTTGAGCTTTATTCGTGGTAGTGATACCATGACAGAAGCTATTGCCTGTAACTTGTTAACATCATTGGAGTACCTTTGCAGATTAAGATCACTGAAAGATTACGAGACTACAAGTGAGATGCTGCATCTTTTGACTGATGCAGTGGATGGGAACCATATTTCTAATGAGAATCTATCAGATGAAGATCATGACCGTGAACCAAGCCCCTTAGTTTATCATACCAATGACAGCGATGATGATGATGATGATAGCGACGGTGACGATTTGGGCTCTGACCCAATAACTCATGCCAGCAATGAAAGCCAAACCTCTAGCCTATCTGTTGAATCTGGCATACCAGCTGGTTATGTTGATGATAGCAACTCAGAGCCCATCCATCATGGCTAGTTGCAGAATGACATTAACAACACAACAGTCCACTTGCTAACTAGCCGCAACAATGAATTGGATAGTTCCGAGTTACCCTCAGCATTTGAGATATTGGAAGCATGGAGAGAAAAGAGGAAGGACGGCGTCTTCCTCTTTGAACTATGATTGCAAATATTCATCTCTTTATAAGTTGATAGCACAGCTAGATCATTCTGCGCAGGTACCAGAATCTGATTTCAGCTTCGATTGATGGGATCCTGTTAATTTGTTGCCTTTGAGATGGCATAGGTAAAATACCCCCCACTTTTTTTTTTCGGACACTCTTTTGTGGACTTCCATAGCCAGCAAATTGTATATTTCACCTTGTAATTATAAACAGAATATGGTAGATGATGATCATTCTCTTATAAATGTGCACTATACGTGGATATGGTTTGAAGATCTTCATTAGATTGAGTTATGCTTGGCGACCATACTGTTGGTCACAGTGACAAGCCTTTTTTCTTGGGCATCTCTTGGGAGATTCTCAATGGCATATGGGGTGACCCATCATCAATTTCAACCATTCATTCATTCAGATAATGAGTAAGCCATGTGAAAAAAAAAATCACGACAATCATCAATGCAATGGAAAATAGAGAGCCAAGATTGAGCACAAAAAAAAAAAAAAAAAAAAAAAAAAAAAAAAAAAAAAAAAACCTTCCAATCATCATTTTGAAACAGGTACCAGATAAATCCTACTTTGGTTTGCTTATGATTTCAAAGTAGCACTTTGATTTGATGATTCTATGTTATATATCGGACTCAAGCATTATATGGACACCTTATTAAAAATCTCGGCCACCTGATAATTAATACAGTGGGCCCACAAGATAAAAATAAGTTGACTACAAAATTTACAGAGAGCCACAAATTTTTAGACTGGCAACACATCCACACCGAACGTCCCTAGAGTCTGCTTCTTGGAACAAGCGAAAACCACAACACACTTACATCTAAACATAAATCTTACACAAGAATGAAAAAATATAAAATTAAAGGTTATTCTTTAAACCTACAATCTTCATGACATGTAAATGAAAATAAGCATTTATATCAAGAATTTGAAAATACATATTGGAAATACATGTCAACATGACTCATGTGTCTGAGATTAGAAGTATTAAATTGATGGTCCCAATGTGTAGTTACACTCGCTGAAGAGTGAAGAATAAGGTTGAACCATTCATCAGGGAGGCCACTATGTATAAACAAATGTATGGTGAGAAAAGGTCAGCCAATGCTTGACATTAAACATACACATGTGGCTGATTTGGTGAGAGGGCTGGTCTGATTCTTGGACCCACCTAATCAACAGATTCAATCCATTAGGTGACAAAGGAGGATGTCATGGAATGGTTCCAGGTCAAATATGAGGGTGTTATCCTTGACAAGCCGTAAAACACACTGGTTGGACATTCCAGACCACTGTGGATGAGCAACAATATGAGGGTGTTATCCTTGACAAGTCGTAAAACACACTGGTTGAGCAAGATGTAATAAATTACATCCAAAGCTTCTAAATCATCAGTGTAAGGCCCGTAACCTAGTCCGTACCATTCCTTGGGATCCCACGGTCCTCCCGATTGAATTCCAGCGACCTTCGACGTGTAGATAATAATTGCGCGTGACCCTGAGTCGCATCCTGTCGACCCGAGTCGACTCAACTCTAAACCTATATCTTAGTGATCGCACTGTCGCCGCGGTTCCAACACTGCGTCTTGCGCACCGATGCGATACCCAAGCTAAGAGATGTGGGCCACCGCATATCTTGAGAAAACGCCACGCGTTGCGAATTCTGAGAGAATCTCTACCCAAACATCACATCAAACAATCAAGTACACATCCCATCACAACCCATACCCAACCCATCCCTCTCTTACAAAAGCCTTCCCAAAGTCAACTCTCTCTCTCTCTCTCTCTCTCTCTCTCTCTCTCTCTCTCTCTCTCTCTCTTACACCACACCATCCCACTTCCCTACCCATTCCAAGCAATCCAAGGAGAGCAACCATCCAAGCATTTCCAAGAGGAGAGCCTAGTGTGACCCACTTCCTACCCCTTAAACTCTCATCGCCACCCTTCAATCTTCATCATCCTCCATCAAAGTTGAAACCAAGTAGCTTAGCATTCCAAGGAGCCTAGAAGAAGTAGAATCGATGGGTGATCTTAGGATTTCCACCATTGATCTTGATGATTTGAGGACTCACATGTGGTGGGACCCATTTGATGCATGTATTGAGGGGCCCATAGTGGCGGGGTCCCTCCACCACCCCATCTCTCTCTCTCTCTCTTGTGATGGAGTGTGGCCCACCTAATCCAGACCGTCCATATGATGGGCCCCACTTTGCTGCGTGTCCATTAGGACAGGCCTGGATGAAGGAAATCACAAATATCAGCCGATCCAAAGCTGGTGGGTCCCACACATGCGAACCCACCTGATGTATGTTTTTCATCCAAGTCGTCCATCCCTGGACATAGCCCACGTGATATATGTGGTGTACCCACACCGTCCAGTAAGGGATGGTGGTTCCCACGCAGCAACAGTTGTTGCATTAACGTCAATAAGTTTTGTGGATCTGACCATGAGGTATGTGTATATCCATACCATCCTCCATTTTGGCAGGACGTGGGACCCACCCCACACGTGCTGTACGTGTGGGGGTGGGGCCCATGTTGATGTATATATTCTGTATCCACACTGTCCATCCATGGACGAAATGTGGAGCCGACCGTGATGTGTGGGTCTTGGCCACACCGTCTGTTTGCTGGACGGGTGTAGCCCACCTTGGTATGTGTTTTATCACAGTCGTCCATCCGTGTATGGACGTGGGACCCACCTCATTTTGTGGTGTCCACACCGTCCAACACAGGACGGTGGGACCCACCTTGAGGTATGTGTTTTATATCCAGGCCGTCCATAGGCTACAATGATGTATGTGTTGTATTCACACGTGTGGGACCCACACGTGATATATGTGCCCCATCCGCGCTGGCCATCAAATGATGGGGCCTACTGTGATGTGTGTGCGGTCCACACTATCCAGCATGGGAGGGTGCTAGGCCCACATGATGTAAGTGTTTCATCCATGCCATCCAGATGGGTTGGACGTGGGTCCCACCACATGATGTTTGTGTTTTTAGCCACGCTGTCCATCTGATTTTAGACGGGTGGGGCCCACCTTACGATGTGTTGCATATTCACACTGTCCATCCACGTGGCCCCCGCATGATGTAAGTGTTTTATCAATGTCGTCCAACCCAGGACCCCTCTTGTGATGTATTTGTGGCCCATTTGATGAGGCCCATTATGATGTATATGTGGCCCATGAGGCCCATTGTGATGTTTATGTGGCCCATTTGGTGAGGCCCAACATGATGTATATTGGCCCATATGATGAGGCCTGATGTGATGTATACGAGGTCCGTATAATGAAACCCATTGAGAAGTATATTAGGCCCTTATGTGAGGCCACGGGCCCACTATGTGTTTGGCTCTATGCGGGCCACTCCTTGAGAGCAATGTTGGTTAAATGTCCATATTGTGACCTTCTCTTAAGCCTTTGTTAAGCCCATTCTCATCCTTCTCTAAGTGGGTTGACCCTATCATTGGGCTTCATTGATAATTGCATGATCCATGTATTCTTATTAGACTAACCCAAAATGTTGGCCCTCCATTAGTTCCTAGTAGGGTTGTTTATCTTGGAGTCTATCTAGGACTTATTTGGGTCCCCTATAGCATCTAGCGGGCCATATGATAGTATGGTAAAGGAAGCCCATTCCGGATCCTTAGGATTATAGGTAGGCCACCTAGGCCCAACCTTAATATGAGGAGAGTTCATCATCATCGTAGACGGAAAGATCCATGCTATCAGATTTGGTATATCCACAGTTGAGGATTGACCCTCATGTTATGGATCTGATCTCCATCTATGGACCCCACCTTGTATTTAGGCCGATTATCGATGTTGACTATGAGTACGTGTTAGTATAACATCATGATACAATCCATTGAGATGGTATGAGGCCCATTGTGATTATATTAGGCTCATTCTCATTTCCTCTTAGTGGGCTAACACAAATTGATGGGCCCCTATTATTATTAGTATGATCCATCTCACCTTATTGGGTTATCCCAATTCTTTGGGTCCTCATTGATGCTAGTAGGAGTACTCAAACCTGGAAGCCTACTCTTAGGCCCATGAGTAGGCCATCTAGCCCCATCCTTGTTATGAGGAGGATGCATCATCACCTCTGGCCATAGGTAAAAAAATCTGTGGTATTGTATTTGGTATATCTACTGTTGGGGACTGATCCTCATGTCATGGATTAGATCTGATGTTCTTCTATGGACCCCGTCATATATAGGTCGATTATTGATTACGACTATGCTAGTATACGTACTGAGTATGTGTTCGTATAGTATTATGATTGTATAAGGTCATTGTAAGGTTAATTGTGATCGTATGAGGCCCATTGTGATTTTATGAGATTCATTATGATTATATGAGACTCATTGTGATCGTATGAGGCCCATTGTGATTTTATGAGAATCATTATAATTGTATGAGATCCGTTGTGATGGTATGAGGCCCATTGTGATTGTATGAGGCCCCTTGTGATTGTATAAGACTCATTATGATTGTATGAGACCCAATTGTGATGTAAGAGGCCCATCATATGCGTGAGGCCCATTATTATGTGAGGCTCACTATGTGTAGGTGATTATTGCACACCACCCATTCACCTATACGGGCCATGGGCCATCTTATACCGGCCCACTATGATGTATGTGATTATAATAATGCTTGGTATACTTCATAATACATGCCCATACGCATCATCCGCATGCTTGTTATGATGAGTGATTGAGCATAGCATGCGCCATTGGGCTGATTGTTTATGGGACTTCCTGAGAGACGGATTTGCCCCACATGAGCGTGTGGTATGCGCAAGTTTGATGCATGACTAGATGGTATAACTCATACATCTCGCATTGTATGATATGACCACTGTACACCCTAGTGACATAAGAGTTGTGGCCTCCACAGACGTGTCGTAGATAGTAAGATAGGACACCGAAAATGTTTGGTTCTAGCATACGGATGCAATAGATGTCCCTGGGTGAAAATTCCTAAACCCCCAAGGCCAGGGGATGCTCCAACGTCTAGACCGAGTGGATATACATGAGCGCATGAGGGCCGTATACCAGTTAGGTCGTGTCTCCCACTGTGTCGTGATCGGTTGGGAGGGGGTGTAGCCTTACCCGACTGAGGGAGTAGGCAATGTTAGGCTGAGTCTGACCATCTTGAGAAATGGGCCAGCTATCGCGAGCCAGGCCGATATTGGCAGGCGGATAGTAAGGTCTCTTCCACTTACCATTTGTGCGCTTAATAGGGCAGCAAACTGGCGTAGAGTGTACTAGACCCCAGTGATGATCCCAGAGACGTACTGTACTGAGATGTGGAGCTACATATTTATCATTTGACTCATTCATTCATTCATACACTGTCCACTCAAGCTGGTGGTGCGTAACTAAATCATTATGTGTACCTTTGCAATGGCCAGGATTTTGGTTAGGCGGGCGACTAAACTGAGATCAGGAGTTTACCACATTGAGTCTAGCTATCCAAATTTAGGTATGAGACTGGTTTAAATAGAAGTCATTTGTGATGGACCCCATATCTTGCGATACTACGTACTATCATCCCGACTTCACACTCTAGTTAGTCATTTCTTTCTTACCGCATATTGCATTGCATCCTCAGCACATAACATTTGGTTTACTATGCTTCTGTATTGCATAGCCTGAATGAGATTTACGGTATTATAGACTCGCTAGGATCTGCATATTGCATTACATCTGCGGCATTTGGCATTTAGGTTGTTATATTTCTATATTTATATGGCCTAGATGAGGCTAATGGTATTCGTGGCTCTTCAGAATTGCATATTGTATTGCATCCTCAATATCTGATATTTGGCTCATTATGACTCTGCATTGCATAGACAATCTACATTGCATACTCTGATATTGAATGACTTATAGCCTTGTCAGTATTCCGCTTATACTGATATTTGTGTGCTTGACACTTATCTTGCACACACACGTACATCACCCTCTAAGCTTTCTATAAGCTTATGCACGATAGATGCATGCAGGTGACAATAGGATGCAGTCGAGTTGAGCAGGAGCGTATGGCAGAGCTTCTGCAGCTTTTGGCATTTATCTTGTATTTCCCCTTCATGTATTGTACTCAAGTTTTTAATATTAGTGGATATGTGATGATAATGTTGCCTTTGTGATTTGGGTACACTTGTGATTATGCTCCTTTATTTACAGAAAAATTTCACACTAAAAATCCTCCTTGTAAGATCTTAGGATTAAAACCTGGCGTATTGGCACTCGGAGCCGAGAATGGGGTACTATGGAGGCTGTCGGCACTAGATTCGGTGATCGAAAATTTTGTGAGCTCATTTTCCGAGTATGGAGCGTGACAATCAGTGGGGCCCGCTGTGGATGAGCAACAATATCACATTGGTTGGACATTTCAGACCGTACGACTGGTGTGATCAAATGAATGGGTGAAATAGGGTCCAAATTCAACAGGCAAAATGACTGATCTAAGCCTATTCTCCATCCAGATTGGGCAAATGACTTTGCTGGTGTGTAGATTGAAAAGGCCAAGCTATATGTCCTAGGGGGGTGAATAGGACAGTGCCAAATTAAACTTTAAATGTGAAATTGAAATACAATAGTCTTATAAACAGATAAATAAAGAACAGTACTTTAAATAAATCAAAGAACTGAAATGTAAAGCAATCTTAAAAAGAGCTTGATACTAACGTTGTTCTAAGGACAACCTTTGCACCATAAAAACCAAGGGTTTATGGCAGGACAACCTTACTAGAATAAATTGAATATCAAAACTCAAACAGAAAGGAAATAAAGAAAATAGTAAGAAACAAATTCTAAACTATTACAACATTCCCCACTTTGCTTGAAATGTAAATATTACAACATTCACATCCACATATACATTCCACAAATATGAATGATTAAAGATATAGAAATTAAAAGAACATTCAAATCACACAATACACTGATATATAGTGGTTCGCCTATGTGTTCACCAACTGTTAAACAACAGCCACACAGCTTGCTACTCCACTCCTAATATCCTCACACGGGATATTAGCGTTCACTATCAAACAGGTTTTATAGGTTCACCTAAAACCTTCACAATTATGTCTTTTTAACTTGTGCTTACACAATCCAAAAACCCACACTTTCTGAGTTTTCTAGCTCTCCTCAGATAACCAACACAATGAGATTTTTCTGGCGAATCTCAAACAAAACCAAAATAATGAATTTATAATAAATGTAAAATACCTGGATTTCTCCTTTTGTAGAAGCCCGGTAGAACCAATCAGAGTAGAAGTTTGAATCAATGTTCAATGTCCAATACTCACTTAAGAAATGGTTCTAGGTTCTAATTGATTTTAAATTAAACCAAATTGGGCATAGCTCTATTTGATTTTGATTCCAAGAAGGAGGAATACAGCAATTCCTCTTTTCAAATAAAATTAGAATATAGGAATAAAATCAAATAAGAAAAGCTAACAAAAAGAATATTAAATATGCACAACGTAGCTTAAAATGAACACAACTTATCTCAGAGTGGAGGCTTGAATTTTCTCAAATTAATCAATGAAAAACTCTAAAATTCGTGTTCAATTTATAGATGCAAAGATCGCGTCTATGACTGGTCTTAGGAACCCTTCGACTGGTCGTAGCACCAACGACATTTTGAAATTTTAAGTGCAATCTGAAAAATCAGTTCTATGACTGGTCTTAAGATTTTATGACTGGTCGTAGCTAACCCAGGACTGGTCATAGGCAACCAGATTTGGTTGCTGGAGTTTGAGTCATAGATCTAGGACTGGTCGAAGAACGAGTCGTGACACCTCTACGACCGGTCGAACAGTCTCCAGGACTGGTCGTAGAATAACCAAAAAATTTTGAAAATCTTCAACAACTTAGGACTGGTCGTGGAATTTCTTGGATTGGTCGAACAAGGTCTAGGACTAGTCGAACAAGGTCCAGGACTGGTCTTAGAACTGACCAAATTCATGTAAGAATACTCATCTTGAATTATGTATATAAAATGACCTACCCTAAGGTCAAACTAAGGTCTATCATACCTGGGACATGAAGTATGAACATTTAACTCATTCTTTCAGATGATGGTTAACCTTTGAATTTAAACTTCAACTTGAATTGCACTTGAGTCTTGAAATGCACTTGAGTCTTGAACAAACACTCTTCTTAACGATGTAGCTCTGAACATTGATGCATACGGAAGAAGACAAAGTACATAACCTTGCGTTTCTTGAAGCAGAGCACTGTACATGTCTTGAACTATTGTGATGTCATCTTAAATCATATATATATATATATATCAACATACAAGCACAAGACACACAGATAGATATTTTGGCACACAAAAGGTTTTGGCACCACAAAATTTGACAATCAAAAGAGCATGAGACCATAGCACTTACAATCTCACTTACATTGATAGGCAGTATTTATATAAAATGCAGGTTGGGGTTAACAAGCTCCAATGCACCATGCTTTCTTAGAGAATAAGTAGGGCATGTGGACCTGATAAAACAAAAGTATTGAAGTGGACCACTGAATACGTTGTGTCCAGTTCTGATGATCAAGTGACTCTTATTCATGAGAGAGCCTGGGTTAGGCACCACTGAATTTGGTAGTGGAGAACCTCCTGATGTGGAAAATTGAAAAGTGATGGTGACTTTAGGAGCCATACTACATATGTGGTAATCAAATACTTACATTCTTTTCTTATCTCACCTTCCATAGATGCAGTTTCAATGCTACAACCAATCTCACATACACATTTCAAAACAAGAAGTTATTATTATTATTATTAACTTAATTTGTTGATTTGAATTCTCAATATAGAAGCATTCGTGTGGGCACCGAAATATCATACCTCATCTATCATATATCGCACAAGATCAAAGTTCTCATGTCTATAAGATTGACAAAAGTTGCCATCCCAACAAAACCTTTACAAATCTCCTATACAAAAAAATCTTTTCTCTACTACCAAATAGTCACCCGAGCCAAACAACCTCATTGCTAATGGTCCAAAACATTTGCCTGTGCCATAAAGTAAAAATTCAGTCACTTGAATTTGTTTGCACTTCATGTATATAATTAAAATTAAACTGTTAAAATTATTGCATTGTGGGAAAAAGGAATGTACATTGAAATAAAACTGTCTAGACTATTTTATTTTTTAAAAGCTCTTCTTGAAACTATGATATTAATTTATGCGGAAAAGCTATCCAATGTGCTTGCCTTGAAATTTCCAAATAAACTCGTCAGTTGACATCTTTCATATATGCTCAAGTGACAAATTAATTTCGAGGGATATAGCATGGATTGATACTCAGTATCATATCCACTATACAGAAGTAACAACTATTAGATGGTCCTAAGCCTAATGGACTGTACATATCTTTAATGGATGATGCTAACCTTTTATTTTCATATGCCACTAGATGTATGGTTTGGATCACCTAATTAGTTATCAAGACTAGACCTAATGAACTTGATAGGTGATATCAATGCCATTCTTTTAACTTTGTAGGGTTCAAATGATCATGATACTCATTACCATTTTGAAAATGGTGAACCTTCAACTGGCATATTTATATGCTTATCCAAACTTGCTTTTTCCTTGACCCATTTGTGGATGGAACAAAACCCAAAAACTACATTAGGGAGAAGATTGGTGCTCACCTTTGACAAAATATTGAAACGTATATGATGCTCTTCCCACAGATTAATTCTTGTCAGATTGTTGTGATGACAACTGCATAGAAATTTCACATATAAATAAAGAATATATCTCAAAATATGAAATTTAAAAAGGTATATTCAATATATTTTGCCTTTAAAATGATTAATTTTACCTGGTTACATACAGCGCTTTCTTGAGAAGATAATTATGGGTTGCTCAAGAGAAATTGTTAATTCGAGTTGATGGTTGGATAGCCACAAGCAACCAAAGGGCCACTCATGGATCCACTAGGACCACCCCCAAGATTAAAATGGTTTTGTTGAAACATGTTATGATTAGCTGGTTGGTATTCACGTTGAGGCAATAATGATGCATAGATGGATCTACCAGGTAATCGAAGAGAACTCGCCACCATACTTTGTGATCTCTAATAAAAGCAAAAGGAAAATTAAAAACTATAACAACATAAACATATGTCATAACAAGCTTTACAAAACAAGTTTCGAGTGATACGTGATTGAAATGACACATTGGGGTGAACATAAATTGATAATTTAAAGGTTGAAATGCTTGGGTTATCTCTTGTCTCTCTTGATTTACTTTTGTTTGAGCAGTAGGATTTTGAAATCTTTTCTTTCATGCTTTATCTAATGGATTTTTATATGTACAATGATTGACCCTCCCTAACTCTAGGCTTTACTTTAATCTCATGTACAGTTTGTGAACTCAAACTATCTACAAAAGTAAATTCTTTTTCAGTCGGTTCACGGCATGCGATTTCTGTATCTACACTTACAATTAGCTTAGGATGTGTGCTTTTAATATCTACGTTTTCAGTAGGCTCAGATCGTGCACCTTTAATTTCAGTATCTACACTTTCAATTGGGTCCGAGCATGCATGTTCAATATCTACACTTTTGTTAATAACTTGATAAGAGTTTCGCGGAAGTTCCTTGATCTTTTTCATGCATTCCATCACTTCATTATGATATTTATCAGAATATCTATCAGCAAATTTGAAAACCTCCTCATCTTCTCCAACTATTGCCGCAATTTTAAGAAGTTTGCGAGACATATATTTGTACTGCTTACCCAATACAATATTGCAGTTATCTTATATTGTTAATATAGCAGCTTCTCTAGCAAAACCTACCTTTGCATCTCTATGCCATCTTTTCAGAATATAACAAGGTGGAAGCACCTTTATATTATAATAATATAAAACTTTTAATGCATGACTACACAAGATGCCCATGAACAAAAACTTGCGGCAGCTACACGTTACTGTATTGTCTAGTGAGTAAAATTTAACAGTACGTCCTTCAACTTTGTCGTTATCAGTAACTCAAAATTCCACAACTGTGCCAACCTCACCACATTTAAAAAGAGAATGATTAAGAATTTTCTTAAATTCATTTTGAAAATTTTCAAACACTTTCAGAGTGTATGCATTTGCTGCTTCCTTTAGCATTTTCATATCAAGAACTAATACCAGGGTACTTTGCCTCGTTATGAAATCAGCTACGGCTTCTTCGTATCGTCTATGAGCTACGACCCGCTCGTAATGATTGAAGAAACACAAGAGGTTGTATTTAGAGTTCAGATATCTTTTCAAAATATTATTCATGCTCTCGTTTTACTGCGTACTCTTCATGTCAGCGCAGAATGTATTTCTTCCATAAACCAAAGATCATTTTTCTTTTTCTTTAAACAGATTTTGTAGCCACTTGTTTTGCATTAAATCATACTTTTTGAGCATTTTATTCCATGTTGTTAGAAACTCTTCCTCATCCTCATAATCATACACATACCTATTAAAATCATGTTCAAAACTTTTTAAACCTTTAAATACATTGTTAAGGTGCTTTGCAGCATTTTGGTAGATATGTTAGATACATAGACGTTGATATGTTTATGGTATCATTATAGTTATTGCATTGGCCATTGCAGCATCTTGGTCTATGAGAATTGTCATTAGTTGCCTTCCAGACATTGCACTTAAAAATGTTTCAAACAACCACTTAAAATATTCAATCGTTTCATCGTATAGTAATGTCGCACCAAATATTACAGTTTGCTTATGATGATTTACCCCAATAAATGAGGAAAATGGATGTCCCTAACTATTTATTTTGTATGTTGTATCAAAGCAAATCACGTCCCCAAAAGCACTATAATCCATTATTGACTTCCCATCTGCCCAGAACATATTCGTAATCAAATCATCTTCATCCACTTTTATTGCATAAAAGAACGATGGATCATTTACTTGCATTTTAAGAAAGTATAGTAGAACGGCTCCTGCATCACCCTTCTTCATTACTTTCATTCGCTTCATTTGTAAGTAATTTTTGTAATCAATGTGCATGAAACCTATATTCTCTCACCCTCTAGATTGTTTATTAAAATATTCTAAAGCCACTTTAGGTGATATACCTGAAGCTTCCATCATCTTTGCTTCAACTTTTTTATCATCAGTGAAGCCTATCTGTGACCTTAACATGTGCATTTTTGATGGTGTAACAACTTCATGGTTATGCTCTTCAATAAATTTAATCGCTATGAACCTTCAATTTACTTGAAGCTTAATAATGATGTTTGCTTGACATTAAATTCTAGCATTCGAACGGGTGCTTTTTTCAACGATATCTTTCTTTTTATGCTCGACTTTCTTCAGAACAACAAAACTGCCTCTTAATCATGACATTATCGTCTGATTTTTTTGTCCAATCTTTTCGAATACTGAATCCCATTTTTCTAACATATCTATTGTAAAATTCATATGCACTCTCATCATAACTAAACTCCATTCCTAGTTCTGGTTTTTCATCTAACTCATCATCAAAACTAAACTCCATTCTCACTTTTAGTTCTTCATCTAGCTCCTCATTTGTCTGGACTTGTACAACTTGTCTTGCCTCATGGTTGTCTACTTGCTAATTTTCTTATTGATCATCTATTTCAATATCAAACTGTAGCCTTCGACATGGTTGAGAAAGTAGTTGACTCTCCCGAATATTATCATCCATTTCACCAATCGGCCTTCAAAAGAAAAAGGAAAAACCAAATAGCATGAGACTTTAAACAAAACCAACATGTATTACAGAAACAAAACCCATTGAACAATTTTTTTAACAAAGTAAACATTTAAGCACCATATACAACAAGAGTATTGAATAACTCCCCATAAACAATGAATTTTTTTTATTTTTATTTTTTGTAAATGCAGATAATAAAGAGATATGATTACATAAAAATTCAAAAAGAAAAAAAAAAAACAATACAACTAGAAGATATATATTCTAACCATTTTTTTAAAATGAAGATTTTCACAAAGAGAATTTTCCAAAACCATATAAGTAGCAAAATCCCTAAACCCCCAAATTTTAAAGTCCTTAAAATTTTAAAATTTACAAATCATAAATCTTCTAATTTCAAAAACATTGTATATTACATCTTGAAAATTGCTGCAGAGTGAGAGAAATGATTCGGTGCGGCGTTTCTCAGAGAGAAGCAGGGATAGAAGGTGAGAGAAATCTAAGAGGGAAGGAAAGAGAGATATAGGGAGAGAAGGTGCAAGAAATCTAAGAGGGAAGGAAAGAGAGATCCGAGAGAGAAAGGGAGAGAAATCTGAGAGAGAGATAAGGAAATCAAGCACCACCGAAATGGTGGTGCTTTCTTTGTTCCAGGCAGCGAGAGAGAGAGAGAGAGAGAGAGAGAGAGAGAGAGAGAGAGAGAGAGAGAGAGAGAGCCCACAGAATGAGAGATTTTTGGCTTTATTTTTTGTTTTTATTGGGGTTAAGTACTACACGGCCTAACGACATGCAATGTGCCATGAACTTCCTTCCTTATGGGCCCTACAGTGTCAGCCAATAAGAGGATAACACGACTCGTCTGTCTTTTTAAGTGTCCGGGCGGGGGTAGGACACAATCCGCATCTTACAAGTGACAACCCTTTCATTCAGATACTTATTAGTCAATCCTTACTTAAAAGTTAAAAAAAAATATATATATATATAGGAAACTTCAAGTCACCTGTGCTCATACCAAGTAACAATCAATTTCAATGCACCTGATATACACATGTAATATAGGATTGACAATAAGAATAATGATACCAGTGTTACCATAGAATATTCTGCTTTGGCACTAGAGCATGATATTGTTTTTTTTTTTTATCTTTTATATGTCTGACATATCAAATTAGGTCGGATACACACATATGATATAGTAAATCATTGATCGTTTAGGCAACTAGACTAATATAGTATTAAAGTACCCTCTTATTGAATGACGCTTTTAATTGCCACAAGATGAATTATCATAGGTCTATGTATAAATTGGCCACATCAGTTGATCAAGCGATAAGGCCTTAAAAAGTTGATAATATAAAGTGGCATCTTGGAGAGGACGTCAATATGAGCATATACTTTTCTAATAAAGACTGGTAGTGTAAAAATATATTTGGCATTCATCATTTGTGCTCGTTAAAGGAGATCAATGTTATACTTTGTCTAAATGAAAATAAGAGATAATCTAGTGTGATAGACCTCAATTCCTAAGAAATAATATATGGGTCTAAAATATTAATTTCAATGTTACAGTATAGGTTTGGCTAAATATGACAATAAAATAAGAATTAAAATGGTAGTTCAAGATCTTAAATTAGGTAACTTGATCATAATTTTATTTTTTTAAATGGATGAGTTAGTGTTTACAATGTGCTCCTAACTCATTCCTCTTCCTTACTCTTAGGTATGGGTTGAGGTGCGGTGATTTGCCTATAATTGCCTAAAGGCCTTTCAACAGCCTTAGGAATGTGGGCTAACTTTAACACACTAAAGAAGATGTTGACGTGCTTCTAGGATATCTTGAGTAGTTCGTAAATGAAGATATTCGTTGGGATCTTTTTAAGATACTCTAAGATGTTGTATACTTAAGCACGTCCACCCTTTCATTGCTTTGGGGATCATTGCTTTGCAAATAAGACGGTTAGTAGACCCGATTAACAGAAACTTCTTCCTCTAAGGCTAGGTCTTTGATTAAATCATTCATTCCTCCTGTCCAAAGCAATATCTACTTTTTCTTTTCCCTTGACAATAGGAAAGGCGGGTCATTAGCTCCAACTAGTTCAGTTTGAGTATTTCTCAGGAGTAAGTGAATTGCTAGTGGGCAAACAAATAGTAGTACATTAGTTTATCAGTTCATTTTCAAATAGCCAAACAACTCTTATGCACATTTATCTTTCTATCCCACTCTTGCTAACAAGAAATTTATGAGACAATTCACATAAAAAAGCATGACAGGAATTTTTGAAGGAGTTGACCAAATGAATATTGAGAAATTGGATGTAATTAATAAAAAAATGTAAATGAATGATAAAAGAAATAATATAGTAAAACAATGCTTTGGGAGATAGGTTTTTAACTGTGATCAATTCCCCAAAACTAGTCTTTACACATTTAAGAAAGAGACGACATTTCTTATTAGGAAATGCATCCATGTTACAGGCATATGCACTTATCATTTCAACATTCTTGTGAGGTGTGTGTGTGTGTGTGTGTGTGTGTGTGTGTGTGTGTGCATTCATTGAGATGGGCCATAAAAAAATGTGTTATTCACACTAAGTCATTTAAACATCCAATTGCATGCCATGACAATGTTCATATAGTGATTTTTTTATATAAGGACTAAATGTCTTATCAAAGTTGACCCTTCTTTTATAATAATATAAAGCCTTTAGCAACTAGCCTTGCTTCATACCATTTAATTGTCAGTACATTGCCTGATCTTACAAACTCATTCACTTCCAACCATATTATAAGTTTGAGGTAGAGATCTTAATAGATATATGTAACATCCCGGATTTTTCCCAACTTGGCAATGGACGCCCTTGGACATAGAACGGCCCTAGGACCTTATTCTGTTATAATTAGGGCATGATTTAGTTAAGTATTAACAACTTGGATCACTTTATATATAAACTACAAAGGCCCAAGCACCACCTTAGGCAGAAAATCAAATAGGACCAAATCCTTTAGAAATTAGACAAGGATTAACTAGTAGTAAACTAGATTACATACGAAATCCGCACTAACCACTTTAAATACAATTTGCAAGACCCAAAACTTGTAGAATCATTGACGCTACATTACCCAAAAATCTAGGATCAATCTCATTACCCAGCTGCTCTCGGGAGCATCACGAAACTCCGTATCGGATTTGGACCGCACATCGAAAGTCCGATTAACGCGAAGTTAAGCGTTTAGGACCACCTTGCTGGGCTTGACAACCATCTCGAAAATCAAATCCAGATAGTCTTCTGGGGCTATTCGCTTGAGCCCGGAGTGAGGAGTGTGAGAAAATGTGGTTTTCTTTGGAAATTAAATCTCATTTAAGTAATCCGAAACTTGTCACTTGCGGGCCTAATATAAGCAATCAGACCATCAGAATCTGACCCAAATACACCCTCGGATCAGGAGTAATTTCATATACATGGCAGTGTACTTGTAATCTGATCGAGTTGCGGTGACCGTTGAACTGAAACTGGTCTGCCACGTGTGATCTGGGAATCCGACTGGAATGAAAACTTAACTTGACCTAGATCCAAGGTCGGTGAGCTTAAGTCCGACCTTTGGCTCAAGGAGGGCTTCAGAAGTGCTCCGTTGAGACGAAACAGACCTACTTTGGCTATAACCTAAGTATACCTTGGCCCTGGGTCTAATTTGGTAAGTTTTTAGCCTATATAAAGACCTTAAACCCTCACTCTCTCATTCCATACGAATTTGAGGAAAACCTAGGAGAGAGAAGAGAGAAAAGAGAGAGAAAGTGTGAGGGATTACTGGAGTTTCTTCTTGGGATTCAAACCCACTTATCTACGTGCCTAACCATCGCTACCAGATCGCTATTTCGTCGATTCTGACTTCGTTCTTAGGTAAGAAAAATTAACCCTAATCTGTTCTAGGGTTTCAATTGTTGTAAATAGCAGAATAGCTAACTTAACTCATGCTATAGGTTGTCATATCAACGTTGGCGAAGGCTTAAAGTTTCTAATGAATCCATTATGTTTCTATGACATAAGGTGCAGACTTTAAACGTATAGGTTATGGTTTTCAAGGCTTTCAGTGTCAGTTAATGATATATTACTGACGTGGATGCTTTTGCACATGTACAAAATGTTGTCCGTTTCGTTTTTCAGATATACGTTAACTATGTTGAATATATTGTATTCCTCGTATTTGTAGAAAATACCATATACGTATGAAATACGGATTTATGTTTGCCATGATTAATTGCTGTCTATGTATGCTAGATGCATGTGTATTAACTTCTGGGTGAACGGATTAGCCTAATACCTGTTATATTCACATACGTTGCGTATGTTATATTGTGTAGCCTAAGTGTTTGTGAAAATGACTCAATGAGTAAAGAATTCGCATTCGTGCTCGCCATGACTAACTGTCATGGATATATGATTGTCGTATGGGCGGTAACCCTTTGGCGAAAGGATTTGCCCTAAATCACGCTACGGCCAATAGACGTATATATGTTTAAGTGTGTAGCCCACGTGTTTGTGGAAATGAATGAATGAATATGGAACTTGGATTCATTCTTGCCATGACTATCCGTTATGGATGTATGCGTGTTATAAATGGGCAACTCCCTAGTGAAAGGATTTGGCCTAATACATATGTGATCAACACACATCAAGTATGTTGATGTATGTAGTCTAAAGTGTTTGTTGAAATGTCTGAGTGAGTAAGTAGCTAGTCAATTGTAATGTATAAGGGTGTTGAGATATATTTCTCAACTCCTTTAACTATGTGTATGCTTTCCTCCATGTACCGTATATTATAATGTATGTTCATCTATGTAATGTATATGTATAAATCCATGTTTAAGTTGTATTTCATAAAATGCAAAAGCAAAGCCGTGAAGGGTGATGGGGGGAGTGGTGTAACGATTCCGTGCAACAGCCCTGGCAGCCCTAAAGAGGACAATATTGGACCTTGATATATGAATTGTAATGTGATCCATTACTGCTTCGAGACTATATTATAGGATAAGATGATGTCGTTGTGATTGGGGGTATTGTATAGTCCAGGCAATCGGTAACATGCTTGAGTTCGTGGCTGAGATTTATTCGCCACGTAGGACGTGTTTGACGAACCCGAGCCGTACTAGAGTTGTCGACAGTGGTTAGGCCACACGGAGTGCTTACGCACTTCATGTCGATCCACTCGATGTGCGCTCGTGCATGTCGAGCTCGTCAAGTAACCCGATTGACCCGATGTATGTTCACCATGTATGGACGCTACTGCTTGAACCTAAGGTACCAAACTTACCAGTGAAAACCCCGTTAACCTTGGTACCTCGATCCGCTAAGACTCATGAGTTGGGCATGGTGGTATGGGACACCGTGGTTGAGTTGTCGGCCTACGCTGGGGCTACGAGCCTCCCCGTAGGGACCAGTGAGCAACCCAGACTCGTGATCTGAATACGGTGGTATGGGACACTGTATTCGAGCTGTCGGCCTACATTGATAAGGTGACAGGGGAGTGGTGCAACAAGTGCATGTAACAGCCCTGACCGCCCTTTGTAGTGACCTCGAGCATACTCTAAATCTGCGGTGAGGCGACGAGCCTTCCCGGCATAAACAGAGTATAAACTAGGCCTGTATTGATAAGGTGATGGGGGAGCGTGTGTAACGAGTGCGTGTAACAGCCCTGGCAGCCCTTTACAGGACCTAGAACCGCATCATCGTATGAGATTATCTAGGACTGACGACCCTAGAATGGATCATGTTGGGAATGATATAAGGAAGGTACCTTAGTTTCTCAATACTGCTGTATGAAAAGGACTAATAACACTCGGTAATCATGCTCATAACATAGCACTGCATGTGCCTGGAAGATGTGGAGCACGAGGGATGAACGCATGCCGCGGATGTAAGATGGTGTCACATGAGGGAGGTTGGCAAGGGCATGCATCATGACTGCATTTCATACGTGCATTAACAAGAGTATTTCGGATTGTTTGATTGTAACTGCTTTATCATTATGCTTGACTGAATTGATAACATGTTAACCTTTGCTTTTTTGTTCCATGAGTTGATCACTCACTCCCACGTTACGAGACGGTGTTGTACACACCAACCAAGCTTTGTTTGAGTTTCAGATGATGGCGATGCTTGCGAAGCGGAGCGGACTTTTATGATGATGAGGAGGATTTTCCTTTATGTTGTTTTCAGGCGGATTCATGTGAGTCGTGTCCTGATCAACGGGGATTTCTGGAATGTTGACTAGATGACATTACACCTTTTGTATATTGTGGAAATTACATGTAATTATCTAACCTGGTAACATTATCACACTCTGGAGACTACCACAGTTTATATATTTATATATCTATCACAGCTTTGCTTACTTAAATTAATCATCTCTGGAGTATGATATGATGTTTTGGCTTAATCTCATTTATGTTTCATGTACTAATACAGACAACATTCAATCATCGGCATATAT
>JAJHSJ010000014.1:48938266-49007075 GCA_021015155.1 Magnolia officinalis | reverse complement strand
ATATATATATATATATATGGGCCACGTATGTGGGACCACCTGATGTGTGGCTGGCAGGATCCACTAGATGTGTGGATTTCATCCACATCGTCCATCCCAAGGTGGGGACCCACCATAGTGTATGTGATTCCATCCCCACCATCCAGCCATTTCTGGACGTGGGACCCACCCACACGTACTACACGTGTGGGGTAGGGCCCACCTCGATATATGTATTTTAAACCTGCACCGTCCGTCTGGACAGTGCCATGTGGAGACCACCATGATGATGGGCATCATCCAGCCATCTATCCATCTGGACAGAACCGTGGGGCCCTGATGTATGTTTCCCATCAACACCGTCCATCCAAAAGGGGCCCCACGTGATGTATATGTTTTATATCCAGGCCGCCCGTCCAGGGCTGGATGCTGGGTCTTATATAATGATAATATTATATTATTATATATATAAAGCTAGGTCTGATAGAATGATAATATTATATATATATATATATACATGTATATGTTGTGGGTCCCACGTAGGGACCACAGTGATGTATTTATTTCATCCACACCGTCCAGACTATTTAGACAGTGCTGGACAATATTTGGACGGTGCTGATGAGCTGGACAGTGTCCAGATAGTGCTGATTTACTCGGACAATGTTTTAGCAGTGCTGATTTACATAAACGATGTTTGGAAGGTGTTGATCATTATTAGTGTGCTGTGTGGGACCCACCATTGATGAATTTATTTTATATACACGCTGTCTATTAAGTGGACCACACTGCAAATATCGGTGGAGATTGAACGTCTACCATTGAAACCCTTCTTGGGGTTACAGAAGTTTTAGATCTATATGAAATTTGTTTTCACTCTTAATCCAGGTCTTTGTGACCTTATGACCAGATTGTATGAAAAATATGGTGGGCCCTACCTTGATGTATTTATGTCCCATCCATGAGGCCCACCTTGATGTATCTTTGACCCATCCATGAGGCCCACCTTGATGTATCTATGGCCCATCCATGGAGCCCACCCGGATGTATTTGTGGCCCATTGATGCGACCCACTTGATGTATATAAGGCCCATGTGATGCGGCCCATAGTGATGTGTATAAGACCCATGTGATGCGGCCCATAGTGATGTGTATTGGGCCCATGTGATGTATCCCTTAGTGATGTGTATTAGGCCCAATGTGATGTATTCGAGGCCCAGGTGCAGGGCCCGCCTGTTGTGTATTAAAGGCCCGATGTGATCCGTGATTTTGCCATTATGTATGTAATGATGTTTATGTGGGCCACTCCTTGGGAGCGATGTTGGTTGAATGTCCACATTGATGAGCAATGATGGTTGTATGTCCACATTGTGACCTTCCCTTAGGCCTTATTAAGGCCATTCTTTCTGATTCTGATTGTCGAGGACGATTATTGAGGCCGATTCCGATTTCGATTGTTGAGGCGATTGTTGAGGCCAATTTTAATTTCGATTGTCTAGGCCGATTCTGATTTCGATTATCGAGGCCGATTATTGAAGCCGATTTCGATTGTCGAGGTCGATTCCAATTGTTGATACCGATTCTGATGGTTGAGGCCGATTCTGATTCCGATTGTCGAGGCCGATTGTTAAGGTCGATTCCGATTCCGATTGTTGAGGCCGATTATTGAGGTCGATTCCGATTCTAATTGCCGAGGCCATTATCGAGGCCGATTCCGATTGTCAATTTCGACTCTGATTGTCGAGGCCGATGTTGAGGCCGATTCCGACTCCGATTGTCGAGGCTGATTATCGAGGCCGATTCTGATTATCGATACCGATTGTCGAGGCCAGTACCTTTTCGAACCATCGTGCTCCTCCTTCAATCTGTAAACCCACTTGTTATGAAGAGCTTTCTTACCCTTAGGTAGAGTGACTAGCTGACATGTACGATTAGACTCAAGAGAGTCCATCTCCTCATCCATGGCCTGCTCCCACTTAACCTGTGTATCTGACTGTAATGCCTCTTCAAAACACTCTGGCTCACCATTATCTGTCAGCAGTAGATAATATAAGGAGGGTGAATATTGGACCGTGGGTCTCCTCTCCCGAGTAGACCTCCTCACAACCGGTGTATCTGGCTCTGCCTCATAATGCTCCTGTGCATGATCATCCTGTGACATTATAACACCCGTGTTCGATAACTATTCCAACTCTACGAATTCCTTTTCATCGGTCTTATTTTCCTGCACATTGTCCTAATGCATCACTTTTTCATTAAAGACTACGCCCTTGCTTCTGATGATTTTCCTGTTTTCTGCATCCCAAAACCTGTAGCCAAAATCATGTTGCCTGTAGCCTATAAACGTGTACCTCCCGGACTTCGCATCCAACTTGTTTCTGTGCTCTGCATCAATGTGAACATATGAAGTGCAACCGAACACTCTGAGATGTGCAAGGTTCACTTCTTTCCCAGTCCACATTTCTTCTGGTAGCCTACCATCCAATGGTGCTAAGGGACTTCTATTGATGAGATATGCGGCGGTATTCACAGCATCTTCCCAAAATGTCTTGGGCAACCCTGCATGTAACTTCATGCTCCTGACGCGCTCAAGGATGGTCTTGCTAATACGCTCAGCCACACCATTCTGCTGCGGTGTACCTGGAATCATTTTTTGATGTTTGATTCCACTTGCTGCACAATACTTCTCAAACCTCTTGTCACAATACTCTCCCCCATTATCAGATCTGAGACATTTTACTGTTTTACCTGTCTCATTTTCTATCATAACTTTCCACTTCTTAAATACATTAAATACATCAGATTTGTGCTTTAAGAAATAAATCCACAGTTTTCTACTAGCATCATAAATAAAGAAAATAAAATAACGTGAGCCACCAAGAGATGATACTTATGTCGGTCCCCACACATCAATGTGTATAAGCTCCAACAGATACGTCTTTGGAGCGCGTCCCGTCTTTTTGAAACTTACCCTCTTCTGCTTGCCATACACGCAGTCCTCGCAGAATTCCAAGTTAATAGACTTCAGCCCTGGTAGTTTCCCTTTTGACAATAGCACTCTCATATGTCCCAACCTCTGATGTCATAACTGCCCATTCACTCCAGTTGATGCGACTGCGAGTGAACTATACGATCCTTAAGTCACGTACAAAGTACCTTCTTTCTTGCCTCGAGATATCACCATGGCCCCTTTCTTGCCTCGAGATATCACCATGGCACCTTTTGTGATCTTCCAGGAATCACTGGTGAATGTCGTCACATAATCGGTATCGGCCAACTGCCCTACTAAGATCAGATTCCTTCTCAAACTCGGTACATGTCTGACATCCTTCAATTTCAACGTTATTCCGTCTTTCTGAATTATATGAACATCTCCCTTTCCAACAATACTGTACGACTCATCATCACTCAGGTAGACTCTCCCGAAGTCACCTGATACATAGTTATACAGAACTTCCTTACATGAAGTGGCATGAAACGAAGCACCCGAGTCTATAACCTAAGACTCATTCCTCGCATCAAGAGACAAGATCAACTGCTCTGTGTCACTCTCCTCAGATAGATTCACTGAATCTTTCTCGACTTGAGAGCTTCTTTCTTATTTCTTAAGCGCCCTGCAATTACGTTTCATGTGCCCCTTCTTGCCACAATGCCAACACCCATCTTTGTCTTTCGGTCCCTTGGACTTCTTCCTCGACTTAGAACGCCCGTGTTTATTGTTTCCTTTATTTAGCGATCTTCCTCTTCTTTTAATGTTTAGAACATTCCCTGAATCCCCTAAAACTCCTGATGCCTTTCTTCTAGATTCTTCGTTAAGAATTAGATCGGCCACATCATCAAATTTCAGCTTTGTCGACCCTGAATAATTGATCACGGCAATCACCAAACCATCCAATCTGTCTGGCAAACTGGATAAGATCAATAATGCTCTGACCTCATCCTCAAAAACAATGTCAACGGATTCCAACTGGCTCGTGACTATATTGAACTCGTTTAGATGTTCAGCCACGCTCCCACCATCTGACATCTTCATATTGAATAGATGTTTCATAAGATGAACCTTGATGGATGCTGAGGATTTTTCATACATGGTGGCTAGGGCTTCCATTAATTCTTTTGTTGTTTTTACTTTCGATATATTGAAGGTGACGCTCTTAGACAAAGAGAGTCGGATCGTTCCTAAAGCCTTCCTATCCAGTAAAAATCATTCATCATCTGTCATCTTTTTGGTTTCTTCTCTTTTCCTCTTAGAGGAATATAAAGGTCCTCCTGATACAGATAATCTTCCATCTGCATCTTCCAGAAGGCAAAGTTTGAACCATCAAACTTCTCAATTCTAGTTTTCTTATCTTCTGCCATCGCTCCTAATAGAATTAAACCAATAGCTTTGATACCAGTTGTTGCGCAGCACGCCAACAACGCAGTGAGCCTAGATCCAATCTCAGGCCTCACCCACAAATGATAAATAGGAAGAAATATAAACTAGAAACAGATCAAAGCAATCCAAAACAAACCACAAGACAAGATATACGTGGAAAAACCCCAATCTAGGGTAAAAAACCACGGATGCAAACTTCCACTATGAAAAATGAAGATTACAAGGCAATATACTAACCTCTCCCTTGGAAGTACAGAGAAAATTCCTTGCCCATACCTTAGAAATATTTTTCAATATTCACCTTAACCCTAGAATAGCCCTAGGGACCCCAATTTATAGTTTTGACAACTTCCCTTTAGCATCCCAGTTGCGAAAGGACTTGCGACACGAAATCCGCGAAACTCCTTTCCACATCCCAGTTGCAAAAGGACTCGCGACACGAAATCCGCGAAACTCCTTTCTGTATCCCAGTTGCGAAAGGACTTGCGACACGAAATCTGCACAACCTCGACTGGTAGTGGGCGGCCCCAGATGTGGGTCCACTTCTCAACACAAATCGTAAGTGGGCTACACTGAAAGATAAAAAGAAAAGAAAACAAACAAACAAAGGGAGAAAAATCAAGCCACTCCTAGGCTCAGCTGTGCGACAGCACATGATTTTTAAAGGTTTTGGATCAACCAGATTTTGTGAGCTCAGGAGAACATTAGGGGCCTCTCTCTCTCTCTCTCTCTCTCTCTCTCTCTCTCTCTCTCTCTCTCTCTCCGGGCCCACCACGGTGTATGTGTTTTGTCCACATCATCAATCCATCTTGACAGTGTCAATAGCATCACCATTATATTTTTACTATAATTTTGTTGTTGTTGGTACTGCTATTATTATTAGTAAAATGGATTTGTGTTGTACGTGATAAGCATTCAAATCATAAGTTGGTCACATCTAATGAGCAAGGCTGTATTTATATTTTTTGAACATAGGTTTGTTAGAATATATACATCCAAGCATATTGCAGCAGGCAGTTCGGTCTTTGAATTTGTGGTCATTTCAATGTATTTAGGGTCATCTTTCAATAATCTGAACCGGTTGCTATGATGGGGCCTCCCATTGAACAAGGGATAGAAAAAAATTAAAAACAAAAAAACACTCTTTATTAGAGTATTTCAACCCTTTAATATTTTGGCTTGTTTCTTTTAAAACCATTTGAAATAAAATGAAGTTAATTCACTCACAAGTTGGACAATGTTCAAAAATATTTGAATGGACAGTTCCATTAGTCTTGAGATTAATAGATATCGTGTGTTTTAGAACTTTTAGATTTCCAAACATCCTTAGTTCGAGATGCATATACATGCACATGCACTTATCTTTATCTGTATATCTATATGCACATATGTTCACATGAATGCAATAATATTGGTGGTTCTCATCCTGTTGATTTTGGACATATTTCAGTCAAATTGTTTATTTTATTTTATTTTTTTAAATCCCTCAGCAAGATGGCCAACCACATATATCAGACCCATCTACTAATCATGTGAGCCACACATGTACATGAGGTCAAATTCTCCTTCGTCAATGGATTTTGATAGTGTGGCCAAATTGATGAATTGATCAACCAGGTATTGCATTAGAAAATCTTCTATTAAACAAGCGGATAGCCTAAACACTTTTCACATAGTTTTCATTCTTCTTCTTCTTTTTTTTCTTTTTTTTTTAAAAAAATAAATAAAAATGATGGCCCACCTGATCAGTGGATCGCGTTTTAACTTTACATGTGTATGCAAAATCTCGTACAAAATGGTATGATAAGAATGATGGGTTTTTTTGACCTGTCGTCCTTTTGCAACTGGGATGCGCAAGTCCTTTCGCAACTGGGATGCGCAAAGTCCTTTCGCAACTGGGATGCGGAAAGGAGTTTCCTAAAACTATAAAAAAGGGTCCCTAGGGTTTTTCTAGGGTATGTTGTGTTGATGAGAAAAACAACAAGAGAGTTTCCTAAAGCTTTACAAGGAATTTGCTAAAGGGTTTAGGGCTATCAAAGGTGAGAAAGAGGGAGAAAGAGAGAGAGAGAAGCTTATAGAAGGGAGATTCTGCTCGTGGAGGTTCTCTACTGTGCAATCTATATCTCAGCACTTCTATGTCCTCATAATCGGTGAAATCTCTCTGGTTTTCTCTATTTCTCTTATTGTTTATCCACTCCTGCGTGACTGAAGAAGATTGTAATGCTCTACTTCATAGTGGATTGTTGATCTGGACGAGGTCCTGTGGTTTTTACCTCTTTGAGGGTTTTCCATGTAAAAATTCTCTTGTGTGGTGTGTGATTGATGCATTGATTATTTTCATTGCTTTATTATCCATAATTCTGGTTTGTTCTGGAGGGCTAGATCCCAAGGTTTTGTGCAAGGCCCCCAACAAAGAAAACCAATGGAAAGTGGAATAGTAGAATTTGAAAGGACTATGCTTGGAAAAGGAATCTTTTGGCTTCTATTATAGCATCCTATAAACTAACAATGTGTACAAACAGCTCATGTGCCAATGTGGCACGAGTGTGTGAGATCCCACCATATATGAGGTGTCGCTCGTTCTGTAATACCATTGCCTAAAGATCAAGCTATTTTGTATGTCAATGTAATACCATTGTCTAAAATCAAGCCATTTTGTAATACCCATTGTCTAAAAATCAAGTTATTCTGTATATCAATGTAATACCCTTGCGTAAAAATCAAGCCATTTTGCATATTTGGCCTTTTTTTTTTTCATATATTTATTTCTTTACCTAAACTTCATGAGCTCATCTTATAAGTGCGCATGCCAACATTTTCCTCGTAAGAATCTAAACAATTGGCCCAATCTAATGGAATGCTTGAATCTTACACATGTGTGCCACATGTGGACATGAACTTGCACAGAAGAAACTACTTTTTTCATAGACCTATGAGGCGTGTGCTTATGTCACACCTAATAGCCAATAATGAGTTATTTTTGGGTTCACTGTGGTGTATAGATGAGAGTTGTGTGTAGGTCTGGGATCTGTTGAGCCTGATCATCAAATATGTACTATTCATCCAATCATTACTTTTGTGAGCTGAGTTCCATGCTGAGTTTGCTGGGTCACCGAGGGTAATTCCGTAAATTTGAATAGAGATTTTATGTAAATCCTAGTTCATTTGGGACAATATATATTCTATCAAAAGAGAGACGCCGTTGTATTAAGAGCAGATTCTCTCCATTGATGTGTTACTTATGTATAACATCTGAGTCATGCAAAAGGTGGGCCACATCATCAATATAAATTGGAACGAAAATGAGGTTGGCCCATTTAATCAAGCAGGAAAACTATAAGAATTAATATACAACCATCTGTGTGACCCAACAGATAAGTGAACTGTTTCTATTTTCACTTTGGGTGATCTTTATGGCATAGTTCAATGTTCCATATTTGAAGTGACATATATATATATATAATATATATATATATATATATATATATATATATTTATATTTATATAGGGAAATAGTTGCTTGTTGACATACAAAGTTATAAGTGACCACTTTTGATACCAATAAATAAAAGAAGTTGTGTCATGATACGAATAGCATACATGGACACACATTTTACAGTGGATAATATAAAGAGTTTTTTTTTTTTATTTTTAATTTTGTTTTGCATTTTGTCATTTTATTATTTAAGTGGTTGATGCCAACCAGCCAAAGGAAACAAAAGAAAGAAAAGTGGAGTCGATTCCATGCCTCTTTAAGTGATGTGTTTTTCCGCCAACCATATAAAGGAAGCAATAGAAAAATAAGTTATGTCAATTCCATGCTTCTCAGTAGAAGGAAACATGGCACGCTATCACTGTCAAGCTAATCGTAACCGAACAAGGATAGGAGTAACTCAGTATGCTTACCATACTTCTATTAGGCCCACTAAATGATCTGAAAATGCAGATGGACGATGTGGATATATAAGACATACATCTAGTGGGCCTAACAAAAGTATGGTAAGCATACTGAGTTACTTACTACTCATCGCTTCCTATCCTTGTTCGATTGTGATTAGGTTGACAATGATAGGGTGCCATGTTTCCTTCCATTGAGAAGCATCGAATTGATTTCACTTAATTTTCTATTGCTTCCTTTATATGGTTGGCAGAAAAAGACATCACTTGAGAGGCATGGAATCGACTCCACTTTTCTTTCTTTTGTTTCCTTTGGTTGGTTGGCATGACCCATTTAAATAATAAAATGACAAAACGCAAAATAAAATTAATTAAATTTTTTTTTTTAAAAAAAAGACACTTTATCCACGGTAAAATGTGTCCATGTATGGTATTCATATAGGCCACCTCCACTGTATATCAAATTTGAAGTTTTCTCTTGATGTTAGAAATTAATAAATAATTTAAATATTTCAAAATATGTTATGAAATAATAAAAAATTAAAACCTGTTGAGATTTTAATAATGACACGTTATATATCCTCCAATTTTTTAAATCTTATAAATGCCAATTAAGGTGTGAAGCCCCATTAAGGCTTATATAGAATTATCATATGCAAAGGTTGAATGTTAACATATAGCTTTTTCTTTTATTTTCCACTGACATATCACTTGTGTATAACATCTGGACCGTGGAAAAGGTATAATGCATCATAATGATAACTTGCAATATTGAAAACCAGGATGGACCATACATCAAGTGGGGAACACTATAGAAATCAATGTATATACTATGGTATGATTCAATGTTGTAACAATGGTCAGAAAATCTTCATCTTCATGACGAATGATATAAATACTATTGTTGCTTTTAGCTTCTTTGAGAGTCTCTTTGCGGTTCACCACGTGACCTGCTCACCAAAAGAATCTCAATAGAAACTCTAGCCTGCTGCGGGGTCGCCACTACACCAAAATATCATTTCTGGAACGAAACATGATTTTGGTTCTGAAACGGTTTAACGTTTTAAGCCGTTCCAGGTTTGGAATTGTACCGCAGTAAAAAATAATAATAATAATAATAATAATATTCAACCAAGCCAAACTCTATCTCCGTTCTCTCACCCCTCCCGCTCCCTCACGCCTAATTTCCCTCTCTCTCTCTCTCTCTCTCCATCACTCCCGATCTCTCTGCCGCTCCCTCACACCTTATTTCCCTCTCTTTCTCATTTCTTGCCTCTTTTTGTTCCTTCCACTCTCTCTTTCCATAGATGCGAAATCAAATGCATTTTTCCCTCTTCAGAGAGAGAGAGAGAGAGAGAGAGAGAGAGAGAGAGAGAGACTGAGTGAGAGATTCGTTAATGACAGTAGATCTTAAGCAAGATCTAACTTTTTAGAAGGAAAACCCTAATTTTCAATCTATCTTATCGTTGGGAGACGTTTCAATTTCATTTCACACTACTTGAAAAATGGAAAAAAATGACGGATTTAGAGACAGTTCTGGACCGTCTCTAAAATTGCTTGGTTTAAAGACGCTTTAGAGGGCCGTATTGTCTTTAAAATTTTAGACGGCCCCTGACCGTCCTTAATATTATCTTAAAAATTTGAACGTCCATAAATCATTTAAGACGGTTGTAGACCGTCTTATATGGGTCATCTGAGACGGTCATTGGCCGTCTGCATTACAGACGGTCCTTAACCATCTTATATGCCGTCATCTGAGACGGTCATTGGCCGTCTGCATTAAAAACGGTCATTGGCTGTCTTTTACTTGCAATATGAGATTGTCAAACTCTCTATTAGAGACGGTCCTTAGCCGTCTTACAGCCCTGTCAAAGACCGTCTCTAGTAGAGACGACCTTAGACCATCTCTATTAGAGACGGTCCTAAACCGTCTTATATCCCTGTCAAAGACCGTCTCTATTAGAAACGGTCCTAAACCATCTCTAATGCATTGTCAAAAATGAAAAAGCTCAAAAAAATTATGAATTTCAAAAAAAAAAAAAAAAAAAGTTGAGAAGCTTAGAAAAATAATTAACAATGTTGAAGAAAAATTTAAATTTTGAAAAAAAAAAAATAAAAAAAATTGTAATTTTATAAAAATCTAGATTTTGAAAAAAAAATTAAGAACTTTGAATAATGTTGATAATTTTGAAAAAAATTTGATAAAAATATGAATTTTGAAAAAAAAATTAAAAATTAAACAAAATTGTGAAAAAATTGATAAAATGTATATATATATATATATATATATATATATATATATATATATATATATATATATATATATATATATATATAAACTAGATTTTGTATTTTGACAACAAAAATTGAAAAGTAATATAACAAAAAGTGAGATTTAAAAAATGATATTTGAAAAGAAAATTTAAGAAATTAAACAAAATTGTGAAAAAATTGACAAAATGTAAAAAATATATATTTTAAAAAAGAAAACTAGATTTTGTATTTTGACAAGAAAAATTGATAAGTTAGATAACAAAAGTGAGATTTTGATGATGTGTTGTATATCCTTGCCGCCTATATGTTTCTCCAACCCATTTTTGGGCCGGGTATAAAAAATTGTGTAGATTTAAATCTTAAGTGGACCACACCACTAGAAAGAATGATAATATAGTACCTCGCCTTTAAAAAATATAAAGAGCCCATCGTAAGGTTTTAGTAATGTTTATTTGCAATCCAACTTGTTGATAATGTAAAGAAGATCTAGATGAAGGTAAATTACAAAGATCAAATTGATCTGAAACTTTTGTGGCCTTCAAAAGGTTTTTAATGGTTATTCATCATATTGTTTTGATTGGTATGGCCCACCTAAGATTATTTAGTTCTTATGATTTGAAATCACATCCTAAAATATGATGGAAAAATATATGGACGGTGTCGATATACATAAAATATATCAAGGTGGGTCCTACACGGTTAGAGTAACACCCATGAAGGAGTTACCTAAAATAGTGAAATGGTACTAGTCACCTCATGGGAACTTCCCATGAGGTTAATCTGTGTGCACCTCACCATGATGTATGTAGAACATCAACACCATGCATTTGATGTGTCCCCTTTAAGTCCAAAAATCAGTCATATACGAAACTCAAGTGGGCCATAGCATCTAAAACTATGTGTGGCCCACCCCAGTCATGTATTGACTTTATTTTTAAGCTCGTGGCCTACCATGGAATGGTGCATCTGACTGACGGGGCAGATCCAAAGTTCAAGTAGACCCACACCATAGAAAAGAGTGGGATAGTGACACCCACTATTGAAACCTTCTTAGGGCCCGCCGCAATGTTTATTTGAGATCCAACTTGTTTATAAGTTAATGCAGACATGGATGCGGTTGAAACTTGGTCTGACCCCTCATCCAAGTGGGACACACATAATGAGTGGGTTGGATATGTGAATCACATTTAGGCTGGCCCAATATATGATTATGAATGTTTTAAGGAAACCCTTCTCTACTACATTTAGGTGAGTTACTCGTTATCCTTACCAGAGTAAACTCTGTGGGGTCCGTTGTTATTTATTTATTTTATCCACTCCATTCATCCATGTTAACAGATAATTTGAGGTATAAAGAACAAAAAGGAAGCATATCCAAAGCTCAAGTGGACCACACCATAGGAAATAGTGTGATTGAACCTCTACCATTTAAAATTTCTTGAAGGCCATAGAAGTTTTGGATCAAGCTGATGTTTGTGTTTTCTATTCATTCATATATTTTTGATATTATGAACAACCTTAAACCATTTTTGGACAATCTGATCAGTCCAGATTGAAGAGTAAATAACTTTAGATGTTTAAATCAAAACTCACTCAAATTGTTGATCAATCTTGTTTGGCCAATATCTTTCTCATATGTAGCATGATCGGGGCGAGTAACTAGTCAAATTGAGGGTAATGATCAGTAAAATAAAGTGAATGGACCAGACATGTAAAACAGGTCAAATATTCTAGTCAAAATTGTGACCCAATTTATTGACACCCTAAGACTTAAGAATTAATGTTGTAAGTTTTGTAGGGCCCATCATGATGTGTGTTGAACATCAACACTGTGCATTTGATAGAAGTTTTGGATCAAGCTGATGTTTGTGTTTTCCCTTCATTCATATCTTTTTGATATTATGAGGGTGGCTTTTAGCGACGAAAATGTCCATCGCTAAAGGGTGTTCTGAATTTTTGTTTCCTTTTAGCGACGAAATTAATTTGAAAGAATATGGAGAAGTTTAGAATTTTTAACAATGTTTGAGAAAATTTTTGAGAACAAAATGATGCTTTTGAAGAAAAAAAATCGGCAATTTGAAATTTTTGAGAAAAAAATTAAAATATGAGAATTTTTTTGAGATTTTGAAAATAAAAATTCAGAATTTGTATATAAAATATTTTTTGAAATATTTTTTAATAAAATGATATTTTGTTAAAAGAGAAAAAATATACATTTTGAAAAAAAATGTTAATTTTAAAAGGAAATTCAAATTTATCTATGAAAAATAAAATTACTAAATTATTATGCATATCCACTAATTGAACCTTTAAATGCTTTTGGACAATCTGATCAATCTAGATTGAAGAGTAAATAACTTCAGATGTTTAAATTGAATTAAATTCACTCAAATTGTTGATCAATTTTGTTTGCCCAATATCTTTTCCCATATGCAACCTGATTGAGGCGAGTAACTAGTCAAATTGAGGGCGTGTTTGGGCGGTGGGATTAGAAGGGATTAGGTGGGATGGGATTCAAAAAACATAATTATTACCCATGGAAGGGATTGTCCCCGGTTGCCATGGGATAAGATTAATGTCATGCTTTGTTGGTAATACGGTAGTACATTGAATGGATATACCCACCATTATTTAAAATTAATGAGACTAACACACATGTGTTATATCTAAATCGTTCATTTGTTTTATAACTTCATTTTATGGCATGGACCTAAAAATGAGGTAGATCCAAAACTTATGTGGCCCCAAAAAAGTTTTCAACGGTAAGTATTCAATCCCCGTTGCCTTCTATGGTGGGTCCACTTGAGCTTTAGATTTACCTGATTAGGTGGCCCCATCCCACCTAATCCCTTCTAATCCCACTGCCCAAACATGCCCTAAGGGTATTGATCAGTAAAATAGAGTGAATGGACCAGACATGTAAAATGGGCCAAATATTCTGGTCAAAATTGTGACCCAACTTACTGACCTCGTAAGAACCTAAGAATTGATGTTAGTAAATTTTGTGGACCCCATCATTATGTGTGTCATACATCAACACCGTGGATTTGATGTGTCCCCTTTAGGTTATGAGATATCTCAAAAATCATCTGTATATGAAACTCAAGTGGGCCATACCATCTAAAACTATGTGAAGACATCCTAAAATATTTAAAAGCACTTGGTGGGACCCATGTGAGTTTTGGATGTGGCTGAAAATTGGTCTGACCCCTCATCCAAGTGGGACACATAATGAGGCAAAACAAATGGATCATATGGATATACAATATATAAATCAAAGTGGGCCCACATCTACCCCATCAGTCAGATGCACCATTCCATGGTGGGCCTAGGGCTTAAAAACCAATTCAATTCGTGACTTTTTTGGGCCACAACACATACAAAAGTTGAGAGGGGTTACCCTCCATTAAAATATTCATAATCATTTGTTAGGCCCACCGAGATGTGGTTCACAAATCTAGTCCATCCATTATGTGTGTCCCACTTGGATGAGAAGTCAGACCAAGTTTCAAATGCATAAAAATTTTAGGTGGGCCCCACCAAGTGCTTTTATATGTTTTAGGCATTTCTTCACATCATTTTAGATGGTATGGCCCACCTAAGTTCCGTATACGGCTGATTTTTGGGATATCACATAATTTAAAAGGGGCCCATCAAATGCACGGTGTTGATGTTTGACACATATCATGGTGGGGCCCACACAACTTGACCTTTGGGTTTAATCCATGTCGTCCCCATGAGGTCAAGCTGTGTGGGCCCCACCATGACATGTGTCAAACATCAACACCGTGCATTTGATGGGTCCCCTTTAAATTATGGAATATGCCAAAAATCAGCCGTATATGGAACTCCGGTGGGCCATACCATCTAAAATCATGTGAAGACATGCCTAAAATATATAAAAGCACTTGGTGGGCCCCACCTGAAATTTGGATGCGTCTAAAACTTGGTATGACCCCTCATCCAAGTGGCACACACATAATGGATGGGTTGGATTTGTGGACCACATCTCGGAGGGCCTAAAAAAAATTATGAATGTTTTAATGGAGGGTAACCCCTCTCAACTTTTGTATGTGGTGTGGCTCACACAAGTCATAGATTGATTTGATTTTTAAACCCTGGGCCCACCCTGGGATGGTGCATCTGACTGATGGGGTAGATGTTTAACACGCATCATGGTGGGGCCCACAGATCCATACCAGACCCCGGCCTAAATTTGGGTGCGCGCTCAAAAACAGAGCCGCGCCCTAAAAAACCCCAAATCCCAAATCTCTCTCTCTCTCTCTCTCTCTCTCTCTCTCTCTCGCTCTCTCTGTTCCCTAACCCAGATCTGGTCTGTCTTCTCCTCCTCTCAGCAGCTGTTAGAATCCATGGCAGGTTCAGTAGTTGGTTCTTCGTGCAATGATGAAGGCACTCATTCTCATCGTACGATTCCTCTATGTGAAGAAAGCTGAAAGCGAAGAAGTATTTTTACCCTCTCTCTCGCGGGACTTTCAAGAGAAGCTCAGATCCAAAAAACTGTAAGAAATTCTTCCTCCTTTCAATTTCTCGACGCAAAAGAGCTTCAAGATCGAATCATTTTGCGGTATTTTCACACAAATCCGTTGAAAATCATGTTAATCCATGTTCTTTCTTTGACTGAGTTGATTTCAGATTGAGAGGTTGATGTTAGGGTTTTGTTTTGTAGTGAGATTGATTGATTGTTTGTATTGGAGACTGTAAAACTTTGATTCAATCTCTTGCGTTTTGGTTTTATTAAGAGAAAACGAAAATGTTTTTGTTTTTGTTTTTATTTTTTAATTTTAAAGAAATTGAGGATATTTTTTGGCATATTAGTGAAATTTTCAACGTTCGAAACTGTAGATCCTTGAATAATCCATCTTTCTTTCTTTCTTTCTTTCTTTCTTTTTTTTTTTTTTTTTTTTTTTTTTTTTTTTTTTTTTTTTTTTTTTTTTGAAAAAGAGGCTTTATGAAGGTAATTTTAAAAAACTGGAGGATATTAGTGAATTTCAGTGGGTTTCGATGTTGGGAACTGTAAATCTATGGGATTGCAGTGGATTTCGATGCTTGAAACTGTAACCCTTTTTAAAAGTGGATGGTGAAAGAGGACGTTGGAAGATTTTATTTTGTTCTAATTTTTTTACTGGCATTTTATCACATACATATATTTTTCAAATTAGAGGAATTAAGTGAATTGTAATTTTTGGGATGTATAATTTACAACAAATCCCTCTTCTTCTTTTTTTTTTTTTTTGGTTGTCACTGATCAAATAGAAAGATACCGAATTTGTTTTTCCTATTTTTTTTTTCCATGTCTTCTTGTCTGTCTGTTTTGTGTGAGTGTGTGTGTGTGTGTGTGAGTGTGTGTGTGTGTAACTGAGCAAGTAAGAGGCGCTAATGCAATTTCTACATAGGCAAATTGAAGAAGCAAGTAATTCCTATGGCACATGCCAACCTGGAACTGTTGGAGATCACTGCCATTCATCAAATGGGGCCTAACATTGTTATGTTCTGGCCTGAAAATCAGGCCAGTATTGCCCACCTTCCTGTCCACATATGGTTGAGTAAAAAGGGTGCTTAGAAAAAAAAAAAAGATCGACATTTAATGTAGTATGTGCATGTGTTGCCTTCCTGATTTGTGGATCAACCTGATTTTTACGCTAGGGCATGTTGACAGTGGGACCCACCTGGTAAAAGATCAGGGAATGTTCACGTATTTGTCAGTAGACACGTGGACTATAGATTGTTTCGACGGTCTTGCCTTGTGTGCATTGCCTTGGCATTCCTCTCAGCATATTATACGGCTTCAATGAATTTAGCAGATTATCTGAAGTTGCAGTGCCGATACATTGTTGATGCAAAATTTTTTCTTCTTCATGTTTTGTTTTGAAGAAGCTTACTCTTGTTTTTTTTTTTTTTTTTTTTTTTTCTTTTTTTTTTGGTCTCTGATATGTTTCTACACTTGTTTGTTGGATGGATGGTTAACTAAAGTGGAATATCCAAATTTGGGTTAGTCACATGTGTTATTGGTTAAGTCACTAATGAATAAAATCTTTGGATCTAGGAGTTTTGGAGAAAACAATGGGTTTGGAGTGGGGTTAGACTTGAATTTTAGTTGAACCTTCAATTTGTTTTTTGAAGCTTTTAAACAGGTGAGTTACACTCGTACTCAACCCAAACCTCGAACAGACCTATTCAATGCAATATCTAAATTATTTCAGATCTCTATTACCTAGTTAATTAAGTACGAGGGTATTGGTATCTTATCATTGCAGAAAGACTAAAAGCAGAGCATCAGAATTGAAATGCTTCCTTTTTTACTAAATTGCTAAAAACTGAAGTACATCATTTTTTTTTTTTTTTTTTTTTTTTTTTTTTTTTTTTTTTTTTTTTTTTTTTAATAGATAACGCAATAAACAGAAAACTACATTTGAGGGATAGACACCCCAATGTAGATATCCAAGCGTGTTACACTCCTATCAACCAGGGTATTAGCCAACCATTTGGTTGTTATATGGTATGTATTTTAGAACCAACATTCTTGCAATTGAAGTAATAGGGATAGGAATGGGAATTGCACATGCTTCAAAGTGTCTGGATAGGGGTGCGGTTGGGAATTCATGATATTTTATAGGGCTATGTATGATTTAGTGGTGTGACTGAGGATGAGATAACACATGATTCAGTTAATATTAGTATTTTTAATTACATGCCATGATACAGATGAGTTTAAAAAAGTCAGGGTCTGTTTGGTTTCCAGTAATGAATGAGTTGATTTCGCTTCAAATCTTTTATATATTTCCATATTTTTTTTTTTCTCATTTTGGCTATTATTCGCTTCAAATTGTCATAAGTGAGTTAAGTCTTCTTGTTGGTTCATCCACACTTAAATGTTTTCCCTAGTATTTCTTATTATTTTCTAATAATAAGTTTCGTTCATGTTGTATAATGTTAGGTAAGGGAGGGAATGCCAATAGATTGCCTAGAAGCATGGTGGATTGGATATTCATGATATTTTAAACACTCCTTTGAGAAGTCTTATGATTGGTGGACCACATTATGAATCATTTCTCCAGTAGCTATATGATTGAGGATATATACCGACTTCTAAGAACGAACGAAATTCCCTTTTATGGTTTACTAACAAGTAGAGATAATAATTTCTTGTTGAGGCTATTAGTTTCATAGCGACATTTATTCTCAAAAGATCCTTGGGAAGTTCTCTGGAATTCCTTATCCCCTGCTCTTTTGCTTTTCAATTGTTGAGATATGTTATTACTATCAGAACTACAAAGGAAGATACATGAGCTTGTTGACATTTTATGGTTTGAGGTTAGCTATAGTTATTTTGGCATCTGCGTATGTAGAGTGCAGATTTTCATCTGCTGGAAAGGTACTTAAGAGATGCTAGATTTGGTTCAAAAATCCTGTTTTGCCAAATATTCCTGTACTACGCTCCATCTTCAAAGATACCAAATTAACAAGGTAAAATTGTCATCCCTTGAGTACTCTTGTTCCATGAATTGGATTTACATATTTCTAGAAGGATGGAAGACTAAGGGCCTATTTGTTAAATCTGAAATTCGAAGTCTGAATCTGAAGTCTAAATCTGAAATCTGAATTTAAAGTCGGAAAACTAATCACATATGGATTTCAAGAGTCAGCTTCTGCCCTGATTTTGAACTATTCAGGCTGGACCTATTCAAAGTTTTGATTTTACTTTGCCTCATGCAACCCTTCGACAGTCCTACTTCTACATAATATGATCTAGACTTCCAAAATCATAACCAACCATTTTATCTCTCCTACCTGATATGGTTTCCAATTTTGAAGGTGATACTTTTGTCCTTCTATATCATATGTATGCAACTGATGCTTGATGTGGAAATCTGGCCCTTTTGAACCTTCCCTAATTGCATAAGTGGTTGAACCAGCTCTGTATGTTACACATAATACTAGTTTCTGTAAATGAAGATAAGAGGATTGATCTTAACAGTATGGTCGTCATGCACATAGGCAGAAAATGCTTGCAATGAATTTTTATGAGTACTAGGTAGCCTATTAATGAAAACAATGTCTCTGTCCATAATACGTCTGTTTATGATTTGACCAACTTTCAAATATGTATGTCCTTTTGAACCTTCCCTAATTACACAAGTGGCTGAACCATCTCTATATGTTACACATAATTTGTCATCCACTAGTTTCTGTAAATGAAAATAAGAGGATTTATCTTAACAGTATGGTCGTCATGCACATAGACAGAAAATGCTTGCAATGAATGTTTATGAGTACTTGGTAATTTTAGAGTCCTTGGTTAGGGTTTAGGTTAAAAGTACGAGTGTTGGAGCCGATGCTTTTGGAGTCTGAACTCATTTTTTTGAAAAATAGAAAAATGAGAATATTAGTAAATATGGATTTTCTTGTTAAGAAGAAAATGGAAGGTAAAGAAGAGACATAACTGAAACTTTGCACTGTGAAAAGTCATATTAACCATCTTACTTTCCCCGTTGAATTTGACATCTAGGAAATAGACCTTTTCCAGAAAACCATGGATTTAAAACCATTAAATCCTTCTCAGAAATCTGAGTTTATTGAACTAAATTGAATTATTACAATTCAATTTTGTTGAATATCCAAATGCAAGGTTTCCATGAATTAGGCAAATAAATTCATTCTAACCCATTTAGTTGAATATCCAAACGTAATGATTTATTATTATTATTATTTTTTTGTAATATGCAATAGCTTTTCAGAATTCATATGTAGGTGCATACTTGTGCTCATTCACATAGACTTTGACTATCTTTCTTAAATTTCTTTGGTTTTTCTAATTTTTGTATCTAATTTTGAATTTCTAGGCCCTAAAACAAGATTCGAGGTGCCGTCAACAATGCTAATAGAATCCTCCAGGTCAGATTGTTGATTGGACCTGATTTTATTTAAATGATCTTGATAATTCATTTTATTTAAACGAGCAGACCCCGATGTGCGTAGGAGCTTTCCGGATGTTGAGCGGGGGTCCCTGGAATGTGGAAACCACTGTTATGACCATGATGAAGCTGTCCATTTCCTATGAATATCATTGGAGTGGCCTGACCATTTGGATAGGTCGTGTTTATATCTATATTTGCTAGAAATTGATGGAGCAGACCCGGATGTGCGTCAGAGCTATCCGGATGAGCGGCGGTCCCTGAAAGGTGGGAACCGCTGTTATGACCATGATGAAGCTGTCCATTTCCAATGGACAACATTGGAGGGGCCCGACCATTTGGACAGGCCGTGTTTATGTATTTGCTTAAAATTAATGGAGCAGACCCGGATGTGCGTCAAGCTATCCAGATGAGCGGGGGTCCCTGGAAGGTGGGAACTGCTGTTATGACCATGATGAAGCTGTCAATTTTCTATGGACAACATTGGAGGGGTCTAGCCATTTGGACAGGCCGTGTTTATGTATTTGCTCAAAATTAATGGAGCAGACCCGGATGTGCGTCGGATGAACGGGGATCCCTGGAAGGTGGGAACCGCTGTTATGACGTTGATGAAGTTATCCATTTCCTATGGACAGCATTGGAGGGGCCTGGCCATTTGGACAGGTCGTGTTTATATCTGTATTTGCAAGGACCACACTCTTAACCTAAACCACACCCTACACCTATAACCTAAACCTATTCTCAATTACTTAAACTTATAACCTATAACCTAAACCTAAACCTATAACCTAAACCTATTCTCAAATCCCAAAAGCTATACTTATAACCTAAACCTAAACCTTAACCTATAACCTTAACCTTAAACTAAACCTATTCTCAAATCCCAAAACCTATACTTATAACCTAAACCTAAACCTATAACCTACACTTACAACCTTAACCTAAACTTATAACCTTAACCTAAACCTATTCTCAAATTCCAAAACCTATACTTATAACCTAAACTTAAACCTTAACCTATAACCTAAACCTATACTAATAACCTTGACCTAAACCTATTCTCAAATCCCATAACCTATACCTATAACCTGAAACCTAAACCTAAACCTAAAACCTAAATGTATTCTTAAATCCCTAAACCTAAACCTGCACCTAATCCTAATCTCAACTCCCTAACCTAAACCTAAACCTAAACTTGAAAACCCAAACCTATACCCGATCCTGAACCCGAACCCGATTTCCTAAACCTTAACCTATTCTCAATTCCCTAAACCTATAGCTTATAACCTGAACCTAAACCTAAACCTAAAACCTAAATGTATTCTCAAATCCCTAAACCTAAACCTATACCTAATCCTAATCTCAACTCCCTAACCCAAACCTAAACCTAAACTTGAAAACACAAACCTAAACCCGATCCCGAACCCGAACCTGATTTCCTAAACCAAAACCTTAACCTATTCTCAATTCTCTAAACCTTAACCTATAACCTAACCTAAACTTAAACCTATAACCTACACTTATAACCTAAACCAAAACCTATAACCTAAACCTATAACCTTAACCTATAACCTATAACCTAAACCTAAACCTAAAACCTAAATGTATTCTCAAATCCCTAAACCTAAACCTACACCTAATCCTAATCTCAACTCCCTAACCTAAACTCGATCTCGAACCCGAACCCGATTACCTAAACCTAAACCTTAACCTATTCTCAATTCCCTAAACCTATAGCTTATAACCTAAACCTAAACATTAACCTAAACCTAAACCTATACCTTAACCTAAACCTATAACCTTAACCTAAACCAAAACCTGTGACCTAAAACCTAAATGTATTCTCAAATCTCTAAACCTAAACCTACACCTAATCCTAATCTCAACTCCCTAACCTAAACCTAAACCTAAACTTGAAAACCCAAACCTAAAACCCTATCCCGAACCCGAACCCGATTTCTTAAACCTAAACCTTAACCTATTCTCAAATCCCTAAACCTAAATCTACACCTAATCCTAATCTAAAATCCCTAACCTAAACCTAAACCTAAACTTGAAAACCCAAACCTAAACCAGATCCTGAACCCGAACCCGAATTCCTAAACCTAAACCTTAACCTATTCTTAAATCCCTAAACCTAAACTTACACCTAATCCTAATCTTAACTCCTTAACCTAAACCTAAACCTAACTTGAAAACCCAAACCTAAACCCAATCCTGAACCCGAACTCGAACCCGAACCCGATTTCCGAAACCTAAACCTTAACCTATTCTCAATTCCCTAAACCTTAACCTATAACCTAACTTAAACCTAAGCCTATAACCTACACTTATAACCTAAACCTAAACTTATAACCTAAACCAAAGCCTAAAACCTAAGCCTATGACCTAAAACCTAAATGTATTCTCAAATCCCTAAACCTAAACCTACACCTAATCTTAATCTCAACTCCCTAACCTAAACCTAAATCTAAACTTGAAAATCCAAACCTAAACCCGATCCCGAAACACGAACCCGAACCCGATTTCCTAAACCTAAACCTTAACCTATTCTCAAATCCCTAAACCTAAACCTACACCTAATCCTAATCTTAACTCCCTAACCTAAACCTAAACCTAAACTTGAAAACCCAAACCTAAAACCGATCCCAAACCCAAACCCGATTTTCTAAACCTAAACCTTAACCTTAACCTATTCTTAATTCCCTAAAGCTATAACCTATATACTATAACCTATAACCTAAAGCTAAACCTTAACCTAAACCTATAACCTAAACCTAAACCAAAACCTATAACCTAAACCTTAACCTATAACCTATTACCTAAACTTATAACCTATTACCTAACTTTAACCTAAACCTAAAACTTAAACTTAAACCTAAACCTATAACCTAAAACCTAAACTTAAACCTAAAACCTAAATGTATTCTCAAATCCCTAAACTTAGACCTACACCTAATCCTAATCTCAACTCCCTAACCTAAACCAAAACTTGAAAACCCAAACCTAAACCCAACCCCAAACCCGAACCCGATTTCCTAAACCTAAACCTTAACCTATTCTCAATTCCCTAAACCTTAACCTATAACCTAACTTAAACCTAAACCTATAACCTACACTTATAACCTAAACCTAAACCTATAACCTAAACCTAAGCCTAAAACCTAAACCTATGACCTAAAACCTAAATGTATTCTCAAATCCCTAACCATAAACCTACACCTAATCCTAATCTGAACTCTCTAACTTAAACCTAAACCTAAACTTGAAAACCCAAACCTAAACCCGATCCTGAACCCGAACCCAATTTCCTAAACCTAAACATATTCTGAATTCCCTAAACCTAGAAGTAAAACTAAACCTAAACCTAAACCTTAACCTAACCTATAACCTTAAAATCAAAACCTATGACCTAAAACCTTAAACTAACCTATAACCTAAACTTATAACCTATAACCTAACCTTAACTTAAACCTAAAACCTAAACCTAACCAATAACCTAAACCTAACCTAAACCAAAAACCTAAATGTATTCTCAAATCCCTAAACCTAAACCTATACTTAATCCTAATCTCAACTCCCTAACCTAAACCTAAACCTAACCTTGAAAACCCAAACCTAAACCCGATCCCGAACCCGAACCCGATTTCCTAAACTTAAACCTTAACCTATTCTCAATTCCTTAAACCTATAGCTTATAACCTAAACCTAAACCTAAACGTAAACCTAAACCTATAACCTTAACCTAAACCAAAACCTATGACCTGAAACCTTAACCTATAACCTAGAACCTAAACTTATATCCTATAACCTAACCTTAACCTAAACCTTAACCTATAACCTATAACCTATAACCTAAACCTAAACCTAAAACCTAATTGTATTCTCAAATCCCTAAACCTAAACCTACACCTTATCCTAATCTCAACTCCCTAACCTAAACCTAAACCTAAACCTAAACTTGAAAACCCAAACCTAAACCCGATCCCGAACCCGAACCCGAACCCGATTTCCTAAACCTAAACCTTAACCAATTCTCAATTCCCTAAACCTTAACCTATAACCTAACCTAAACCTAAACATATAACCTGCACTTATAACCTAAACCTAAGCCTAAACCTAAAACCGAAATGTATTCTCAAATTTTAAAACCTAAACCTAATCCTAATCTCAACTCCCTAACCTAAACTTAAACCTAAACTTAAAAACTCAAACTTAAACCCGATCCCGAACCCGAACCCGATTTCCTAAACCTAAACCTTAACCTTAACCTATTCTTAATTCCCTAAAGCTATAACCTACATACTATAACCTATAACCTAAGGCTAAACCTAAACCTATAACCTATAACCTAAACCTTAACCTTAACCTAAACCAAAACCAAAACCTATAACCTAAACCTTAACCTATAAGCTATAACCTATTACCTAAACTTATAAACTATTACCTAAAACTTAAACCTAAACCTAAAACATAAACTTAAACCTAAAACCTAAATGTATTCTCAAATCCCTAAACTTAGACCTACACCGAATCCTAATCTCAACTCCCTAACCTAAACCTAAACTTGAAAACCAAACCTAAACTCGATCCCGAACCCGAACCCGATTGTTGTAATAATGTAGCCCAATCACATGGCAACAAACAAGAATATATCCCTTTTAACACATGCCCCTTTTTACGAAGCTTTAATTTTTGTTGTTGTTTCTATTAATTGAAATACTTTTTTGCATTATTTGCTCATATTAGTTTTATTTTAATGATCAGTTTTATTTTTAAAAAGTGCCCACTTTTTTGGAAGAAGTTTCTGCAATTCTTCATGATTCTGAATTATAATGTTTTGTTGGTTAAATATTTTTTTATTAGATGAAAGACAAAAAGAAAATTATTGCTAATTTTTTTTCCTTTTTTTTTTTTTTACTTGTGATGTTAAACTTATATGTATTATGCGTGGATGAATGTAATGTGGATAAGATTGTTTGTGTTTGGATGGATGTAGTTTATATTTGGATGGATTTATGTAGTTTGGGTTTAGATGGATGTGAATGTGAATATGATGAAATATATTGTATAACCGGTGTATATCAGGAAGAATACGATGAAATATATTGTAATAGGTCAAATTTGAAAATGTCCTTTTAGGGTCTCAGAAGAGACGGCTCATAACAGTCCTTTTAAAGGACGATCCATGACCGTCCTTTTAAAGGACGATCCATAACCGTCCTTTGAAGGCTCATAAGAGACGGTTCATAGCAGTCCTTTTAAAGGACGATCCATGATCGTCCTTTTAAAGGACGGTCCATAACCGTCCTTTGAAGGCTCATAAAAGACGGTTCATAACAATCCTTTTTAAGGACGGTCCATGACCGTGCTTTAAAAGGACGGTCCATGGCTGTCCTTTAAAAGGACGTTCCATGGCCGTCCTTTGAAGGCTCATAAGAGAGTCCATGACCGTCCTTTTAAAGGACGGTCCATGGCCATCCTTTGAAGGCTCATAAGAGACGGTCCATGACAATCCTTTTAAGGATGGTCCATGACCGTTCTTTTTTCGTCAATAAGAATGACAGTTTTCAACTGTCCTTTAAGTAATACGACACATCAAAATTTGACGGCCCTTGCGACGGTCCATGATCGTCCTTTTTGGTCATTTGAGACGGTTTTGGACCATCCTTTTTTCGTTGTTTTGGCGTAGTGTCAGTCAGAAGAATCTCTCTCTATCCATACATACGAGTGGAAATGGCCATGGAAATGTCAAATTTCTTCTCAGATCTTGCATTGTCCTACAATCGAGGCGTGTTTAAAGCAAAAGACAGACGAATACCATGCTTTCTGACTATTTTCCGTAGGAGGATGCTGCAGAATTGTTAATTTCAGGCTTTCTAAAGGTTCTTTTAGCAGATTCGGTGATTTTCAAGTTTTTTTTTCCTCGATTTGTAACAGATTCTAGGGTTCTTAGGGTAGATTCATAGAATTAGGGTTTTCTGTAGTGTTTTGTTTTGAATGATTTGGTGGTTTCTAGGGTTCGTTGTGAGCTTTTGTGGGTTTTTGAAGGGTTTCAAGTATTCTTGTTATTTGCATAATTGAACGGTTTCAAAAACTACTACAGCTGCTCACAAGGGTGGTTATCAGGAATCAACGTCTGTATATGCACCGTTCATTTGGTGGGCCCCACCATGTGTTGTGCGCATAAATCGGACACAGTCCTGTCATCAGCTGGGGGAACATGTACGTTAAGGGCGTGGACTGTTAAACATTTTTTTTCCTTAAACCATCTTATACATGAACTCAACCAAGGACATGTCCAGCCTGATTTTTGGGCCATGCATATGCGTAAGCGGCACCAGATCAATGGCCCTGCATCAAACATATGCCACACTAGCACATGTACAAGAAATACAAATTGGATCAAATGAACGACAGATCTGGCTTGATTTTTTGGCTATAATGCATATGCAGAAGCACCACCAGATCAACAGTCCGGAGATCGCGAAGAGTAGTATTCATATGGCTTCCTGCACTTTTCTCCAATAACATAGTTGGTGGTGAAACCTTAATGGTTGTGAATGAAAATTTATCTCTTTTATGTTATCTCTGTTGGCTTCTTCATGTATTAATGGTTTGGGATATTTGGATGATCTTTTCACATTGTAGTATGACAATGTGCATACTTTGTGGGTGTGGTTTTTTTTTTTTTTTTTTTTTTTTTTTTTTTTTTGTGGTTTGGTTTGGCTACTAATGTTCAGTACTTCAATACAATAAGTTGTTTCTGTAATGCTTGAGATGTATTAATACTTTATCTATGTTTGGATGTAATACGCTCATTCAAAGGGAAACAGTTATTTAGAGTGTAGGCTTGGGAGGAGGTCCACAATGCTTCACCAAGGAGTTTACATAGGTCCATGATTAAAGCTGCCCAAAAGGTGCAGGTGCAGGTCACAATCCCGCCTTCCCTACCCAAAATTTAGGTCAGTCAACTCTTATAATTTGATAAGCCATATATATAGATTAAATGTTGACTGTCCATTTCTTTAGCATACATTTAGCTCACCTAGTTTGACACTAACCTGATTCTTGGACCTGGGCATATTTTCTAGGTGAAGTTTGCTAAGCCTACACATGGGTAGAGCCTTCTGCAACAACATACAGCCGCATGTACCAATATAGCATAAGGTGCGAGAACAGAACTTTCCATTCAAATATTGCACCAATTGCAAAAGTAGTGTTTTCCCAACATGAAATAAAAATAGATGCACAAGACATTGAACACAAGCTATCTTTTTTATCCATTTGGTGCATTTTTTGGTTTTCCAAATCTACCAATCTATGGGTCACACATTGTAATATCTTACTGATTGGATGTTTCTGAGTGCCCAAAAATAGTTGGACAACAAGTTTTTGAAAGGCCCACTCATTTAATGGTTGGGATCATAATGTGGGGTAATTTGAAGATAATTCTCATGTTTGAAATGTCCATGCCATATTTCGCATTTTACTCCAGTGTCACAAACTTGAGATTTAAAACTTTCTGAAAGAAAGTTGATAATTGAATACTACCTGTTTTGGAGGCTATGTATTGCTGATTTTGTTCAGGCCATGACTGTCCAACAGGTTTGAGGCACCTATGGATCTAAAGAAAGAGAGGGAAAGATTAATATTTGAACAAAAGTATGGGGAAGCATTCACTTCAGCCCATGAATTGTTGGATGTTTATTTGGTTTTTAGATAATGCAGATTTTGCTTAGTTTTCCAGAGTTTATAATTGAGAAGATGAGCATGTGCTCTTGAAGTTTTCTCTCTCTCTCTCTCTCTCTCTCTCTCTCTCTCTCTCTCTCTCTCTCTCTCCCCTATGACATCTCATCCTTATCTTTTTCTATATTTTAGTTCTTCAATTTTGCTGCATAACTTTTCCGTATGATGATATTCATTGGGGTACTGATTATCTTCTCAAAGTTACTGCTCATCCAAACACCATATATGTGCAGGTTCCTTTTTTCTTTTTCTCTAATTCTTTTCGGGGTTGGATTTGCTTTCTTTTTCTTTTTTCTCATGTGGGATCTCTGTTTCTTTTCAGAAAAAAGCTGTTTAATTTGTATTTTCCATTTGTTTGGGATTTTATTTATTTTTTTGGGATTTCTTTGCTGGGTTTTTCCAGCCGTTATTGGAATGTTGGTTTCTAGTTCTTATAACGTTCTGGAGTTCTTTTAGAAGAAAAGAGGAATAAGAGACAAAAAGCTTTATCTTTTTTTTTTTTTTTTTTTTTTTTTTTTTTTTTTTTTTTTTTTTTTTTTGGTTGTTGACACGATTTTAAGCAATGAAAATGGTTTTTGGGATTTTTAGAGGGCTTGAAAGAAAGAGAAGCATAGAAAACAAAGCAATGCGAGTTTTTATTTTTGGTTACAGGTTGGTGATGCTAATAAGGATCATGCGTGTTGAACATAATGAAGTCAGGAAAAACACATGTTGTAGTTATATAACACATGCACAGATCGACACATCACATTTTAGTGCAACTTGGTTATCAAGGCAATGGTTAATCACATTTTGATGCAGTTTGGTTATCTGAAGCATTTTTTTTATATGAATAGTAACTCTGTTACTTAAAAATGTGGATCTTTAGCATTGATTAGAGAAGTGCTTATATTTTTTAACAAAACCAGATGGTTATTGGTCTTGTACATTTAATAGTTGGGAGTTTTGTCTATGGTAGCACAAAAACAAAGAGCAAATCTGGGACTGGACCTAAGTCAGCAACGGAATCTGAACATCCGACAGGTGAGAAACCTCGTTTGGGGATCGACTGATGAGCCATTCTGATTATGCACACACTTGTATCAAGTCGGATGTTGGATTTGTTCAATGAATATAGCTTTTGGGCTGCAAGCTTGAGACAACGATTTCTACAATTTATTCAGTTTAACTTGAGCCAATTTATATCCAGGTTGGGGGAGTTGAGACTGTTACTCTTGGAGATGATGAAGCCCGTGCTAGAGGTTGTCAGAAAAGCATTCTTGAGAGAAAAGCTCCTCCAACCTTCCATTTTCTGATTGAAATGAGGGAAAGGAAATATTGGGTCATGCATCGGGTACGTCAACAATTGGGACCACAATTTGGATGGCCTGGAGTGACGTCCATTCATGTTGCATGTACAATGGATCAGTCTTCTCCACCATTTGAAGCAAATGGTGAAAAATACAGTTGTGTAGCCCATAAAGAAAACATGCCTTCAAACTTTGATATTCTCGGCATCTATATACTCTATTTACATTTCATTCATTTGCACTCTATTTATGAATTATTAGCTCTAGATATAGGTTTTTTCAAAAAGTAAAAGAACTCATGTTATATGTTTGTCATTGGCTCATTGCGTACATTTGTTCAGAATATTTCGAGACATGATCATGGGTGATAATCCTTGCATCTTATATGATTCTTTTAATCTATGCATCTTATATTATTCTTTTATTCTATGCAGACTGAAAGGAGTGTTGATATGTTGCTCCATGGTAAAAAGCCCTTGGTTGAGGTAATGATATCAAAACCTCCGTACCCAGCACTACTTTAAGCATTTACTTTAAGCATATGGCTAGAATAGGCTTTTGACAAATTGTTTGAAAACTAGGAATGCAGATTCACCTTGGTTGACCGATGAGTCAAAACTTGATCATGGGTATAAGTGAAGGTAGAATTACTAATTGTTGTATTGGTTCCCATTAATAAGGAGATTGATAAATCATAAACACGCCTTAAACACGTAAGGTTGTCCCTGAACAAATTTCTCAGGCCAGCATCACATTTTTGCCTTATTTTCTATGGCCTTCATCAGACTGATGCCCAAGTCAGTTTGCTTTGCCCCCAAACTTTGTAATGCCATTTTATTGGCTCTCTTTTACATTGGTAAGTTTTAAACGGTTGATAAGAAGCAAATTGTTGCTAATCATGCAAGTTTTAGAAAATTCTGATGCATAATGTTGGGTGTTATCCACTGCTAATCATACATTGGTGTTGGCTTTCTTTTACTACTCAAACTGCCAACCTATTTCCAGAATGTCATGCGTGTCGGTTTCTGACTGCGGTCGACCTTGGTTTGTTGTGTCTTTTTATTACCCCCATTTAAATATTTACAATGTCTTTTAGACTTATCTCATACAAACTTGATTTCCATTTTGATGATAGTATTCTTTTTTATCATGCAAACTTCTGTAGATTTTGTAACTTCAGATTATTATTATTATTTTTTAATCTCATGCAGCCTTGATTTCCATTTGGACTATGTCATCAAAACATTATTCCTTTTTATCATGCAAGCTTCTGTATATTATATATCATTTGTCAAATCTATCTTGATGAATACTTCCCCATGTTTTGTCCTGAGCATTTAGTCCAACTATGTTGTTTTAGTTTATTTGTTGATCCTCTTTGATTTCTCCGGGATTTCAGTCCTCCCACAAGTCCTCCCTAGGATTTCCCCATGTTTTAGTTTTTGCTACCATCTCGAATACTGCAGCTGCTCCAATTGAGTGTGTGAAGCTCTTGATCCAAAATCAGGATGAAATGATCAAGGTCGGTCGGCTCTTAGAGCCCTACAAGGGAATCAGGGACTGCTTTGCCAGAACGATATTCAAGGCCTTGAACTTTGGTTTTAAAGATTACTTCAAGCGGCTTTTCATAAATAAAAATAAAAATAAAAACATTAAATAACTTTAACCATATTTTGCATAATTAAATGTTTAATATATTTTGTGACATGTTTTAATAGTTTTGTTCCATTGATCCATCATTACATACTGAATTTTATAACTCTTCCAAAAAGAAAAAAGAAACAACAAAAAAAAGGGAGAAGATAAAAAGGGAGATGTTCAACAAGGTCTCCAGTTATCACCTGATAGGTTCTTTGTTCTTTACATGCATGATTTGTTGCTTTGTTAATTTTCTACTTCAAGGTATTTAATTTATTAAATGTACAATGTAATGATATCACCAAAACTGATCCACAACATAACCATCCGCTAACTGATCCCCTGCATGGGTAGATGGTTGATGTCAGGCATATGGTAGTTGAAGTTTTGCCTAGCAATATGGGAACTCATATAGCCAACATCAATTAGCTAGGACAAGGATACAATGATGATGATGATGATGATTATAGTTGTTTCCATCCTGGGTAGGTTTTGTTTTTCATAGACCTTTGTGTGTGTTTTCTTCAGTTAATATGAACATGGTATTGCTATTGGGACAAATGGTTAGATAAAATTAGCATAATTCTGGGCATTCGACAAATGTGGATAGTTCAGAACATTTTGTATTATCAGATCGTTGGCTTACACTATCTTATCTATGGAAGTGTATATATAGTTAAGATTTAAGAACAAGCAATATGGCCATATTTCTTATTTTGTTTGCTTGGATAGAGAACCCAAAACATGGACATGGAGAACCCATGTGGATTCCTTTGTTAATAGAGAAATGGAGAATCCAACAGAAAATTTCTTGTTTGGTTTGAATGGCTGTTTTCCATGGAAATTTTAAGCGGTCAACAGCCCTAATCTTAGAAATCTGCGCTTTTCTTTTCCAAAGATTTTGTTGTTCCCAAACACACCCTTAGGACCTAATGGCATGAAACCATGTTCGAAAAGATATTGGTGAATTTTATGAAATATCAGAAAAGCTTGTTGAATCCCAAAGAAGTCAAAATATTGTTGATTAGTGTTGTTTATTTATTAATATAATCATTAGATTGATTTTAGACTGGCATAAAACATTTTGACTTCTAAATAGGTTACCTTTTAACTTACATTAAGTAATTAAGTTATTTTCTTTATTTAAGTTAGTTTGGTAAGCATCGGTGTAGAAGTAACTTATGTACCAAAAGCTACCTGGTGTATTAAGTAAATTTTTTAACTTTTTAATTTATGACTTTTCTACTTCTCTCTTAGGATACATGTCAAAGGAAGCTTCGTCTCATGGTCATATATGCACATGAGGTAGCAGGCGACCGGGATGATTGCACTACCAGTGAAACACATCAATCTGGAACTTGTGGTAGGTCCCCAAGAAGCAGAAGTCATGCAACTGGAGAAAGGAGCAGGCGCAAGAGATGGAGAGGGAGAGTTGAGAGGCTAGAAGTCACTCCTGATTTTTTCTTTGTTAAAACCAGTCGCACTGGTGCCCATACCTCAACTTGGAGTGCGTGATCTCTTGGATGATGACAGGGATTCAAGCCCAAAATTCAAACAGTGGGAATCCAACAAAAAAAAAATAAAATAAAATAAAATAAAAAAATCAAATGATTAATGGTCCACGTAACTATGCAGTAAAGTATAGAATGGCTCCTGTTGTATGATCAACTCAAACATGGGCCATCCATGACAAGGGCCAACAAGATAAATGGTCCTGATGGCTCTATTGCCTTTCATGGTATTCCATCCAAGAATACATACTAAATTAGATCTTTTTGCTTCATCTACGCTGGATATTTATGAGTGATAAAAGTCAGTTCTATTTTATGTTATTTTATTTTTGTTGGAAATATAGCTAATATAGAATAAGCTTATTCTACAATGGTTGTATGTGATGCCTAACAGTGTGTGTTTGGCCCAACATGAAAATTGCAGTTGGCTACCAAAGAAAAATTAGGCTATCCCAACCACTCAGTGGGCCACCATGAGAATTTTAGAGTATTTGGATAGTTGTATTTTTGTGGATTTTTGTATCTTGAATTGGTGTTGAATCATGAAGAGAGATAGCTGCGTCGCTGGACAATCTGCTCTTAATGCCGGCATTAAAGCTTCATTAGCATTATCACTGGTATGAGCACTGGTCAACGGCGATTTTTACTCATTAATCAGCGTTTTAAATGGTTTCTAAAATTTCGTTCTTAAAATATGACCGTTGGCACGAGAACGGTTTAAAACCGTTCCTAAAACTCCATCTCTGAAATCTGAAATGGTACCAAAACAATTTTGAACCGTTCCTGTTTCTGCAATGCCTCATTTAGGAACGGTTTTAAACCATTCCTGAAGCATTTAGGAACGGTTTAAAACCGTTCTTAAATGATGATTTTGGTGTAGTGCGCCCTACGCTATTGGAGTTGAAAAAGTCCGTCAGGCCTTCACCCATTGCGGAAAATTCCCCACATCAGATGAGTGAATTGTTCCAATTATCAATCCAAATGATCTTTATAGCATGGTCCGCACTTTCATGGCTTGGATGTTCAACTGAAATGATAGTTAAATAGAAAATAAAATGGTGCATATTCCAACATACGATGTAGTTTTACCGATCACTTCTCGTGTTAGTAAATGGGGTCAAGTGATCATGTGTCTCCAAAAGAAAGGAACATTTTAAAAGGCAAAATGCTCACATCCAATTGGATTGATGATATGTTACTGTCCACCTAGCAAATAACTTCAAACCTATCATCTGTGTGAAACATCCACCCATTTCAACAGGTTGGCCCCACCATGAGCACCACCTTCTGTAAAATTCATTCCAATACACTCATCAAGTGGGGGGCACCATAGAAAATAATGCATAACTGCTGATAGATTAAAATAATAATAACAATACAAGAGTAGTCTACCTCATGATTGGATGGGGCAGATTTTTATACAAGGCAGTCTTCATGGTGGGCCAACCTATTTAATACCTATTTAATGGGTTGGATGCTGATTGGATGTGAGATGGCAAAGGTGATTGCTAACTTATCTTATCGTACAACTGATATATATATATATATATATATATATATATATATATATATATATATATATATATATATATATATGTGTGTGTGTGTGTGTGTGTGTGTGTGTGGATATGCATTTTAAAATATTGCCATCAGCTGGATAAGGTTTCTACGGTCGTTTTCATTGTATTACTTAAATGGGTCTGGACTCTTTCAATCAAAGGAAACAAAACAAAAGAATATAGCAAAGCTCCGTTCCATGCATTTCACGTGGACCACTTTTCTTTGAAAACAACATTGTTACTCTTGCAGTGCGTAATGGATGACACATTGGACATTATAAATTACTTAGAAATTGCATATGTGGAATATAATTAGTTTCAATTAAACCATCCAATTTATATAATAAGGTTTAAATGTATCATAAACCAAAAGTGATGCTTATTTGCTTATCTTACTAGTAGATTTGTGGACATTTATTGGAAGGTTGGAAATGATAATTTTCTAATAGAAAGGGCAACCGATCTGATTTTTGGCATGTAATTTAGTAATAGTGAGTTCCAAAATGTACCTGGTTTGATTTGAGTTACTGTACACCATATGCCAGATTTTAAAGTATCTGCTTATCAAGTATCATACACCGTCGGAGTATCAAATAAATCCCCTTTTGAGAAATTTACGACTGTGGACCCTACCTTTTATCCAGCGGTTTTTCTGAAACAATACAAACTTAGAATACGCAACTGGACCTCCTCGTACGGACTCAACATTTCAGGACGAAATTACCCCTCCTTTTGACGGAAACGGATTCGGTACTCCCCCTATCACGGCTAATGGCGGTAGGTCGGTGGTCTGTGGACCCCACCATGATGTATACTTTTCATCCATGCCGTCCATATATTTTTCTAGATCATTTTATGTTATGAGACCAAAAATGAGGTATATCTAAATCTCAAGTGTACCACATTACAGGAAACAGTGTTGAGTGAGCGTCAACCATTAGAAACTCAGGTGGAGCCCACTGTGATGTTTGTGAGAAATCCTCCCTGTCTAAGTTTACTCATAGGGTCACAAAGACCTGGATGAAGAAGAAAAACAAATTTCATAATGATCCAAAACTTCTGTAACCCTGAAAGGGTTTCAATGGTAGACGTTCAATTTCCCACTGCCTTTTACAGTGTGGTCCACTTGATAGCTAGATCTATCTTATTTTTCACCTCAAGCCTTAATTCGAGTTCGCCAAATAGATGAACGGTTTGGATATAACACATACCTCATAATGGGACCCATAAAAATCGGTGGGAATCACAACAGAGGAAAAAAAAGGGAAAAAAAAAACAAAGAAAAAAAATGTATCCAGCGAGTTGGGGTCGACCGGGATAGGACCCGGTCGACCGGGTCAGAGTTGGGTCTATTGCTACGGATTATAACCGTAGCCATAGCTATAGTGCTATGCACTTTTTTCTCTTTTTTATTTATTTATTTATTTATTTTTTACATGGAGAACATTTTTCCCTTTACATTTTTCTATAATACATAATTATGTAAATATGTATATATAAGTATATAAAAATATTTTTCTATCTTTTAATTCATTTCTTTGTCTATTTATTTAACAAGCATATCTCCTAAACTAGAATGATTTACTTAACTTACCATATATGATTTTGGGGTAGGAGAAGCTAATTTAGCCAACCAACCTATTTATTTTCCAAGATTCCATCGGGTCGATGGTCAAAAATCTATTTCATTCAACTCGTGATCAATTTCAATCAACATCAATGGTTCGGGTTGGTGCTCAACCCTAACCTAACCCAAGGTTCCTATACTTAAACCTTGACCCGACCCAACCCAATCTTGGGTTGGGAATTCTCAACCCAAGCCCAACCCAAGAGGGCTCGACGGGTTGATTGGGTTGGTCGGGTGTATATGTGCTAATATTTTCGTTATTATATTAGTTTATTATATTTCAATATAGGACTTATTTTTTGTATCTATGATTTTATTAATTATATACGTGATTATTCATTATAAAGAACTTCATTTTTTTTTCTTTAAAAAAGCAAGCTAAAATATAGGACTACTTTAAAAAGTCATGTAGCACAACATGCAATCTATTTAGGAGAGAGAAATCCGGCATATCTTGTTAGCGTGAGTCCTTGGAAATGACGTGGACAAATGAAACCCAACATCACTAGTGTACTTTCTACACAAACAATCCACACTCAATTATAATTTATAAGTAACTAATATATTGATCGGGTTCGGGTTGGGTTGGGTTGGGTTGGGTCGGGCAACCTCAGACCTCAACCCAAGCCCAACCTAAGTTTTATCGGGTTGGTGTTTGTATAGCCCAAGCTTGAGATCGGACCCGATATATCCTACCCGAGCCTAACCCAATATCGGGTCGGTCGGGTTGAACCCGCCTAACTTTCAGCCGTACATGAAATTGAGCGAGACAAACATGAAAATGAGTCATTTTTCATTTTGCCCTGCCGATTTTCTAGTTTGCCCCGCCGTTTTTCATGCTTGCCCCACCGATTTTCTAGTTTGCCCCGCCGTTTTTCATGCTTGCCCCGCCGATTTTCTAGTTTGCCCCGCCGTTTTTCTTGTTTGCCCCGCCGATTTTCTAGTTTGCCCCGCCGTTTTTCATGCTTGCCCCGCCGATTTTCTAGTTTGCCCCGCCGTTTTTCATGCTTGCCCCGCCGATTTTCTAGTTTGCCCCGCCGTTTTTCATGCTTGCCCCATCGATTTTCTAGTTTTGCCCCGCCGTTTTTCTTGTTTGCCCCGCCGATTTTCTAGTTTGCCTCGCCGTTTTTCATGCTTGCCCCGCCGTTTTTCTTGCTTGCTCCGCTGATTTTCTAGTTTGCCCCACTGTTTTTCATGCTTGTCCCGCCGATTTTCTAGTTTGCCCCACCATTTTCTAGTTTGCCTCGCCGATTTTCTAGGCTACGGATATGGCTACGGTTATAATCCGTAGCTATAGATTCTTTTTTTCTTATTTATTTATTTATTATTATTTTTTTTGCTGTTGTAATCCCACCGCCTTTTGTGGGTCCCATCATGAGGTCTGTGTTATATCCAAACCATCCATCGATTTGGCGAGCTCATATTAAGCTTGAGACGTAAAATAAGACAGATCTAACTATCAAGTGGTGGGCCCTACAAAATTTTTAACGGTGAAAATCAGTTTTCCTACTGCTCTTTGTGGTGTGGTCCATTTGATCTGGATATGATTTTTTTTTTTTGGATAATGCTCCGAAATGATCTCTAAATATGGATGAACGTTGTGGATATAATAAATACATAGTTGTGGGGCCATGTAACTTTGATCTCTTTTGAGCCGTTCGTATAATAAATACATAGTTGTGGGGCCCACCATGATGTATGCTTTTCATCCATGCCGTCCATATATTTTTCGGGATCATTTTATGGTATGAGACAAAAAATGAGGTATATCCAAATCTTAAGTGTACCACATTACAGGAAACAGTGTTGAATGAGCGTCAACCATTAGAAATCCTCCCCCGTCTAAGTTGGGGCCCACTGTGATGTTTGTGAGAAATCCTCCCCGTATAAGTTCATTCATAGGGTCACAAAGACCTGGATGAAGAGGAAAAACAAATTACATAATGATCCAAAACTTCTGTAACCCCTAAAAGGGTTTCAATGGTAGACGTTCAATTTCCCACTGCCTTTTACAATGTGGTCCACTTGATAGCTAGATGTGTCTTATTTTTCACCTCAAGCCTTAATATGAGTTTGCCAAATAGATGGACGGTTTAGATATAACACATACCTCACAATGGGACCCATAAAAATTGATGGGGATTACAAAAAAAAAAAAACAAAAAAAACAAAAACAAAGCCAGCGATTTGGGGTTGACCGGGTTAGGACCCGGTCGACCGGGTCAGAGAAAAAAAACCGCAGCCAGCAAGTTGGGGTCGACCGGGTTGGTACCCGGTCGACCGGGTCAGAGCGTGGCCTATAGCTACGGATTATAACCGTAGCCATAGAGACCGCCAAATCCGTAGCCATAGGCTGGCTTTCTTAAAAACGAAGACAGTGAGTTGGGGTCGACCGGATTAGGACCCGGTCGACCGGGTCAGAGCTTGGCCTATCGCTACGGATTATAACCATAGCCATAGCTATAGTGCTATGCACTTTTTTTTCTTTTTTATTTTTATTTTTTATTTTTATTGTTTACATGGAGAACATTTTTCCCCTTACATTTTTCTATAATACATAATTATGTAAATATGTATATATAAGTATATAAAAATATTTTTCTATCTTTTAATTCATTTCTTTGTCTATTTATTTAATAAGCATATCTCCTAAACTAGAATGATTTACTTAACTTACCATATATGATTTTGGGGTAGGAGAAATTAATTTAGCCAACCAACCTATTTATTTTTCAAGATTCCATCAGGTCGATGGTCAAAAATCTATTTCATTTAGTTCATGGTCAATTTCAATCAACATCGATGATTCGGGTTGGTGCTCAACCCTAACCCAACCCAAGGTTCCTATACTTAAACCTTGACGCAACCCAACCCAATCTTGGGTTAGGAATTCTCAACCCAAGCCCAACCCCAAAGGGCTCGATGGGTTGATTGGGTTGGTCGGGTGTATACATGCTAATATTTTCGTTATTACATTAGTTTATTATATTTCAATATAGGACTTATTTTTTGTATCTATGATTTTATTAATTATATACGTGATTATTCATTATAAAGAACTTCATTTTTTTTCTTTAAAAAACCAAGCTAAAATATAGGACTACTCCTTTAAAAAGTCATGTATCATAGCACGTAATCTACTACTCCTTTAAAAAGTCATGTATCATAGCACGCAATATATTTGAGAGATAGAAATCCAACATATTTTGTTAGCTTGAGTCCTTGGAAATGACATGGACAAATGTATTAGGAAGTAGCGAGGAAAACTAGGAAAAGCAGCGAGGCAAACTAGGAAAAACAGCGGGGCAAACTAGGAAAAGCAGTGAGGCAAACTAGGAAAAACAGCGAGGCAAACTAGGAATATCAGCGAGGCAAACTAGAAAAAGCAGCGAGGCAAACTAGGAAAAACAGCGGGGCAAACTAGGAAAAGCAGTGAGGCAAACTAGGAAAAACAGCGAGGCAAACTAGGAATATCAGCGAGACAAACTAGGAAAAGCAGCGAGGCAAACTAGGAAAGCAGCGAGGCAAACTAGGAAAACAGCGAGGCAAACTAGTATCAGCGGGCAAACTAGGAAAACAGCGAGGCAAACTAGGAATATCAGCGGGGCAAACTAGGAAAAGCAGCGATGCAAACTAGGAAAGCAGCGAGGCAAACTTGATCTATCAGCGGGGCAAACTAGGAAAAGCAGCGAGGCAAACTAGGAAAAGCAGCGGGCCAAACTAGGAAAAATAGCGAGGCAAACTAGGAAAAGCAGCGGGGCAAACTAGGAAAAACAGCGAGGCAAACTAGGAAAAGCAGTGGGGCAAACTAGGAAAACAGATTTTTGTTCAAACTCTCCCTCTTCATGAGAATATTTTCTCCATAATGCGTGTTTGATTTTCCAATTTCATATGAAATGCAAAGGAGCCATCATTACCATTTCCAAGTGTTTGTTTAAACATAAATTGTGGCTCGTATATTGTGGGTGAAACAAACAATGCAGCAAAATCATCATTACAGTCAAATGCGAGTGATGTGAGTCATGTGACCAATGTTGTCAAAATGATTATACAATCGCAAATCGTCAAGAAAGTGTTAAAGGGTTCTTTTTCCTTTATTTTTATTGTCTTTCAAGAAATTTTCCGTAAAAAACATACAGCTGGGCAAACTAGGAAAATTTACCCATGATTAGTCACTCAAACTACTAAACCGTGTAATATAAAGCCCAGTGACTCTGCAGAATTTATAAATAAAAAGTCTCTATTACTAGGTGGACCTCCTTAAAAAAAACTAGGAAGGGTCTATCGCTACGGAGTTGTAGTCTCAATTGCTACAGATTATAACCGTAGCTGTATATACATAACCGTAGCCATAGGTAACCCGCTCCAGGGATCCAGTATTGGGTCAGTGAGTTGGGGTCGACCGGGCCCAACCCGGTCGACCCCAACTCGCTGGACAGTAACCCGGTCGACCGGGTAACAACCCGGTCGACCCCATTTAGGTAGATTTCACGTAAATGGGGTCGACCGGGTACGTACCCAGTCGACCAGTTAACTCTCCAGCGAGTTGGGGTCGACCGGGTAGTACCCGGTCGACCCCGAATGTTTTCTATTGTTTTTTCATTCAATCTCCAATGTTTTCTATCATGTGGTCCATTGAGCTTTAGATCTACATCATTTTTGGGTATATGATAGTGAATTGAAGGAGATTGACCGTGAAATGCATTGAATTGAAGGGAATTGTCCGTGAAATGAGTGGAATTTACCGTGACGCTCCAGGGATTGTCCGTGACTTGCAAACCCACATAGAAGTTTATCCGCTGCACTAATTGAGTTTGCGTTCACATTCACATTCACATTCACATTCATATCCATTCATCACATTCACATTCACATCCATCTAAACCAAAACTACGTAAATCCATCCAAACACACAATCTTCCTGATATACACCTGTTATACAATATATTTCATCACATTCACATTCACATTCACATCCATATAAACCCAAACTACGTAAATCCATCCAAACACAAACTACATCCATCCAAACACAAACAATCTTATTCACATTACATTCATACACGCATAATACATATAAAAGTTTAGGTTTAGGTTAGGTTATAAGCTATAGGTTTAGGGAATTGAGAATAGGTTAAGGTTTAGGTTTAGGAAATCGGGCTCGGGTTCGGGTTCGGGTTCGGGATCGGGTTCAGGTTTGGGTTTTCAAGTTTAGGTTTAGGTTTAGGTTTAGGTTTAGGAAATCGGGTTTAGGATTAGGGATTTGAGAATAGGTTAGGGTTTAGGTTTAAGAATTCAGGATTGGGTTTAGGTTTGGGTTTTCAAGTTAAGGTTTAGATTTAGGTTTAGGTTAGGGAGTTTAGATTAGGATTAGGTTTAGGTTTAGAGATTTGAGAATAGGTTAAGGTTTAGGTTTAGGAAATCGGGTTCGAGTTCGGGATCGGGTTCAGGTTTGGGTTTTCAAGTTTAGGTTTAGGTTTAGGTTTAGGAAATCGGGTTTAGGATTAGGGATTTGAGAATAGGTTAAGGTTTAGGTTTAAGAATTCAAGATTGGGTTTAGGTTTGGGTTTTCAAGTTAAGGTTTAGGTTTAGGTTTAGGTTAGGCGGTTTAGATTAGGAATAGGTTTAGGTTTAGAGATTTGAGAATAGGTTACGGTTTAGGTTTAGGAAATCGGGTTCGAGTTCGAGATCGGGTTTAGGTTTGGGTTTTTAAGTTTAGGTTTAGGTTTAGGTTAGGGAGTTGAGATTAGGATTAGGTGTAGGTGTAGGTTTAGGGATTTGAGAATATATTTAGGTCATAGGTTATAGACTAGGAAAAACAGTGAGGCAAACTAGGAAAAGCAGCGAGGCAAACTAGGAAAAGCAGCGAGGCAAACTAGGAAAAACAGCGAGGCAAACTATAAAAGAGCGAGGCAAACTAGAAAAAGCGAGGCAAACTAGGAAAAGGAGCGAGGCAAACTAGGAAAAAGCAGCGAGGCAAACTAGGAAAAACAGCGAGGCAAACTAGGAAAAGGAGCGAGGCAACTAGGAAAAAGCAGCGAGGCAAACTAGGAAAAACAGCGAGTAAAACTAGGAAAAGCGCGAGGCAAACTAAAAAAGGAGCGAGTAAACTAGGAAAAGCAGCGAGGCAAACTAGAAAAGCAGCGAGGCAAACTAGGAAAAGGAGCGAGGAGCCATCATTACCATTTCCAAGTGTTTGTTTAAACATAAATTGTGGCTCGTATATTGTGGGTGAAACAAACAATGCAGCAAAATCATCATTTCGGTCAAATGCGAGTGATGTGAGTCATGTGACCAATGTTGTCAAAATGATTATACAATCGCAAATCGTCAAGAAAGTGTTAAAGGGTTCTTTTTCCTTTATTTTTATTGTCTTTCAAGAAATTTCCCTTAAAAATATACAGCGGGGCAAACTAGGAAAAATTTATCCACAATTAGTCACTCAAAACTACTAAACCGTGTAATATAAAGCCCAGTGACTCTGCAGAATTTATAGATAAAAAGTCTCTATTACTAGGTGGACCTCCTTAATGTGTGTGTGGCACCCAACTCATCCAGAAGTGTTCCCCAACATATGAATCCGGAGATTTTTAGGTGGTTGTCCAATGATTCCTATGGTGTATCCTACCTAATGATTGGATTATGTTATATTTTCATTATAAGATGTCAATTTTATATGCGTTTTATGCGTGGTGGGCTCATGCAACTAGTTATAGATTATTATCATCCACAATAGTTGAAGAGGAATTGATTCTATAACAAAAATAAAAAAGAACATGAATACAAGAATTGATTCTATAACAAAAATAAAAAAGAACATGAATAGTTTTTGTACAAAAGAATTGATTCTATAACAAAAATAAAAAAGAACATGAATAGATTTTGCAGGAGAGAGATCCTACGGAGGCGATGACAGACTCTAGGGACGATGATGATCGCGCTTGGTCACGACCCATGAGGCAACAGATATGGGATTACTTGAGAGATGACAGTATTTCAGTGTTCTCCGTACTGGTACGGGGATGGAAGGGAGTGGGGAGGTCGAGGCTCATGAGACAAGCATCGTCGTTTGATGAATCCAGCCGTTTATTTGATGTGATCATACGAGTAAGAGTGCCTCTGGAAAATAGTTATGAAGATAATATGCCTAAGTTCAACAATAGAATCGATAGTCTTCAAAATGATAAAAACGGCGAGGCAAACTACGAAAAGCAGCGAGACAAAGTAGGAAAAACAGCGAGGCAAACTAGGAAAAGCAGCGGGGCAAAAGCATGGAAAAACAGCGAGGCAAACTAGGAATATCAGCGGGGCAAACTAGGAAAAGTAGCGAGGCAAACTAGGAAAAGCAGTGGGGCAAACTAGGAAAAACAACGAGGCAAACTAGGAAAAGGAGCGAGGCAAACTAGGAAAAGCAGCGAGGCAAACAAGGAAAAACAGTGAGGAAAACTAGGAAAAGGAGCGAGGCAAACTAGGAAAACAGCGAGGCAAACTAGGAAAAGGAGCGAGGCAAACTAGGAAAAGCAGCGAGGCAAAGTAGGAAAAACAGCGAGGCAAACTAGAAAAAACAGCGAGGCAAACTAGGAGAAGGAGCGAGGCAAACTGAAATATCAGCGAGGCAAACTAGAAAAACAGCGGGGCAAACTATAAAATCAGCGAGGGATACATGAAAATGCTGGACATATATAAACTTACAGCTTTACTCTGGAAAATAGCATGTATTCTTTTGTACCTCCAACACTTCCAGCCTCGATATTGAATGAAGCGTGGAATTTCATGGGGAACATATGAAACAACACACTCTTGTAGGGCCGGTAATATCTCTACTGCCCATACCTGTTAGAATGAAATTGCACCAGGTTAAAAATTCAAAGATGACTATAGAGGGAAAACATATAGAAAATAAAAGATGTTCTTACTTGTAGAGGAAGGATGCAACCACATACAGTGTACCGAGGGAACTTGATGCGGCAACGACAATTTCGATTCCTTGCAATATTGTAATGTATCCCAAACTACCCCAAGGATACACATAGAAATCATCTAACGAGTCCACCAGGTGAATATAATCCATGTTGCACATAGTTTTCAGATCGTTTCCCCTAAGAAAGCACTCCACAACTAGAAGTAGGGCAACCTTCACGACGTCCTTATGCTTATTGTTGTCAACTAATCTCTCAAACACGCCCATTAGGTGCTTCTTTACCACTAGATGTTCTTTGAAGTATTTGTCTCTTAGTATACTCGTACTGCAACGATTCTTGGGTACAGTAAGATCTCCAGTCTTAAGACAGGTAATGAGGACGAAGTCCATCTCAGAAAACTACAATCGCCTCCCCTTGATCTTAAATACTGAATCACCTTTGTATCTTTCTAAAAGTAGCTGAAATATAGCCCCTACAAAGCTAAAGGATGTAACATGCAATAAAAATGCAAAAGGAGATTGCCTGAACAGATTTAGGCGACTATCGTGCTTCTCCACTCTATCCTTCACCTTGTCAAACCACCAAGTCAGTGTACACCTACATGTTGGCTTGGAGATGACGACAGAATTTTCATTGCCTGCAGAGATGGATTTAAAAACATATCAAACATAAAATTAACAAGATAAAACATTGTCTATAAAATCAGACGGGCATGCTACAAATTCAGTGGAGCAAACTAGAATATCAACGGGGCATACTAGAAAGTTAGCAGGGCAAACTAGAAAATCAGCGAACCAAGCTAGAAAGTCAGCGGGAAAAAATATGAAAATGAGCGGGGCAAACTAGGCAATCAACGGGGCAGACTTAACAAATAATTTCATGGCTTGAGCCAATTCCTATAAACGTATCCAATGTTCAAATGGAACACACCAAATTAAATTTAGAATTGAACTTCTAATGTTGATCATTTCATCTAGGCCACAGAAGTTTTGGATCAAGCTTATAATTGTTTATTTTATTGATCCATGTCAGTATGATCTTATGTCTAGGTTTGATAACAAACAAACATACATCACTGTTGGGCCCACTGATTGGCCCGCTGATTTCATGTTTGCCCCGCTGATTCTTATCAAGGTATACCAATTTCTACATCACAACATAGACATACCTTGCCACTTGCCCTTAATTATATTCAAAGGAAAATACCGTTGATTCTAAGGTACAGCTCAAGAAAGTTGTAATATGCATGATACACATGAGCCAAAGATATTGAAGGATCAATTAGCTTCAACCGGCTAAAATAAGCTCGCCGCTTAGGCAACTAACATTGAGCAATGCTCGCAAGGATAACTCAATGAGGTGTTCATGAGTCATATATGACTTTCCTCGTTATTGCAAGGTTGCGTAGCTTAGTCAACGTAGCGTGTCACAAGGTTGCGTAGCTTTGTCAGTACAAAAGATAAGGAACACTTGCCTTTATTCGGCCAGCATAGGCACATGGCCGTATGACAGGGAGTCAAGGCATGTATCTGTTCAAGTTTGTAGCTTTTACAGTATTGGACCCCACATCATGTTATATACAATGAGACATAAACATACCTTGGCACATGCCCGCAATTACATTCAAAGAAATCAGCGGGGCAAACTACAAGATCAGCGGGCATGCGTGTATATATACGTCTGTGTGGAAAAGGTTCTATATGGTCGAGCTCATGTGAACTACCAATGAGGTCGAGCTGTGTGGGCCCTATCATGAGGTATGTCAAACATCTACCCCATCAGTTAAATGCACCATTCCATGGTGGGCCTAGAGCAGAAAAATCAAGTTAATTCGTGACTTTTGTAGGCTACACCACGTACAAAACTTGAGAGGGGTTACCTTCCATTAAAACATTCATATTTGCCGTTTGGGCCCACCAAAATGTGTTTCACAAATCCAGCCCATCCACAATGTGTGTCCCACTTGGATGAGGGGTCAGACAAGTTTTAGACGCATCCAAATTTCAGGTGGGCCCCACCAAGTAATTTTATATGTTTTAGCCATGTCTTCACATGATTTTAGATGGTATGGCCCACCTGAGTTCCGTATACGGCTGATTTTTTTCGGCTATCCCATAATTTAGAGGGGACCCATCAAGTTCACGGTGTTGATGTTCGACATACATCATGGTGGGGCCCACACAGCTCGACCTCATGGGGAGATCCCATGAGCTCGATCGTATATAACCTTTTCCTCTAAGTTAAAAATATAAAAGGAACTACATACATTCCATGTGGGGGCAACTGAGTTTAAAATATACCTTTGCTGCGTGCTTTATTCTCTAGACCGACCATTTGGAGAAGAAGACAAAATGCGATTCAGGGAGGCCCACAAAAAGGGTTTTTAGAGGTCTTTCTGCCGGAAAACAGTGAGGAAAGGGGGTGAAAGCAACGGCTGTGAAAGCAACAGTGGAAAGGGAGGGGAAAAGCAAGCAGTGAAAATGGGAGAGGAAAAGCCACAGCCGTGAAAGGAAGGGTATTTTCGTCCTGAAATGTTGAGTCCGTACGAGGAGGTCCAGTTGCGTATTCTAAGTTTGTATTGTTTCAGAAAAACCGCTGGATAAAAGGTGGGGTCCACAGTCGTAAATTTCTCTCCCCTTTTCTATTAGCACGTGAAGGGATCCAGGGTTAGAGACGCGCTTTTTTACTTGGACACTTGGTTCTCAATCCTTGTCAACTGATCGTGACCGTTGAAACTCCCTACACATCGTCTTGATGAGCCTTGGCCCAGCTAGAGGATGGTATTTTGCAAAGCCAGCCTGGCATGGTTGTTGCCTTGTAAACATGTGTTGCACGCATGTACTGTGCTTGATATCTACAGGGGTACAAACGTTCCTGGGATAAGTTGAATGTAGAAACTGACGTGTGGGGGCCATTCGTTAGGTTTCAATGAAATCCTATCCGTCCATCATGTGTGCTTCCTAATGCTGTCCTTCAAGCCCAAAATCTAGCCGGTCCAAAACACAAGTGGGCTACACTAAAGGAGAAAAAGAAAAGAAAGCAAACAAACAGAAGGAGAAAAATCAAGCCACTCCTAGGCTCAGCTGTGCGACGACACATGATTTTTAGAGGCTTTGGATCAACAAGATTTTGGGAGCTCGGGAGAACATTAGGGGCCACCCATTTACTCTCTCTCTCTCTCTCTCTCTCTTTCTCGGACGCGGATTGTGTCCTACCCCCGCCCGGACGGTAATCCGTCCGGGCAGGGCTCTGTGGAGCCCACGGTGATGTAACTGTTTCATCCCGCCGTCCAACCATTTTTTCAGAAAATTTTAATATGTGATGCAAAAATGAGGCAGGTCCGAGGCTTGAGTGGACCACAAGTGGGGATTGAACGTCCACCGTCAAAAGTTTATTGGGAGCCAGAGAAGTTTCGGATCAAGCTGGTATTTGTGTTTTCACTTCATCCACGTTTACGTGACCTTATGAATAGGTTTTATGGTTAAAAAAACATCACGTGGGCCCTTAGAAAGGTTTCAACGGTGGGTGTCATATCAGTGCAGGTTCCTTTGGTGTGGTCCACTCAAGCCTTGGACCTGCCTCATTTTTTGCATCACATATTAAAATTTTCTGAAAAAATGGTTGGACGGCGGGATGAAACAGTTACATCACGGTGGGCTCCACAGAGCCCTGCCCGCCCGGACTGGGTAGGATGCAATCCGCGTCCCTCTCTCTCTCTGCGCCCACCACGTGTATGTGTTTTGTCCACGTCATCAATCCATCTTGACAGTGTCAATAGCATCACCATTATATTTTTACTATAATTTTGTTGTTGTTGTTACTGCTATTATTATTAGTAAAATGGATTTGTGTTGTACGTGATAAGCATTCAAATCATAAGTTGGTCACACCTGATGAGCAAGGCTGTATTTATATTTTTTGAACATAGGTTTGTTAGAATATATACATCCAAGCATATTGCAGCAGGCAGTTCGGTCTTTGAATTTGTGGTCATTTCAACGGATTTAGGGTCATCTTTCAATAATCTGAACTGGTTACTATGATGGGCCTCCCATTGAACAGGGGACATCAAAAAAATAAAATAAAATAAATATAATAATAAAAACACTCTCAGATTAGAGTATTTCAACCCTTTGATCTTTTGGCTTGTTTCTTTTAAAACCATTTGAAATAAAATGAAGTTAATTCAATCACAAGTTGGACAATGTTCAAAAATATTTGAATGGGCAGTTCCATTAGTATTGAGATTAATAGATATCATGTGTTTTAGAACTTTTAGACTTCCAAAAATCCTTAGTTCGAGATGCATATACATGCACATGTACTTGCCTGTATATCTACATGCACATATGTGCACATGAATGCAATAATATTGGTGGTTCTCATCCTGCTGATTTTGGACATATTTCAGTCAAATTGTTTATTTTATTTTATTTTTTTAAATCCCTCATCAAGATGGCCAACCACATACATCATACCCATCTACTAATCATGTGAGCCACACATGTACATGAGGTCAAATTCTCCTTCGTCAATGGATTTTGATAGTGTGGCCAAATTAATTGATGAATTGATCAACCAGGTATTGCATTAGAAAATCTTCTATTAAACAAACGGATAGCCTAAACACTTTTGGCATAGTTTTCAGTCTTTTTTTTTTTCTTTTCTTTTTTTAAATTGTGGCCCACCTGATTAATGGATCGCATTTTAACTTTACATGTGTATGCAAAATCTCATACAAATGGTATGATAAGAAAACCAATGGAAAGTGGAATAGTAGAATTCGAAAGGACTATGCTTGGAAAAGGAATCTTTAGCTTCTATTATAGCATCCTATAAACTAACAATGTGTACAAACAGCTCCTGTGCCAATGTGGCACAAGTGTGTGAGATCCCAGCCATATATGAGGTGTTGCTCGTTCTGTAATACCATTGCCTAAAAATCAAGCTATTTTGTATATCAACGTAATACCATTGTCTAAAAATCAAGCCATTTTGTAATACCCATTGCCTAAAAATCAAGCTGTTCTGTAGATCAATGTAATACCCTTGTCTAAAACTCAAGCCATTTTGTATATCAATGGGACACAATGTTGGCCTAATTTATTATTATTATTTATTTATTTTTTTGTATATTTATTTCTTCACCTAAACTTCATGAGCTCAGCTTATTATAAGTGCGCATGCCAACATTTTCCTCATAAGAATCTAACAATAGGCCCAATCTAATGGAATGCTTAAATCTTACACATGTGTGCCACATGTGGACATGAATTTGCATGGAAGAAACTACTTTTTTCATAGACCTGTGAGGCACTTATTTCACACCTATATTGCAAATAATGAGTTATTTTTGGGCCCAATGTGATGTATAAATGAGAGTTGTGTGTGGAGCCTTGGATCTATTGAGCCTGATCATCAAATATGTACTATTCATCCAATCATTACTTTTGTGAGCTGAGTTCCATGCTGAGTTTGCTGGGTCATCAAGGGTAATTTTGTAATTTTGAATAGAGTTTTTATGTAAATCCTAGTTCATTAAGGACAATATATATTTTGTCAAGAGAGGGACGTCATTGTATTGAGAGCTGATTCTCTCCATTGATGTGTTACTTATGCATAACATAACATCTGAGTCATGCAAAAGGTGGGCCACATCATCAATATAAATTCGAACAAAAATGAGGTTGGCCCATTTAATCAAGCAGGAAAACTATAAGATCCTATATAACCATATGTGTGACCCAATAGATAAGTGAACTGTTTCTATTTTCACTTTGGGTGATCTTTATGGCATAGTTCAATGTTCCATATTTGAAGTGACATATTAAGAGAAAATAGTTGCATGTTAACCTACAAAGTTATAAGTGACCACTTTTGATACCAATAAATAAAAGAAGTCATGTCATGATATGAATACCATACATGGACACATTTTACAGTGGATAAAGAGTCTTTTGGGTTTTTTTCTTTTCAAATTTTGTTTTGTGTTTTGTCATTTTATTATTTAAATGGGTGATGCCAACCAACCAAAGGAAACAAAAGAAAGAAAAGTGGCGTAGATTCCATGCCTCTCAAGTGATGTGTTTTTCCACCAACCACATAAAGGAAGCAATAGAAAAAAAAAAAAGTGAAGTCAATTCCACGCTTCTCAATGGAAGGAAACATGGCACCCTATCACTGTCAAGCTAATCGCAACCGAACAAGGATAGGAAGCGATGAGTAGTAACTCAGTATGCTTACCATACTTCCGTTGGGCCCACTAGATGTATGTCTTTCCACATCGTCCATCTGTATTTTCAGATCATATAGGGCATGCTCTCAAAATTGAAACATATCTAAAGCTCAAGTGGACCACATACTATGAAACCGTGTGAATTGAATGCCTACTGTTGAAAACTACTTGGGATTCATAGAAGTTTGATGTAGTTGATATAATTTATATTTTCCTTTATCCATATCTTTATGACCTTATGAACAGGTTGGATGACAAATAAGCATTATTATGGGCCATAAAAAGGTTTCAACAGTAGACATCATTATTCCCACGGTATCTTGTGTTGTGATCCACTTGAGATTTGGATATGCTTTAATTTTGGGATCATTCCCTAGAATGATCTATGAAAATGGATGAACTTGTTGAGATGTGGAGCCACATCTGGACAGGGTTGCTCGACCAGTCGAGTACCCTGCTCGACCAGTCGAGTGGCCCACTCAACCGGTTAAGGGCTGCCTCGACTCAAAGTCCAGCGAGCAGCAATTTTTTGGGTTTGAGGTGCTCGACCAGTCAAGGCCCTTGCTCGATTAGTCGAAAGTCCACTCGACCAGTCGAGCCGCCTGCTCGACCAGTTGAGGTTACACAGATTCGTTTTGCGGATTTGACACGGATTTCAGAAATTTGAGGCGGTTTCGCAAGGGCACGAAAGGGAAGTTGCTTAAACTATAAATATGGGTTCCAAGGGTTATTCTAGGTTATGCAAAAGGTATTCTAAGGTGTGGGAAAATGGTTTTCTTTATACATCTAAAGGGAAAAGGTTAGTATATTATTTGTAATCTCGTTTTCTTCATAGTGGAAGTTTTGCACCTGTGGTTTTTTTTTTTTTTTTTTTCCCCTTGTTGGGGTTTTTCCATGTATATTCTGTCTTGTGGTTTGTGTGGAATGCTTTGATTCTTCTTCTAGATTATATTTTTTCTTGTTTATCGTTTTTGAGTGAGACCAGAGATTGAATCGCGGTTCACTAGCTTTGTTGGCATACTACGCAATAACTGGTTTCAAAGCTTTTGGTTTAGTTCAAGTGAGAACGATGACGGAAGAAAGGAAGATTAGAATTGAGAAGTTTGATGGTTCAAGCTTTGCCTTCTGGAAGATGCAGATGGAAGATTATTTGTATCAGAAGGACCTCTATATTCCTCCAGAAGGAAAAGAGAAGAAACCAGAGAAAATGATAGATGATGAATGGTTTTTATTGGATCAAAAGGCTTTAGGAACGATCCGGCTCTCTTTGTCTAAGAGCGTCGCCTTCAATATATCCAAGGTAAAAACTACAAAAGAATTAATGGAAGCCTTATCTACGATGTATGAAAAACCCCCAGTGTCCAACAAGGTTCATCTTATGAAACAACAATTCAACATGAAGATGTAGATGGTGGGAGCATGGCTGAACATCTAAACGAGTTCAATACAGTCACGAGCTAGTTGGAATCCGTTGGCATTATTTTTTAGGATGAAGTCAGGGTGTTATTGATCTTGTCCAGTTTGCTAGACAATTAGGATGGTTTGGTGATTGTTGTGAGCAATTCTTCTGGATCGACAAAGCTGAAATTCGATGATGTGGCCAGTCTAATTCTCAGGGAAGAATCTAGAAGAAAGGCATCAGGAATTTCAGGGGATTCAGAGAATGCTCTAAACGTTGAAGGAAAAGGAAGATCGCTGAACAAAGGAGGCAATAAACATGGACGTTATAAGTCGAGGAAGAAGTCCAAGGGATCGAAAGACAAAGATGGGTGTTGGCATTGCTGGAAGAAGTGATATATGAAACGTGATTGCAGGGCGCTTAAGAAACAAGAAGGAGCTCTCAAGGCAGGAAGGATTCAGTGAATCTACCTGAGGAGAGTGACGCAGAGGCGTTGATGTTGTCTCTTGATGCGAGGAATGAATCTTGGGTCATAGACTCGGGTGTTTCATTTCATGTCACTTCTGTAAGGAAGTTCTATGTGATTATGTGTCAGGTGACTTTGGGAGAGTCTACCTGGGTGATGATGAGCCATGCAGTATTGTTGGAAAGGGAGACATTCATGTAAATCAGAAAGATGGAATGACTTTAAAATTGAAGGATGTTAGACATGTACCGAGTTTGAAACGGAACTTGATCTCAGTGGGGCAATTGGCCGATACTGAATATACGACGACATTCACTAGTGATTCCTGGAATATCACAAAAGGTGCCTTGGTGATAAATCGAAGCAAGAAGGAAGGTACTTTGTACGTGTAACACCTCAGTTCCCGGAACCCGAGTACACTACTCGTTTTCCAAAAACTCGAGTGTTAACCTTTAAAATGTCACAAATTTCACGTACATTTTTTTTTCTTTTATTATCAGAGTTAGTAATATAGCGGGATGGAAAAAATTCAAGTATAAGAGGGAGTCCAAATATACATAACCAAGGTTTTCAAGTGGTTACCCAAAAACTTATACAAACCAATGTCTTAACCTTTACAAACATAATAATATAAATTAAATATAAATAAAATCAGGAATGGAGAGTCGCAAGATCATCTGGCTCCTCTCATTACTCCTGAACACCAGCGTACGCATCATCTGTATCCCCTGCACACTGAGTATAGTTCGATAGCGTCAATGGCTATCCAGTGAGGTATAACCCTCAAGATTTATCGTATCATCAAGATAATTAAGCATAGTTATAAAAAACAGTATATAACAAATATTACACAATGATTATCATGGGAATCAGATAAGGTTTATCATATATACATTCATTAAATAAATTTTACAAAGATGATCTTGTTTAAATGCATGGATGCATGCACATGCTCACAGACCTGGGGATGCACATCCAGCTGGTAAAAAGTCACCCAAGGAGAACTAGCCACCCAGAAAAATGCTCAAAGGTACGCCAAGGAGAACTAGCCACCCGGAAAAGACTATGATATATAGATCGTCCAAGGAGAATTAGTCACCCGAAAAAGTACACAAAGATACACCCAAGGCGAACTAACCACCCGGAAAAGACCATAATAATATATAGATCGCCCAAGGAGAATTAGTCACCCGGAAAAGTACACAAAGGTACTGTTCACTCCCCAAGTATAGGGTTGTGATGTAGTAATAAACTCGGTAAGACCGAGGTCGAATCCACAGGGACTGGTCGTCACAATTCAAATTCACGATTCTCCTTAACTAATTCAATCAAATAAAGGATCAAATTGCTAATACAAATCTATGGAAAATAACTATTGAGAATAAGAAGAAAATTCAATCAGAGAGAGCACTAGGACTTTCGAATCCACCCCTAATCATCCTAACCTTTGTTTTGTCTGTTAATTCACCTTAAATTAGATTGATCCACTTATCTAGAAAAAGCACAATCTGTGTCCTTAATCGAGCATACAGATTGTCTAATTCCTTTAAGCAATGCCATGAATAACATATCCCATGTCCAAATCGGGCATATGGAATATGCAGTTCAGTAAAGCACCCTGTTTCTTCCTCTACAGGAACCTGTTCATGATCAGATACAAGCACCTAGAATAAGCATCCAAACCACATCCATCCATAGACTCAAAAGTTCATAGATGGAGAAGTATAGAATTTAAGACAATTAAGCACACTAAGGAAAGAAACAAATCAATTTAATTAAAGTAAAATTAACATAAAACAATGGGTGTTCAAATTAGGGTTTCATCTCAGCCCTAGCTGAGAGATTAGTTACCCATAATATCCATAAACAGATGGATAAATAAAGATAAAAAAATCATAATAGAAAAATCAAACCAATTTCTCTCTCTTCTCTTTCTTCTCTCTCTTCTCTTTCTTCTCTCCCTTGTAGATCTGAAGCTCCTCCCTGTTGCTGAATTTCTGAATGTTTTTTCATTGTCCAAAACTCCTCTTTTATAGCTGTTGGAAGGCTGGAGTAAGTGGCAGAGTTGTAGGATGACATGGAGTGGGAATTTTCGCAACCATGATCGGTGGGCCCCACCGAAGTGTTTTCTGGAAAATCCACCCCGTCCATTGGATTCAAGACGAAATTAAGTTCAGAATGGGTGGTTTTGAACGTCCATTAACGCGGCCCAGAGAAGAAAACATGAAGAGATCAGTTTTGAACGTTGCAGGGCACCCCTTTTGTGGCCTCTGTATCATGCACATGTGTACGCATGGGAGTGGAATCTCAGCATGGGTTTGTAGTGCTCGCGGCCCTCTTCAAGATGAACGGATCGGATCGGCCGGACAGACTGCGTGTGGGGCCCACAACCGTTTCCAAACTGGCCAGCGGCCGGTCTCGCTGACGCAGCAACCGCGGAAACGGCTTCCGCTGCGAAGATGGTGGGGTCCACTGTGATGTGATTTTGAGGAATCCACTCCGTCCACCGAATTTGGCTCGGAAAACCGTCCAGGTTTGCACGGTTTTGATGATCTTGAGTGTGGCCCATTGAGTTTTAAACGCGCCGTCCATTGGACATTTGAACGGTTAGATTTCACTACGGATGACCGTTTGCAATTCGGCCACCTACACGTTGATGATTGGGCCCCTTAAAACATGATGGACGGTCCAGATTTTCTGTTTGATGGATGGTGTGGACACGCAACCGGAATACCCGATCGGCCCTGTTAACGCTGTCCGTTATTCGAATTTGAGAGTGAGAGGGAGTCGGTCAGCGCGTGCGCTGACGACTCGGCCGTCCGGTGCACGGCTGCTACTTTTAGTGTATGGTGCACATGCACCATACATGGGGCCCACTATAATGTTTTGGACGAAATCTGCACCGTCCATCCTTTTCCTCATAGTATTTCCACCGCCAGAACCCATTTTGAGACAGTCCCAAATATCAGGTGAGCCTGAAGTGATGATTTTAGGGGCTGATCTGACCGTTGGGGCACTTCCATCGTGATCCAAGAGCTGAAACTTGATATGTACGGTTAATTTATTGCCCCCATCACATGTATGAAGTTTCGAATTGATCGGATGGTGGGAACCATGTGATCTTCCATTCTGGACCCCTTTCGGGCCTCTTCAACGTGTTTTTCCTCAGATCCCAGGCGTGTAAAATCTTTATCATTGGTTCTCTGGGGTCCATCCCGTGCTCAGGTGGCTTTAGAACGTCAAATCTATGCCTTTAACATCAATTTCCAATTAACGCTCCTGATTTCATCCTGTAATAAAATATAATTAAAATCCGATGTTAGGCCTTATCATGTACATTAAATAGGGCAATAATCGGGGTCTGAGATGCAATATTTGACCCTGATCAGGTACGCCCAAGGCGAACTAACCACCCAGAAAAGACCGTAATAATATATAGATCGCTCAAGGAGAACTAGTTATCCGGAAAAGACCATAATAATATATGCCATAAAAATGCATGTTTAGCCCAACCATTACTATTCCAATTTCAAACCATCATTTTAAGGAAGCTCAAAGGTCACTATGGGGGGTTTGTCACCCAGCATAGGCCGACAGCTCAAGCATAATGTCCCATTCCACCATCCCTGACTCATGAGACAAACAAATAGGATGTTTAAAGGTAACCTACTCAACTAGTGGCCAATTGTAGTTCTACTAGTGGAACTTACCATCACAAGGTTATACGAGACGATTTATTAAAGCCACATTGGGCAAATATTCCACTAAGTCGCATAGGGCAAACAGTCCATCCAAGGATGTGATAAGAAAAGGCTTGTCCCTAAAGCCACTTAGGCAATAAATGATCCATAAATAGTAAGCCTATCGTATAATTTCATTTAATCTACTTTACTAGTGGCCACTAATGCGAGGACTTTTAAATACACCATACAATACTCACAACTGGTAAAACAAGTTATGTAATATATCAACAATATTACACATATAACGTGAGATATTTGAGATCTATCACATTTTCAAATAATTGAAAGTAAATCCAACGATCAATCATGTATGAAGAATCCACTTAAGCACAAACTAGCATTCATCATTATTTTAACCGAAGATTAAATTAAGCTATTTGACTAAATGATTTAACTAAGATAATTATAATGATGTAGAAAAGCTTGAAAGTAATCCTCACCTTAAGAAGTGGATTCATTCCTTGCTTGATTAGAGATCATTAAGGGTCACTAAACGCCCATTCTAGCCTTACTAATTTGAGATGACCCAAAAGTGCACTCAAACTAGGTTCCAGGCTAGGCTTGCATTGAGAATTTGGACACCTTTATAGGACGACCAACTTTGTCAATTGAAAGAGATGGATTCCAAGTTGAGGGAACATGTCATCCTACATTCATACCATTAAAAGGTTAGGAACCATCATAATCCAACCTTTAATTGAGCTTGGAAAGTTATAAAGGATAGAGAATCCTTTACCTAATCATTGACTCGACCTGACTCGGCCTAACTCGATAGAACCACGAACTCACCTTCAATACCCACCCTTGGAGTTAGTGAGTCTTAAACAACCCCACTTCGGGTTTCCTTGAATGATAGACTCGGTAAACCCGACTGGGTGAACTCGGAAGTACTTGGATTGATCCCGGTTTGGACCGAGTGCACCACTCTCCTCATCTCTTTTTCTTCCTCATCTTTCTTTCCCTTTTCTCTTTTCCCTGGCCTTCTACAAGGCCTGGATTTAAGCCAGACTCGGACCCATCCAGCCCGAGCCACGACCCTGGAACCGAACTCAGTCTGGGCTTGGCAGCGGGTTAGGTTTTCATCAACCAAACCCAACTCATCAATCAAACTCGGCGAGCAGCCACGGTCCGGCCCACTATTCTCCTTCTAATCTCTTCCTTCTGCCTTGGCTGGTCCAGCAGGGGACACCAAACCCAAATCTAATGGTGAGTCGGAGGCCCAGCTCTGTTTGAACCGAGTCGACTGGCGACTCCTCCCATCTCCTCTTCTCATATCTCTCTTTCTCTCTATCATCTTCTGCTTCTTTCCCCTTCTCTTTTACTCTTCTTCTTCAGCTTTTCTTCTCCCCACTATGAACGACAATGGGGGTGAGACTCGAACGGAACTCCTCCCGTTGGTTGTGGACATGGCACGACTTAGTGAAGTGCGGTGCTCACCTCACTCCCTCTTTTCTCCTTCTTCTCTGCTCTCTCCTTCTCTTCTTTTCTTCTTTTCTTCTGCTGCAAGAACCAGCAGCTCTACCCTACAACCCGACCGAGTCAAGACTCAACCCAACCTGCTGCGGTGCGGTAGGAAGAGAGCGGCGCTCTCAGCTCTCTCTTTCTCGTTTTATTTTTTTCTTTCCTTTCCTTTTATTTCGAATGGCTGCCCTAAAAGGAAACCTTTTATACGGTTCCACTAATTAGTTTCTAGGTCTATCTGGCGTAACTAATCTCCCGATTAGTTACGGTTTGGTTGTTTTAACGAAAGAGTTTAAGTCGTATAAACTCAGATTATACTCGCACGAAGCAAATCTACCGTCATGCTTAGACTTTTGCCACTAAGGCTCATCAAATGGATGGTATTGATCGTGAAATGGGACCCACAAAAGTTGATGGTTATCTAAGCTTAACGGGGAAGATGATCCGGCCGTTAATGTAATGCCCTGAAAATCGGGGGTCGAGCATAAACTCAACTCTCGAGTTCCAACGCATCACTTATGCAACAAAATGAATGATGATTGAATGTTGTCTGCATTAGTGCATTGAACATGAGTGAGATTAAGCCAAAACAACATATCATACTCCAGAGACAGTTAAATTTGCAAGCGGAAGACTATGATAGATATATAAAATATATAAACTGTGGTGAGTTTCCAGAGTGTGATAATGTTACCAGGTTAATAATTACAAGTATAATTCTAAAATATACCAAGTTGTGGAAGTGTAATGTCTTCTATCCCAAACACATAGCTCCGTCAATGCAATACCAGGTCTTCATAGACCTGTCAGAGAGCTACATGTAGGATAACTCCTCCTCAACATCATAGTAGTAGTCCGGCTCTGCTTCAGGAGTAGCGTCGCCATCTGTAATCAGACAAAGTCTGGTGGGTGTTCGGAACACCGTCCCGTAACGTGGGAGTGAGTGATCAACTCAGTGGAACAATAAAGCATAGGTTAACATGTTATCAACTCAGTCAAGCAGTAATGATAAAGCAGTACAATCAAACAATTCTAAATACTCTTATTAATGTAAGTATGAATGCAGTCATGATGTATGCCCTTGCCAAACCACCCTCATGTGACACCATCTTACGTTCGTGAATGCGTTCATCCCTCAGTGCTCCACATTTACCAGGCACATGCAGTGCGATGATGAGCATGATTACCGAGTAATTATTAGTCCATTTCAAACAGCAGTATTGGGAAACTAAGGTACCTCCCTTGTATCATTCCCAAACATGATCCATTCTAGGGTCGTCAGTCCTAGTTAATCTCAGACGATGGTGTATTTTCTAGGTCGCTGCTAAGGCTGTCAGGGCTGTTACGCACAAAGGTTACGCCACTCCCCCATCACCTTTTTAACGGTTCATCACTATACAGATACAGGCCTAGTTCATACTCTATACACTGCGGCAAAACTCGTCACCTCACCGCAAATTCAGAGTATGCTCGAGGTCACTACAAAGGGTTGTCAGGGCTGTTGCTCGCAATCGTTGCACCACTCCCCCATCACCATATCAATGTAGGCCGACAACACGAATATAGTGTCCCATACCACCAAATCGGCTCACGAGTCTGATTGCTCACCGGGTCACTACGGGGAGGCACGTGGCCCCAGCGTAGGCCGACAGCTCGACCACGTTGTCTCATACCACCATGCCCGGCTCATGAATCTTAGCGGATCGAGGTACCATGGTTAAAGGGATTTCACTGGTAAGTTTGGTACACTAGGTTCAAGCAGAGGCGTCCAAACATGGTGAACATATATAAGACAGATCGGGTTACTTGACGAGCTTGGCTAGCTCGAGCGCACAACAAGTTGAACGATATGAAGCGCATAAACACTTCGTGTAGCCAACCACTATCTCCAACCGAAGTATGACTCGGGTTCGTCGAACACATCTCACGTGGTAAATGAAACTCAGCCACGAATTCGATCCCGTTACCGACTACCTGGACTATACAATAGCCCCAATCATATTCAATTTTAAATATTTAAAGTAGTAATGGATCAAAATTCAAATCATACAATCAAAGCCTGATATTATCCGTTTAGGGCTGCCAGGGTTGTTGCACGCACTCGTTGCTCCACTCCCCCATCACCCATGACGGATCATACAAGGTAAACATGAATTTAAACATATGCATTACATAGATAAAATCATACAATCAATTGAGCATGTTATGAAGTACAACATAAGCATGAGTTTGTACATATTCAATTCCTAATCACACAGATATCTAAAGAAATCATACACATAGTTAAAGAAGTTGAGAATCATATCTCAACACTCTTAAACATTACAATTTACTAACTACTACTCATTCAGACATTTCAACAAACACTTTAAAATACATACATCAACATACATAACATATGTTGATCACATAGGCATTAGGTCAAATCCTTTCACTAGGGAGTTGCCCCAATCATAACACGCGTACACCCACGACAGATAGTCATGAAAAGTAGGAATCCAAGTTCCATACCCATTTGAACATTTTCACAAACACTTGGGCTACACATTTCAACATATATAGCATATAGTGGCCGTGGCGTGATTCAGGGCAAATCCTTTCATCAAAGGGGTATCGCCAATACATACAACAATCATATATCCATGACAATTAGTCATGGCAAGCACAAATGAGAATTCTATACTCATTCAGTCATTTTCACAAACACTTAGAATACACTATTTCAACATACATAGTGTATATTAGCAAAACATGTATTAGGGCGAGCCCTTTCGCCAAACAAGTATTTTATCCATATATAATATATTCATACAGCAAATAATCATGGCAAACACATTTCCAAAATTTATACGTATACGGTACTTTCTACAAATACCTAGAGTATGTAAAATTTCATATTTTTCATCTTTAATCGAAACGGAAAACAGACAACACTTTGTACATGTGTAATTGTATGCAAATCATGAATCTATCATTATCTGACATTGAAAGCGTTGAAAACCATAACCTATACACCTAAAGTCCGCACCTTTTATCGTAGAATCGTAACGAATCCAATAGGTTTGCTATGCTTTCGTATACGGCAGTTTAGTAACCTATAGAACGAAATAGGTTAGCTATTTCAAACCTACAACCTATACAACTCCAAAACAGATTAGGGTTAGGGTTTCTTACCTAGAAATAAAGTCGGAATCGCCGGAAAAGAGATGAGAATGGGTGGTGCAGCTTGTGTAGTGGCAGGGAATAGCAGTTAGGAGATTCTCCTACTTCTCTCACTCTTTCTCTCTCTCTTTTCTCTCTCTTTTCCTAGGGCTTTTCTCAAATTCGTATGGCTGCATTGAGAGAGGGTTTAAGGTCCTTATATAGCCTAAAAACTCATCGAAATAGACTCCAGGTCAAAGTATACTTAGGTTATAACTAAAACGGACCTGTTCCAGCTCAACGGAGGACTTCTAGCGGGCCTCCTTGAGCCAAAGGTCGGACTTAAGCTCACTAACACTGGATCTACGTTTAGTTAAGTTTTTGTTTCGGTCAGAATTTCAGATCGCAAATGGCTGACTAATTTCAGTTCAACGGTCAGCGGATCTCGATCGGAGATTCTGAGTATATGGATATGTGTATGAAATTTCTCCTAATCCGAGGGTGTAATTTGGTTCGATGCTGACGGTCTGGTTGCTTAAAACTGATCCGCAAGCGAGAGGTGCCAGATTACTATTTGAGATATTTATTTGTAAAGAAAATCAAGTGCTTTCACACTCCTCGCTCCGGACTCAAGCGAATTACACTGGGACACTATCTAGATTTGATTTCCAAGATGGTTGTCAAGCCCAGCAAGGCGGTCCTAATTCCTTAACTTCGTGTTAATCGGACTTCCAACGTGCGGTCCAGATCTGATATGGAGTTTCGAGATGCTCCCAAGAGCAACCGGGTAATGAGATTGATCCTAGATTTTAGGGTACCCTAGCGTCAATGATTCTACAAGTTTTGGGTCTTGCAGATCGTATTTAAAGTGATTGGTACTAATTTCACGGGTACTCTAGTTTCACATTGGCTAATTCTCGCCTAATTTCTAAAGGATTTAGTCCTGAGTAATTTCAGTCTGAGGTGGTACCTAGGCCTTTGCAGTTTGTATATAAAGTGATCCAAGTTATACTACTTAGCTAGTTTAAGATAGCGTCTAGGGTGAAAGTACTTAGAAAAATTAAAAGAACAAGGTGGTGAAGGGTGGGATTTGTGAAGGAAATGGGTTAAGGAACGATTTTAAACTGTGGGATTTAGTTTTGACAAGTTAATAAGGTGTTAGGATCGACCCATTGCCTAAGGACGTCTAATCCCAGGTTGGCAAAAATCCAGGATGTTACAGTTAATAGCGGATCACTTCCAGATGGTTAATCCTACGATCTACTACACGTGGATGGTGTGGATGCGACCCTAGAATGCTGTGGGACCCATTAAATGAATGGCCATCCATATTTCTTAATGGTTTGATTCCAACAGCGGCGGCGGGTGAAATCTCTTGCAAAAAAAAAAAAGAAAAAAGAAAAGGATGTGCACCCTAAAATGAAGGGCTGGGATCTATTTACGTGTGTGGGTAGGATTCAAGGATAGGAAGTCACGTGTGAAGCCGGCTAGCATAGAAAACGGTTTCCATTTTCGGAAATGAGCCGTGCGCGTAACACAGCTCGCGCTGGATTTTGTGTGCATAAGGGTGTACAACGATGGATGCGAAGAGATGGGTTTTGGTCAGCACTTGATGCCGCATCAGATGGACGGCTCTGATCATCCAAACAGGTTATGATGGTGGGCCACAGATCACGCCCACGCACGACGTCCGTTCGAATTCTGTCTGGCGAGAAAAGTGGATAGAAAATCCCATTTTCTAGGATTTTGACAGGTTAGCGCCCAGTCTAGGCTGTTGACCGGTTCGGTGTGCTGCATGTACATGTGCATTTTGTGCACACGCAGTTACAGTGGGGTCCACGTGATGTATTTGAGAGATCTACCCCGACCATTCTCCTTGGAGACTCTAAATTAGGTTATCTGACCAATGGTCAGGCAGATCCAAACCCAAGTGGCCATGTTTTATAGGTTTATCAAAAATAAATTACTTATATATATATATTGTCATTATTATTATTAGTTTCTATAGTATTTACATGGGTCACACTTTGATTAACACCATTTATTAATTGGGCTATAAATACGAAGGATTGAATCATTTTAAATTTGTAAGTGGGTGACAATATATGAGTCTTAATGTTCAGTTATTGATTTATTTAATTTAATAGTTATATATGGAATTTTTGTTATTCTAACAGTTAAAATTTAGTGGTGGGTTGAGATTTATCAAATGATGGTGAATAAAGTACGTTATTTATATCTTCACACAAACATACTAATATAGTTTGTAATAGTAACACCCAAGCACTGGAGAGTACGGGGTGTTACAGTACGTGACTTCAGGATCGTATAGTTCATTCGCAGTCGCATCAACTGGAGTGAATTGGCAGTTATGGCATCAGAGGTTGGGACATATGAGTAAGAAATAGATGAAAGTGCTATTGTCAAAAGGGAAGCTACCAGGACTGAAGTCTATTGACTTGGAATTCTGCGAGGACTGCGTGTATGGCAAGCAAAAGAGGGTAAGTTTCAAGAAAACGGGACGCGCTCTAAAGACTCATCTGTTGGAGCTTGTACACACTAATGTGTGGGGACTGACACAGGTATCATCTCTTAGTAGCTCACGTTATTTTGTTTCTTTTATTGATGATGCTAGTAGAAAACTGTGGGTCTATTTCTTAAAGTATAAATCTGATGTATTTAATGTATTTAAGAAGTGGAAAGTAATGGTAGAAAACAAGACAGGTAAAATAGTAAAATTTCTCAGATTAGATAATGGGGGAGGGTACTGTGATAAGAGGTTTGAGGAGTATTGTGAAGAAAATGGAATCAAATATCAGAAAACGATTCCAGAGACACCACAACAAAACGGTGTGGCTGAGCGCATTAACAAGACCATCCTTGAGCGCGCCAGGAGCATGAGGTTACATACAGGGTTGCCCAAAATGTTTTGGGCGGATGCTGTAAATACTACCGCATATCTCATCAATAGAAGTCCCTCAGCACCATTGGATGGTGGGCTACAAGAAGAAACGTGGACTGAGAAAGAAGTGAACCTTGCACATCTCAAAGTGTTTGGTCGTACTTTATATGTTCACATTGATGCAGAGCACAAAAATAAGCTAGATGCGAAGCCCAGGAAGTGCACGTTTATAGGATACGGGCAGCATGATTTTGGCTATAGGTTTTGGGATAAAGAAAACATAAAAATCATCAGAAGTAAAGAATTCGTGTGCAGCAAAATAAGGCCAATGAGAAAGAATTCGTAGAGTTGGAAGAGTTACTGGACACGGGTTGTCACGCCCCAAACCCGAAGATCGGACTTACAAGAACCCGGATTGCCGAATCCGGTGCCGACAGCCTCCGTAGTATCCCATTCTCGGCTCCCAGTACCTATACGCCAGATTTCGATCCTGGGATCCTATAAGGAGGATTTTTCAGTGTACATTTATCTCGTAATAAGCATAACCACAAGTATATCCAAATCATAAAGGCAACATCATCATCACATATTCACTAATATTAACAGTTGAATACAGTGCTGGAAGGAAAATATATATGTCAAAAATTAAAGCTCCATAAGTCTGCTATATGCTCCAAGCTCAATGCTGCTGCAACCTAACGCCACCTGCACGCATTTATCGTGCATAAGCTTATAGAAAGTTAATGGGTGGTGAAAGCGTGTGCACAGGTAAGTGCCAAGTAAGCAATATCAGAGTAATCAGAGTAAGTGGAAATACTGACAGACCCATAAATCATACAATATCAGAATAATGCGAAAACATGCTGATAGGCCCATAAATACCATTAGCCTTATCCAGGCTATGCGATACAAAATATAATAACCGATATCATATACCGAGGAAGCAATGTAGATCAACAATGCAATGTGAAGACAGTAAGCCAAATACTATGCTCTGAGGGTGCAATGCATTATGCCCAAGCTGGAGTGTGAAGCGGGATGATAGTACGTAGTATCGCAGGCTACGGGGTCCATCACAAGGGAATTCTATCCAAACCAGTCACATACCTAAATTTAGATTGTCGACTCAATGTGGTAAACTCCTGATCTCATGTTAGTCGCGCACCCAACCGAAATCCTGGCCATGCAAAGGTACATAATAATTAGTTGTGCACAACCAGCCCGAGTGGATAGTGAATGAAATGAATGCATGAGTATGCAAATCCTACTCAATAAGTCCACATATCAGTACGGTTTCTCTTTGGGAAATCACCGGGGTCTATTCACTTCAAACCAGATTGCCGCCCCATCGCGCGCAACAAGGAGAGTGGAAGAAACCTCACTATCCACCTGCCAATATCGGGCCCGGATCGTAGATAACGGACCCATTCCTCTAGCTGGTCAGACTCAGCCTAGCATTGCCCCCTCCTCTCGGGCAGGTAAGGTCGTACCCCCTTCCAACCCACCACGACACAGTGGAAGACGCGGCCTAACGGTATGCGGCCCTCATGCACTCATGCATCCACTCGGTCTAGACATTAGAGCAACCTCTAGAACCAAGAGGGTTTAGGGACTTTCACCCAGGGATATTTATAGCACCCCATGTAGAACAGATTTTCGGTGTCCCATCTGGCTATCCACGAAATACCTGTGGAGGCTACGACCCTAATGTCGCTAGGGCGTACAATAATCACAATACACAATGCGAGATGTATGAGTCATACAATCTAGTCATGCATCAATCCTGCGCATACCGTGTACTCATATGAGACAATCTCCGCCTATCAGGGAGTCTCATAACAACATGCCCAATGACATATGCAATGGTCAACCACATCTCATAACAAATATGCAGATGATGTGTATGGGCATGTATCATGATGTTATGCTGTCACATATTCATAATCGGTATCAATAACCAGCACCGACAATCTACATCAACAATCGGCCTCGACAATGTGGACATTTAACCAACATTGCCCCCAAGGAATGACCCATATAGAGCCTAACATACAATGGACCCATGGCCTCACATAAGGGCTAAATATACAACACCATGGGCCTCACTCAAGAGCTTAATACACATCACAATGGGCCTTTCACATGGGCCTAACATAATCACAATGGGCTTCATCGCCTGGCCCTCAAATGCATCACAATGGACCTCATCACATAGGCCTCATATACATCACATTGGGCCTTAAATACGAGCTAAATACACATCACAATGAGCATCAAATACAGGCTGCATATACATCACATAGGGTCTCAAACACGGGTCAAATGCACATCACAATGGGCCTCAAATTCAGGCCGCATATGCATCTCATCGAGCCTCGACAATCGGCCTCGACATTCGGAATCGATATCAACAATCGGAATTGTAACGCCCTGAAAATCGGGGGGTCGAGCATAAACTCAAACTCCCGAGTTCCAGAACATCACTTATGCAACAAAATGAATGATGATTGAAAGTTGACTATATTCGTGCATTGAACATGAGTGAGATTAAGCCAAAACAGCATATCATACTCCAGAGGCAGTTAATTTGCAAGCGGAAGACTGTGATAGATAGATAAAATATATAACTTATGATGAGTCTCCAGAGTGTGATAACATTACCAGGTTAAATAAATACAAGTGTAGTTCTAAAATGTACCAAATGTGAGGAAGTGTAATGCCACTTATCCCATGTACCATAGCCCCGTCAATACAATATCAGGTCTTCATTGACCTGTCAGAAAGTTACATGTAGGAGAACTCCTCCTCCACATCATAGAAGTCCGGCTCTGCTTCATAAGCATTGCCATCACCTGAAACTCAACAAATCTGGTGGGTGTTCGGAACACCGTCCCGTAACGTGGGAGTGAGTGATCAACTCAGTGGAACAGTAAGCATAGGTTAACATGTTATCAATCAATCAAGCAAAGTAGTAATGATAAAGCAGTACAAATCAAACATTTCTAACTACTCTTGTTAAGTGCGAAAATGAAATGACATGATGCTGTATGCCCTTGCCAAACCACCCTCAAGCGACATCATCTTACGTTCGCGAATGCTTACTCCCTCAGTGCGCCACATCTACAAAGCACATGTGGTGCGATGATGCTCATGATTACCAAGTTTTTTATTAGTCCATTTCAAACAGCAGTATTGGGAAACTAAGGGTACCTCCCTTGTATCATTCCAAAATGATCCATTCTAGGGTCGTCAATCTAGTTAATCTCATTACGATATTATGGTTTGAGAAGCGTAGTGAAGGCATCGCAAAGGGCTTGTCGCCCGTCAGCGCGGATACAGATCTCACCGTATGCGGCTCAATTGCTGGCCGTCAGCTCGAGTACAGGTCTCACCGTACTCGGCTCAACTCACACTCTAGTTGCTGTGAAAGACTCGTGGCCAATCACAGGCCCTGGAGTGTACTCGATGATACTACGGAGGACTCGTCGCCCGTCAGCACGAGCACAGATCTCACTGTACTCGGCTCTCGCCGAAGTATCGACAACTCGAATACAGTGTCCCATACCACCGTATTCGGCTCACGAGTTGGTTGCGCAATGGTCACTACGGGGAGACACATGGCCCCAGCGTAGGCCGACTGTTCACTCCCCAAGTGTAGGGTTGTGATGTAGTAATAAACTCGGTAAGACCGAGGTCGAATCCACAGGGACTGAAACCTGTACGTTATCTGAAACTAAGTAGAACTAGAACTAGAATAAGATGAAATATAAACCGAGTGAATAAGTGTGAATAATGATGAATATTAATCTAAACTGAGAAGAAAATTCAGAGAAGGGAAACTAGGGATTCAGAGGATCCACTTGTAGAGATCAGGGAGATCTTATGCATGTATCACAAATCATGGAAATTAATGAATTGATGTTGATATAGTTTTCAAGAGATGAGAGGTATATGAATTAGAATGGCTTCCATCACCAAACCATGCCCAGGAGACAAAGCAAACAACAGAAATTAAACTAATTATCAACCAGTCACATGTTTATGGAGGTTAGGAAGGGTACCGACATCCAACCATGCCCAGGAGACGATGGTGAACAACAGGGCTTCCTGACGTCATAAACATAAAAAGGCAAGGAAATACTCAAAGCCACCGCAGATCTACTGTAATTTCAGTCACAACAGACCATTAAAGACTAAAATATTCCCTTAATAAAACGAATACCAAATTCAATTCATAATTAAAAATAACATTAAATCTCCCATCCTACTACAAGCTTCACCTCTTGGCCCTAGCCAAGAGGTTTAGCCTGACATGGATAGGCTATACATCTCAAAAAGATTAAATAAGAAAAACAAAATAAAATAAAAAACTTTATTATTCCTCTTTCTCTCTCTGCTCCACAGCCTCGATCAGCTCCCAATTCCAGATGATGCCTCCAACTGATGATGCTTTTCCTTTTTATAAGCAGCCGGTTTACTGTTTGTAGAGAGTTGGAGAGAGTCCTGTTTACAGAATGCCTCCCCTGCTGTTTACGCAGCCAATCGTGCGCAGGAAGGCAAATTTACATGGCAAGATTGGAGTCTCCTAACTCTCTCCTTCCGATGATTCTGTTCGAAGGAGTAACGTCCCTTAGGGTGTTTTCGACAGACCTGCACGATGGACGGTCTGGATCGTTGAAACGATCAGAGATGGTGGCCTACAACTGCCCGCAAATCGCGGACAGCGCCGGACGCTGTACAAGACTTGCGTAACTGTTAACGCTGTGATGTAGGTGGGGCCCAGGATCAACACCAGTCAGGAAATCCATTCCGACCATTGGATTCGTCTCGAGAAACCGGTCAGATATGACTGGTTTTGGACAAGTTTTGGTGTGAGCCACCAGACTTTCCGTTTCACCGTCCAATTTTATGTTTGAACGGTTAAGATCTGATATCTGATGTCTTGGTGATTTCTCCACCTAGGTGAAGGTCTTGGCCACCTTCCAGAGAAGATGAACAGCTTGGATCATCGAAAAAAGTGATGATGGTGGCCCACTGAGTTTCGTCCGCAACTCTGTTCTGGCGTAAACAGAGAAAAACAAATTTCCCTCCGCTGAGCTGCTGGCGGGGCCCACAACTCAAACCAGATGAGAAATCCACGCCGTCCACCGTATTCCCCTCGGAAAACCGGTCGGAAATGATATGTTTTTTATGATTTCGATGTGGTCCCCTGAATTTTGCTCGCTGCCGTCCGTAGATGTTGTGGACACTGTCTCCACGTGTACCGTGCATGAATCTGGAAGAGAACCGTGTGTACGGTCGGTTTAGCATCCTGAATTTAATGAACGGTGTGGATCATCTTAATGCATGATGACAGTGGCCCACCAGAATCCAAACGCAACTCCCTGTTGCGTAGTAAAGAAAAAAAAAACGGAGTTTTCGTTTTTAGGAAAGAAGTTGAGTCAGCGTTTGCTGACCGACTTTGTTCGTTTGGTGCACAGCGAGTGCTTCATGTGTACTATACACATGCCACACCAGTTGGGGTCCACTGCAACGTACTCGAAAAATCTGCTCCTTCCAACCTGTTTTTCACATAATTTAAACGGTTGAGACCAAAATTGAAATATTTCCAGATATCAGGTGGGCCCCACTTCAAGGAATTTAGGGGCTGATCTGCTCGTTGAGCCACTTCCACAGGGGTCGAACGGGTTGAAAAATCGACGTGTACGGTTATTTGAGGTCTTCCGGCCATATATGAAAATTTGAGCTGAATGGATGGTGGGAACCCTGTGATCTTGCATTCTGTACCAATTTCAGGCCACTCGAGCTTCAGTTTCTCGATTTTCTCGGATTCCTGGCGTGTAATTCCGTTGATCTTGGTCCCCTGGAGTCCGTCTCTTGCCTTTGGTGTTATCAGAGCGTTAAATCCGTACTTTTAGTGTCCTATTTCAATCCAAGCTCCTAAAGTCACCTTGCAATGCAAATACAAGTAAATCGGGCTATTAAATAGTATCTTGTTCGTAAATCCCGGCAATAATTGGGTCTGGTATGCAATATTTGACCCTCAACACAACCCCCAACCAGCATTTTGCTAGTCCCGAGCAAAGTATGCGAAAAACTAATTTCAGAATTACAAGACAATTTCTACAAATTCGAGTGATATTTCAAAAACAATCCAGATCCTGAGATTCTAAGATTTCAATGAATGTTGAAAATAGTATTTCTCCGGACGCAAGCATATGGTAGACTTCATAACAAGTTCAAAGGTATTAATCTATTGATTAGGACAATTACAACATTGAGTTTCATGAGTGTGATAGTGTAATTCTCGCGTCTTATCATAAATAAGATTCAATTCGTTATTTCATGACATCATTGGTAACTAACAAGAGTACTCAGGACAATCAACTTAAACTTAAACTTGCCTCATAGGTCAACCTTCCATTCAACAACCTTTGATTTTTCCATGAACAGTAGTGCCAAGGGGAGGGACCAAGTTCTCACCTATAGGGAGCAAACCTATGGTGAGAACTAGTCGCCTAACTTTTTCCAATGTTAGCCATGTGGACTCGAATTTGCACCTATAGGGAGCAAACCCATGGTGAAATTCGTTCGCCCAACCCTTTTTGCGGGTAGCTATCTTGTAGCTTTATTATTATTTTTCTTCAATTCTTCTTTCTTCTTTTTCTATTGATCAGGATAGGAACATTGTCGAGGATGGTTCCTT
>JAJHSJ010000014.1:48486335-48938166 GCA_021015155.1 Magnolia officinalis | reverse complement strand
CACCACCCTCTAAGCTTACTATAAGCTTATGCACGATAGATGCGTGCAGGTGACGTTAGGTTGTAGTAGCGTTGAGCTTGGAGCGTGCGGTGTCTTTTAGAGCTTTGATTTTTGACATATGTATTTCCCTTTTAGCATTGTATTCAAATCTTATATTAGTAGATATGTGATGATGATGTTGCCTTTGTGATTTGGGTAAACGTGTGGTTATGCTTATTATGAGTTAAATATAATTGGAAAATCCTCCGTCTGGGACCCCAGGATCGGAATCTGGCGTATGGACGCTGGGAGCCGATAATGGGGTACTACGGAGACTGTCGGCACCAGATTCGGTGATCGAAAATTTTGTGAGCCTGGTTTCCGAGTTTGGGGCGTGACATCTCATATTCAAAGCGAAGCAGGTTTATTAAGCCCTATATTCGACATACAAGATGCTCCAGGATTTTTCGAAAGTGGTTGTGTGGTTGGGATTGAGCCAACGCTTGAAATGGCGGGATTCCTTCTGCCACTTTTGCAGCTATGGAAGCCCTAAAAGTGGAATGAATGAAGGGTTGAAATTGCTTCCTTCTAACGGCTGAGATAAAGGGAAAAGAAGGTACGAGAATTGCCTGTCTGGCAGTGCAACAGAAAGAAGAAAAAGGAAAGTCCCGTTTCCAGAAACCGCCGCATGCGGACCTCTATTGTGCTGGAATTTGTGTGCACATGGGTATATATAGCAATGGATGTGAAGAGCTGGGTTTTGGTCAGACCCATCATCCCAACACAATGGACGGTTTGAATCTTCCAAATGTAAATGTATGATGACCCATAGCAGGTCGGAAGTAAACGTTGTCCAGTCGATGTTTTTACTCGCACGCAGTACGTGTGAGCTCCAAACTGTGTGGACGTACACATATTTCACCATGTGGAATTGATTGGGTTTTGTTTAAAATTCCCATGCGGACACGATGGACGGTCCAGATCACATCAATGTGACATGATGGTGGGCCATCGATCACAACCAATAACCACCCGATTTAAACGGGTTCGGGCGCGAAGGCGGAAAAGAGAGGAATTCTCTTTTTTTCAAAGTATTGTCGGGTCAACAACTTGTTGACCCAGGCTGTAGTCTGTTGCACATCGAGTGCACATCTTGCAAGTGCATGTGCAGGTTGAAAGTGGGGTCCACATTGATGTGTGATCTGATCCACTCTGACTACTCTGCTCTACCACTCCTAACAGGACACTAGTCCAATTGCCCAATAGATCCAGTGTTCAAGCGGGCCATACATTTAGATTTTGGTCATCTAATTGTAGATCTTGTCAATATGATAACCATACTGCATTTGATCTGATCATCAATGGTCATAAGGGTTTGTAGCCCTATTTAGTAGCTGGGTTGAATGAATGATCACGAGTTTGAATGGTTAAATTGTTCAGAACCGAACGTCATGGTCCAGGAGTCTTTAAAGCATATAGATGAATCTAATAAATGGTTTTTATGGTTAAATCCTTCATCATATGATGTGAGGTCTGATCTAATGATCGATCTCCAATCCAATAATTTATTTCCAATCTTAATGGTCAAATTATGAGGTTCAACACGTAAATTGTTCAAAATCACTTTATAGTGGTTTTAGGTGTCCAAAATTGTTTAAGTGGAAATCTAAATATTGATTTTATAGCTAGACAATCATTTAGTTTGATTCGTGGATGAATGACTCAAAAACCTAAGAATTTATGGTAACACCCAAGTACTGAAAGTACGGGGTGTTACAATAAGCCTCTTCTGGCCCAAATTCGTGACTTACAATTAATTGTAAATAAAATAAAGGTTTTAAAAATCGACTTACCTGAATCTTTTCAAGTCGGAACTATTATAACCAAATTACCTCCGAGCTAGAAAGACTACAAGAAGAAGCTACTGCATAGATCTAAACAGTTCATCTTGGAACAAATTTAAAAGCATCTTCATATTGAGAAAGAATCTCCTAACTGAGATAAGAGGGATGACGACAATGGTGCATCCTCATTCACCTTACCAATCAAGAATAATAACTTTGAGAAAAAATAATTCCCTAAAACCCAACAAAGATCAAGGGAAATTCAAGAAAACTCAAAAGAAGAAAAACGGTAAACCCAAGTGTCCTTGCTATGTTTGCGTCAAGATCGAATATTTCGCATGAGTCTGTAGGGATCGCAAAAAGTCTAAGAAAGAGGCTAATGTAGTAGATGATGATATTGTAGCAATGGTCACGAAAGTGAACATAGTTCAAGAGAAAGTTACCGATTGGTGGTATGATACAAGTGCCTTCAAAACCTATGAAGACGTGACCAATGGTTAAAAGGTTCAAATGGGAAATGAAGGTTGATTGACGGTCGTCGGTAAAGGAAACGTGGAAGTACTCTTTACCTCTAGAAAGAAGGTAATCCTACCCAACGTATTGCATGTCCCATATATAAGGAGGAACTTAGTCTCAGAGGATCTTTTGATCAAACCCGAGATAGGGTTGTGTTTGAATCCTGCAAGCTGATTTTGTCCAATAATATGAACTTTGTAGGAAAGGGTTATGCTTGTAATGGGATGATTAAGTTTTCTTTGATTGAAAAGAATTCATGGCTTTACACACACACACACACAAACGTACAAACAAAGTCTGATGAGTCTGAGATTGAAGCTAGTATAGGCTATTAAATTCTCGGAGGACGATAACATCTGGTTAGTTTTCATGAGAAGAAAGAGTAAATGTGATTTAGATGGTAGTGACTCGGGAGGCCCCCGGTCTCAGAAATCCCCCTTTTAGAAAAGAATATGTTGTCTCTTTTTTGTGCTTAAAGAGCCGATGCGTCGCCTAGTGGGGAGAGGAGAGTGCAATTTCTGGTCTGTTAATTGGTCGGGCCTTGGCCCTCTACTAGGCTGGAGCATCGTCCGAGTTCTTCTAGATATATATGTTGCGTATCCAGGTCCATGAAGCTCTACGCCCGGTAGGGTTGCTCCTGAATCACCCAACATTGGACTTTTTACCTTGGACAGTATTGGATCATATTAACCAAGAGAGCCTGTGTATGTCTCCGGAGGAGGATAGGAACGTTTGGAATCGGGAACCCTCGGGTGTTTTCTCGGTCAAGTTAGCGTAGGAGCTGATTAAATTGTTAGGGGAGTGGAAAAGCTGGGCCAAATGGGTTTGGCATTCAAAAATGCCACCCAAGATATTTATCTTCAGCTGGAAAGTGATTCAAAGAGCAGTCCCAGTAGATAACAGAGTTCAAACAAAAGGAATCTACTTGGCATCAAGATGCATCTGGTGCTGGTCAGATATGCACCCAGAGAGGGAATCCCTAGACTACTTATTTGCTTCTGGCGAGCTCACCACAAAGGTTTGGATTCAGCTCAGCCAACTCTTTGATTTTTCGTTCGTTCCAGGACAAACAGGGGTTGGACATGCAACTCAATGGTGGCATGCGACATCTCCATCGAACTACTTCTCGTACCTCCGTAACATCATTCCTAGTATCATTTTCTGAGAAATTTGGAGATGTAGGAATGAAACCCGCGATGAAGGTACTCCTATTGATGTGAGGAGGGTCATCCTTCATATTCATATATGGCTAAAGCTTATCAGCCCAACCCTTCCCCCACCCAATGATAGCATCCTCTCCAGAAGGCTGGCGTTCCAGATGCTGGGCTAAAGCTAAGGCCAAAGCACAACTCACCTCTCACCCACCTGAGATGGGAGAAACCGAGTTCAAGTTAAGTTAAAGTGAATGTAGATGGATCGCCTCGAGGCAACTCAGGTCAATCCGGAGGTGGGGGAGTCTGTCAAAGTTCCAAAGGCAGCTTCATTTTAACTTTCTTGAATGGGTATGGGCAGGGTTCTAACGTCCAAGCATAGGCAAGAGTAATGTTGGAAGGGCTTTCTCTTTATGTGGAGTGTGGTTTTGAGAAAAACATAGTTGAGAGCGACTATAAGATAGTTGTGGACATGGTCAACTCAGCTAGCGCTGTAAATTGGAATATGTGGTATTGGCAAGCCTGATTAATTGCCTCAAGGAGAACGTGAAGGTGGAGTTTTCCTATGCCCTAAGGTAAGTAAACTTGGTGGTGGATGCTCCAACGAGGCTTGCTAGCAGCTCCCAAGTGATTTTCAAAGGGAGTCCGATCTTCCCGGCCCTGTTCATGGGTCCCTAATTGTGGACCGGTTGGGCCTTCACACATTAGAGAGAGGTGCTTCACTGATGAGTTTTTTTTTTTTTTTTTTTTTTTTTTTTTTTTTTTTTTTTGTACTGGCATACGATAGGCAGCCCGTTATGGCCACGTTAGAGAAAGGTGCCGCGTTGATTGTTGTATCGAAATAGGTCATTAGGTCATTGATTGTGGGATTTGGGAGAGATAAAGATTCACAAACGAGAGCAAAAATGCCATGCATGCTGAGACCACATAAATATCAAATGGTAAACAAGGTGTTCAGGATATCAAAAGGATTTCTTGGTTACCTTACTTAAGAGCTGTGGTCGGGCTATTAGACGTCATTAAAATGGTTACAGTTCATGGGGATATTATCTGCGAAGCTGTTTGTACGCACCCGTTACTTTTTATCAAATCAAATAACCGGGCGCTCTTGAATTAGATGGTTGAAATCCTATGTCTCCTCCTCTTTCTTCCGCTTCTCCATAAGAGTTGCAGTGAGCTAGGCAACCCACTTAGCTTGGACCGAGCTTGGAAGTATTTGTAAGAATTCTATAAGGTGGGCCTTATATCAACAATCTAGATTTCCCCAAGGGTTGGATAATGTGATCGAACATACCAATTAACCCTACAAAATTGTGATTCATCTAAAATTGTATAAGGGGTGGTACGCTAGGTTGGATTCCAAGCCTACATACGAATAAAGCTTCCATTCTCATCCCAGAGCATCTCTAAAGGGTGTAAGGTGTGAAAGACTGCAGCATCAAGCCTAGCAATGGTGTACTAATCAAGTATGCCTTTTCTTTTTCCTTTTCTTTTTTTTTTTAAAAAAAAATTGATCTCCGTACTCATGTATAGTATGGTCCATTCCAATTCAACATTATAATTTATCGTCACTACAACAAAAGGGACCTAAGCCGACCGATGGCCCAACCCTTTACCCGCGGCCAATTTTACCGGCTGCGGGCAATGGGTACACCCTATAAAAGCAAAAAAAAAAAATGAGAACCCTAATCTATTCGAGCGCCGACCCTCCATCTCTCTCGCTCTCCATCCCTGTCGCTCGCCGACCCTCCATCTCTCTCTCTCTCTCTCGTCTCTCTCTCTCTCTCTCTCTCGCTCTCTCTCTCTCTCTCTCTCTCTCTCTCTCTCTCTCTCTCTCTCTCTCTCTCTCTCTCCGTCACGCGATCTAGAGATCTCCTCTCTCTCGTGTTCTCCTTCTTCCTCTCCTCTCCTCTCGTGCTCTCCCTCCTCTCTCTGCCTCTCCCTCTCCCCTCGAACGCTCTCCCTCTGCCTCTGCCTCTGCCTCTCGTTCTCCGCTCGCTCTCCTCTCACTCTCACTCTCCTATCTATCTCTCTCTCAAACCCTATTCCTCTAGCGGATCTCGGATTCTCATCCATCTCAGGTATGCTGTGTCGAATACAAATCCCTAATTAGGGATTTACGTTGTCGAAGTCATTTTTAGGGATTTGCATTATCGATTTCCCATCTTTTTTTTTTTTCCAGCTCATTTATTTCACACATCAGTTACTGATTTCTTATCTTGCGATTTCTGCTGTTTTAGAGATGGATACTGCAAATAAGTTTTGAACTCGAGAATGTCTGTGCTGGAGCCTTGGAAGTACTTGTTTGCGTTTTGTTCTTAATATGGTGAATTTGCTCGTGGTTGGAGATTTTTGGGCTTTTTATGCATGGATATAGGCTATCTCCAATCTTTAGATGGGCTTTTTACTTGTAAATTTTTTCCGTTTTTGGAAAAATCTGATATGCTTTTTGTTCGTTATCCAATCTCCTGGTTTGAGATACCTGTGGATTTGCTTCTGGTTTCATAGCCAAAATCTCAATCTCTCTCTCTCTCTCTCTCTCTCTCTCTCTCTCTCTCTCTCTCTCTCTCTCTCTCTCTCTCTCTCTATCTCCTCTCTCTCTCTCTCTATTATCAGATGATTTTCTTGCTTATTTATTTAGCTGTCTAATGCAAGTGCTCAGGTCCTATCCTCTTTTTGAACAGTTATGTCAGAGGACTTGGTGTTGTTTTTCCAATCGATGCTCATGGTTGGAATTAGTATTGGACTTGCTTTTAATGTAGTTTTGCTTTCAACTGATAAAAGATCAAGACTTCCATGTACAGCTTGTGGAATTAGTATTGGACTTGCTTTCAATGTGGACTTGCTACTAATATTTATGGATTCTACAGTTTGTATATGAATATTCATATTGGCCTTTGTGAAAAATTTGTATGTAGGTCTTTATGCTTATGATCATTCCATTGAATGGCCCATTCATAAATTTGTGCCTGTCTTCTATTTTAACTGCCTGATGTAGCATAACTATTGACATGACCATGATAAGGCTGATAATTGATTTTTGGTAATTATAATGATGGTAATCAATAGATAAATGGTACATATTACTGGACCATGATAACTGCCTGTTGTGGCATTCTTTCTGTGCCCTAATCCCCACCCAGCTCGAGTGCATGGCAACTTCACATAGTTCAAAGACGTGTCAACAAAACCCATCCATCAGCATCTTAACATTAGGGGGTGTTTGTTTTTTAATTCCAATGACAAATACCTAGAAAATATATAATAATTATTTACTGGTGTAATTATTTAGGTTCGGTTTGTATAAAATTTTGTTACTGTTAAAAAGAAAGTCCTTTTTGTTTGCCACAAAAATTGAAAAGAAATTAGGAAAAAAAGAAGATGATGTCCTTTTGGCAGTGGCACAAAGCGCAGCTCTTTTTCTTCTGATTAAGTCTCAAGTTAAATGGCAATCCAAACTTTGTAAGAAAATGATTCTTTATGGTTAACCATTTACAATATGTAAAATATGTGCAACTATTGAGAAAGAGTTATTTTCCAGTCAGTTACTTACAGAATGGTGGGCATGCATCACTTGCTTACAACAACATAATACAATTCCATCAGGTTTGCCTGAGTTGTTGCAATTTGGATAACTGGTTTGACTTAAAGAATGGCTAATAATATTGTTTCATCTATATTATATGTTGCAAGAAATAGTTGCTTTCTCTGGTTGCTCACTATCACTGGAATCTGCAGGCCAACAAGTTTAGTTATGTAGCCAATAACAAATTTCAAGACTGGTTGAGCTTGTTGTATTGTGTTTTCCTAACTTCTTTTTCTTTCCATTAAACTTTCTCATTTCAGGTGAATGTTGTTTTATTTGATAAGTTTTGGGTCATTTTAGATTGAATTTTTTGTCCATGCCAGGAAATGCATGTTACTTCATGCAGAATTTATTATCAGTTCTCGTTTGGATGATTTACTAAATTTTGCATCACTTACACAGGGATTGGACCCACTGACTTCATCAATTGAATACTGTTGTACAACAGCAGGTGCATATGGATCTTTTTTTTTTTTTTTTTTTTACTTCTCTCTTACCATGTGAGCTACATCCCCAGGTGCATATGGATCTTATTTCAGTCTTTTATAGTCATTAAGCTCCTCCTTTAGTCACTAAAGCAGTAGCTCATTTTACTACTTTACATGCCAAGATGGCCTTCACTTCATTCATTTTATTAGATTGTCACTTCATCCTGAAGAAAGTGGCTAGCAAGGAAATTTCATGCCGTTTGTCAAGTCCCAAGATCAATTGGCAGACATGTTCACTAAAGCTCTAGGTAGTACTAATTTACATTGTCTGTTTGTCAAGCTGAGCATTCATGATATATTATATATATATATATATATATATATATATATATATAATATATATATATATATATATATATATATATATATATATATATGCTTCAAATTGAGAGGCCATGTTAACGGATATGGCCGTGCCACTGTATGGCCCACTAATCTCTAACTTTTAACTCGTATTTTTATTATTAGTGATTTGGGACATAGTGGGTATTTTTGCTTTTGCTATTAATGGGCAAACTTGTCATTATTAATTTTATGATTTAATATAAAGGAGGAGAGGTGGAGCGTGTGATGCATCTGATCTAATCTCTCTCTCTCTCTCTCTCTCTCTCTCTCTCTCTCTCTCTCTCTCTCTCTCTCTCTCTCAATCACATTCACACATGCCTAGACTAGATTTTAATATATAAGTAGGTCCAAAGAATAGAAAAATATTCCCAGCCTTGATTTTTTGCCCTATCTTCTCACAAACTTTAAGCCGCCTTTTTTTTTTTTTTTTTTTTCTTTTCTTTCCCCGTGTCTTGACTGCCCATTTGGTGAATCCCCCTTTACTTGGCATTTTGATGTGCAAATTCTTAGTTTTGTTGTATACTTTTTGTCCCAGGATGTGGCCCATTGGCCAGCAATGGAAAAATGGCTTTAAGAAAGGTACGCAAAGATACATCCAGAATCTGAACACAATGGACTGTTTAGGATACTCGGTTATCAATGGCGTGTCCTTCGCTTTAATGACAACACTCGCAAAGTGCAGTTAAAATCATGGCTGCTTATAGGAAATCAGACCCTGGCACTGTATACGTTATGCAGCAGCCCCTTTTAGCTGGTCCATGTAAATTCCTTCACCTGCTCTTTAGCAATTTCTATGCTTTAATTTCAGCTGAAAAACAATGAATTGGTAATGCATGTTGTTGTCTCATTACTAAAGGTGTTTTTCTGTCACTGCAGAATTTGTTGATTCAATCTCAACATGTTGTTGTCTCATGACTAAAGGTGTTTTTCTGTCGCTGCAGAATTGTTGATTCAATCTCAACTAAGAATATAGCTTTTCTAGAATAGTTTCTTGCAACATGACATGCACTTTTACTGATGAGCTGTCGATCTTGTACTAGAACATTCCTTAAACTGGTAGCAGTGAAGGGCCAGCTGATCCCCTACCCCAGTAAAGGAGGGATTATATCAGGTAGGATGCTGGTTGTTGAACTTCTGCCCAGGAGGATTCATAAAGCCAACCCCAAGTGGTTGGGACAAGGCTATTGTGATGATGATAACGATCATTCAAATCTTGCACTCATGGTTTTCAATATCGTCCAATACAACTCAGTATCATTCGAGTTGTATCATTTAGATGATATAAAACTTATATCACTTGGATTTTAGTCTTCAACCTGCAGAGCATTTAAATCTGTATTTCTCATGTTTACCCAATATTAGCTGTACCATGTAAATTGTCTATCTATGTGTGTGGTATAGCAAATGCGAAGCCTATTTTCAATGTGAAGTGAATGTCATTGAGGGTTACATTTTCCTCTTTACCTGCACCTTAGATTTAGAAGCATTTCTTATATGAAAATATCCTAATTGCTGGGTTGAACAAAACGAACACAATTCCTCCTGATTGATCACCATATAATATCTTATATAATATCTTTCAGTGAAGATTACTCTAGCTTTAATACTGGATCTATCTTTATCCGTTTGCTATCGTTGGCTGTCATTCTACTTGGTTGATTTATTTTATTTACCATGGCTGTTTGCAGAAACAAGATTTTGAAACGGCTCTTAGAAGTATCAGAAAGCATTGCGCTACTTGGATGTTTGCTGGGAGAAAGAAGAGATTGATGAGGGTGATCTATTAAATCTCTCCATTCATTCTTTTTCTGGTTTAACCATTTGCGGTGACTAGCTTTTTACAGATGACTGTCTCTATTCCTGCTTGATTTGTAATTTCTGCGGTTTTGCAGAGGAGAGTTCTCATTTGAGGAAGACGAAGTCACAGATATTTACAAATAGCTCTGTAAGCATTTTCCCATCAACCACTAGGTGGAATTGAGGAATTCTTTGTCAATAGATGTCTTGTGAACAATATTTAAAATCTCAAAATCATATGATATATGCTAATCTTGATAACCATATGATATATGCTTTGTATGTTTATTCAGAGTTGTTATATATGAGAATAAAGTTGTTAATCTTGATAACCATATGATATATGCTTTGTATGTTTATTGAGTTGACTTATATTGCAAGGTCATATCAAAATTTATGCAAATCCAGTGCTCACGTGAGTCACAATAGGAAAATACAAATTTGGGCAGTATGCTTTATATGTATTACATTTTTTTTCTTAAATTATTATTTTGACTTGTTAGTTTATAATTGTGACTTGTGATTTGTAAGTTAGATAATTAGTTACTCGTTTGAGGATTTCTATGTGGCCATACATAGATATGGTGTGTTTTGGTGGCATAGAAATCGCTTAAATTGTCCCATTTTGGACAGTTCAAGGTTAGATGGAGAGTATGCTTTCATATAATCTATTTAAATGTTTATGCCTGATTCGCGGTCTATCTCCTCGTTTATCTCTGGATATGTTTCTTCCGTTCCGTATCCAATGCCAAATATCTTTACATTGCTTTAGATATTTGGCATCGGAATGTAACGTAAGATTAACTTATCTGGAGAGGCATGGGGAGATGCTGCCGAATTTTCGGCGTGGACGTTTAAATGGGAATATGAAAGTATTACAATCTATCCAACCTTGGATGAGTAACTAATTTAGGATTTAATTGAGCGGTGGTCCCTAGAAGCTTGTTAGAGATACCATTAGGGATTCTATTGGATGTTTAAATCTTTGACAATAGTGAATCATCAAGTGAGTCATTCTAGTTAATCTTTCGTAGGAAGCTTTGTCGGGCCCACATTGTATTTCCACTAACTTGTCTTTCCAAAGTGGCTGAGGAACATAGTGATGGATAAGAGTTGGATTCGTATGTCAAGGTACCTCAATAACTTTTAGTTGTTATGTCCCATTGGTTAAGATGCATTTTTTTGACATGTCCTCCAATTTCATTGGATGGTTTAGGGTGAGCAACGAATACTTAAGTGGAGCTGTGAAATTCCTAGATTTTGCGTTTGCAAACGCAAGCAATAGAAGGAGGATCCTATGTCCATGTAAGAAATGCAACAACAACTACTGGGTGTCTCGACAAGAAGCATACGATCATATTGTGTGTGATGGATTTAATACGAGTTACACACATTGGCGTTTTCATGGAGAGGCTACGTCTTCTTTATGCCTGCTACTACAAATGTTGAAGGTGATGATCTGGATCCATGCGACGATATGCACGGATTGTTGGAAGATGCATTTGGTCAAGAGAGTGATGCAGAATATGGACCTACACCGGGGCTTAATACCGAAGCGCAACAATTTTTCAAATTGGTGGAAGACGCCGATCGGGAATTGTACCCAGGGTGCAAGAAGTTCACCAAGCTATCTTTCGTTGTTCGACTATATCATGTGAAGTGCCTCGGTGGATGGAGTGACAAATCGTTCACCATGTTGCTTGAACTGCTGAAGGAGGCACTCCCCGAGGGTGAAACTTTGCCAAAGTCTTTCTATGAAACCAAGAAGATCATTGGGGACTTGGGCTTGAAATATGACAAAATTGATGCTTGTCCCAACGATTGTATGTTGTACTGGAAGGAGGCCGCTGGTGAGCAATCATGTGCTACATGTGGTGCTTGTAGATGGAAAACGGTTGAACATCAGTCAGATGACGAGGCAGCTTCTTCATCAGCAAAAGATCGAAAAATTCCAGCTAAGATATTATGCCATTTTCCCTTGAAACCAAGGTTACAGAGATTGTTCATGTCGTCAAAAACAGCTTCTTCTATGAAATGGCATTTCGAGAGTCGCACCAATGATGAAATATTAAGGCATCCTGCTGACTCCCCAATGTGGAAAACTTTTGACCATGACCACCCGACATTTTCTTCGGACGGACGCAATGTTAGACTCGGGTTAGCAGCTGACGGTTTCAATCCATTCAGGATGATGAGTATTGCCCATAGCACATGGCCTGTTGTTCTGATACCATATAACCTACCACCATGGATGTGCATGAAGCAACCGTATCTCATGTTGTCCTTGCTTATTCCTCGACCTTCTGGACCTGGTAATAACATCGACGTATATATGCAACCTCTGATAGATGAGTTGAAGGAATTGTGGGAGGTTGGCACAGACACTTATGATGCCTCAAGCAATGAGATATTTCGAATGCGCGTGGCATTGTTGTGGACTATTAGTGATTTTCCTGCATATGCAAACTTGTCTGGATGGAGCACTAAAGGACGCCTTGCTTGTCCTTGTTGTAATAAAGACACTTCATCTAAATGGTTAAAACATGGTCGAAAGTTTTGTTATATGGGTCATCGTCGATTCTTAGAACCTGATCATAAGTTTAGAACTGATAGCAAATCCTTTGATGGCACGGAAGAATTTTGTGAGGCGCCAACTCCACTATCTGGGTCTGATGTGTTGGCTCAGTTACAAGGAATTAATGTCACCTTTGGAAAGAAGACTGTAGGCAGTCATGGGCATAAGAGAAGACGAGAAGAGAATGAGGAAGAAAGATATAACTGGAAAAAGAAGAGCATTTTCTTTGATTTGCCGTATTGGGAGCATAATCTATTGCGTCACAATCTGGACGTGATGCATATTGAAAAGAATGTATGTGACAATGTGCTTGGGACATTGTTGAACATCGAAGGGAAAACAAAGGACAGTATGAAGGCACGTCTTGACATGCAAGATATGGGTATAAGACAAACATTACACCCAAGGCAGCTCTCATCAACTAAAATATATTTGCCACCTACATGCTTTTCTATGTCATCGAGTGAGAAGGATGATTTCTGCAAAGTCTTGAAGCGGGTGAAAGTTCCAGATGGTTATGCAGCCAATATTTCACGATGTGTGCATCTCAAAGAGCACAAAATTTCAGGACTCAAGAGTCATGATTGTCATGTTATGATGCAACAAATACTTCCATTGGCGATACAAACAACACTTCCTCAGCGTGTGAGCTCAACCTTGCTTGAATTGAGCAGTTTCTTTAGGGAATTATGTTCCAAAGTAGTCCGAGTAAAAGATTTCGACCAACTGGAATCTCAAATTGCGCTAACACTTTGCCATCTAGAAAAGATCTTTCCACCTACTTTTTTTGATATTATGGTGCATTTGCCTATTCATTTAGCGGGTGAGGCCAAATTAGCAGGACCGGTACAATACCGATGGATGTACCCCATCGAGAGGTGCGTGCTAATATTTATAAATTAAATTTATTTTCCATGCTATTCCGGTCATGCTAATCATCATATATTTCTAAATTATTTAGTGTTTAATATTGGTGACCATAGGTACCTACATACACTGAAGTCCTATGTACGTAATAGAAGTCGGCCCGAGGGTTCAATTGCAGAAGGGTACTTGGCAGAAGAATGCTTAACTTTCTGCTCGAGGTACTTGCATAATGTACAGACAAGGTTCAACCGACCAATACGGAATGATGATTATGGTAACACCGTTACAGGACAATCATCTATTTTTCCACGAATAGGTCGTGCATTAGGGAAGGCTAAAGATTGTGTACTGGATAAAGTTGCATTTACACAAGTACATCGATATGTTCTGTTTAACAGCAGCGCACTTATCCCATTTCTTGAGTAAGACAATATGACACTTAATTTATACATGTGGAAAATAACTTCCCACTGTTTCTTACTGGAACCAATTTATATACAGAGAACACATGAATGTTGTTAAGCAGAAGAATCTTCGCGCACGACCAAGGGATATAGAATGCATTCACAACGAAACATTTCATGAATGGTTTAGCGATCATGTAAGTAGTCGATGCAATAAGTTAGTTGACTGACATGGGCATTTTCATTTATTTTCATTGTCTAGACACATGCTTCTATTTTAACATTTTTTTATATTCGAATAGGTTGAACAATTGCGCTATGTAAAGAATGAGCAGGTCTCAGAAGACCTTAGATGGCTAGCTCGAGGTCCTAATATGACAAGAAGATATGAAGGTTTTATAGTAAATGGCTTTAGGTTTCATACTAAAGATCGAGAGAAGAAAAGAAAAACTCAACATAGTGGAGTTGTGGTCACTGTAAAGACATCAAGCTTTTCAAGTGTTAATGAAAAAAAACCTATTGCAGGAGATGTAACTTACTATGCTGTCTTGACAGACATCATTGAACTGGAATATTGTGGTGATCGAAAGGTTATATTATTTAAGTGTGATTGGGTTGATGTTCTATCTCAGGGCAAGGGTGTGAAGAAGGATAAGTTTGGGTTCACGCTCGTGAATTTAAAACGGCTATGCCATACTGGTCAACAGTTGTTTGATGAACCATTTGTGTTCGCATCTCAAGTTGAGCAGGTGTTCTATGTGCAAACCCTGTCGAGAAAGATTGGCATGTTTAGTGAGGACGAAACCTAGGAATTTGTTTAAGATGTGTGGGGAAGAGTCTGTAGATGATGTTGACACCAACTTAGAGAGTTCGTCATTCAATGATCAAAGTTTGGAATAATCGAGTGATGACATTATTATTTGGGAAATGATAGATATCGATGGTATAACAATTGTTACACCTTTACTACCTGGCCAAAAGATGGTAGAGGACCAAACAGATGATACCTATTTTTCTGATCCTGATGGAGATGACATTATGTACAATAATTGATTTCTTATGTACCATATTGCCCTGATATATGAAAAAGAAATTCAAATGTTTTTTTTTCATGCAATTTTTTTATTATTATTACTGCTTTTTGAAATTTAAATGTCTTTTCATTAACTAAAGATGAAGAATATTTTATTGTCATACTGTCATATTGCTAGACATATACAGGTGTTAGACATGAGGCGCATTAAACGCACCGCTAGGCGATCGATAGGTCCTATGACTGATGCGGGACCTAGCCAGCCTCAAGTGACCCAGGCTACAACGGGTCCCTCTAGTGGTATGTTATGCATAGGTTATTTCATGTGTTTTTATGCTAAGGAACTATATGAGTATCCATATTAATGTTGTCGTTTTAACAGATTCACAGGGTGTTATGACAAAGAGAGGCCACACACGATGCCTCGAAGTTTGGAAGATGCGTGAAGGACAACGCATTCCTATTCCCATCAACGCTAAAGGACAACCCGTTGATGACAATGTTAACAAGTTGACAAACTTCCTTGGGACTATAGCCCGTAATGGGGAATATGCACCCCTTACATTTACTGATTGGAGGGCAGTGCCGAATGAAAAGAAGGATGATATGAAGGGACTTGTTATGGTAATGTTGACAATGCTTTGTTCATTTTTTCATTTTTTGTTCATTATGTGATTTTCTGGTTTAAACATGTGATGCAGTCCAAGTTTGAGTTTGACATGGATGCAAAGAAGTGGGTGTTACAATCAATTGGTAGAAAATGGAAGGATTGGAAATGTGAACTGAAAAAAAACTCCACTATTCTCCTCATGAGACTGACGAGGAGCGGCTCGCGGACCTTGATAAGCGGGTCAAAGAGGATCAGTGGAAGGCACTCGTTCAGTTCTGGAACTCTGAAGAGGGGAAGGTATGTGATGAGTAAATATTGATTGCTTTATATTTTAGATTTACACAATAATCTTTTGTTGATATCTTATAATTTACCTTATCTATGTGTTCACATATAGGCTCGTACTAAGACAAATTTAGAGAATCGAAAAAGGCAATTAATCGGTCACGCTGCAGGCTCAAAGAGCTTTGCACGGATACGTGAGGAAGAGGTAAATTTTCTTAATCACTCAATCAACCATGTTGGTCTATTTCTTATATATAACTTGTTTACATAATGATAGAGGAAGAAAACGGCTAGTGGCGAGGATCCAAGCCGGGCAGATGTGTTTATATTGACCCATACATGCAAGAGTGGTAGGCCTGTGGATGAGGCTTCATTAAGAGTAATGGTATGTCTATGCATCTAATTATTATGTTTTATACTTTAAAAAAAAAAAACAATTCTCTCATTTATCATTGTACAATCTAAAACGATATTTTTTCTATTGCAGGAACAACTTAATGAACGAATTTCTCAGCAGCCCGAGACCTCACAGAATAGCACAGGAAGGAATGACTTGTTCTCTCAAGTAATGGGAGAAGATCGACATGGCCGAGTCCGCACTTATGGGTTAAGCCCCACTCCGACTGATTTGTGGGGAACAACACCTAGCCAACAAAGAATTGTCTCCGCTGCTCAGAGTAGAAATGAAGAATATGAGGGACTGCAGATTGAAGTATCATCCCTAAAACTGGAAGTATCATCCCTAAAATCGGAATTTTCATCTTTTAAAGAATCAGTGGCGCAACTGATATCCTCTAGGACAAATCTGAAATCCACAGTATTAGATAATTCAGCTAATCTCAACCCAAACCAACCGGCCTCATCATCAAGCCAGGTAATTATATGATATATATTCATATATTTACATGTGTATTATGTCCTATATTATATAGAGTTTAGTCGGTATATGATGATTGACATTGATTTATAATTTGTAGGGACACTTAGCGAAAAAGGGAAAGACTACGACTTGCAGTAGTACCGGGGTAAATTTTCACACCAATTGAATAGTTCTTTTATTATGTTTTGAGATTATTGTGTTCTTAATTAGATGTGGTATACAAATGATGCAATTTATTGCGTTAAATAGTAAATTTTTTTGTAGGACATGATCGAAGTTCTTCTTACTAGTATTCGTGGGGTTACTGTTGCTAGAGGAATTGTCTTGAGTAAGGATCCGCTCACAAAAGTAGGCGGGTTCCCACTTGGAAATGGTTTTTGGGAAGTATATATTCAGGTGGCAATTGTACGTGAAGAAACTTTGATGAGACCCTATGGACGATATAGAACAATTGGGGATGCGGCTGGAACAAGTATTTGTTGGCCTGATTGTTGTTGTTTGGTAAGTTTTTTTTTTTTTTTTTCCTTTTACAATAGAACTTCTTATATAAGACTTTGATGAGACTAATTTCTTTTTGTTATTTTGTTTTGTAGGTTGTGACAGCTATGGATTGAGCTAAATGGAGGGAGCTCTCTCTCTCTCTCTCTCTCTCTCTCTCTCTCTCTCTCTCTCTCTCTCTCTCTCTCTCTCTCTCTCTCTCTCTCAATCTCGTTATTTTGAAAACAAAAAAATTGATTTTGGCAGTTGGTTGTGACAGCTATGTTTGTTTCATGTTAGTATTTGCTTGACATATTTGTGGTGGGATTCCGTCGCTATGTTCTTGAAATATTTAGTAGTTTTGCTTGACTAATCTATAGAGATTTATGTTGTGATTTGTTTCAGCTTTTCATATTCTTATGCATAACAGAAGGTACACATATTTCTATTATGATTTGTTTTTGATTTTTTTCTCTGCTTGTGTGTAAAATGTTCTGATTTAAATATTAAGAACTACGTAGTGGCTTGATCCCAATCTTCCGAACATTGGGTACGTAGGCAGCCGTTCAAACTCGACCGTATCGGTGCAGCCCACAAATTCTTTTTTTTTTTTCCCTTCTTATAGTGTAGATGCATTTTCATCATGACTACTTGGCAGTAAGAGTGAGGTGGATGTAAGTTCTCGAAACCTTAAATTAATCAGTGACATTCATAAATTTGTGCCTATATCTTCTATTTTAACTGCCTGATGTAGCATGTATAAATTTGGGCATGATTGCCACGTTTCCGAAACTGCATATGTGCCATTTTTCTCTTTAAACTACCCTTTTTTTTTTTTTGAAAAATGAGATGAACTATCTGTTTTGACTTCTCGTCTATGCTGTAAGGTAAACTATCTGTTTTGACTTTTTTTTAAAAGATTCACTGTGGTTGTTTTTATCTCGATCTGAATTTGTGAATATCTGAATCAATACTTATTTCATTTCCTTCTTGTTTCCTTTTTCTGTTTTTTGCTTGTAGGGTGCCGACTTTAGGAGGAAAGGCACTCGACCTGCATCGCCTTTTTGTGGAAGTGACATCTCATGGTGGTCTTGAAAAGGTATGGACCCCTTTTTGGCATTATACCAGTGGATCTCATTCTATTATTGAATCCATGTTTCTAAATATCATTCAAAATGAATCAGTAGACCAGGAATGGACCAAAACAGAACGAGTTGGGGGAATCGTATTGGTTCTGTTGTATAGGCAAGTCATTATCTAAAACCGCTGCCATGATTGGCCATGATTGAAATGCACTCGGCACTCTTATATTTCGCATAAGATTCATTTATCTATTTATGATTGGTGATGAGAAATTTCATGAAAGAGGGAAAAAGGAATTAATTAGCGGCCTTCAATTTTTAGAAGTTCATTAAATTGCATATGAGGCAACTTAATTTTTTTTTTTAAGTTTGTATAGAATGTCAAAGGGATGAGAGTTCAAAGGGTATAGATCATCCAATATTCGGGAGCGTCACAACAAGCCTCTGAAAACACCACTTAGGTATGATTGTAGCTTCCTCTTTATTGATCTATGTGCTTCTAATTTAGCTATTTCACATGCTCTAATTCCATTTGTTTGAGAAACTGCAGGGAGATGGTTGTAGTTCATCCAGATACAGACTTCCTTGAAGACATCACTGGAAAACTTGGAGAGGTTTGTCATTTAAAAAAAAAAAAAAAAACTTATTAGCTGTATTGGACAACTCACTGTCTTTGTGTATATAATCGTCTCTAACATTTTTCTACACATCAGTGGTTCCATGCAATGATCCTTTGAAGTATGCTTCTTTACGTGCTGAACCTGATTTCAGGTATACATCAGACTCCTATTTCATTCCAGTTACTTAGCAATTAGCATGTATTCCTATATAATACTGTTATTTTATAACTCGAATTATCTTCCCCTAGTGTATTAGGTAAACGTCTGGGAAAAGCGATGGGTGCCGTCGCAAAGGAGGTCAAGGCCATGTCTCAGGCTGACATTATAGCATTTGAGAAATCTGGAGAAGTTACTTTAGCCGGTCATTGTTTGAAGTTGACTGATATTAAGGTGCTTCATGTTTTTTCTGGATTAATTAAGCTCTTTCCATTTCCTACACTAGATGCACTTGTGCGTGCATGGGAAAAAAACAATAGTTATCCAATGATGACACTGGGAAGCTTTTTTGCTTGTGACAGATCTTATTAGGAAACTAATAAGCAATGGGAAGCAGCTTGATGCTGTTAACTATGCATATGCCTTCAATGTTGTGGGGGAGTTCCCTCCTGTGCCTCTTCTTAAGGCCTACTTGAAGGAATCAAAGAAGGTAGCCCAATAAGTCCGGAAAAAGGGAAATGGCTCCCTTCAGGCACAGGTATTGCATTTTTCTTTTAGGCACATGCCATGTTTTTAAACTTTAAGTGTATGTACTGAGATTGCACAACACCCTGGATGCATCTTCAACAGAATGAGGCCATTGCTAAAGAACTTGCTGCATTGAGAGCAATAATCAAATGCATTGAAGAGCACAATCTCCAATCGAATACTTGCCAGAAGGCCTTGAAAAGCGTATTGCTCAGTTGGAAAAGCAGAAGGCAGATAGGAAGCGACCGGCTCCGACAATCCCAAAGACCCAGCAACAGCAGGCTGCAAACAAGCGTCCCCGACCAGCTTTGGTGGGTGCAGCTGGCCCCACCACTCTAACTGCACCCCTGGTTGCACAAATTAACCAACAACCACAGCATTCGTCTAGCCTGTTGGCTGACCGGGTATCTCCGTACCTGCCTTCAGCCGGGCCTTATGGCTTGGCAGGGCCTGGTGCAGGAGCTTCTGCACTCTATGACCGTCAGGGTCCCAGCTATCTAGGATCACATATGGGTTATGTTGGGGGCAGGAGCCCACTGATGTCTCATCTCTACCCCACAGAGCTATCATCTAGCTTGTATGATAAGCCTGTTGGTTACAGTGGTTACACTGCGTCTGGTGGCATGCAGCATGGAAGTCTGCAGCCCAGTAGTCTGCAGCAGCCTTATCACCAATCATACTATCCTTAGATTGAGTATGAGTTTCAATTTTTTTTTTTTAATTTTAAATTATTAGGAAGGAACTTGTTTGTTAATCTGGTATGGCTTGGTCTGCCCTAGGGCAGGGTCAAACCTTATATTTGACTACTTACTACACATGGTGATGCATGGTGCAACTTGGTTAATCAAGTTCATGGTCATGCCCTTGTCCTGACTGTAGTTCATTGGGCAACAACAGCTTTGGTTTATTTATATATGTTTTCTGTCCAACTAGGTAATGGAGGCCTTTACAGATTTTAATTTAGTAGATATTCATTGCGATACTACTCGAGGCCTTTAAGATGTTTCTTAGTGTTTTTAATTATGTCCTGCAGTCTGGTCTCTGTCATCCAATCTTCTCTTGGAGCATGGAGGAAGAGAATCCTTGTCTTTCATGTTGTGCCTGAAAAATTCAAGTTTTTAGGTCCTCTTCGGGGTTAAAATTCTAATATTTATATACGATGCCATTCACCCTCTGTGAAGATGATGGTTTGGCTTTTAGCGATGGTGATGTGGCTTTAAGCCATTGTGTTTTTCCATGAGAAGCCGTCTTCACTTTGGAATTGTGACATTGCTATAATCATCTGTACTGTGAGAACTTGGAAGGTTATCTCAATGTATTATCTCAACATGTTGTTTCTGGACCTGTGATATTTGTTTATTTGCTTTGTTATTATCTCAATGTAGACATTGAGTAACGTCTTAGCTAGCCATGGCATAGCTGAAGAGCCATGCGAGCTCAACCCTTGTGTTAATCCCATTGGACAATTTCACACAATGTTGTCACGGTGAAACTTTCATATTCCACTTCAAATAGCTGTCTCACAGGGATCAAGAGCCAAAATTCAAATAGCACAACCTGCCGTGCTAACCGTCGGCAAATCCCGCATGCAGCGGCGGCCCGTACAACCGCCAGTAAATCCCACATGCAGTGGCGGCCTGTACAACCGCCAGTAAAGGGAATACAACCGTCGGTAAAGCCTTTACCGACCGAGGCTTTACCGGCTGTTGCAAACCGCAGGCAAAGGATATGCTGGCGGTTTTTTGGGCCTTTGCCGGCGGTTTTGACCGCCGGTAAATGTCAATTTTCTTGTAGTGTATATTAGCTCTGCCTATGGGCAAGGCTTGGGCCTGGCATGCATGGCCCAATATTGAAGATTCGAGCTGGGTTTGTACTCAAATCATTTTAGCCCAACCTCGACTATTCTCGCCTAACCTAACGTGACTTCATATATGCATGTCTTATACATATCCTACGGATATGTCATTCTAATCCTCAATTAGACAACTCATGCAGATTGAATATAGACGGTTTGATTTTGTTCCTCTGAGTATTTATTTCTTTCTGCATGCATGGCCTACTTGATCAACCGATAGATTAGTAAAGTTCAGTCAGGAATTGGGTTTTTATCATATTTTAGGTTCCACAAACTCATCCAATTAACGGTTGAGATATTCCGCACATTCGCAGCACCACAAAATTTACAATCATTAAAAATTAGGCAAAATCGTCCATTTTATTTTATTCTTTTTAACATTTTCAAGCAACGTATATGTGCACAAAACGATTTTTGCTTCTATTTACGAATGCAGATATAAAAAAAGATTTCTCAACTCATCCAAGTAGAATTCCTGGCCAAATTATAAGATGAAACATGAAAACACATCCTCCAATTTCTTTAAGAAGTAGGAAATTATTAAAACCTTCAATTACCCCCTCTTGAATTTGATTATTCATATGTATCCACACAACCATTGTACACAAAGCCTACATTCTCAATCTAAACCAACCAAATTATGGGCCCCACTTTCGTTAGACGATCTTAACCTCTGATTAGACAAGACCCATTTGTCAAATTTCAGCAGTTAACTATTTTCAACTGTCCATTCAGTGATCCATCTACAAAAATCTGGCCCATGTTTTCAATGGTTTTGATTGAGATACATGTATATCATGTGGTATATATACAGTGGTTGTGTGCAGGTGTAGACAGTCCTACTAATAAAAATAGAAGAAGGAATTCATACTAAACTCTTCCCACTTAATTCCCTACTCTCCCAATCCTCAGAAAAATGGGATGCCTCACAATCTGAGTACTGGTATCCTCTTCCCCCCATGCACGCTTGAAATCTTCCACTACTTCCTCACTCAGCAGCTCAATTCCCTTCTCACGTGCTGTCTGATACGCAGACCATGATCGTATGTACGTAAGATACGCATCCAAATTCAATGATCTCTTCGTCTCGAACTCGAACGGTCCAGTGTGGTCAGTTCCCTCCACCGGTTTGAACGGGAAATCAAAACTCCTATACTCATCATCCACCATCTTACGAGCGGAAGCCCCATAGGGTGCCGACTCAGCATACAATCGCAAAAAGACGGCGTCGACTGGTCATTGACTCGTGGCACAGTGTAACACCATACTGCAAGCACTCCATTGGGTTTCTTGAGTACCAAGTTCACTTGTTGGTAGAATGTGGGTGATCAACAAACAGTGGAAGGCTTGGGCTACTATCACTAGATCGACCGTTCCATGTGGGGCCACATCGCGTGCGAGTTCCTCAGCAGATATCGTGGAGGGAGTATGTTGGTAGCGGATGTTGGGGAGCTTTTGTGCGAAAGCGAGCTGTTCTGCGCTTGCATCGGTGGCTATTACGTTCTTGTAGATCCCAGCTAACTGAAAAAGGACACATTCGCGATGGCTATGAGAAAATAGGAAGATTTAGTTGTTGAGGCGCATGGATAGATGCAGTGGTGTAAATATAGGGAGTGCGCCATCAGGATATGTGTCCTAACCAAGCAAATGTAACTGTGGCACACCATTGAAGCATGAGAACATTGTATTGGATAAGTCAGTTGGGGGTCGTTTGGATGCTATCCAATAAGTAGATTTTTTAACTTATATAAATTAACAAAGTTACTTTTTTCAAATAAATTAGTTTGGTTATTAAACTTAAATAAGTAGTTTTTTCTAAGTAACTTATTTTTATTAGTTTTATTATTTTTTTGCCTCCAAAAATTATTTATTTCCTTTATTTTCGTTGGTAACTTATGAAATTATTTGAGATGATCTAGTGGACCCTACATGAAACCCTTATAAATTCATGAGATTTCAAAATCATCCAATGAATAGGTAGATGATCTAGTGGACCCTACATGATGATGGCCCATATTGAGGTGGCCCCACATGATGGACAATCCACATCAAAGGTCCGCCCCTGATGATGAATGACCTACATCCAAGGTGAGCCCCGCATGATGGGTAGCTCACATTGAAGGTGGGACCCATGTGATGGGCAACCCACATCAAAGGTGGGCTCCACATGATGGGCAATTAATAATGGTGGCCCCACATGATGGACAATCCACATTAAAGGTTTGCCCAATGAAAAGTGGCTCATATCAGGCGAGTCTTACATGATGGATGACCCACATCAAAGGTGGGCCCATATGACGGACAATCCACTTCAAAGGTGGGTTCCACATGATGGATAGTGGATATTGAAGATGGGCCCCACATGCTGGATAATAACATTGATCGTGGGCCCACATGATGGATGACTAACATCAAAGGTGGGCCCTACCTAATGAACCATACACATTAAAGGTTGGCCCCTAATGATGAATGGCTCACAACCAAGGTGGGCCTTGCGTGATGGATGGCCCACATCAATTGCACGGCCCACACGATAAATGATTCTCATCAAAAGTTGGCCCCATATGATGGACAGTGGATGTGAGGGGAACCAAACAAACTTTTGGAATACTTATGATGTTGGAAACCAAATATGTTTTTTTAACTTTTTGAATGATGAAGATGTTGTTTATCAAACAAACTTATCTATTGATCAAGTAAAATTCAAGATAACTTATAGCATAAATAGCTTATCTAAAGTAACTTACTATCCAAATGCCCCCTTAATTGTAGCAATGGTTGGGTCAACCTGCTTCTGGGATGGGTTTGAACCAAGTTAATAGGTAGTGGGCTGGGCTCACGTTAGAAAATGCGGTCATTCTAAGTAATTGGTTGTGCTTGGGTAGACCTGACCCAACCTGACAGCCTAGTTATAGCTTATCAAGGGTTGGACCAGATGATATGACCCAACCTACTCGAAACCCCATAACAAATTAATAGATAATAAGTATAGGTACATACATGATTTATGTATTGTTTTTGCTAATTGATCAGCATTGACATTCTTCTAGCCCCATGTTCCATTCTTAAACTTGGTCGGATTGTGTCAGGTTGGGGTTGGCCTTGATGAATTTTAAGTGGGTCATGTGGGGCCACATGATGATGAGTTGTGGGTTAAGTACAGGCTAGAATTCTTGGCCCGTTTAGCAAATCGGTCTGACATGGGAGCACACACAGTGGATGGGCTGGATGTCTAAGCAACATATGAGTGGCCCTATATATCATCATGATGATTTCAATGGCTGGTGGTAGGTGCTCTGGGGGCCCCACTATGACGTATGTGCTTCATCCATTCCGTTCATTCATTTTTACAGATCATTTTAGGGCTTATTATAGAAAATAATAATAATATAATTCTCAGGTGGACCACACCATATGAAAACAATAGTGATTGGATATCCACCATTAAAATCCTCGTAAGGCCCACTATAATGTTTATTTGACATTCAATATGTTGATTAAGTCATACAGACCGAGATGAAGGGAAAAAACAAAGATCAGCTTGATCCAAAACTTTTATGCCCCTCAAAAAGTTTATAATGGTCGAAATTCATTCAACACTTGAGATTTGGATATATCTTATTTTTTTTCTCATGGAATAAAATGATCTAGAAAATAGATAGCGGTATGGATGAAATACATACATCATGTGGGGCCCACAGAGCACCGACTACCAGCCATTGGCTGGTGGCAGGGGGAGTAGCCAATCCGTTTCCTTCATTAGCCTAATTTATAGGCACGTGAGCCATCATGGAAGAGTGCATCTGATTGATGGGGGTGGATAGTCAACATAGATTACGGTGAAGTTCATAGAGGATAACCTCACGGAAGGCATTATGGACCACATATTACCCTTTCCATACACGTGTCCGTTCACATGTAGGCTGTAACCGGCGGTTGAAAGATAAGGCCATTTTGGTCATTATGCCGTCATAAGTTGAAAATTAAAAATATGTAAGACCTCTGATAAATATATATTTTTAGGACTTCGTCGATACAGATCCACCGGATATATATTTAAAAAATGCTCGAGTCCAACCGAGCTGGACTATTAGTTCCAGTTCAACCAGTGGATAACTTCCAATATTTTAAGTGTATAGAAAATCCAACCCGTCCAATACCTTGTACCTATCACGAAGATCACCTTGACCAAAAATAAACTATATCCGTCCTATTTCTATTTTCCTATTTATCAGTGGCGTTGCATTTTTTTCTATGGTGTGGCCCAGAGTTTCAGCAGATAGTGCTGATAATTACATAAAGTCATCATCATGGTAGGACCAACCTGTTGGAAGGTTTGGATTTTAGATACATGTAATAGATTGAAAATTTTCCTCTAAAAAGACCGTAACTTGTATTCGAAGCAATTAGACTTGAGACCTTCTCATCGGATAAACGGAAAGAGAGAGAGAGAGAGAGAGAGAGAGAACATACGGATACAGCAGCCTGGCCACTACCGGCACCGACGTCCCAAGCAAGCTCGTGGTGAGGCGTCTTTGAGGCAATGAATTGAAAAAGATCCGTAGGGTAACTCGGCCGAGTTTCTACGTACTCTTTTGCCTGATTTTTAAACAAATCAGCCATCTTTCCTTCTCTTTCTCATTTTCTCTCCCTCTTTCTCGCATTTTATAAACAGATATGAGCCGTCAATGGCGTATTACGTTTCCCTTTGACGCAATCCGTGACGTTAATTCACATTAAGAATCTTAATATGCGGCCGCCGGGGTTACTTTCGCAGAACAAGAGTCACGTGGTTGTGACTTTCACTACATCCACTCCGTTCATTAGGTACTCTTCTTTGTTTTAACCATTCATTCCAAAAACCAAATCAAAACCCATTGGGATGAAACACCCACCAGTAGTCTTGTTAGGGCCCACCGTCACGTTTATATGCCATGCAATGCATTGAATTGACGTTGCTGATCGATACGAAATCATTACGCAAAAATTAGGCGGGCTATACTACATAAATTTAAAGGTTTTAAGTATAAATCTTTTGGTGTGACCCATCTGATTGTTGAATTATCATGATTTTTCGGACCAAGGCCAAATAAAGGATGATGTACTTGATGTACGGCGTAGATTATCTTTTCACATGAAGTTGTTTCTCCCAAGTTACTGAAAGTAACCCTGGTAGGTACCTTGCGCGAGGTACTTCAGTATTTTTCTTATTTGATACTCTGGATGGGTGTGACTCTTGATACGTAGGCACTTAGAGCTTTTACGCGTGGGAGTTATTAACTCAAATTAAACGACTAAATTGTTATACTCACCGTATCTAAGTTAAAGTCCTAAAATCAGATTAGTTCGGCAATTCTAACCTCTGATTCATGGACACTTGTTTCTACCCGTTCAATTAATGTCCACCAATCCGATAGTTAGATAATTAAATAAGTGTAATTTTTGGGTGTCCATATATTTAAACTGCAGTTTACAATTTTGACAGTTTATTCTGAATTACGTGTATGCCACGTATGCAATTTCTAAGTGCCTCCATATCATCCATCATACACTGTCAGAGTATCGACATTTTCCTCCTCCCAAAGAGAAAATGACCACTGTAGACAAAACCTTTTACCCAGCGGTTTCTATGAAAGAATACAAACTTTAGTTACCAATCTATACTAGCACGTGCGGACAGCGACTTTGAGACGACGAAACTACCCCTCCTTTTCGCTGCGAAGACGAGCGCTGACGCCCCTCCAACTGAGAGTTGTACGAACGGCCTAAAAGAGATCAAAGTTACATGGCCCCACAGCTATATAATTTATTATATCCACAACGTTCATCCATATTTCAAGATCATTTCGGAGCATTATCCAAAAAAAAAAATCATATCCAAAGATCAACTGGACCACACCACAAAGAGCAGCGGGGAAATTGATTTTCACCGTTAAAAATTTTGTAGGGTCCACCATAACCTTTATTTTCCATCCAATCTATTCATAAGGTCACAAAGGCCAGGATGAAGAGGAAAAATAAGTTTCATAATAATCCAAAACTTCTGTGACCCCTAAAAGGGTTTCAATGGTAGACGTTCAATCATCCACAGCCTTTAACAGTGTGGCCCACTTGATAGCTAGATCTGTCTTATTTTTTGTCTCAAACCTTAATACGAGTTCGTCAAAAATATGGTCGGTTTGGATACAACACATACCTCATAATAGGACCCACAAAAAGCAGTGGGATTACAACAGCAAAAAATTTTTAAAAAAAAAAAAAAACCGTCGATCGAAAATGGTCCAGAACTGTCCAGTGAGTTTTCCTTTTGAAAAAGTATTTTTACCTTTAGCTACGGATTATAACCGTAGCCATAACTGTACTCAGTGCTACTCTATGAATTTTTTTATTTTATTTATTTTATTTTTATTTTTTACATGAGAGAAATTTATTCTACCTACAATTTTCTTTAATACATATTTATATAAATAGGTATATATAAGCATATAAAATTTTTTTCCCTCTTTTTTTTCATTTATTTCTTTAATCATTTAACAAGAATATCTTCCAAACCAAAATTAGTTACTTGACGTACCGTATATGATTTTGGGGTAGGGAGAAGCTACTTTAGCCAACTAACCTTGCTATTTTCCAAGATTCCATCAGGTCGATGGTAAAAAATCCATTTCATTCAATCCAATCATTCCCAGCCTTTAACAGTGTGGTCCACTTGATAGCTAGATCTGTCTTACTTTTCACTTCCTTGATGCATCTGTCTCTCCCTCTTTAATGCTTAACCTATCATACAATTCATGATACAGTTTATACCTCCCACATATAATTATTATATATTACCTATCTTGATAGAATAGAATAGTGGAAATTGATTCATTTAGTCGACCCCAATTAGTTGGGATAAGGCTTAGGTCAATTCCTAGCCTCCCTTGCTCAATTTCTAGTCTCCCTTGCTCAATTCCTAGGTTTCCTCGCTCAATTCCTAGGTTTTCTCGCTCAATTTTTAGGTTGCCTCACTGAATTTCTAGCTTCCCTCGCTCAATTCTAGGCTGTCTCGCTCAATTCATAGGTTCTCTTGCTGAATTTCTAGCTTCCCTCGCTCAATTTCTAGCTTCCCCGCTCAATTCGTAGGTTACTTCGCTGAATTTCTACGTTGCCTCACTCAATTGCCTCGCTCAATTCCTAGGTTCCTTCGCTCAATTTATATATTGTCTCACTGAATTTCTATCTTCCCTTGCACAATTTGTAGCTTTCCTCGCTCAAATCCCGGGTTGCCTCGCTGAATTTCTAGGTTCTCTCGCTCAAATTCTAGCTTCCCTCGCTGAATTTCTAACTTCCCCCAGTCAATTCCTAGGTTACCTCGCTCAAATCCTAGGTTTCCTCGCTGAATTTATACCTTGCCTCGCTCAATTCCTAGGTTCCCTCGCTCAATTTTTAGGTTCCCTCGCTCAAATCCTAGGTTGTCACGCTGAATTTCTAGGTTCCCTCGCTTTATTTCTAGCTTCCCTCGCTGAATTTCTACGTTGCCTCGCTCATTTCCTAGGTTCCCTCGCTCAATTCCTACGTTGCCTCACTCAAATCCTAGGTTACCTCGCTCAATTTCTAGGTTCCCTCACACAATTTGTAGCTTCCCTCGCTCAAATTCGAGGTTGCCTCGCTGAATTTCTAGGTTCCCTCGCTCAATTTCTAGCTTCACTCGCTCAATTTCTACCTTCCCTCGCTCAATTCCTAGGTTACCTCGCTGAATTCCTACGTTGCCTCGCTCAATTTCTAGGTTCCCTCGCTCAAATCCTAGGTTGCCTCGCTCAATTCCTACCTTCCCTCGCTCAATTCCTACGTTGCCTCGCTCAATTTCTAGGTTCCCTCGCTCAATTTCTAATTTTCCTACCTTCCCTCGCTTAATTCCTACGTTGCCTCGCTCAATTCCTACGTTGCCTCGCTCAATTTCTAGCTTCCCTCGCTCAATTCTACTTGTCTTGCTCATTTCTAGCTTCCCTCGCTCAATTTCTAGCTTCCCTCGCTCAAATCCTAGGTTGTCTCGCTGAATTTCTAGGTTCCCTCGCTTAATTTCTAGCTTCCCTCGCTTAATTCCTAGGATTTCTCGCTGAATTTCTACGTTGCCTCATTCATTTCCTAGGTTCCCTCGCTCAATTCCTACGTTGCCTCGCAAAAATCCTAGGTTGCCTCGCTGAATTTCTAGGTTCTCTCGCTCAAATTCTAGCTTCCCTCGCTGAATTTCTAGCTTCCCTCGGTCAATTCTTAGGTTGCCTCGCTCAAATCCTAGGTTTCCTCGCTGAATTTCTACCTTGCCTCGCTCAATTTCTAGGTTCCCTCGCTCAAATCCTAGGTTGTCACGCTGAATTTCTAGGTTCCCTTACTTTATTTCTAGCTTCCCTCGCTGAATTTCTACGTTGCCTCACTCATTTCCTAGGTTCCCTCGCTCAATTCCTACATTGCCTCACTCAAATCCTAGGTTACCTCGCTCAATTTCTAGGTTCCCTCACACAATTTGTAGCTTCCCTCGCTCAAATTCGAGGTTGCCTCGCTGAATTTCTAGGTTCCCTCGCTTAAATTCTAGCTTATCTCGCTCAATTTCTAGCTTCACTTACTCAATCTCTACCTTCCCTCGCTCAATTCCTAGGTTACCTCGCTGAATTCCTACGTTGCCTCGCTCAATTTCTAGGTTCCCTCGCTCAATTCCTACGTTGCCTCGCTTAATTCCTACGTTGCCTCGCTCAATTCGTACCTTCCCTCGCTCAATTTCTAAGTTCCCTCACTCAATTTCTAGGTTCCCTCGCTTAATTCCTACGTTGCCTCATTCAATTCCTACCTTCCCTCGCTCAATTCCTACGTAGGATTTGAGCGAGGGAACCTAGAAATTGAGCGAGGCAACGTAGGAATTCAACGAGGTAACCTAGGAATTGAGCGAGGGAAGGTAGAAATTGAGCGAGTGAAGCTAGAAATTGAGCGAGATAAGCTAGAATTTACGCGAGGGAACCTAGAAATTCAGCGAGGCAACCTCGAATTTGAGCGAGGGAAGCTACAAATTGTGTGAGGGAACCTAGAAATTGAGCGAGGTAACCTAGGATTTGAGTGAGGCAACGTAGGAATTGAGCGAGGGAACCTAGGAAATGAGCGAGGCAACGTAGAAATTCAGCGAGGGAAGCTAGAAATAAAGCGAGGGAACCTAGAAATTCAGCGTGACAACCTAGGATTTGAGCGAGGGAAGCTAGAAATTGAGCGAGGGAACCTAGGAATTGAGCGAGACAAGGTAGAAATTCAGCGAGGAAACCTAGGATTTGAGCGAGGCAACCTAGGAATTGACCGAGGGAAGTTAGAAATTCAGCGAGGGAAGCTAGAATTTGAGCGAGAGAACCTAAAAATTCAGCGAGGCAACCTAGGATTTGAGCGAGGCAACGTAGGAATTGAGCGAGGGAACCTAGGAAATGAACGAGGCAACGTAGAAATTCAGCGAGGAATCCTAGGAATTAAGCGAGGGAAGCTAGAAATTAAGCGAGGGAACCTAGAAATTCAACGAGACAACCTAGGATTTGAACGAGGGAAGCTAGAAATTGAGTGAGGCAAGGTAGAAATTCAGCGAAAAAAGCTAGGATTTGAGCGAGGCAACCTACGAATTGAGCGAGGGAAGCTAGAAATTGAGCGAGGGAAGCTAGAATTTGACGAGGGAACCTAGAAATTCAACGAGGCAACCTAGGATTTGAGCGAGGGAAGCTAAAAATTGTGCAAGGGAACCTAGAAATTGAGTGAGGCAACCTAGGAATTGAGCGAGGCAACGTAGGAATTGAGCGAGGAAACCTAGGAAATGAGCGAGGCAACGTAGAAATTCAGTGAGGGAAGCTAGAAATAAAGCGGTAACCTAGAAATTCAGCGTGACAACCTAGGATTTGAGCGAGGGAACCTAGAAATTGAGCGAGAGAACCTAGGAATTGAGCGAGGCAAGGTAGAAATTCAGCGAGGAAACCTAGGATTTGAGCGAGGCAACCTAGGAATTGACCGAGGGAAGTTAGAAATTCAGCGAGGGAAGCTAGAATTTGAGCGAGAGAACCTAGAAATTCAGCGAGGCAACCTAGGATTTGAGCGAGGCAGCGTAGGAATTGAGCGAGGGAACCTAGGAAATGAACGAGGCAACGTAGAAATTCAGCGAGGAATCCTAGGAATTAAGCGAGGGAAGCTAGAAATTAAGCGAGGGAACCTAGAAATTCAGCGAGACAACCTAGGATTTGAGCGAGGGAAGCTAGAAATTGAGCAAGGCAACGTAGGAATTGAGCGAGGGAAGCTAGAAATTGAGCGAGGCAACGTAGGGATTCAGCGAAGTAACCTAGGAATTGAGCGAGGGAAGCTAGAAGGATCCTAGAAATTGAGCGAGGCAATGTAAGAATTCAGCGAGGGAAGGTAGAAATTAAGCAAGGGAAGCTAGAAATTCAGCGAGGCAACCTAGGATTTAAGCGAGAGAACCTAGAAATTGAGCGAGGCAACGTAAGAAATTAGTGAGGGAACCTAGAAATTCAGCGAGACAACCTAGAATTTGTACGAGGGAAGCTACGAATTGAGCGATGGAACCTAGAAATTGAGCGAGACAACCTAGGATTTGAACGAGGCAACCTAGGAATTGAGCGAGGCAACATAGGGATTGAGCGAGGGAACCTACGAATTGAGCTAGGCTTTATAGAAATTCAGCGAGGAATCCTAAGAATTGAGTGAGGGAAGCTAGAAATTGAGCAAGGAAACCTAGGATTTGAGCAAGACAACCTAGAAATTGAGCGAGGCAACGTAGGGATTGAGCGAGGGAAACTAGGAATTGAGCGAGGCAACGTAGAAATTCAGCGAGGAATCCTAGGAATTGAGTGAGGCAACGTAGGATTTGAGCGAGGCAATCGAGGAACGTAGGAATTGACGAGGAAAGCTACAAATTGAGCGAGGGAACCTAGAAATTGAGCGAGGCAACGTAGGAATTAAGCGAGAAAAGCTAGGAATTGAGCGAGGCAACCTAGGAATTGAGTGAGGCAACGTAGAAATTGGAGCGAGCCAACATAGGAATTGAGCAAAGGAACCTATAAATTGAGCGACGGAACCTACAAATCTCTTTAAGTGATCAAGAGGGCCCCCTTTTCCAGTAGATGAGATTATGACGAAAGGTATTATCTCAACGCTTCTTTTCTCTCTCTTGCTCTTAAAAATCGTTGAATCCAAAGCCCTCAGAGAAGAAAGATCCTAGTTGCCTCGCTCAAATCCTAGGTTGCCTTGCTCAATTCCTAGGTTCCCTCACTCAATTGCTAGTTGCCTCGCTTAATTTATAGGTTGCCTCGCTCAATTTCTAGCCTCCCTCGCTCAATTCCTATGTTGCCTTACTGAATTCTTACCTTGCCTCACTCAATTTCTAGGTTCCCTCGCTTAATTCCTAGGATTCCTAGCTGAATTTCTACGTTGTCTCGTTCATTTCCTAGGTTCTCTCGCTCAATTTCTACGTTGTCTCGCTCAATCCTAGGTTACCTCGCTCAATTTCTAGGTTCCTTTGCACAATTTGTAGCTTCCCTCGCTCAAATCCTAGGTTGCCTCGTTGAATTTCTAGGTTCCCTCGTCAAATTCTAGCTTCCCTCGCTCAATTTCTAACTTCCCTTGCTCAATTCCTAGGTTGCCTCGCTCAAATGCTAGCTTTCCTCGCTGAATTTCTACCTTGCCTCACTCAATTTTTAGGTTCCCTCGCTCAATTTCTAGCTTCCCTCGCTCAAATCTTAGGTTGTCTCACTGAATTTCTAGGTTCCCTCACTTAATTTCTAGCTTCTTTCGCTTAATTCCTAGGATTCCTCCCTGAATTTCTACGTTGCCTCGTTCATTTCCTAGGTTACCTCGCTCAATTTCTAGGTTGCCTTGCTCAAATTCTAGGTTGCCTCGATCAATTTCTAAGTTCCCTCGCACAATTTGTAGCTTCCCTCGCTCAAATCTTATGTTGCCTCACTGAATTTCTAGGTTCCCTCGTCAAATTCTAGCTTCCCTCGCTCAATTTCTAACTTCCCTTGCTCAATTCCTAGGTTGCCTCGCTCAAATCCTAGGTTTCCTCGCTGAATTTTTACCTTGCCTCACTCAATTTCTAGGTTCCCTCGCTCAATTTCTAGCTTCCCTCGCTCAAATCTTAGGTTGTCTCGTTGAATTTCTAGGTTCCCTCGCTTAATTTCTAGCTTCCCTCGCTTAATTTCTAGGATTCTTCGCTGAATTTCTACGTTGCCTCGCTCATTTCCTAGGTTCCCTCGCTCAATTCCTATGTTGCCTTGCTCAAATCCTAGGTTGCCTCGCTCAATTTCTAGATTCCCTCGCACAATTGTAGCTTCCCTCGCTCAAATCCTAGTTGTCTCGCTGAATTTTTAGGTTCCCTCGCTAAAATTCTAACTTCCCTCGCTCAATTCCTAGGTTGCCTATCTCAAATCGTAGGTTCCCTCGCTCATTTTCTACGTTGCCTCGCTCAAATTCTAGCTTATCTCGCTCAATTTCTAGATTCCCTCGCTGAACTCCTACCTTGCCTCTCTCAATTTTTAGGTTCCCTCGCTCAATTCCTACCTTGCCTCGCTCAATTTTTAATTTGCCTACTCAATTTCATATTTGTCCCGTTCAATTTCTAGTTTGACGCGCGAAGTGACTGAAATTGACAGCGAAGTGAATGAAATGTATTTTCAACCATCGACCTAATGGAATCTTGGAAAATAACTAGGTTGGTTGGCTAAAGTAGCTTCTCTTACCCCAAAATCATATGTGGTACGTCAAGTAACTAATTTTAGTTTAGAAGATATTCCTGTTAAATGAATAATGAAATAAATGAAAAAAAGAAGAGAGAATTTTTTTGAAAGTAACCTGTAGCTACGATTATAGCTACGGTTATAATCCGTAGCCATGAAAACCGGTAGCTATAATTTCTGGTTTTTTTTTTTTTTTTTTTTTTTGTCTTTTGCTGTTGTAATCCCTACCGCCTTTTGTGGGTCCCATCATGAGGTCTGTGTTATATCCAAACCGTCCATCTATTTGGCGAGCTCATATTCAGGCTTGAGGCTAAAAATAAGATAGATCTAACTATCAAGTAGACCACACTGTAAAAGGCAATAGGGAATTGAACGTCTACCATTGAAAACCCTTTTAGGGGTTATAGAAGTTTTGGATCATTATGAAATTTGTTGTTCTTCTTCATCCAGGTCTTTGTGACCTATGAATGAACTTAGACGGGGAGGATTTCTCACAAACATCACAGTGGGCCCCCAAAAAGTTTTAATGGTCGACGCTCATTCAACACTGTTTCCTGTAATGTGGTACACTTGAGATTTGCATATACCTCATTTTTGGTCGTATACCATAAAATGATATGAAAAAATATATGGACGGCATGGATGAATAGAATACATCATGGTGGGGCCCACAGACCACCGACCATCAGCCATTGGCCGGTGGCGGGGGAGTACCCAATCCGTTTCCGTGAAAGGATGGGTAGTTTCGTCCTCAAAGTCGCTGTCCGCACGTGCTAGTCTAGATTGGTAACTAAAGTTTGTATTCTTTCATAGAAACCGCTGGGTAAAAGGTTTTGTCTACAGTGGTCATTTTCTCCCTCCGAAATATCTAGTTCCCGGAAGCACACTTGTTACATTTGGGTCCCGAAGGACATTTGTGGAAGGTGGATGCACCAAAAACCTCACAGATTGAACGGTCCTGAGCCCTCACAACAGTGGCCTACGAATGGATGGTTAAAACAAGTAAATAAATGGCCAAAGATTCCATGGCTAGGATTTTCCGATCTAAGGGTGTTTTGGATCTTCCCCCATCCATGGTTAGGCCAATTAGATCAACGGTTTGGATCACAGAAATATCGGTACATAATGGATAGAATTATGTCCCTTGGATGGCGATAACTACTATATAAGGGAATTATGGGCTCCCTTGGATGGTGGTAACTACTAAAATATCCAATATTCAAATATCTTTGCCGTTAAAATGTATCTTCTTTTACCGGGCTTTGTACTATTATTTTTAACCTAATTGTTTTTAGCCCACTGATCAAAGGGTAGGATCTTCCAACTTCGAACCCTCTACAAAAATCTACCAGAGGCAAATATCCAGCAACTCCATCCATCATTTCCGCCGGCTAGGGGCAGGACGTGAGCAAAAAATCATACCGATTCAAAACTGGAGTGCGCCACATCACGGAAGGAGGGGGTGGAAACGCCCGCCATTAGAACTTCCCCGGGCCCACCGTGATGCTTATATGCCATCTAGGCTGGTCAAAAGATGAGTGCGACCTGGATGAGTACAAAAACAAATATCGTCCTCATCTAAAACTTAAGTGGGCTGAAGGAGGTTTCAATGGTGGGTGTCCCATTCCTACTGTTTCCCTATGTGTGGCCCGCTTGAGTTTTAGATTAGCCTGATTTTATTTTATTTTTTGTTTCATATCCTATCATGAGCTGATTAAAATGATGGATGGAGTGGATGGAAGCGGATTACCTCCGACCTTGGATCGAGCCTTTAAGCGTCCAATCGGATCTACGTAGGGCTTACCGTGATGTATCTGTCTATCCACGTTATCCATCCCTTTTTTAAAATCACACACATCCACTAAATGCACCAAAGTTTCAAATAGGGAAAGTACGGGGTGTGCTTTTGTCCCACATTAGAAATTATTGAAAGAGTTTTTGGGTTTATACGTGGATGTGTGTGTAGTATTGTTACTTGGAGCTCTAGAGATTAAGACGCTCGGGTTGTGTGTTAGCACTAGAACGAACACACGCGCACGCTCGGGCACGGGCGTGGGCAGTGTGGCTGTAGTGGCACTAGTTGGCATACTTCGTACGTGCGCAGAGTGGTCGCTCCCTCGTGAACCGTCGCGAGACGGTGCGATCATGGTGCGAATGTTCTAGTAGGAGCCTAGGTGCGATGGATCTGAAATGAGTCAGGGTTTTATAGGCGACTGAGAATGATTAGATCTTTAATCCGAAACAGTCAGCTGTTTCTGAAAACGGCTAGCTGCCTTGAAAGCCACAATGGTCCAAAAACGGACAGGCCATGATGATCTAACAGTCAGATCTTCCGATCCGACGATCGGAAACGGCTGAAATTAATGATCAACGGTTAGAAACATTTTTCAAACGTTCTGAACCATTGATGGTCACCTAACAACGGTCCACTCCCTGGTGCCTATATAAACTGGACCATTCTGGTCCAACTTCATCATCTCAAACACCAATCTCTCCCATTCCATAAGATTCTCCAGATAGCATCTCCTTCATAGAATATTGTTATCACATCCACTATTTGATTCTACTAGAAGATCTACCGCGTTGAATTGTTCCTAATTGGGCCCATCGTGATTGTTACAAGCCGGATCCAGACGGGCTTGCCTTATCCTGGAAGCAATTCGCCTGTAACCCATCAGCAATTGATAAGGGGGAGAATCATGCTCTAAGAACAGTGTATATTTTACGTGATTCAGCCTAGTGAAACGATATAATTATGGTTTGTTTTTTATTTTCAGTATATCCAACATTTTTCTAACATCAACTCCATAAATTATTTGTCAGGATTATCCTTTTAGTCCAACGATGGGACTGTGGCCCTTCCATCCGGAGCATGATGATATGAATGTATTGCCTCTTGGTTTCAAATTCGGTCATGTGGTTTGTGGGAGTATGAATGAAATGAATATGCGGCTCAATTCAAGCCGAACAACTAAGACCCAAGCACCAATATAGGTAAATATGACCAAGATCGAATAAGACGGTCGCCTATTAGAGTTGTACATGAGTCGATTTAGCTCGGTCAGCTCGCTCGACTCAACTTGCCTCGGCTTGAAATTGGATTCGAACCGAGTCGAGTTGGCTTTTAGAGCTTGAAAAAATTTTGAGTCAAGTTCAAGCTTGCCCGAGCTCGACTCGACTTGAACCTCAACTCGAATCGAATCATCTCAATGACTCGGTTATTTTAATATTGATGTTGCTCGCCGAGTGTTTGATGAAATGACTCAATGAAGTGTGACTACCCTCATATCTTGATTTTGATGTTGCTCATAAAGTGTTTGATGAAATACTTGTAAAGTGTTGTTACTGTTTCGCATTTTGTGAGAAAATGAAGATGCATTATACGTGTTTGAGAAGATATCAAACTTGACTTGAACTAGCGCGAGCTGCTGACCGAACCGAGCCGAGCTGGCCAGACAGGCTCAAGGACAGAGTTGAGCCGAGTTCGAGCTGCTGTTAGCCACTGGTCGAGTCGAGCCGAGCTGTGCCAAGTTCAACTCGGTTCGACTCGTGTACAGCTCTATCGCCTATTCAATCACTTTCACAACGTTGTTTAAGATGATAAGGCGATTAAAGGGTGGGGTTCATCCTCTGAAGATGGGTTGCACTTTTGCCTTCCGTATGAAAGGACTTTTTAATACAGATAAAAAAAAAAAAAAAAAAATCTTACAGTCGGCCGCAAAAAACAACTGCAGAGTGTTTTTCTAAACGGAGAACCTGCTGATATTTGAATTGAGTCCAGTGTATGAGCATAAACACGAATTACAACTAAAATTGATAGCTACTTGATTATTACTACTGAATATACTAAGGAATGTAAATGACTAATAATGCTAAAGAGCACAAAGTAATTGAAAGATATATTTGATTTGATTTGGTTGGTATGAGATGCCTTCTTCTACTGAATTCTCTTTCTATTTATAGCCATAAATCGACCATCTGGATGCATCCTATGTTTTGACAGTTCCTGTAACCGTTTTAGTACTATTGACCTTTCAGAGACTTTCTTCTAAGCTTGCCGCCTGTCTTGGTAACTATTCTAGGCTTCTTTATAGATTCGACCACATTCCACTCGGCCACTCTTGCTTTGTGGATGACGTCGCATCACTCGATAGACGCCAGTTGTATTACTATAAAATCCTCTTCGAGTATCTCTGCATATTTCGAATACACCACACAACTCTTGTAAAATTATACGTATCCCTTTCTGATTGGTTCTCGTAGGAACAAGCAAAAATAAGGTAGAACATTACCCCCCACGTTACTTCGCCTTTGGGTAAAGGGTGAAACCGACGTGTGACCTCTCATAAATGCAGTCGTCCATTAGGTCACGTAGTGACATCTCATTTACCACACCTGACTGAGACAATTCTGAATGATGGTCATGTTTTTCCTTTTTTTTGAATAGAGAGCTACTCCCGTGGCGATGTGTGCGTAAGCATCGTTAACTTTCTTACGTTTTTCTACTTCTCGTGTTTTCTTCCTTGTTTCTTCATCTTCAAAACCCTCGTTAACTTCTCGTGTTTTCTTCCCTGTTTCTTCATCTTTATCATTATTTGTCTCCCTAACTCTCCACCAAGGTGATTTAATAGATACATTAGACAGCTTTTTTAGTACAACTCTGTAACACCCTGAAAATCGAGGGTCGAGCATAAACTCAACTCCCGAGTTCCAACGCATCACTTATGCAACAAAATGAATGATGATTATGATGAGAGCATTGAAACATGAATGGGATTATGCCAAAACAGCATATCATACTCCAGAGACAATTAAATTTGCAAGCGGAAGACTATGATAGATATATAAAATATATAAACTATGGTGAGTCTCCAGAGTGTGATAATGTTAACAGGTTAAATAATTACAAGTACAACTCCAAAATGTACCAAAATGTGTAAGATCATCTAGTCGACATCCCTGCAACCCCGTCAATCAAGACACGACTCATATGAAGCCGCTAGAAAACAGCCAACACGAGCAAGTATCATAGTCAATGCAAAGATCCGGCTCCGCCTCACAAGCATTGCCATCACCTGCAGCTAAGACAGTCTGATCGGTGTTGCAACCACCGTCCCGTAATGTGGGAGTGAGTGATCAACTCAGTGAAACAATAAAGCATAGGTTAACATGTTATCAATTCAGTTAAGCAGTAATGATAAAGCAGTACAATCAAACACTCATAACTACTCTTATTAATACAAGTATGAATGCAGTCATAATGCATGCCCTCACCGACATACTCCCTCATGCGACACCATCTTACGTTCGCGGCATGCTTGCATTCCTCAGTGCTCCACATCTTCCAGGCACATGCAGTGCGATAATGAGCATGATTACCGAGTTGTTATTAGTCCATTTCAAACAGCAGGATTGGGAAAATAAGGTACCTCCCTTGTATCATTCCCAAACATGATCCATTCTAGGGTCGTCAAACCTAGATAATCTCATACGATAGTGTGGTTCTAGGGCGCTGCAAAGGTTGTCAGGGCTGTTACTCGCAATCGTTGCACCACTCCTCCATCACCTTTTTAACGGTTCATCACTAAATTGATATAGGCCTAGTTCATACTCTATTCACCACGGTAAAACTCGTCGCCTCACCACAAATTCAGAGTATGCTTGAGGTCACTACAAAGGGCTCGTCACCAATCAGTGTAGGCCGACAGCTCGAATATATTGTCTCATACCACCATAATTGGCTCACGAGTCTGGTTGCTCAATGGACACTACGGGGAGGCACGTGACCCCAGCGTAGGCCGACAGCTCGACCACGGTGTCCCATACAACCATGCCCGGCTCATGAGTCTTAGCAGATCGAGGTACCATGGTTAAAGGGATTTCATTGGTAAGTTTAGTACCCTAGGTTCAAGCAGAGGCGTCCAAATATGGTGAACATACATAAGATACATCGGGTTGCTTGACGAGCTCGGCTAGCTCGAGCGCACAACAAGTTGAACGATATGAAGCGCATAAGCACTTCGTGTGGCCAACCACTATCGCCAACCGAAGTACGACTCGGTTCGTCGAACACATCTCACGTGGCAAATGAATCTCAGCCACGAATTCAATCCCGTTACCGATTGCCTGGACTATAATCATAGCCCCAAACACAATCAATCCATGATCAGAAGCATGTAGAGTAAAGCAGAATAAACAAAGTAATTCAAGCATGTTGACAAGCATGTCATAAAACATGTAATAAAACACAATATAAACAAAAAATACAAACACCTATATTTCATAAGTAAGCGGTTAATTTAAACAAGCAACATGGAGGAAAATCATATACATCTCTAAGGTAGCTGAAAATCCTATCTCAACACCCTTATACATTACAATTTACTAACTACTACTCATTCAGACATTTCAACAAACACTTTAAACTACATACATCAACATACATGACGTATGTTGATCACATAGGTATAAGGCCAAATCTTTTCACTAAGGAGTTGCCCCAATTATAACATGCGTGCACCCACGACGGATAGTCATGGCAAGCAGGAATCCAAGTTCCATGTTCATTCAGTCATTTCCACAAACACTTGGGCTACACGTTTTAGCATATATAGTGTCTATTTGTCGTGGCGTGATTTAGGGCAAATCCTTTCGTCAAAGGGGTGTCGCCTATACAACAATTATGTATCCATGACAATCAGTCATGGTGAGCACGAATGCGAATTCTATATTCATTCGGTCATTTTCACAAACACTTAGAATACACCATTTTTACATACATAACGTATACTAGCAAAAACATGTATTAGGGCGAATCCTTTCGCCAAGTGAGTATTATACATATATATAATATGTTCATACAGCAAAAAATCATGGAAAACATATTTCCAAAATTTATACGTATACGGTACTTTCTACAAATACCTAGAATACACAAAATTCCATATTCTTCGTATTTAATCGAAACGGAAAACAGACAACACTCTGTACATGTGCAATTGCATGCAGATCATGAATCTATCATTATCTGACATTGAAAGCATTGAAAACCATAACCTATACACTTAAAGTCCGCACCTTTTGTCGTAGAATCGTAACGAATTCAATAGGTTTGCTAAACCTTCGTATACGGCAGTTTGGCCACCTACAGAACAAAATAGATTAGCTATTTCATCGATTGTAACGTTCATAACCCTAGATCAGATTAGGGTTAAGGTTTCTTACTTAGAAATGAAGTCGGAATCGCCGAAAAAGACATTAGATCGGAGTAGTTAAGCACGTATAGCGGCAGGATAGAGTGGCAGGGAGATCCTCCCACATATCTCACACTTTCTCTCTCCTCTCCTAGGGTTTTTTTCTCAAATTCGTATGGCTGAATAAGAGAGGGTTTTAAGGTCCTTATATAGACTAAAAAGTCACCAAAATGGACTTAAGGTCAAGGTATACTTAGGTTATAACCAAAGTGGGTTAGTTTCAGCTCAACGGAGGACTTCCGGCGGCCCCTTTTCTGTGTGCGGTTGGACTTAAGCTCACTAACACTGGATCTAGGTACCATTAAGTTTTCGTTCCAGTAGGGTTCTCAGATCACGCGTGGCGGACCAGTTTCAGTTCAACGGTCAGTGGATCTCGATCGGAGATTTCAAGTACATGGATATGTTTGGGCAAATATCCCTGATCCGAGGGTGTAACCTGGCCTGATTCTGATGGTCAGGTTGCTCAATACTGAACCGCAAGCGTCACATGCCAGATTTCATAAATCCTTATTTATTTTGGAATTATTTTCATATTTTTCACACTCCTCGCTCCGGACTCAAGCGAATTGCATTGGGACACTATCTGGATTTAATTTCCGAGATGGTTGCCAAGCCCAGCAAGGCGGTCCTAATTCCTTAACTTCGTGTTAATCGGACTTCCGACGTGCGGTCCAGATCTGATATGAAGTTTCGAGATGCTCCCGAGAGCAGTCGGGTAATAAGATTGATCTTAGATTTTAGGGTAACCTAGCGTCAATGATTCTACAAGTTTTGGTCTTGCAGATCGTATTTAAAGTGGTTGGTGCTAATTTCACAGGTACTTTAGTTTAACACTGGCTAATTCTCGCCTAATTTCTAAAGGATTTAGTCCTTAGTAATTTCTGTCTAAGGTGGTACCTGGGCCTTTGTAGTTTGTATATAAAGTGATCCAAGTTATAATACTTAACTAGTTTAAGATAATGTCTAGGGTGAAAGTACTTAGAAAAATTGAAAGAACAAGGTGGTGAAGGGTGGGATTTGTGAAGGAAAAGGGTTAACAAGCGATTTTAGATTATGGGATTGGGTTCCGACAAGTTAATAAGGTGTTAGGAGCGACCCATTGCCTAAGGACGTCTAATTCCAGGTTGGCAAAAATCTGGGATGTTACAAACTCACTATCGATCATGACATAATTGACGACCAACTATTTTGATCTCTATCAGCCTTAATCCGCGAGCTTTGAAGATAGCCCATAAGGGGAGCTCTCCGGTCATTCTCCTCTATCTCGACCTGGCATATTTCCACAATTATCTCTCTCTCAAAGACTAAGGGTAAGGAGCTCCTTTGTGTTGTGATTGTCCTTTCGGTCGATCCTTTTAGGATGTCTAACCATGCTGCCATCCGCGCCATTTCATTACTGTCTGCATTGTGATCTTGAGTTATGTGCAATATTTCTACCTCATCAAAATTGTCCAGCATGTAAGGAGCCAAGGCATAGTATTAACAGTGTCAAGTTGGTACACTTGAACAATCATGCCATCTGATTTATCACCAACTTTGAATCGCCCACTACTATCACACTATGCATGCCTAGTTCCATCAACAATTCTATATCAATTATCATAGCCTCATACTTGGCCTAATTGTTGGTATGTTCGAATTCTAATTGGAACACGAATTCTTACCAGTTTCCATTTAGTACAATTAAGATAATCCCAGCTCCCGAATCTTTATAGGTCTTTGAGTCATCAAAGATCAACTTCTAAGGTGTTAAATATGCATAATACAAGTATAAAACCTCCAATGAAAGTTGGCCTTCCAAGTCAAATGGATGGTCATCCAAGAAATTGGCTACAACCTGACCCTTTATTGCTTTTTGGGATAAATACCTAAGATCAAACTTAGACAGAGCCAAAACCCATTTGTAAATTCAGTCGCTCAAAATCGACCAGTTCAGCATATATTTTACTAAACTAGTCAATTCTTAACTCTTTCGGCCAACAAATAATGCCTTCCTTTGGTGGCCGTAGATTACCAAGATAAACATAATTTCTTCATTGCAGAGTATCATCGTATCATCTCTCAGTATCGACGAGCGTCCGACTGATATAGTAGAGTACATGCTCTTTCCGATCATCGTCATCTTGGGATAACAATGCTCCAACCAACTCTGTCGATGCCGCGACATACAGCTTGAGTGGTCGACATTTGACTTCTGGAAATAACACTGGCTTCATCAAATATTCTTTAATCCTTTCGAAAGTCAGCTGATGTTCTGCCTCCAACTTAAACTCAACTCCCTGCCTCAATTTTATCAACGGAGAAAACACGTTAGTTTTTTCTACACAATTAGAGATAAACCTTCACATAAATTTGACTTGGCCGAGGAAACATTGCAGTTCCGATTTGTTACTTGGTGGGTGAGCATTTATAATTGCTCAAGCCTTATTTTGGTCCACCTCGATCCTTCGCTGATGTACAAGGAATCCTATAAAATTATCGACTGATGCCCAAAAGGCCTATTTATGGGTGTTCATTTTTAAAATTTGAAGCATCATTCGCTCAAATGAGAGTAAAATGGTCTCCCACGTCGGCCGACTTAACTACCACGTCATCAACGTAAACCTCCGTGAATTGGTCAATCATATTGTGGAATACGACGTTCATTGCCCTTTGGTATATCACCCTTGCATTCTTGATCCCGAATGGTATAATGTTCACAACCGCAAGTGTAGGGTCGTGATGTAGTAATAATCTCACTAAGACCGAGGTCGAATCTGCAGGGACTAATCTTGTGTGTCTATTCTGAAAGTAATTAGAATCAAAACTAGGAGAAGATCTAACCTAAATCAGAAAAGTATGGAGTAATTGTGAGATGATGAATTTAGAAACTTAAGAATTTAAATGTGGGAACTAGGGTTTCCAGGGATCCCCTTGCGGCTATTAGGATGTTTCCTTATTTGATTCAAGGCACTCAATCAAAATTGGAGTCCTATCCTATCCAAGTGGAAGATATTCAATAAGATCCGATCTGAACTTCCATTGACCTAATTCTCAGCGGATGAAAGTCGTGAGGATTAGAAGTGATTCCATCACCTAACTATGCCCAAGAGACTATGGTAGACAATAGGGTATACCGATCCAACAACCTACATGGGAGAATTATGAAGCATAGGGAGGATTCCATCACCCATCCATGCCTAAGGGACGATGGAGAACAACAGGATTTCCTATTTTCACAAACTCCAAACAGGAAAAGAAGATACTTCAAGCAATTGCAGATCCATTGTAATTTCAGTCACAACAAACCATTAAACCCTAAAAGTATTCCTTAAATATCAAACTAGAATCAAAGGAGTTCAACAATAACAAGAATCAAACATGAAAAACATCCCAACCATGCTACAAGCTTCACCCCTTAGCCCTAGCTAAGGGATCTAGCCAACCATAGACATGATTGGATTAAAAAACCTAGAAGAAAGCATTAAAAACTAAGGAGAATGGAACAAGAACTCTTGGAAAGTCGCTCTGCCCTTTTTCTATGCTCCTCTAAACCCTAGATATCCTAGAAAGACTTAGGAAACCCCCATTTATAAGCAAAGTTATGCAAAATCGTAAAACCAGATCAAATTTATGCAGTCCGCGCAACACCTTCGATGTCATCGAAGGGGTTTGAATCCGGAAATCGCGCATTTTCTTCTTTCGCACTGCGTAAGTCTCTGTGTCATCGAACCAAACTTCGATGTCATTGAGTGAAGTCTCGATTCATCGAATAGATCTTCGAGTCATCGAAAATGTGTCCAAAACAGTCCAGCGAGTTGCTTCAATTTCTTCAATAAATTCGATGTCATCGAGCAGTCTTCGATGTCATCGAGAACTTTGCTTCGAGTCATCGAACATGTCTTTGATGGATCGAGAAAAGCACCCGATAGGTCCAGCAATCAACTTGATTTTCCCTCATAAATTTGATGTCATCGACTAGTGTTTGATGTCATCGAAAGGCTCAAATGATTCTCGATACACAGTCTTTATGATTTCTGCGCTTGTTCTTTCGATGTCCTTCCTTCTCCACTTGGTTTTCTTGAATCTTGGAGTTGAAATCTTCAATCTGGGTCTCCAAAGATCACTTCTTTGCTTTGGTGACTTTTAAGCACTAAATCCATGCTTTTAGCATTCTTTTCAATCCAAGCCTTTAAATTCACCTTGCAACACAAACACATGTAAAATTTACCATTAAGCCGTATTATGTTTGTAAAACAAAGAAATAAATGGGGGATAATATGTAATATTTGACCCTCAACAAACCCCAACCAGCATTTTGCTAGTCCTGAGCAAAAAATAATCTTCAATCTCAAGTTCAAAACCTTTTTCGGAAAATAATCTTTGTGCAATCAAGTATGAATAAGTATGGACAAGACAAGAAGGTGAGATTTTGAAAACTTAGAGCCAAATCAATCATGCAATCGATCAAGTATATTACTTAAATCAGAATAGAAATTCAATTATCAAGTTTTCCAATATATGTTAACTTACTTCCCAAGGGAGTACTAGTGTTTCATAATATTGGTCATGTTCATCATATCAAAATAAGTCGAAAACTCAAGTATTGATTCCGAATATACCCCCTTTTCTTCTTTTCCAGTTTCTGATTTTTTTTATCGACGGCTACTTTTATTCCTTTTTTTTTTACAATTCATCTTTTTCAGAGACCTTTTTCATTCTTCTTAGCGATGTTGTCATTTTTTTATTTTTTTTCATTTTCATGGCCCTTTTGTCGATCTCCTGTTTTTTTACTGGTTTTTCATATTTTAAGGTAGATAAAATTCTCTAGACTCGATTCTCAACATCTATCAATGATTCACATACTAACAATTAGAAACCCCAGCATATCCCAAGGAAGCAATTTAAACGTGTTTTGTGATCATGATATACAAATTTCCTCTTAATCGTTTAAGAACCTTAGGTGATAATTTACTTAAATGATCAAGCTCCAACAATTTAAAATCTAATCTCTTGTCTCATCATACTTAAAGCATTCTTAATTACACAATTTCTTACCTTCCAAATAGAGTTCAACTCAAAATATTGAAAAAAAAAAAATTTAATTTTGCTCAAAACTAAGAAAAACACTGATTAAGTTACCTAATCCCCCACACCCCCACAAAAATCTACATTGTCCTCAATGTACAAGAAAGAGGCATGCAATACACATGAGGTAAAGAAAATACAGAGAATGAGGATGGAAAGATAATACCTGGAAGAAGGAAATTTGAAGCTTTTCTACGGATCTCAGCATAAAATGGGTTAGCACAAAACAAAACTCAATAAAGTATAAACAAAATATCCTAAAACACTGGAAGCAAACTATCCTAATTCTAATTTCTATGAAAGCAATAAACCTAACTATACCTTTGTCAAACTAGGAGGTCAATCCTGGTAAACAAGATCAATCAAAGGTATGGACATGTCTTCTGAATCAAATTTCTCAACAAATGGCTTTAATCGATGTTCATTTACTTTAAAATCATTACCATTGTTCAGATTCTTTATCTCAACAGCCCCATGAGAATAAACATTGGTAATAATGAAGGGACCGGTCTAACAAGATTAGAGCTTTCTCGAAAAAAGATGTAACTGAGTATTGTACAAAAGGACTTTCTGGCCGAGCAAGAACGATTTTCGAGGGATGTTCTTATCATGGAACACCTTCATCCTATCCTTGTAAATTCTCAAGTTCTCAAATACATCATTTCGGATCTCCTCAAGTTTATTCAATTGTAGTTGCGCAACGAGCCAGCGTTGTCTAAATTGAAGTTTAGATTTTTAATCACCCAGTAAGCCCTCTATGTTCCAACTCCACAGGTAAGTGGCAAGCCTTCCCATAAACAAGTCTAAAGGGAGACATTCCAATAGGGGTTTAAATGCAGTACAGTAAGCCCATAAAGCATCGGTCAATTGGATTGACCAATCCTTTCAATCAGGGTTAACCGTTTTCTCCAAAATGTGTTTGACCACCTGAAAAGGCCAAGCTATATGTCCTGAAGGGGAGGGGGGTGAGTAGGACTATGCCAAATTAAAACTTTAACAGCAGAATTTAAATGAATAAAGTAAAGATAGCACTATAATCAATTCACAATACAGAAATGTAAAGCAACCTCAAATGTATGAGTATTGAGAGATTGATACAAATGTTGTTCTAAGGACAACCTTACACCAAAAACCAAGGTTTATAGTAGGACAACCTGATTCCTAGAAAGATCTTTGTATCAAAAAATCAAACAAGATATAGAGGAATAAATAAATAACAAGGAAATGAAATCTACACTATTACAACATTCCCCACAATGCTTGAAATGTAAATATTATAACATTCACATCCACACATACATCCCACAAACTTTGAATGATAAATGATATAGAAAATAAACAAACATTCAAATCACAAAATATAAAGAATTATAATGGTTCGCCTGTGTGTTCACCAACTGTTAAACAACAGTCACACAGCTTGCTACTCCACTCCTAATATCCTCACACAGGGGATATTAGCGTTCACTATGAAAATAGGTTTTTTCAGGTTCACCTAAAACCCTCACAATTGTGTCTTTCAGTGGGCTTACACAATTTTAAAATAAAAAATAAAAAATTCCACTTCTGAGTTTTCTGGCTCTCCTCAGATAACCAATAGATTGAGATTTTTCTGGTTTAATTTCAAATAAAACCAAAAGAAGAAAATTTACAATAATGTAAAATACCTGGATTTCTCCTTTTGTTGCAACTCAGAAGAACCAAGTCAGAGTTGAAGTTCGAATATAGAAGTTCAATGTCCACACTCACTTTGAAATAGTTCTTGGTTCTAGATTGATTTTAAATTAAACCAGTTGGGCTAGCTCTATTTAATTTTGATTCCAAGAAGAAGGAATACAACAATTCCTCTTTCAATCAGATTGGAATGCAGAAACAAAATCAAATATAAAAAGCTAACAAAAGAGAATATTAAATATGCACAACGTAGCTTAAAAAGAAACTAACTTATCTCTCAGAGTGATGCCTTAATATTACTTGAATTAGATTATTAAACTCTGAAATTCGCGTTCTATTTATAGTTACAGAAACTCGTCTATGACTGGTCGTGTGGCCACCATGACTGGTCGTAGGACGAACTGTATTTTGAAATTTTAAGCGCAATCGGATAAAACCGTTCCACGACTAGTCATAGGCGCTTCACGACCGGTCGTGACTTGCCCACGACTGGTCGTGAGACACCAGAATTCATTGTTAGAGTTTGAGTCGTAGCTACAGGACTGGTCGTGAACGAGTCGGCACTGTTCACACGATCGGTCGAGCACACTCCAAGACTGGTCGTAGATCAACCAAAAAATTCTGAAATTTTACATAACTTAGGACTGGTCTTGGAATTTCTTGGACTGGTCGAGCCAGTTCTAGGACTAGTCGAACAGAGTCCAGGATTAGTCTTAGAACAGACCAAAACACTTATAAAAAGATTCAATTTGAATTATGTACACAAAATGACCTACCCTAAGGTCAATCTAAGGTCTTCCATACCTGAAACATGAAGTATGAACATTGAACATTCTTTTATTCAGATGATTAGTGATCTTTGAAGTTCATGAAGCTTGAGATCTTTGAAACCTTGAACTTCTAGTTCTTGAGATGTACTTCACCTTGAGTCTTGAACAAGATCTCGTAGCTTTAAAACTCTGAAGCTTTAGATAAGAGAACAATATACTTGAACTTGCATTTCTTTGAAGTAGATCTTTGTACTTGACTTGAAGCATTTTGATGCAGTGCCTTGGGCATATATTTATCAACGTGCTACACAAGACACAAATTGAGGTTTTGGCACAACAAAATTTGACAATCAAAGGAGCATGAAACCATAGCACTTACACCTCACTATTGGAAATCTCAGCTTGCCCACTTGTTTGTGGGTGGTATGAAGTGCTCACCTTATGAGAGATGTCATATTTCTTCATTAAGTTCGCGAATGGCCCATTACAAAAATGTGAGCCCCCATCACTAATGATGGCTCGAGGCGTTCCGAACAGGGAAAGGATGTTCTCTTTTAATAATTTAATGACCATTGTTCCGGCACGGAATCGCTTTGACCTATTTAGTGATGTAGTCTACGGCTAGCAAAATGTATAAATTCCCAAAGGATTAGGGGAATGGTCCCATGAAATCGATGATTCAACAATCAATTGCTTCAATGATTAGAATGGGGTTCAAGGGAATCATATTTTGATGGGATAATGCTCCCAACTTCTGACAACGCTCACAAGCTTTGCAAAACTCATAAGTGTCCCCAAACATAGTCGGCCAGTAAAAGCCACACTGTAGAATTTTGGTCGTCATCTTTTTAGTGGAAAAGTGACCACCACAAGCCTGAGAATGATAGAAGGAGATGACACTCTGGTGTTCATTGTTTGGCACATATCTCCTTAAGATTTGGTCTGGGCAATATTTAAATAAATAAGGATCATCCCAGAAGAATTGTGCACCTCGGTGAAAAATTTCTTCTTATCTCGTGTAGTCCAATTTGTTGGCATGAAACCTGTGGCAAGATAATTAGCAATATCAGCGAACCAAGGTGAGTGGGAGACTTTAAACAATTGCTTGTTATAGAACATGTCGTTTATGGGTGTCGTCTTAAGGGAATCAGGTAGGTCAAGTCTTAAAAGGTGGTCAGCCACTACGTTTTCTACTCCCTTTTTATTTTTTATTTTCAAATCAAAATCTTTGAGTAGGAGGATCCATCTTATCAAACGGGGCTTAGCATCATTCTTTGAAAGAAGATACATGAGCGTCGCATGATCGGTGTAGATAATGATCTTGGATCCGATCAAGTAAGATCTAAATTTGTCCAAAACGAATACTACGGCCAAGAGTTCTTTTTCCATAGTAGAATAATTCACTTGGGCCGAATTTAGCATCTTACTTGCATAATGAATAACATAAGGCTTCTTTTCTTTTCTCTAGCCTAACACCGCCCCAATAGCATAATCGGACGCATCACACATAAGTTTAAAAGGAATGTTCCAATTGGGTGGTTGTATGATAGGTGCAGTAGTCAACATGCCCTTGAGCTTAGAAAAAGCTTATGGGCATTGCTCAGTCCACTCATATGGAATATCCTTTTGAAGCAGATTGCATAAAGGACAAGATATGTGGTTGAAGTCCTTTATGAATCTTCTGTACAACCCAACGTGTCCTAAGAAGGATCGCATGTCTCGCATGCTTTTGGGTGGAGGTAAGGTAGAGATAAGATTAATTTTCGCTTTATCTACCTCAATTCCCTTGGACGAGATGATGTGTTCAAGAACAATTCCCTTATGAACCATGAAATGACACTTCTCCTAATTGAGTACCAAATTCTTTTCTTCACATCTTTTCAGCACACATTTAAAATTTTCTAAGCAATCGCTGAAAGATGGATCAAAGACTAAGAAGTTATCCATGAAGACCTCTAGATATTGCCCCACCATGTCAGAAAAATATTCATCATACATCGCTGAAAGGTGTGGGGGGCATTACACAGTCCGAATGACATCCTTCAATAGGCAAAGGTGCCAAAGGGACATGTGAACGTGGTATTTTCTTGGTCTTCAAGGGATATCTCGATCTGATTGTAGCTTGAATATCCGTCAAGGAAACAGTAATAAGAATGACCGGCTAGTCTCTCTAAGATTTGATCAATAAAGGGCAAAGGAAAGTAGTCCTTCCTCGTGACGGTATTCAGCTTCCTGTAGTCAATGCACATTCTCCAACCAGTAGTAACTCTAGTTGGCATGAGTTTATTATTGGCATTGGCTACGATGGTGATTCCAAACTTATTAGGAACTACCTGTGTTGGACTCACCCATTGGCTATCAGATATAGGGTATATGATACCCATATCCAATAGTTTAAGAACCTCAGCCTTAACCACTTCCTTCATGTTTGGATTTAATCTATGTTGTGGTGCTAGGAGGTCTTCACATTATCCTCTAAATAAATGTGGTAAGTACAAATCGAAGGGTCAATTCCCTTGAGATCCTCAATCGACCATCCAAGGGCTCCCTTATGCTGAATGAGAGTAGATATGAGCATACTCTCCTGTTCTTGCTCAAGGTGGAAAGAAATTACCACCGGATATGCCTCATCTTGACCTAAATAGGCATATTTCAAATCAGAGGGTAAAGGTTTTAGGTCAAGCTTTGGTGCATTGAGGTTAGACGGTAGAGGCGCTACATCAGTTTGGGGCAATTCTTCAAATTGTGGCCTCCACTGGTTGACTTCAAGTACCATCACGGTATCAAGCATGACCCCGTCTCCCTAATCATATCATCATCAAAATCATGTAGTGGGCCAGGCATGTCTCAAGAGGGTCAGAGGATAACGTCAAGAGTGTTCTATCTTCCACGAAAGAGTCAATCAGGTTAATATCGTGGAGATCATCATCATCATCCTCTGACTATTTGCTTGTATTGAAAAGGATATTCAACTCCAATGTCATATTGCCGAAAGACAAACTCATGACTCATTCCTGCAATTAATGATTGCATTGGATGTAGCAAGGAATGGGTGCCCAAGAATGACAGGAATTTGAGTGCCCATGCACGATGGGTTAAGTATCCAAGACGATAAAATCTACCGGTAGTAGAATTTGTCAATCTGGACCAACACATCCTCAATTATCCCTCTCGATACACGGACTGAGCGATCGACAAGTTGTAACATGGTCCGGGTGGATTTTAATTCACCTAGACCCAATTGCTCGTAGACCGAATACGGGATCAGATTCACACCTGCTCCTAAGTCAAGAAGTACATGCTCAATCCGGTAATTTCCAATTACATAAGCAATGGTTAGGCTACCAGGATTTTTGTATTTTTGTGGCACATCTTTCTTTAGAATAACACTGACTTTTTCAGTTAAAAAGATTTTCTTTTGAATATTTGTCGTCTTTGGTTGTACACAAGTCTTTCAGAAATTTGTCATATGAAGGTATTTGTTTCACGACATCAAGTAGAGGAATAATGACATTCACTTGTTTCGACACCTCTAGAATGTCTTGAGAGTTAGAGAGAGGTTTTGGTGCCATCAATCGTTGGGAAATAGAGCACTCGACTTCCCTTGAGGTTCCAGTTCTAATTCTTGTGGGGCATGGCTAGATCTATTATTGTTATCCTCTTACGGGTCCTTAGGCTTTTCAGTCCTAACCGGAATGGTTTTGTCAATGGTCTTCCCACTCCTAAGAGTGGTGATAGATTTAGCTTGCCCCATCTGATTTGAAGAGCTCGGGTCACTAACTTCATATCGCGATTTTGGATTGAGAAAAGGTTGACCTGGAAGGCTCCCTTGTTCCCAATTGCATTTTTAGCCTCAAGTCCTTGTATGACCTTTGTAAGGTCTTGAAAGACTTGTAGCATACCCTGATTGAAAAACTCTTGACTTTGAAGATGCTTTAAAACCGGATCCTCTTGAGGTTTCCTTGATGTGGAATTTGGTTAGGGAATCCTTGAGATGTAGCATTTTGTCCATTTCTCCAACTGAAGTTTGGATGATTTCTCCGGCTGGGATTGTAAGAATTAGATGTTGGCCTACTGAAAGATCTTTGGTAATTATTTACGGTATTGGATTGTTTATTCAGTACCTCTTGAAAGGCAGGTATTGTTGGACAATTTTCAGTTGTGTGAATGTTGCAAGCACAAAACCGCAAACAGTTTCCTGCCCTTATCCTTATTTAATTCCATGGTCTCGATTTTCTAGTGAGATTAGCCACTTTAGCATTGATATCATCATCCTCTCTAAGGAGATACATTCCTCCCCTCTCCTTGGATTGAGTCGGCCTAGATTTGGTGCTTGATTTAGGGAGATGTCTCATGATTGTGTGTTTTCAGCAAGCTTATCAAAGTAGTCCCATACATCATCAACATTTTTATTCATGAATTCCCTATTACACATTGTCTCGACCAATTGGCACATGGGAGATGTCAGTCCATCATAGAAAAAGTTCATGATGCGCCACGTTTCAAAATTGTGTTGTGGGCATGAACTGACAAGATCCTTAAACCACTCCCAACATTGAAAGAATGTTTCTTCCATTTGAGCGAAGTTCATGATCAACTTTCTAAGAGTGGTCGTTTTATGGTATGAAAAAATTTTCTTTATGAACTCCCTTGTCATGCAATTCTATCTACTAATAGATCGAGGACGTAGTGAATGCAACCACGTCTTAGCTTTCTCTTTCAAAGAAAAAGGAAAGAGTTTCATCCTGATTGTGTCATCGGACACGTTTGGAAAGTATAAAGTGGGCAATGATCTCATCGAACTATTTCAAGTGTAAATACGGATTTTCATATTCAAGCCCATGAAATTTTGGAATGAGTTAGATCACCCCTGGCTTGATATCTATGTGTCCCGTATTTTCTGAAAAAACCATGCATGAAGGTGTACTCACCCCCGCCGGTTGTAAATAGTCTCATAAAGTACAAGGCAGGGGTGCTTGATGCACCTCATTCTCATCCTGGACTTCCTCAACCCGAGGTTGAGGTTATCTTCCCAGTTGATTAACCGGTTGATTGTGTCACGTCCCAAACTCAAAACCAGGCTCACAGAATTTTCGATCGTCGAATCTGGCACCGATAGCCTCCATAGTACCCCATTCTCGGCTTCTAGTACCCATACGCCAAATTCCGATCCTGGGATCCTACAAGGAGGATTTTCAGTGTGAATTTTTTGTAAAGAAGCATAACCACAAGTGTACCAAAATCACAAAGGCAAACATCATCATCATGTCACTCCCCAAACTCAGAAACTGGGCTCACAAAATTCCCGATTACTGAATCCGGTGCCGACAGCCTCCGTAGTACCCCATTCTCGGCTCCCAGCGCCCATATGCCAGATTCCGATCCTAGGATCCTATAAGGAGGATTTTCAACGTACATTTATCTTGTAAGAAGCATAACCACAAGTTTACCCAATTACAAAGGCAACATCATCATCACATATCCACTAATATAAACACTTGAATACAATGCAAAAAGGGAAATACATATATCGATAATCAAAGCCCCAAAAGATGGCTGCACGCTCCAAGCTCAACGCTGCTGCGACCAAACGCCACCTGCACGCATCTATCATGCATAAGCTTATAGAAAGCTTAGATGGTGGTGAAAGTGTGTGCTCTGAGAGTGCACTTGCTAGTACCCTGGTTTGTCAAGTTACGTGAATGGTAGGTCAGACCGTCTACAGAGCTCGATAGGAAGATCAATTCAGGCGTCTGCCTCAACCGAATGTGTGGAAACTCGCCATAGGTAAATCATAGCCTAACATCCCATGTCCCAAAACACCAGGTGATTAAAACCCTTAAAACAAGATAGACATCTTAGGGTTTTTAAGGTGAGAAAACTTTTTACAAATAGAAAATTCTGTAAGTTTTTCTCGCCTTGTCGATTTTATCGATGCACCCTCGATATGATCGACCTGTACTGTCGATGTCCTCGATACTTTAACGATATTATCGATAAAAGGACGAAAAATGTCCAGCAACTAAATATTCATCTGGACGAATTTATTGATGTATCGATACACCTATCGATATCATCGATAAAGCACTAAATATGTCCAGCAACTTCAGAACATATCTGAATGAATTATCGATGAATCGATACACCTATCGATATCATCGATATTCAAATCTCGAGTCCATCGAGCGTGGCTCGATAAGATCGACAGGCAGATTTTCGGCGCCCCTGTTTTTTAATGAAAATCTCAAATTCCTTCGATATATCGATGACCGTCCGATATGATCTGAATTCAAATATCGATAAGATCGGAGGTCCATCGATGATATCGATTGTGGGCGCGCATTTCTTACAGCAGATATTTTAGGTTGTTTTTAACTATAATCGGGGGCCCTTCGATAGAATCGATATTCAAATATTGATGATATCGGCACTAGGTCGATTGCATTGAACAAGGACACAAATCATCCAGGATGCTTAAAGACAAATCCACTGGATTTATCGATGCATCGACTCTGATCTCAATATCATCAACATTCAAATTCCGATGATCTCGACGGTTCCCCGTATCATTCATGAAAACCTGAAATATCTCGAAGTCAAGTCTCTCTCATTTTTCAAGTGTCGATTAATCGAACCTATCATCGATGGAATCGGAGTTCGAAATTCGATGACATCGACAATAGTTTCGATTCATCGACCATTTGGCAAAGAGTTTCAAAAGCGTATGATATTGAGTCTGAGTCATCGAGCAGACCATCGATGCTATCGAGAGTATACGCTCGATGATATCGAACCTGCTCGATGATATCGAACTCTGTCATAAATGTGACCGTTTTATATCCGTTGGAACTTTTTGCCTATATATAGAGGACTTGTCTTTTGTTGCTGTGAGAGAAAAAAGAAGAGAGAGCTTTTGAGTGTTTCAACTTATATCCTATATCTAAAGCCCTTTCTCTCAAGGGAGTTCATCGTCCAATCCACCCTCACCATTGACATTCAATAGAGTGGATTAGGGAATGAACTTTCACATTCAAGGATCCTCCAGCTACTACCTTAATGGCAAATCATTAAGTTGGGATGCCTTGAATGCATAAGATTGGAATCGCTCTACATTCCTAATAGGAAAATATTTTGAGAGTAGGATTCCATCTTCACCTTGACCCAACCCGAAGCCTAGTATACGTATATTATCTTGCGTTGCGGATTAAGGGAGCAGAAGACTGTTCGTCAACAAGGAGGAGATCTTCGGCATTGTGCTGAATGAGACTCATTAACTTATCTGTAAGTATCTAGAGTCCAGAGGACACTTGTGATCATTCCTTTCTAGGAATTGGGTCTTAAGTGGTTCTCACCCTTTGAAGTCCTCAAGGAGGCCTCCGGCGGGAGTGTACGTGGTGGGTGCGTTGTGTGGACCCTTGCTCTGTGGAGAGCATAAACATCTAGTTAGGAGTGAATCAGTAAAACTCCCGGGTGCATTGTGTGGACCATGCTCTATGGAGAGCATAAACATCTTGTTAGGAGTGAACTAGTAAAACTCTAGGGTTAGAGGTGAACCGAGTAGAAACCTCCGTGTAAAGGTTGAAGGTGAGTGAACCTGATTTAAAACCTTAGGTTTGAGGTGAACCCTAGGAAACCTCCTTAGTGAAATTCGGTACACTAAAGGGTTAAGTGCGGCAGCTGGGAGTGGAGTAGACAAGTAGTCGAACCACTATAAAATGATTGTGTCTGTGATTAACTCTTATGCTTGATCATTTGTGTGATTATGTTAACTAAATCATATCTGCTCACACTTCACACACAGTCACATCCATCATAGACTATAACTGCTTCATGCTTATTATTTGAATAGTTTTGTGATTGGATCCTCTACTAGGGTTAGGGGTGTACACAAACCGGGCTAGCCCGGTTAGCTCGCTCGACCCGGCCCGAAAAAGCCCGACTCGGCCTGACCCGGAACTGAGTTCGGGTCAGGACGGGCCAATTTTTTAGGCCCAAAGTGAGTTCAGGCCAAGTTCGGATACCTCCCAGTTCGGCCTGAACTCGGTCGAAATCCGACTCGCCCGGCCCGACCCGACCCGATCGGGTGTGTGTGTGTGTGGGTGTGTGTGTGTGTGTGTGTGTGTGTGTATACACACACACACACACACCCGCGGGTCGGGTCGGGCCGGGGCGATTATATATATATAATATATATATATATATATATTATATATATATATATATATATATATATATATATATAACTAACCCTACCCATCCCTTTCCCTTTCACTTTCTTAGATTGCCCGACCCCACGGCCACGGTCCCCACCAAACCCTTCTCCTCTCTCCCTGCCCGACGGCCCGACCCACACCAAATCTCTCTAATCTCTCTCTCTCTCATCTCTAATCTCTCTCTCGTCTGACCAGCGGGCGGACGCTGTCCGACCACAGTCCGATGCCCCCCTCGACACCCTCACTCTCTAATCTCTCTCTCTCTCGTCCGACCAGGTGACCACAGTCCGACACCCTACTTGACGCTCTCACGGTCTCACCTCTCTAATCTCACTCTCTCTCTCTCTCTCTCTCTCGTCCAACCAGTGGGCGGAAGCTGTCTGACCAAGGTATGATCTCTCTCTCTCTCTCTTAAATGGATACAAATTTTCCCTTTTTTTTAATGGGTTTTGTGCAATGTTTCAATTTAAATTAATTATGTGTCGAATATACAATGTCTCAGTGCCTGTGTATCATCCATCACACTATACTGGAGTATGAAACTTTCATCTTCTTGGATTTTCACATACACTGGAGTATGAAACTTTCACACTAAACTGGCCCGAACTCAGGGTTCGAAACTGGCCCGAACTCGAAGGTTCGAAACTGGCCCGAACTCAGCCCGAACTCGAGCCGGGCCCTGTTCGGGCTAGAGATGTTGGCCCGGTGACTAGGCCCGGTCGAGTTCGGGCTTGTGTGGCTGTTGAGCGGGCCTGGACGGGCTGAGGCCAGTTCGACTCGGCCCGACCCGTGTACACCCCTAACTAGGCTTGGAAGCTAGTTGAGTTATATTTGAGTAATCCTGAAAAATTGCATACTTGTTAGGATTAGAGTGATAGGATTTTAATAACTCGTAAATCTTTAAAGAGTCCTATTCCCCCCTTTAGGACATATGACATATTCCAACTTCAACTCAAGCGATTTTCACCGCTATTCATGCTCAAGGCAAGTGCCAAGTATGCAATATTAGAGCAATACGGAAACATGCTGGTAAATCCATAAATACCATCAACCTTATTCAGGCTATGCAATACAGAAGCATAGAAAACCAAATGCTATGTGCTGAGGAGCAATGTAATATGTGGTGCGAATGAAATGACTAAGCTGGAGTGTGAAGTTGGGATGATAATACGTAGTATCGCAGGCTATGGGGTCCATCACAAGTGACTTCTATCCAAACCAGTCTCATGCCTAAATTTGGATAGTCAGACTTAATGTGGTAAACTCCTGATCTCAGGTTGGTCACGCACCCCAACCGAAATCCTGGCCTTTGCAAAGATGCACATAATAATTAGTTGTGCACCACCATCCCAAGCGGATAGTGAATGAATGAATGAATGAGTATGTAACTCCTGCTCAATAAGTCCACATATCAGTACCATACATCTTTAGGATCATCACCGGGGTCTATTACACTCTACACCAGCTTGCCGCCCCTATCCGAGTGTACAACTGGGTAAGTGGAAGAGACTTCACTATCCGCCTGCCAATATCGGGCCCGGCTCATCGATAGCGGACCCATTCCTCAAGTTGGTCAAACTTAACCTAGATATGCCCTCTCACTCAGGTGGGTAAGGTCACACCCCTCCCAACCGACCACAACACAGTGGGAGATGCGACCTACTGGTATACGGCCCTCATGTACTCATATAAATTCACTCGGTCTAGACGTTGGGGCGTCCCTGGCCTCGGGGGTTTAGGAATTTTCACCTAGGGACATCTATGGCGCCCGTATGCTAGAACCAAATATTTTCAGTGTCTCATCTGGCCATCCATGACATGTCTATGGAGGCCACAACCTTGATGTCACTAGGGTGTATGTTGGTTATATCACAAAATGTGAGATGCAGTCATACATCAATTTGCGCGTACCGTGCTCCCATGTGGGACAACTCCGCCTATTAGGGAGTCTCATAACAACCTGCCCAATGGTATACGCAATGGTCAACCATGTCTCATATCAAGCATGCAAATGATGCGTATGGGCATGTGTCATGATGTTATACTATCACGTACTATAATTGGTATCGATAATCGGCCTAACAAAGGGCCTAAGGGAAGGTCACAATGTAGACATTTAACCAACATTGCTCCCAAGGAGTAGCCCCAATAGAGCCTAACGTATAGCAGGCCCATGGCCTCTCACAAGGGCCCTATACATAACATAGTGGGCCTCGCCAAAAGGGCCACAAATACATCATACTAGGCCTCTTCACATGGGCCATATATACATCACATTGGGCCTGATATATGGGCCTCAAATACATCACAATGGGCCTCATACCTAGACCACAAATACATCATAACAGGCCACATCTCATGAGCCTCTTTCATCGCAATGGGTCGCTCACACGGGCCTAATATACATCACATCGGGCCTCACCAAATAGGCCATAAATACATTACCGGGGCCTCATCAAATGGGCATCTCATACGTCACAATGGACCTCATATACATCATCATAGGCCGCATCACCTGGGCCGCACCAATGGGCCTCATATACATCAAGTGGTCCACGGGCCTCATTACATGGGCCTCAAATACATCACAATTTGGCTTTACACATCACAGGTGGGTCTTGTACATACAGCAAGTGGGCCCTACATGTACAGAAGGTGGGTCCTTCGTGTACAGCAGGCGAGCCTGCGAACGGACAGACGACATAGATTGTAAACACGTACATCGTGGTGGTCCCCACCGTCCAAACCGCTAGATAGTGTGGATATAAAATACATGTATCTCGTGTGGGTCCACGTGTGGGTGAAGCACATAATCAAGCGCGGGCTCCACAGGTGGACGCTATGCGTACAGCACATCCTTCACGGTGGACTTCCACCATCCAAATGTACGGTGAGGATGCACATATAAACGGTGGGTTCCCATGTACAGGGACGGCACAGATGAAACATATACCTCATGTGGGTCCCACCGGTGCAGACACACCACATACAATTGAGGTGGGCCCCACCATAATCATTAGATACCTTAAGGGGGTCCACACGTGTGGCCCCCACCAGTGGACGGCGTTGATGAAACACTTACATCAAGGTGCTCCATCAGCACTGTCCTTAACTGGACGGTGTGGGAGCAACCCATACATCAGATGGGTGGGCCCTACAGATGGAGGGTGTAGATAAAAACATACACCATGGGTGGACCCCCACCGTCCCACGTGTTAGACAGTGGTGAGCTCCACCAGAGATTTGAATCTGCCTCATTCTCCATGCCTGGGAGGCCTGGATGGATGGTGGATATCACACCTGCATCACAGAAGGCCCACAGTCTTGGACGGTCAGGGATAAAATAGATACACCGTGGGGGCCCTTGGACGGCAGGGATAAACACATATATCATGTGGGCCCCTTGGATGGAAGGTGTAAATACAACACACATGTCATGGTCAACCCACATCATCTGGACGATCTAGATCAGGCACGCCAGTAGGTGGGTTTCCACTTGGACAGCGATGTGGCCCATAAAATGGACAACGTGGATCATCCATCAAGGTGGGTATTATTCATGGAGAGAGAGAGAGAGAGAGAGAGAGAGAGAGAGAGAGAGAGAGAGAGAGAGAGATCGGGAGATGGAGGGACCCCGCCACTATGGGCCCCTCTAGGTTACAAAACATACATCAAAGGGGGTCCTAAATAGGATCCACACCATCAATCGGTGGGCCTCACTTGGTCCATCATAAAAAGCACAATGTAAACCTATAAACACCCACCGATTTCCACTTCTTATCTCCTTGGAATCCTTGCTCATAAGCTCTCCCTTTGATGGAGGATTATGAGATTTGAAGGGTTGGATGGTGAGGATCTTGGGTAGGAAGTGGCCACACTTGGCTTTTCTCTCCTTAGTCTTTTTCTCTCTTTGTTGCTAGGAAAAAATGGTAGAGAGAATGAGAGGGAGAGAGGATGTTGTAAGAGGAGGTGACATGGAGGGTATGGGCTTTCTTGACTTTTGGGGGCATGAGATGGCATGGGGCATGGGTTGCTTTGACTTGTTGGTAAGAAAGGAATGGCTAGGTATGGGTTCATTTGACTTGGTGAAGAACGAGGTAGGGATAAGTGATGGGTTGTGATGGGATGTACTTGACTTGTGATTGATTGATTGATGTCATGTTTGGGTAGATATTCTCTCAGAATTCACAACGCGCGGGTTTTCCTCAATATATACGCGGGCTCATAACTCCTGACCTGGGTATCGCATCGGGTGTGCAAGTCGCGAGGTTGGAAACCGCGGCGACAGCGCAGTCGCAATGGTACAAGTCCTGGGTTGAGTCGACTTAGATCCACGGGATGCGACTTAGTGTCGCACGCAAACACCGATTACAAGTCACGGGTCACCGGAATTCGACAGGGAGGATCGCGGAAGTCTAAGGAATGGTATGGATAAGGATATGGGCCTTACAAATTGGTAACCATCACTTCAATTAACTCTGAGGATCTCGAGTGGTGTCTAATCCTTTGATGGATAGATAACCCCTTAACTAATCCTCCTTCACTCAAAAGACGTTGAGTGTGTCACGGACCCACTTGGGCATGAAACACTTTCAACCTTCAATTTTAGATTCTAACATAAAACTAAAAAGGAAAGAAGGAAATACGAATTCTGAAAAAAAGAAAGGAAGAGAATTAGAAAGAAGTTACCAAACTGGAAGTTCCTAACTTAAGATCCTACAAAACAAAACAAAAGAAATCAATTTCTAAAAACAGAAATAGAAAGTTTTTAAAAAAACAAAAAGAAAAGTTTCTAAAAAAAAAAAAAAGCAACCTAGTTTCTAAAAATAGAAAAGGAAAGTTCCTAAACCTAGAAATAGAAAGTTAAGTTAGTTTCTAAAATAATTCAGAAAAACTCTAATCCTAAAAATAGAAAAGCAAAATCATAAACCGGATCAAATTTATGCAGTCTGCACAACGCCTTCAATGTCATCGAACACCCTTCGATGTCATTGAAGGGGTTTGAATCCGGAAGTCGCGCTTTATCTTCTTTCGCACTGCGTTAGTCTCTATGTCATCAAACCATCCTTCGATGTCATCGAGCGAAGCTTCAATTCATCGAACAGATCTTCGAGTCATCGAAAATGTGTCCAAAAAAGTCTAGCGAGTTGCTTCAATTTCTTTAATAAATTCGATGTCATTGAGCAGTCTTCGATGTCATCGAGAACCTTCCTTCGAGTCATCGAACATGACTTCGATGGATTGAGAAAAGCACCCAATATGTCCAGCAACCAACTCGATTTTCCCTCATAAATTCGATGTATCGACCAGTGTTCAATGTCATCGAAAGGCTTTTCGATGTCATCGAACGGTTCTCGATGACACAGTCTTTGTGATTTATGCGCTTGTTCTTTCGACTTCCTTCTCCACTTGATTTTCTTGAATCTTTGAATCTTGAAATCTTCAATCTTGGTCTCCAAAGATTCCTTCTTTGCTTTGGTGTCTTTTGAGCACTAAATCCATGCTTTTAACATTCTTTTCAATCCAAGCCTTTAAATTCACCTTACAACACAAACACATGTAAAATATACCATTAAGCCATATTATGTTTGTAAAACTAAGAAATAAATGAGGGATAATATGCAATATTTGACCCTCAATATAAACCACCCAGCAATAAACTCTCAAAGGCCCAGGGCACCTAAATATTATTTTTGGCACATCATCAAGCGCACATATATATATATATATATATATATATATATATATATATATATATATATATATATATATATATGTCCAGAATGGCCATCCATGAAGGAAATCATCTGGTGTCTGGCCACTCGGTCAATCAACTGATCAACCACGAGCATCGAATATTTGTCATCGGGTGTGGCCAGATTTAATTTCCTAAAATCAATATATACCCGCAACTTAACATTCTTTTTTATCACTAGGATCACATTCGAGATCCATTCGACATACTTAATAGGTCTAATGAAATCGACCTTTAGTAACCGTTCGATCTCTTCTTTCATTTTCTGAGTGACCTCTGTTATGGTGAATACCCTTCTCTTATTAGTAACATATGCTCAACTAGGCTTTGATCTAGTCCCGATATCTCATGATATTCCCACACAAAGTAATTAGCAAACTCTCTGAGCAAATCAGTGAGTTCAGTTTTATTTTGTGGTTTCAACAATCCACTGATAAAGGTTGGCTTAGAGTCCCACTCAGTTCCTAGGTTCATCTCGATGAACAAATCCTAAACCTGAGCCTATGAATCTTCCAGCTTATCAGGGGCTTTCTTCAAGTCCATGTCTATTTTGTCTCCATCTACCTCATCGGCCAAAACAACCGTATCGATCAAATATACGAAGCAACCATTGTCAACATCTTTTAGGCCCTCTTCGAGCGTTCTCATTCTAATCGTAAAGTCAGTCATTCGTCCTTGTCTATTGGTGTACTACTTATGGAATTTCTTCAATGGTGTAGCGTGGGACTGGCCGATAAGTTAAGCAATATCTCTCGACAAGTTATTAACTGAGTAAATTACAACAGTAATATCTTGCACAATATGTTGAGTGTCAAATATTGCATATTTTTCCCTAATTATATCTTAATATTAGGAAATGATAATGCTTAATGGTATATTTTATACATGTTTGTGTTACAAGGTGTATCTGAGAGCTTGGATTGAAAAGAATGCTAAAAGCATGGATTTGATGCTCAAGAATCACCAAGCAAAGGATGGATCTCAAGAGACTAAGAATGAAGAGTTCGCATGCTAAAGATCCAAGAAAACCAAGTACAAAGGATGAAGAAAGGACTTGAAAGACTTCAAAATCCGCAGCAGAAAACAGACAGGTTCGACCGAAATCGCACAAAACAGTCTAGCAACTAACGACGAAATTCAGAAGCTAATTCGGTCCAACCAAAAACCAGTTCGGTCCAACTGAAGTGCTGATTCAGTGCGACCGAAAGTGCATAAAAACCTCCAGCGAATAACGATGAATTTCAGAGTTAATTCAGTTCGACCAATCCGACCGAACCCAAGCTTGGTCCGACCGAACCTAGGAAGCTGAATGATGTTTTCATCCCACGCTTCCCAGATTCAAATTGCCTACAGGGTTTCTCCTTCGTCCGTTTCCTGTACGAACAGGAAGCACTCAACGCAAAAGGGGTACTACACGGCCGTAGATTGGATGGTCGCACCATCAATGTTCTCCCGGCAAACCCCAATAAAACTGGGGAGAGGTGATTCCTACGACCTCCACCCAAACCCTGGATCCAGGACCAGGAGACCATCGTCCTGGGACCCAATCTAGATCTTACCTCGGCACCGCTTCTTTGACTCTTCAGGAAAACCCCCAACCCCCCTACAGTGCAGCTATAGAGAAACCTCCCCTGCCCCCAAGCTCAGTTGCTCCTGGAGCCGAGCCAATTACTGCAGAACCCTTGCAGGTAGGCCGTCGTTTGGAGGACCTGAAGTATGCGATTGTGGGTTCAGTATCCAACCCTCATATTTCCATCATCCAGCTTCTTGACACCATCAGAAATTCCAGATTCGCCACATCGGCAGTTGACGTTGCTAGATTGTCGAAGACCTCCTTCCTCATCACATTCAAATCTAGGGCCGACCTCATGATTTTCTAGAAGACATGCCCCTCCAGTCGGTTATGGATATCCGCTCAACAACCCCCTGGACGCAAGATCTGCACTCTTCAGATGAAGGAACCTGGGTTAGATTGCATGGCATTCCCGCCCATGCTTGGTTTCAAAATGTTCTTCTGAAACAAAATCCTGTCTCGTTTTGGATTCGACTTCTGTCCGACCGAAGGTAACTTCGGTCGAACTGATGCGTAACGTGACTGCATAAGTTGAGGCAATTTCATGATCGGATTGCAAAAATTCCAAGGCGATGCGTAAGATGGAGCTTCACAACTATAAATAGGAATCCCTAGGACGTTCCTAGATATCTTCTTGGGTTCAAGGAGTGGAGCTAAAGGGTGGAGAGTTGCCGCCAAGAGTTTTTTTTCTTCTTCTTCCTTAGTTTTTTCATGTTTTATTTAAGAGATTTTGGTTTAATCATGTTTATGGTTAACTAAACCTTTTAGCTAAGGCTAACAGGTGAAGCTTGTAGCGTGATTAGGATGTTTATCTTTCTTTGATTCTTGTTTTATATTGAACTTCATTGATTTCTAGTTATTTTAAGGAATATTTTCAGTTTGCAATGGTTTATTGTGACTCAAATTACAATAGACACTGCAATAGCTTTGAATATCTTCTTTCCTATTAAGATTGTGGCATTGGTAAATCCTATTGTTCACCATCGTCTCCTAGGCATGGTAGGGTGATGGAATCCCTTCTAATCATCACAATTCTCCTCCATTGAGGACTGGTTCCATGAAAAGCTCAGAGATTTGATTCTCTTCTTCCAACTGAATAAGAGGGACTCTGATTCCAGTTGTGTTTCCTGAATCAGGTGAGGTAGCATCCTGATAGATACAAGTGGATCCTTGGCACCCTTGCTCCCACCTTTAATTGATATTTTAAACATTATTCACAATTACTCTAATTTATTATAGATTTATAATTTAGATCTTTTTTTAGTTCTAGTTCTAGTTATTTTCATAAACGTACAAGATTAGTTCATGTGGATTCGACCTTGGTCTCACCAAGTTATTACTACATTGCGACCTTACACTTGGGTTGTGAACACAATACTATCTGGATTCTTCTTTACGAATATCTCGGTTAGACGTCCATACTTTTCCTTCCGATAAACTGAATCATCCTTCATCCTCGTAATAGTAGACCGCATTTGCATTTGATGTGGCCAAGAATGGCTTGTTATCGGCCAATACCAACTCGACTTTATCCTTATTCCAAAATATTATAAACCAGTATAATGATAATGGAATACAGAAAAAGAGTGAATCCAATCTCTCCCAAGCTGAGTGTTGTGGCTAGCCGAAGTTTCAACTATGAAGAAAGGAGCCAATATTCTTTTAGTTCCTACGGTCAAGTTGGCCAGTAACACACCATGTATATTTGTGACATGCCTGGTAAGTTACTGACTATAACTTCAGGGGAATCAAATCAGCCGGAGTCTTTTCCAATTTTGCCATCATTCTCAGTGAGAGAAAGTTAATGATAGCCCCATTTTCAACCAAAATTTGGGTGACCAGACAGCCCTCGAGATGGGCAGATATGTATAGCGATTTAAGGTGTTGCATCATGACATGGGGTGGGCCTTTCCATAACCACTCTTTCAAATGATGCCCCTGACTCCACAGTGACAGTGTTTATCTGTGGTGTTTCGCTCGTTCTCGATGCTCTTTAATTGCATCTATTAAAAGAGAAAAGAAGCGTGTTGTATCACAACAGGAGAATCGAGCTCCTCCACATCACCTACCATCTTACTAGACTAAGATGGCTTAACCTAAAAAATGGATGGGAGAGTGAGTACCATGATGCAATCAAACACCATGGGTTGCGATTATCCAAAAATAGTCTTTGAACCCAAACATTGCCCGCCCTTGGGTTTTTCAAACTGTGTGCTCATCAGTGCTTGCACTAGAACATTCGGCATTCTTATCAGTCGTTGAAAGTCGCCCATATCTACTTGAAAGCAGGTGAAGACACTTTCAATGCTTTAGTCGTCATCATTAGTTCTTAGATCAACATGTTCTGGGGCTGGGTAACTAGAGCTGGGCAAAAACCGAACCGATCCGACGGATCCGACCCGATCCGATTTGAACTAAAGGCCAGGATCAGGTTGGATCGAGTTAGCCCAGTCAGATCCAACCGTACATCGGATCGAGTTCGGATCAATGGTCAATCCGGACCAATTCGATCAAGAATCTGATCTGATTGGATCTGATCCGGACTTATTCGGATCGGGTCTATATAAGTGATTTTTTTTTAGTTTTTACTTTTTACCTACCCGCACCTGACAACCCTCACCCGAACCCTAAAATCCCTCTTTCCCTTTCTCTACCCCAAACGAGCGCCTCACCCGAACCCTAAAATCTCTCTTTCTCTACCCGAATGAGCGCCGCACCCATCTCGATTTGGCCACTCAGCTACCCAGCCCACTCATCATCACCGTTCATCATCTCCATTGATCAGGTAGGTACCGTAGTTTTCGTTTTATTTTTTTTTTTATTTCATCCTATATTTTAGAGTATTTTGGAGCGGTGGCCCACCTTGTCTTGCTGGTGGACCGCACTGGCTTGTTGTGCGGTCGGCTCATCAGTCGGCCATGGCTCGTTGGTGGTCCGCTCACCCTAGCTCACTGTATGGTCCACTGGCTCGCTGGTGATCCCGTCCGCCCGCCCTGGCTCGTTGTGTGATCCACTGGCTCGCTAGTGGTCCCGTCCACCCCCCCTGGTTCGCTGATGGGTCCACTGGCTCGTTGGTGGTCCCGTCCACCCACCGTGGCTCGCTGATGGGCCTATGAAATTTTTAATGGTGATCCACCTGAGATTTGGATCTGCATAATATGATAAAATTATCCCTTCTTAAAATGAGCTGAAGAAATGGATGGACGGTGTGGATATATAAAACATCATCAAGGTGGGCCATACATCAGGGGTAAACTGTTTGTTATATTAGGACTATTGACTGTTGTATATGTTGAAATGGTATCGAATTGTATTAGGACTGTTGAAATAGGACTTTTGTATTAGGACTGTTGAAATAGGATTGTTGGAATTGTATTAGGACTGTTGTATTAGATGAGATTAAATGGTATGGAATTGTATTAGATGGGATTAAAATGGTATGGAATTGTATTAAATGGGATTAAATGGTATGGAATTGTATTAGATGGTATTAAATGGTATGGAATTGTATTAGATGGTATGGAATTGTAATAGATGGGATTAAATGGTATGGAATTGTATTAAATGGGATTAAATGGTATGGAATTATATTAAATGGGATTAAATGACAAGATGTCGGTCACTTGTACATGTATATAACTAGACCAAGACACTAGACTTCATAGGACCAATTTAATCTGCAAGTTAGGGATAAAATTATTGCTTATTGCTTACTGCTTAATATATTTGTATAATTGTATATGTATTACATTGCTTATTGCTTAATATATTTGTATAATTATATATGTATTACATTGCTTATTGGCTATTGCTTATTGCTTAATATGTTTGTATAATTTGCAATTAGTAGTTAATTTGTTAGAATTACCATTTACATTTCTTATTGGTATTACCATTTACATTGCTTATTACAATTAGGAAATTATTGTGACTTGTGATTGTGATTTATGAGTTAGATAATTAGTTGCCCATTTGAGGATTTTTATGTGGTGATACATAGATATAGTGTATTTTTTTGTGGCATAGAAATCGCTCAATTTGTCCCATTTTGGATAGTTCAAGGTTAGATGGATAGTATGCTTTCATATAATCTATTTAAATGTTTATGCCTGATCTGCGGTCCATCTCCTCATTTCTCTCTGAATATGTTTCTTCCATTTCATTTTCAATGCCAAATATCTTAACATTGCTTAAATATTTGGTATCAGAATGTAAAGGAAGATCAACTTATCTGGAGAGGTATGGGGAGATGCTGCCGGATTTTCGGTGTGGACGTTTAAATGAGAATATGAAAGTATTACAATTTATTCAACCTTGGATGGGTAAGTAATTTAGGATTTAATTGTAAGTTAGATAATTAGTTGCCCATTTGAGAATTTCTATGTGGCCATACATAGATATAATATATTTTTGGTGGCATAGAAATCACTCAAATTGTCCCATTTTGGACAGTTCAAGGTTAGATGGATAGTATGTTTTCATATAATCTATTTAAATGTGCATGCCTGATTTACGGTCCATCTCCTCATTTCTCTCTGGATATGTTTCTTCTGTTTCATTTTCAATGATAAATATCTTCATGTTACTTGGATATTTGGCATCGGAATGTAACGAAAGATCAACTTATCTAGAGAGGCATGGGGAGATGCTGCCGGATTTTTGGCGTGGACGTTTAAATGGGAATATGAAAGTATTATAATCTATTCAACCTTGGATGAGTAACTAATTTAATATTTAGTATAACTCTTTTGCATTAGATTGTTAATGCTAATATGATTTAGTATCTTTCAACTATTAGATGGAAAGTGAGGGTGTAACGCCCTAAAAATTGGGAGTCATGCATACGCTCAGCTCCCAAGTTCCCGGGTATCACTTATAACTACTTTTACTATTTTGTGTTTAATCCTGGTTAATGAGCAGCATGAAATTACTTGAAGCACGAATCACAAACACAACTGGTCTACTGACATAGAAGTAGCGAAATATATCTATACATGTCCAAAAATATGAGTGGGTCGCACTAGGCATTGCCCAGCAAAAATATAAAAGAATGATAAGTCCAAAAGAATATGCGCTAAGTCCACCACTCAGCAATCCAAAATAGGCTATAAAAGTCTATGGCGAGCCGCCCATCAACTGGAAATAGGATAGCTCATCCTCCTCGTCAATGCCAGTGCCACTCGGCTCCTCGAACTCAGCGTCACCTACGACTACTGAAGAGTCTGGTTGGTATTTTAAAACACCGTCCCAGAGTGGGAGTGAGTGATCAACACAGTGGGTACTATTAATCTTAAATTACAACAAACATTAATTATATTATGGATTTAATGAAAGGCATAACATTCACAGATCTCTAACCTCTAACTAGTCTTGTTAATGCATGTGCGTGTATTATGATATGATGCATGACCTCGCAACAACACTCCCTCGAGCGACTCCATCTAACGATCGTGTATGACCAACCACCCTCATTGCGACCTCAACTGCCGAGTCGCCAACTTAACTAGTGCGATGCAATCGTGATCATGTTAGCTGGGTTTTAAATTAAGTCCATTCAAACAACAGTTTGGGAAAACTAGTACACCGCACGATATCAATGCCCTCAACTGGTTGCGAGGCCAGGACCCCGTGATCCTTGATCCCATTGGGTTCCCCATCCCCAATTTCAAGCACATGGGGAGTGTTGAGAAATGGGATCGCTCGCGGTCACTACAGGGAGGCTTGTCACCCCAGCGTAGGCCGACAGCTCGAACACAGTATCCCATTCCACCATGCTAAGCTCTCGAGGCAGTGGATCAGTTTCAATTGGTTATTAATGGGCTTCAATGGTTGAAGGGTGTTCCAGGTTCCATACAGGCGTGAGCAGACAGGGTTAACAAACATGATTGGTCAGTAAGTGGACTAGACCATGCGAGTTTAGGCGAGTACGTGATGGACGACGTCGGGTACAAGTGACCCATGTAGCCCAACTACTGTCGCCAGTTCGTATCCGCCCAAATCCGTTGATCCAGCCTCAGGATAGTCTTACCAACGAGACCACCTTCTCTCACCTCAATTTCCTGACCAACCTAGGGATTTGATGGTATTCAATAGAACTTCATCAAGTTAGGAAATATCATCTTATACAAGTGATGTTGTGTAATCATGCATTAAACATATAAATTCAGAATTTGTTATGAATATAAACTACTAACAATATTATAAAATAAATGTGCATGTGTGTTGTGTGGGTTTGTGAGGAAGCTAAGAATTTCATATATCATGTAGTACAAAAATGCACAAGGGTTAATGCATCATACATGCTATAAGGAAACATCGTACAAGAATCAAACAAGGCATGAACATGCAATCATCAAATTCATACCCAATCAAGTGAGAGACAACAAACATTCCATAACCATTCCATGTTGATTGAGAGGATTAAAGGTGAGGTCTCTCCTAGGTTTTCTCTAGATTATTAAAATACATCACCCACACATTCATAATCATTATATTCATACTAAAATTGGTGCTAAGCCACCTAAGAGTAATAGTTCGTACCTTTAAGGAAGAATCTCCGATTTTGAGCTCCTAAGGTTAGGTTTTTAGAGAAAATTGTTGAAAGACTTAAACAAACATATAAGCTTATGAGATTTGGGATAAACAACTATTGAAACCCTAAATTATATTTGAGATTCAATACTTACCTCCAACCATTGTCGAGAAAGCTCCAACGACGACTTCAGCTACAGCGAGGCGACTAAAGAGGGGATGATAGGGCGGAGGTGCACCAACACCAGCACCCCAAGGTCTCTCTCTTCTCCTTTCTCCTCTTTTTCTTCTCCCTTTCTCCCTTTTTTTTCTTGCTCTAGGGCATAAGATTCGTATGGAAGGAGGGGGTGCCCAAATAAGGCCTTTATATAGTGTCAGATTTGGTGTAGATGACCCTAAGGGTTGGGTTTTTACTATACTAGCCCTATGGGAGGATTTTTCTAGCCTCTACAGGCCACTACGGGGTGTACATATTGATATACACCTTAGGATAGTTAGCCCTAATTATGATCTACGTATGGACATGTTCAGCCCGCCATTTGGATGCGTCGATCGACAAATATTGTTAAAAGTCTGTTCAACGATCACCCATGGTCGATCGGGGCTGCGGTTATACGGATATGAGCAGGGAAATATCCTTACTCTACGTGTGAAGTTTGGTCGTAAACCAACGGTCTGAAATCCTCAACTTTGCGTAAGAGTGGACGAACCCAATTCACTTAAGCTTCAGCCTCTTCCTTTAGGGTATTTGCACTTATCATGCACTCATCCTTTGGCTCAAGTTAAGCAGTTCTGAACAGTATCCAGGTCCGACTCCCGCGATGAACGTCAAGCCCAATAAGACGGACATTACTCTATAGTTTTGGAACTAGTGACCCAACAATGAGCGGTCTAGATCTTGTTCAAAAAATCAGGGCATTTCTGGAATGAATTTGATATTGAGATTCCTCGTGGGCAATGATTAGGGTTTGGATTAAATATGTTCATAGTGTGGCCTATTTATAAGTAGTGAAAGTGGAGATTTGGTCATGTTTACTCTAAACCATCGGTTTTAGGCTAAAGAGTAACGGGGTTGATTTGGTCTATTAGTCAAGATCTGGGCCTTATCTAACTCGACTTCGGTTAGATCTTTAATTTAGTTATGATTGTCTTGATTAGTTAGTGATGGGTCAGTTAGATTTGGGCCTTATGTGAGTAAATCATGGGGTAAAACTTAATGTTCAAGTGATCGGGTGGATTCGTTGGCTTCCTACGGTTGATTAATCGGACTTGTGTGGTTCTTTACTGGTATCACCCGCATATGAACTAACATTGAGTGCCAATGGTCAGTAAGTGATAATATAAGTTAATTACAAAAAAAAAAAATAAGGATTTTTGAAAATCCAAAACAGTGAAAATCCAGGATGTTATAGAGGGTCTTTCCAATACCCCGGGCGGTCTGTCAGTTACATCGTCAATGATCCTTGAAGATGAAGGATTAGGTTTAGTGCCTGAAGAGGTGCCCATTAATACTAGTACCTCACAGTCACATATTGGGGGAAAAGCGAAAAGAGATCGTTAGTGTGGGATGATTTTGAAGTAACTCTGAAGAACGGCACCATGAAGATACAATACAAGTACTGCAAGACTGAGTATGCTAAGAAAGCAGAAGGTTCGACCACAACTCTGAAGAAACATATTTCGAAGTGTTATAAAAAAGTGAGAACTCCGGCATTAGGGCAACAAATACTTTCATTTACCCAATCTACAGTGGGTCCGTCAGAGGGTACATTGTCCATCTACAAGTATAACAAAGAGCTGGTGAATGAGTTGACGGTCAAATTAATTATTATCGATGAAAGACCATTTTAGATGGTAGAGAGTCTTGCTTTTATTAAATTAGGTAGATGCCTTAACCCCAGATACGAGAAGGTCTCTCGTACAACAATAAAGAGAGTTTGCATGAAGATGTATGAAAGCGAGAAGCTCAAGTTAAAAGGAGAGTTAAAATCGATTTCCTGAATTAGCCTGACATCAGATTTGTGGACGACATCCAATTAACAAAAAGAGTATATGTCACTAATTGTTCACTACGTTGATGCCAAATGGAGGCTCTGCAAGAAAATCATAAACTTTCTTTATCTTGCCCCTCCTCATAGTGGACTAATGATTTTAGACAGCATGTACAGATGTCTTGTGGAGTGGGGAATTGAGAAGAAAATCTCTTCAATAACTCTAGATAATACCTCTGCAAATGATAGCATGATAACGAATTTGCGCAACCAGTTTAGGGCCACCAGTGACTTATATTTTGGTGGAAAGATAAGTCATGTTAGGTGTTGTACCCACCTCCTAAACTTGAATGTACAAGATGGCCTTCAAACAATTGATCCAGCAACTGAGAACATAAGAGAGAGTGTGAAGTATATACGAGGGTGACCTTCACGATTACATACATGGAACGAGATCATGAAGCGGTTGACATTGTCAACTCAGAGAACGATGAAGTTGGGCGTCATGAGACATTGGAATTCAACTTTTGAAATGTTAGATTCAGCGATAGCTTTCAGATATGCATTCTCTCACTTTGTTGAGCATGATGGTGCATATATTTAGTTGCCTTCTGAATATGATTGGTCAAGAGCTGAATCAGCTTGCAAGTTCCTTTTAGTTTTTTTACAACTGTACGAAGAAATTTTCGAGAGGCAAGTATCCAACAACAAATATAATTTTGCTAGAACTTTGAAAGTTAAAAGATACCTTACGCAAAAGCAGTAGTGGACCGGACTTTTTACAATTAATGACCATGGATATGTAGGTAAAGTTCGATAAGTATTGGTCTGAGTATAGTCTGGTAATAGTTGTTGCAATCGTTCTTGATCCTCGATTCAAAATGATGATGGTTGATTTCATATGTAGTAAGTTGTATGGTGCGATGGGTATCCCTGAGGTCAAAAAGATTCGTGATGCAGTCAATGATTTGTACAACTTCTATGTATGCACTACAAAAGATAGATGTCCTTGCGTGGGTTCTAATTCTGCTATTGATGAACCGCAAGAAGAAAATGTAGATGATTTAATGTCTTACGTGACGCAGTAGAATGAGACTCAAATGTAGATGCCTGTATCAGAACTTGAAAACTATCTCAAGAAGCCACTTCTAGTTGTAAAATTTAGAGGCCATGAATTTGATGTTTTGGACTGGTGGAAGACGAAATCTCGTGATTCACAATACCATGAGCTCTCATTAATGGCAGGAGACATTATCAATTCCAATTTCAACATCGACTTCAGAATTTGCTTTTAGTACAAGGAGTAGGGTCGTGAACAAGTATAGAAGCTCACTAACACCTGAATCGGTTGAAGTGCTTACTTGTATATAGGATTGGCTGCGTTCGATATGGGGTAAAGGGAACTCTTTTGATGAGGAGTTCAACGAAGAGGAGAGTGACAAGCAAGATAAAACAATATATGCAGTTGCGGAATAAGACATTGCCTTCTATTTCTCTTGCATTTGCTTACAAGTTATATAAGGATATTTGTAATTATTTTTTGATGGCTTAAATTGTAATATTATGGGTGGACGAATATTTCTCTCTTTTCATTTGTACTATTCAATTAGTTAATGTTGCTTAAATCTCTTATTATATTATTGGGTAATTGTGTTCATTCATCACTATAACTTATTTTTTTATGTTGTCTTAACTTAAAAAGATATACACTTATAGATATGTCATCGGAAGATGATGCATCAGTAGATATTTGGGATTATGGAGTCCAAGTCTACTCCCAAGATGGAAAGATAAAGTTACAATGCAAGTTGTGTGGAAAGCAATTTGCAAACAAAACAAATCGGCTCAAATTACATTTGGCTTGTCGGGGAGGAGACGTCGTACTTTTGAGGGTCAAATATTGCATATTAAACCCCAATTATCACATAATTTTACGAACATAATACCGTTTAACGCCCTGCTTTAATTGTGTTTGCGATGTAATGTGTATTTAGGAGCCTGGACTAGAAAAGGGTACTAAAAACATGGATTTAATGCTCATAAATCACCAAGGCAAGGGACGGACCCCAGGGGACCAAGATCGAGGAATTCACACACCAGAGATCTGAGAAAATCACACCACTCACGTTAAACGGGCCAGAAAATCGTCTAGAATGCAAGATCACAGGGTTCCCACCATCCATTCAGCTCGAAACTTCATATATGGCTTGAGGACCATAAATTAACAATACACATCAAATTTCAGCCATTGGATCCTTGTGAAAGTAGCCCAATGGACAGATCAGCTCCTAAAATCCTAATTTGGGGCCCACCTGATATATGGATATACTTCAAGTTTGGTCAAAGGTGGCAAAATGGATGGATGGAGCGGATTTCTCAAGAACATCATGATGGACCCCACATGTACATTGCATGTACATAGGGTACACGTGCACACGCCGTGCGCCAAAAATAAAAAAAGGGGTCAGCGCACACTAACCCGTCTTCCTCTCTCACGCCAAAACCCGAACGTCCAACGTTGAACGTTTCTTTATTGGGTTTTGATTATGGGCCCCGACCATCACATAGTTTGGTGATTCGAGCCATCCATTGCATCTCTGGGGTATGCTTGCCCCTCGCCTAGGTGTCTTTTTTTGGCCCATGCACGTGATCACGCGATTTCCACCGTCAAACATAGAATAAACGACAGCTTGTGTTGATTCAATAGGCCACGCTAGAACCTACCAAAACCTCCCCTTCCCAACTATTTTTTCGCCAGGAATCCAATGAACGGGGTGGATTTCTTTGAAAACAATACTGTGGGGCCCACCGATCATCACAATGTACCCTATTTACACAGGAATGTGCGTTTGTAAAAACTGGCCACGGTGGGCCATTCTATGATCAAGGACGTGATCGGATCAATGATTCAGACTGTCCAAAAGCCAGATAAGAGGGTGTTGACCCTGTCCAAGAAGTTAGATTGCTTGAATGGGTTGATCAGTTCTCTTAAAATCAAATCAAACTTAGCAGGTTGTGTTTTGCTGCGCAAAACAGAGGTGGGCGGTTTGTTTTTCTGCAAATTGGGGTGCGTATGCCAGGTCCATTCCTTGCAACCGACCTCTCCAGCCGACTACATCACCTATCTAAAGTAGACATGAGAGAGAGGAGAATTCATCCAAGCTTGGACGTGGAAACGGCCAGCCGTGGAGGCCATGCACACGTGAAGACAAAGAGGAGAGAGAGGGAAGGGCAGCCAGCTATGGTGTTTTCTTCCTTTTCTTCCTTTTCTTTAATCTTTGCTTAGTTTATTTTTTAGAGATTTTTGCTTGATCATGTCAAGCTAAACCTCTTAGCTAGGGCTAAGAAGTGAAGCTTGTAGCGTAACGGGATACTTTCTATAGTTTGATTCGTTTTTATGGAACACCCCTTGATTATAGTTTGATTAATAGGAATGCTTTCAGTTTTTAATAGTTTGTTGTGACTGAAATTACAATAGATCTGTGATGGCTTTAAGTATTTCCTTTATATTATTTGATTGTGAAGTTAGGAAGCCCTGTTGTTCACCATTGCCCCTTGGACATGGTTGGATGATGGAATTCCTCCTAACATTCATACATCTTCCTGGTTGGTTATGGATTAGTTTAATTTTGTTGTTTACTTTGTCTCATAGGCATGGTTTTGTGATGAATCATCTCTAATTCTTATACCTTTCATCTCTTTGAAAACTAGACCGAAGGAAGTTCGGATTGAGCTTTAGTGATATATCTTCCAATTGGATAAAGATGGGACTCAAAGTCCAGTTGAGTTCATGAATCAAGCATAGATTTTCCTGATCTCTATGAGTGGATCCTTGGCACCCTAGTTTCCTACCTTTGAATTTCCAAGTTTTATATTAATATTTCACCATTATTCCCTCATATTCACTTGATTTAGATTTCATCTTTTTCTAGTTCTAGTTCTGGTTACTTTCAGATTATGTACAAGGTTCAGTCTCTATGGATTCGACCTTGGTTTTACCGAGATTATTACTACATCACAACCCTATACTTGGGGTGTGAACAAGTTTTTGGCGCCGTTGTCAAGGACTGACGGTTACGTTTTTTTGAAATTAATTAGTTTTAGAATTAGGTTAAGATTACGATTTTTCTAACCTTAGATTTTAGGTTTAGGTTTTTCTGATTTTTAGAAACTAACTTGTTTTTCCTGTTTTGTAGGATCCTGACATAGACCTTCTAATTCGGTAATCTCTTTCTAATTTTCTACTTTTACTTTTTTAAGGATTAGAGTTTTATTTTCTATTTTTAGAAACTTTCTTTTTCTAGATTTCTTTTATTTTTATTTTTTTTTCTCTTTTTTAGAAACTAACTTAGCTTTGTATTTCTAGGTTTAAAAACTTTCTTTTTTAGAAACTAACTTTCTATTTTTGTTTTTAGAACTTTCTAACTTTAGGATTTTTTTTTTTGTTGGGGGGTTTTAGAAACTAACTTGTTGTGTTTTCTTCTGCAGGATTCTAACATAGGAGCTTCTAATCTGGTAACTTCTTTCCAATTCTTTCTCTTCCTATTTTTAGATCTCTTATTTCTGTAGGATTTTTCTTTTATTCTTAAGATTAGCTTTAGAGTTAGGGTTTCACCATGGAAGAGTGAGTACGCCAATACTCTGAGATGGATAAGAGATATTGGGGAGGGATGTATAATGATTACGATGTAATTCAACATATAACTCAAGATTTTTCTCAAACCATCATCGAGAACCGACTGAAATATTATACTCCATCAGTTAAGAAGTCCTTACGCGATCATAATTATGGGAATGAGGACTATTATCAACCATCATATTCTCCCACATATGATCCGTATGACTATAACTAGTGAAAACATCAAAATTGGGAAGATGATCCAACAACATGTTATAATGATTATTCTCTTGGATACCCTTCCTTTAAGATCCAACCAGAAACAATCCAAGAGGATTCATTTCAGCGTAACATGGTCTGTTTTATAGAAATTAGAAAAATGTTGGAAGCGCTTAATTCGCGCCTTGATAAGAAAGAGGAGGCTCATTCACCCCAACCACAACCCAATCCAGAAATACAATGTGAGGAAAGTGGTTCTAACTCACTCTTAAAGAACTCCGGAATTTGGAATGAAGAGTTGGATTATGTTAATGAGCATGTGGTTCAATTTTCCGAAGAGTTGATCTCGATGACGGTTCAAAAGAATGATCAAGAAACGTGGGTGTCTTTCAGATATAATGATAATGACACATTTCACTCACATGACACACATGATTTCAATGATGAGGTAGATGTTAGTTTATTTGAACCTCAACCTAATTTAGGAATAGAGTGTGAGGAAAGCGATCCCATCCCAAGTGTGCACTACACGAAATTAGACGATGATGCGTATTGGGATGACGATTATGAATGTGCAGCCCAAATTCCCCTAGAATCAATCTCAAGTATGGTCCAGGTCAGTGATCAAGAAGTACACGAAGTGATCGGTCATAAGGATCCACTCCACTCATCCGACATGCCTGATTTGAAACATGTTTGGACCACTCATCTGAATTGAATGATGATATGAGTCAGGAGAAGGACAAGTTATTCGATACGACTTTGGAATTTGAAACCACCTAGTTGAGGCAACCATCTGAGCTGTACACTTTTGACGATTCAATGCCTCTACTGAGTAGCTTCAATGAACAGAGTGTTCACATCGATGCTTCCCCTATCGATTTTCAATCTGTCTGTGCAGGACAAGAGCAAGAGAGCATGCATCCATCCACTTTCAAAGACGATGGATTCCTTGGGCAGTTCATCACGAACTTCAATGTGGAAAATAAGTCACTCTCAGCTGAATTTTTCAACTCTTTGGATGATTGCTTGGCACACTTTGCATATTTAAATGATCCCATGATAAAAGACATAGTGGATACCTTGTAAGACAATACCTCGATGGTTGTCACGGATCAAGGGAACCCGTACTCTGAAATCCTTCCCTCCATAGATCTTGAATGCTTACCATTAAAGGAGGAGGGGCTGAAAATTGAATCGAAGTCTGAAACTTCGAAATGTGTTGAGACTACATTATCTTTTGAGAATTTTTCTGAACTTTATCTACTTGTAGTCTCTGATTCATCATGGAATACTAACTCTGAAACTTTCTCTGTCACAGGTGAATCATATATACTTTGGATACCTCAGGCGAATCAACGACAAATTTTTGATGAGGTCCATAAATTTCTCTAGACATTCATGCTCCAGGGTATCCAAGCCAATTACAAAAAGGGCTTTTAGATGATCCTATTGAGAAACCTTTTGCAAAAAGGGCTTTTGGAGGATCCTTGCAGCATGACTGAGTAGCCTTTCCCCTGCTTTCATAGGACTAGGGTAGTTTGTTTTATGTCGTTCTAGGATAGTCGGGTTTATGCCGTTAGGTTAGTTTGCTTTCTAAGTTGTTTTAGGATAGGTTGTTTTCGTTGGTTTCACTCTTGTACTAACCCGCTCTCACGTTGATATCTCTTTGGAAAGGCCGTTCAATTTTCTTGTCAGGTATTATCTTTCCATCACTTCTCTTTTACCTTCATTGTCTCATGTGCAATGAATGCTTCTTTCTTTTACATTGAGAACAATGTAGATTTTAGGTTGGGGGTAGGAGATTAGGTTACCTAATCAGTATTCTCTCAGTCTTGAGCAAAAATTGTGGAAAATTTTTAAAATTTTTCTGGAAATTCTTGTGAATTCGAAGTAATTTTGACCACTATCATTGATTTAAACGTATAAGATACGTAATGTTGGGAATTTATGACTCTTGGATTTAGTTATATTTCATAGTTAAGTTTGAATTATTAATCCATGATTAGAAGCTTTAAACATTGATTGAATCATGATTTGCGTGGTTTATTTTTCTACGAATTGGCGTGTGTAAGCAAGGTCGGTTCCTTGCAACCGACCTCTCCAGCTGACTACATCACCTATATAAAGAAGACATGAGAGAGAGGAGAATTCATCCAAGCGTGGACGTGGGAAACGGGCAGCCGTGGAGGTCGTGCACACAGGAAGACAGAGAGGAGAGAGAGAGAAGGGCAGCCGGCTATAGTGTTTTCTTCCTTGCCTTCCTTTTCTTTAATCTTTGCTTAGTTTATTTTTTAGAGATTTTTTCTTGATCATGTCAAGCTAAACCTCTTAGCTAGGGCTAAGAGGTGAAGCTTGTAGTGTAATGGGACACTTTCTATAGTTTGATTCATTTTTATAGAACTCCCCTTGATTATAGTTTGATTAATAGGAATGCTTTCAGTTTTTAATAGTTTGTTGTGACTGAAATTAAAATAGATCTGCTGTAAGACCCGTATCCTAGAACGTACCGTTCCGTAGGCTTCCGTGGTCTTCCTTGTCGAATTCCAGCAACCTTCTACGTTTGCACGTGATCCTAAGCCGAGTCCTACATACCAGAGTCGGCTCGATCCGAGACTTGTACCCTAGCGACCGCGCCGTCACCGCGGTTCCAACACCACCACTCACGCACCGATTCAATACCCAGGCTAGGAGATGTGGACCCACGTTCAGTTCGAGGAAAACGCCGCGAATTTACAATTCTGAGAGAATCTCTACGACCTAGCCCATCAATCAATCAATCACCTCAGCTAAGTACACATCACACCATACCACAAGTACAAGCAACCCATCTATTTTCCATTACCAAAGTCAACTCTCTCTCTCTCTCTCTCTCTCTCTCTCTCTCTCTCTCTCTCTCTCTCTCTCTCTCTCTCTCCTCTCTCTCTCTCTCTCTCTCTCTCTCATCCACCCATCCCTTACTTACACCTATCACCCATCCCATCCCTTTTCACCCATCACTTCTCTCTCCCTCTCATTTCTCTCTTCACTCTAGAGCAAAGCAAGCTCCACCGTATGATCTTCCTAAGCTCTCATGGAGAAGCTCTAATGTGGCCCACTTCTTATCCTCTCATCCCCCATCTCAACCATCAAAACTTCATTTTCCATTAAGATCGAAGCCAAGGAGTTCGGCGTTCTATAGGACCAAGAAGGAGGCCAATAGGTGGGTGATCCACCGTTGATTTTCTATTAGAAGGCCCACTTGTGATGGGACTCATTTTTATGTATGTATTGTGATCATAGAGGGCCCATAGTGGCGGGGTCCCTCCACCACCTTCCGATATCTCTTTTTTTTTTCTCTTTCTCTCTCTTTTTTTTTGTATGGTAATGATGATGATGAGGTGTGTGGCCCACCATGATGTTTGCATCCAAGCCATCTACCGGTGGACCCCATCCATGTGAGACACACCATGATGTTTATATGTCATCCCAACCATCCATCTAGGACGTGGCCCGTACCACATGTGTGGGTGGGGCCCTCCTTGATGTATTTATTCTAATCCACTCCGTTCATCCATCCAAAATGGTGTGGCCCACCATGATTTATGTATTTTATCGACGTCGTCCATCTGTTTTATCCAAGCCATCTAGTAGGCCTGGATGATGAGAAAACGCTAATATCAACCGATCCAAAATAGGTGGGCCATGTGGAACCCACCTTGATGAGGTATATGTCCACACCATCCGTCCAGCGTCCCTAGATGCTGGACGTAGCAGACAGTAGAGGTGGCTAATAGTGAAGTGTTAACTGAAAATGGGGTGTACTACCCAGTTTTTTTAAAAAAATAAAACTATATATATTATATATGAAGGGGGGTAGCCCATCACGTGGGACCCACCTCTGTTTCATTTAAAGCTACAACGTTCAGCATAGCTAGGCAGCTGCCTTGGCATTAGACGTCAACAGGGTCTGTGGGACCCATTCACACCGTCCACCCGTTGGGATGGGCCACACCTCATGCGTGTGTCGTCCAAGGACAGTGAGACCCACCCACGTGTGATGTATGTAATTGTCCAGGCCATCCAGGGCCTGGATGTTAGATATATTATAAATATATTATATTATATTATATATACATGATGGTGGGCCCTACGTGGGACCCACCTTTGCCTTTTTAGTGCAGCAAGCTACATGTACAGCAGCTATTTAGCTGCTCCTTTGAATGGCAGCATGCCCGCAGGCCCCACATTGATGTATGTATTTTAGCTACACCGTCCACTGTTTGGATGGTAGGGCCCACCATGATGCATACGTTGTATCCAAACCGTCCAACCATATTTAGATATCATTTTATGGTAGGAGCAAAAGGATGGGTCAGATCTAAAGTTCAAGTGGACCCCACCATTTAAATAATGGACCATGACATCCATCGTTCAAACTCCTAAGGGCCACAGTAGTTTCCAATTAAGTTGATATTTGTTTTCACTTCATTTATCTCTATATTAACTTATGAATAGGTTGGATCTCAAATATACATAAGGGTGGGCCCGATTTAATATACATGAGGCCCATCGGTGCGGCCTATTTGATATACATGAAGCCCGTTGGTGCGGCCCATATAATGTGGCCCATGTGATGTGACCCGCTTGACATAAGAGGCCCATGTGATGTATTCGAGGCCCATTGTGATGTATTTGGGGCCCATGGGCGAGCCCATTGTGATGTATTAGAGGCCTATATGATATATTTGAGGCCCAGGTGCGAGGCCCACCTATTGTGTATTCGAGGCCCGATGTGATGTATGTTGGCCCATATGACGAGGCCTATGTGACATAAATGAGGCCCATCGTGATTATACGTGAGGCCATGGGCCCGCTATATATTTGGCCTAAGGCCACTCCTTGGAAGCAATGTTGGTTAGATGTCCACATTGATGGGCAATGATGGTTGGATGTCCACATTGTGACCTTCCCTTAGGCCTTGTTAGGCCTATTCTCATCATTCCCTTAGTGGGTTAACCCAAATAAGTGGGCCCCATTCGCCGTAGACAGATTACTCCATGTTATCGGATTTGATATAACCAAAGCCGAGTGTCGATCTTTATACTATGGATGATCGGCTGTTCATCTATGGACCCCACCTTGTTTATATGCCGATTGTCGGTGCCGATTATCGATGCTGATTATCGGTGCCGATTATCGAGGCCGACGCAGATTATCGACCCTGATTATCAGTGCCGATTATCGATGCTGATTATCGGTGCCGATTATCGAGGCCGACGCCGGTTATCAATACCGATCAATTATGAGTATGTGACAACATAACATCATAATACATGCCCATGCGCATCATTTGCATGCTTGTGATGAGATAAGTGATTGATCATAGCACATGCCATTGGGCAGATTGTTATGGGACTCTCTATTGAGGGTCAAATATTGCATATTAGACCCCAATTATTACTTGATTTTACGAACATGATACCGTTTAACGCCCTGCTTTAATCGTGTTTGTGATGCAGGGTGTATTTAGGAGCCTGGACTGGAAAATGGTACTAAAAGTATGGATTTAATGCTCATAAATCACCAAGGCAAGGGACGGACCCCAGGAGACCAAGATCGAGGAATTTACATGCTAGGGATCCGAAAAAATCACGCCACTTACGTTAAACGGTCCTGAAAATCATCAAGAATGCAAGATCACAGGGTTCCCACCATCCGTCCGGCTCGAAACTTCATATATGGCTTGAGGACCATAAATTAACCATACACGTCAAATTTCAGCCACTGGATCCTTGTGAAAGTGGCCCAATGGACAGATCAGCCCCTAAAATCCTGATTTGGGGCCCACCTGATATATAGATATGCTTCAAGTTTGGACTCAACCTTAAAATGAGGTGGCAAAATGGATGGACGGAGCGGATTTCTCAAGAACATCATGATGGACCCCACATGTACATTGCGTGTACATAGGGTACACGTGCACACGCCGTGCACCAAAAATAAAAAAGGGGTCAGTGCACGCTAACCTATCTTCCTCTCTCACACTAAAATCCAAACGTCCAGCGATGGACGTTTCTTGATTGGGTTCGATTGTGGGCCCCAACCATCACACATTTTGATGATTTGAGCCATCCATTGCATCTCTGGGGTATGCTTGCCCCTCGCCTAGGTGTCTTTTTTTGGCCCATGCACGTGATCACGCGATTTCCACCGTCAAACGTAGGATGAACGGCAGCTTGAGTTGATTCAATGGGCCACGCTAAAACCTACCAAAACCTCCCCCTCTCGACTATTTTTTCACCAGGAATCCAATGAACGGGGTGGATTTCCATGAAAACAATACTGTGGGGCCCACCGATCGTCACAGTGTACCCTGTTTACGCAGAAATGTGTGTTTGTAAAAATCGGCCACGGTGGGCCATTCTGTGATCAAGGACGTGATCGGATCAATGATCCAGACCGTCAAAAAGCCATATAAGAGTGTTGACCCTATCCAAGAAGTCAGATTGCTTGAATGGGTTAATCAATTCTCTCAAAATCAAATCAAAATCAGCAGGTTGTGTTTTGCTACGCAAAACAGAGGTGCGCGGTTTGTTTTTCTGCGAATTAGCGTGCGTAAGCAAGGTCGGTTCCTTGCAACCGACCTCTCTAGCCGACTACATCACCTATATAAAGAAGACGTGAGAGAGAGGAGAATTCATCCAAGCAGTCGTGGAGGCCGTGCACACGTGAAGACAAAGAGGAGAGAGAGAAGGGCAGTCGTTTATGGTGTTTTCTTCCTTTTCTTCCTTTTCTTTAATCTTTGCTTAGTTTATTTTTTAGAGATTTTTGCTTGATCATGTCAAGCTAAACCTCTTAGCTAGGGCTAAGAGGTGAAGCTTGTAGCGTAATGAGATACTTTCTATAGTTTAATTCATTTTTATGGAACTCCCCTTTATTATAGTTTGATTAATATGAATGCTTTCAGTTTTTAATGGTTTGTTGTGACTGAAGTTACAATAGATCTGCGATGGCTTTAAGTATTTCCTTTCCATTATTTGATTGTGAAGTTAGGAAGCCCTGTTATTCACCATTGCCCCTTGGACATGGTTGGGTGATGGAATTCCTCCTAACATTCATACATCTTCCTGATTGGTTGTAGATTAGTTTAATTTTGTTGTTTACTTTGTCTCATGGGTATGGTTTTGCGATGGAATCATATCTAATTCTTATACCTTTCATCTCTTTGAAAACTAGACCGAAGGAAGTTCAAATTGAGCTTTAGTGATATATCTTCTAACTGGATGAAGATGGGACTCGAAGTCTAGTTGAGTTCATAAATCAAGCGCAGATCTCCTTGATCTGTACGAGTAGATCCTTGGCACCCTAGTTTCCTACCTTCGAATTTCCAAGTTTTAGATTAATATTTCACCATTATTCCCTCATATTCACTTCATTTAGATTTCATCTTTTTCTAGTTCTAATTCTGGTTACTTTCAGATTACGTACAAGGTTCAATCCCTGTGGATTCGACCTCGGTCTTACCGAGATTATTACTACATGACAACCCTATACTTGGGGTGTGAACACGCACCATGTAGTAAAGCTCCTCAGGAAGTCCGATTTATTTCGAATCATTCTCGACTCAAATACAAAGACTTCCTACACCCCTCACCCTACAACTACAACCAATACAACCAATCAAAGAATATATAAAAGTAGGCATATTATAAATGACGAAGGGTTAAGCAGAGGAACTTCCTCTGGTTCCAAGCCTTCCACAATTAGTAGAGAAGAAGAACAAGAGAGAATTTTAAGGGAACAAGAAGAACGCGATTATAAAGAGGCTGTTAAAGAAAACTTGAAAATGGCATCCAGATCAAGGAGTACCATACAACAACATCCACCTCCGAGACAACATGATGTTGAAGCAGGCACGAGTAAACCATCAATGTTTTTTAAAAGTCTTGCAGCATTTTATAGGCGGTTGAGAATCTTGTACAAATCGGATTATAAAAAGCGCCTGAAAAAACTTGTTGCATCTATGGATGAGGACGATGGGAAGGCATCCCCACCATCCGATTCAATAGAGGTGAACGACCATCTTTTGGACTCATCCAGCTCGGAGTTGGCCCAGAGTTCTCCTGCAGTTGAGGCCGTAAAAAGAGAACTGAATGATGATTTTGGCGACGAATATGGAGGTGGAAGAGGGGATTACTATTACAGTTACGAACAAGGTTCATCTAGTTATATGCCACAAAGGCATTCATCATACAGAGGTTATTGAATGTATGAAAGTTTTACCTAATCTGTAGTCACTATGTGCATGTTAGGTTTATTTACTTTTGATTTTGGACATGGTTTATTTACTTTGTTCGTTTTATGTTAGTATGTGCATATTAGTTTTACCTAATTTGTATGTCAGTATGTTCATGTTACCCTAAATTTCTTATTATGAGCCACATTGTGGGTGGGTGAAGCATATCTCTTAAATAATAATTAAATATGTTAGCCATATTATCAATGGCTATTGGATGGATGGAGTGATTGAGATTCAAATGGAAAAATCAGGTAATTAGTATCATCGTCTTAGATTCTTAGTAAAACTTTTAGGCCATGCACCATCAATAGTTAGGTCGGCAACTTTGACGGCTTAGATTTCCATGAAACTATACCTTGTGTATGATTTAAGATTCACCACCATTTTTTAAATAATGCAAAACAAACATAGGAGTCAAGAACCTACCATTGAAATAAGTGATCAAGGACCCACTTCATCAAAGACTTTCATACCCTCGAACTTTTAGAAGGTACATTTATTCATTTACATGTATAAAAGTACATTCAAATATTTGATACTACATTGAAATAACAAAAAAAAAAAAAAAGTCTCACTTAGTTATTTAATTACTTAGGAAAGTTACCCTTAATGTCTTTTCTTTTTCAATTTTTTGGAATTAAAAAAAAAAATTTCAAAAAAAAAAGGACCGATCCGATCCAACTTGATTTCCTTGACTGATTCAGACTCGGATTGGATCAGGCCAATAGTTGACCGGATCAAATCGAGTCAGGCGACCCAGACTCGGTCCCGAATCAGATCCGGATCGAGTTCGAGTCAAGCCAAGAAAATTTTGGACCTTGTCGAGTTAGACCCAATTCGGTCTGACTCGACTTGATGCCCATCTCTATAGGTAACATCTTCCATAACCTAATCGTGCGTGATGGGTTTCAAGATCGCTTTGACTATATTTACGGTCAATTGTTCCTCTGGTTGAAGAATCCTCCAACATGGATGTGGCTATATGGCTTCCGACCAAGAAGCATTCTCACTCTCTATCAATTCTCTTCTTCTAACTGCTTGATGTCATTGCCAACGGTGTTTCTAGGTTTGAGTCATTACTTCAAGGATAATAGGGAATTTAGGATGCCTGACCATTCTCCAGGCTTCCTCTTACGTTGGTGTTGGCTTAACCATTCTTTGCCTTAGAGTTTTCTGTTGAGGCTGGCAGTCATGAGATGAAAATGCCATTTGCGGTCGACAGGGATCCCTCTTGTTAGTCCCTGTCAGAGTTTCATATCCGACCTACTTCGCTAGCCGAGGTGGAGGTTCTAAGTCCTGCACCATTCTGACACATCGGCCGCATAGTTGCGAGTCTCGATCGCTATGTTGTACTGCTCTCGATCACTCTATGAAATTTGTGGTTGCTGCATAGAATTGCTATCGTCCTGACCTCGGTCGTTGTGACGAGCCATGGTAACTACCAGGACATATCAACCCTCTGTCATGGTCGATCCAATTTTTGTAGATTCACCGCGGCCATGTTGACATCCAGATTAGGCGGGAACGGATTAATATCGATTAGCATTGCTTCTTCACCTTTCTCAAGAAATTTCAACAATCCCCAATCGATGTTATCATGGATGATGTTCCTGAACACAACGTACTTGTTAGTTGAATGAGAACGCGTCTCATGCCATTTGTAATATTTAACCTTTTTTAATTCATCGGTTGTGGGTATTTTGTGATTACCGGGAACTTTAATGAACTTCCCAGCTAATAATATTTGGAATATTTCATCAGGCCAAGTAATATCAAAAGTGTATATCTTCTGAGTCTTTTGCGTGGCTGATGCAATTGTTTTCGCTTTGACCAACACTCGGTATATGAGTAGCTTTTTTGCACTACCTCAGCAATCACAACCTCGTAGTTAGGATTATGATAATATGTCCCAATTTTTTAGTTCTTTTGCCTGGCTCCTTCCTGAAGAAGTTCTTCATATCCAAAAACTTTCCTGGTTAGATCGTATAAATCCATAAACTCTGTTATGATGAATTTCTTTTAGAGTTTGTATTACATGCCATCTTGTGTAAGTTGCACAAAGTTGACCTCAGTCGTGATGACTTTACACCGGCTTTTCACTCTCTAGAACTGGGTAATGTAATGTCAAAAGCATGCGAGATCAGTCATGGTCATCTCCCTGTCCTTAAAAGAGAACTGAGCATTGAATTTTTCCTCCATCTCCTGCCATGTATGAATTGAATTTGGCAACAAGTTGGAATACCACATGAAGGTCATCGTAGTCAATGAATGATTGAATAGTTACAACTTGTGATAGTCATTGTTAGCCAGTTCACCACACTACACAGTGAATCGAACTATGTGGTCGATAGTCAATTGACCAGGATCACCCGAGAATAGTGAAAAATTCGGTCGATAATTCATCGACGATGGGTGTTGTTGATCAATCCATTCGAGATATGGCTTATAGTAGATCTGGATAGTATTGTAGCCGATGACTTAACCTACCACCTCTTGGACCATTTGCATGATCTGGTCACAATCCACACGTTGAGGTTCAACCATTATTGGTGGATCAGGACCTACCCAATTCTGCCCCTCATGGAACAATAGATTTCTGAGAAAATGTTAAAAAGGTTTTCCTCCTGGCATACCCTAATTCTGAGTTTTAGAGATAAAATTCCTAACCTCCTGCTTTGGTCACTTAAATTTGGAGGACAATGGAGCATTCTGGCCGTCTTGAATCAAAATGAAAACTGTGTTCCACTGTAGGGGAGGTATCGATGGTGGCCGAGCGATGTTATCAATAGAACTTCCTTCGGCATTATATTGCATCGTTGTAGATGCTCTTTCAGTAATGATAGCTATCAATCGATTCATGTCCTCGGTCCAGTTAGTCATCCATCTATTAACATTCTCAATTTGAACACAGAATTGCTCAGCTTGAGCATGTATCAACTCTTTACTTGAGCTCTCCCATATTCCTGAACATGCTAGATACTCAGTTACACATCCCCAAGCCTGGCTGTTACCTCTTTAAGAGAAATGGTCTGAGAGGTCGATGCCCCTTTCTAGTTGATGGGCTTGAAAGTCGGATTAATGTTTAAATTCAATAATTTGGATGTAGTTTGAACTGGCACGTCCTCGATCAGATGCGGTGGGATTAGTGTTGAGGGTTCAACCCCAACAATTAGATTGCTCATTCTTTTCATATTTCTGATTGGTCAATTCGCAATGTTGCATAGGTAAGTAAATTGGAGAAAGGGCCCCATTAAGCGTGCCAAAGATGTTGCCTCTCTGTTTCAAATTCAGTTACGTGGTTTGTGCAGGCGTGCCAGAATTGAATATGCGGCTCAATTCAAACCAAACAACTAAGACCCCAAGCGCCAACATAGGTAAATACGTCAGAATTGACCGTATATGATCGAGATAAAAAAAGATCGGTTGCCTATTCAGTCACTTGCACAACGTTGTTTAAGATGATAAGGCAATTATTAGAGGGTGGTGTTCGTCCTCTGAAGATGGGTTGCACATTTGCCTTTTGTATGAAAAGATTTTTCAATACAAATAAAACAAAATGAAAATTCTTATAGTCGGTTATGAAGAACAACTGCATAACACCTTTTTGAATTGAGAACTTGCTTAATATTTGAACTAAGTCTAGCGTATAAGTGTAGACCTGAATTACAATTAAAGTTGACAGCTACTTGATTACTGCTACCGATTACACTAATAATGTTAATGAGCACAAAATAATTAAAAGATAGATTTGATTTGATTTGGTTGGTCTGAGATGGCTTCTTTTATTGAATTCTCTTTATATTTATAAAATTAGATTGAGCATCTGGATGTTTCACATATTCAAACAGTTACTGTAACCATTTCAGCACTACTGACCTTCCGGAGACTTCCTTTTAAGCTTACCATTTATCATATTAACTGTTCCAAGCTTCTTTATCGATTCGACTACATTCCGGTCGATCATTCTTACTTTATGGATGACATGGCACTTCTCAATAGACGCGAGATGTATTACCATAAAATTATCTTCAAATTACATATATTTTTCTTCTTCTTCTTCTTCTTTTTAATAATATTAGATCTTGTTGAAAAGGGTAGAAATAAAGTAGAACTGACTAATTGAAATGATTTTAACAGCCCACAAATGAATGCCGCTACTAGGGCAAGATGAATTATGTGATCTGCCTGTCTAGGAAACGGACGAGGATTAGATACTGACAAGTTGAGTAGCGAGACACGCTATTGAAGTGATGTCACCGAGTTTTGTGGACCCCACTATGATGTATGTGTGGTATCCACAACGTCCATCCATTTGGAGATATTATTTGAAGGCATGAGCTAGAGAATGAGGCAGATCCAAAGCTTTGGTGGACCCCACCACATAAAACAGCAGGGGGATTGATGCCCACCATTGAAACCTTCCTAAGGCCCACCATGATTTTTTTTCCAAATCTAACCTGTTCAAAAGTGAACAAATACATTAAAGAAGGGAAAACACAAATATCAGCTTGATTGAAAACTTTTGTGGCCACGTTATTCTCCCCACTGTTTTCTGTGGTGGGTCCACTGGAGCTTTGGACGTGACTAATTCTTTGGAACTTACCCTAAAATGATCTCTCCAGATGCATGGACAGCTTGGATACAAAACATACATCATGTTGGGGCCCACAGAACCTGGTGACGTAACTTCAGTAGCAGTCTCGCTACTCAACCTGTCAATAGCCAATCTGCGCTCGGAAGCTGCGGTTGCATGGACGGCCATAGAGGTGTGCATTTGTGACCCGATCCAGCAGATCCGACCCGATCTGACCCGTTCCGAACAGAACCGACGGTCAAGATCGGGTCTGATCGGGTTGTGGTTTCCAGATCCGATTTTTTTTCGGGTCAGGTTCGGATAGACCTCTGTCCGGACAGACTCGACCCGAATACCCAAACCGATGGGACCCGAATCGCACTGAACAGACCCGAACAGATAGGTGGGCGGGTAGTATAAAATATATTTTTTATTTTTTACCCTATTTTTCCTAAAAATGGATGGACGGTGTGGATAAAACACATAAATTGCATAAAATATGTTGATCAAGTCATGAGGACCCAGATGAAGGGAAAAAATAAATATCAGCTTGATCGAAAACTTTTATGGCCTACGTAACATTTTTAATGGTCAAAATTCATTCAACACTGTTTTCTATAATGTGGTCCACTTGAGATTTCAATATGCTTCATTTTTTTTCTAATGACTTAAAATGATCTATAAAAATAAATGGAGGGCATGGATGAAACACATACATTATGGTGGGGCCCACTAAGCACGGACGTCCAGTGGCAAGGGGAGTAGCCAGTCCGTTTCCTTTCCAGTACAGCTGTACTCGTCTGCCCTCTCGAGCTGCAGGCGCTCCTCGAGCTTCGTGTTGTACGGACGTTTCAAAGGAGATCAAAGTTATGGGCCCCACAGTGATGTATTTATCATATCTACACCGTTCATGTACTTTTAAAGATAATTATATAGTATTATTCGAAAAATAAATAATATCCAAAGATCATGTGGCCCACACCACAAATAACAGCATAGAATGATTTTCACTATTAAACCATTCGTGTGGTCCACTCGATAGTTAGATCCATCTTATTTTTCGTCTCAGGCCTTAAGACGAGCTTGGAAAATAGATGAACGGTTTTGATATAACACATACCCTATGTTAGATCTGCTCACTTGGATTAAGAAATCACATGTGCTTCCGTGATAGGCAAGTTGTTTATTTGGTGCACGGCATGTTAAAGATTATATTTAATATTAAAATATTAAACGCTATACATGGATCATTGAAAGTTTTCTCATAGCCATGTGGGGCCCACCTTGATGTGTATGTTTTATCTAAGCCGTTCATTAATTTTTACATATTATTTTAACCATTGAGTACAAAAAATAAATATATTAAAGATTAAAATAGATCACACCACATGAAACAATTTAATTAAATTTATATATCCGAATTCTATCCAACCGGATCCGACTCAGTTTTACGAACCGAGTCGGACATTGTTCGAGTCACAGAAACCGTGCATAGGATCTGTCTGAATCATGTGTTCCAGATCCGGGCACGGTTCTGAACGGATAAAACCTGTGAAATTTCGAATTTAGTCGAGTGGAACATAATCTAATCAGAACAGGACAGATGCCCAGCTCTAGACGGCCACGTGCTGATTATATTCTTGGATAGGAAGACATTCAGTTAGGCCGGGAAAACCCCAACTGGGCCCTGGCGTGGAATTGTTCCAGTCAGTCGGCGGATGGAATAGCAAGTCATTTTCGAATTTTGCAAGACCGTTTCTCACACGAATCTCACCGAGTCCTCAGTCGGCGTATGGAGTAGCGAATCATTTTCGAATTTTGCAAGACTCATTTCTGACAGGAATCTCATCAACCGAACCGTGTTTTACGGCCTGGACGTGGGTTCATTGGATCGGGCGCGGATTAGCTACTGGCAAGTTGGTAGCGAGACTGGCTGCTGATGTGACGTCACCAAGTTCTGTAGGCACACTATAATATGTGTTGTATCCACACCGTCCATTCATTCTGAGATATTATTTTTGGGCATAAGCTAAAGAAAAAGGCAAATAAAAATCTGTAGTGAACCCACTATGCACAGAAAAGAAAAACGGTGGTGAGAGTGATTTCCACCGTTGAAACTATCCTAAGGTCCACCATGATATACCATGATATTTATTTGAAATCCAACCCATTCAAAAGTTAAAAAAGAAATAAAAGAAGGAAAACACAAATATCAGCTTGATCTAAAACTTGTGTGGCCTTTAGAAGTTTTTAATGGTGGACGTCACGGTCCCCACTGTTTTTCTACGATGGTCCACTCATTCTTTGGATCTGGATACAAAACATATATCATGGTGGGGCCACGGAACTCGGTGACGTCACTTCAGTAGCCAGTCTCCCTACTAGTCTCCCTACTCAACCTGTTAGTAGATAATCTGCGCTCCATTGGATTCCTGACTGTGGACCCACCTTGATGTATGTGCTTTACATCAATGCCGTCCATTCAGGTCTCTACTCCATTAGGGCTTTCATAAATGAGAGCAATTGTGCGGATGCTTAACAACGTTTCCTCTCTCTAACCCTCCTATGTGATTGACCATTAAAAACTTCTTGTGGGCCATAAAAGTTTTGGATGAAGCTGGAGTTTATGTTATTCTTTCATCCATGTTTTAATGATCTCATCAGCGGGTTGGATGGAAAATAAACATTTGGGTGGCTTCAGAAGTTTTTAATGGTGACTATTCGATCACCCTTGTTTCCTTTGGTGTGGTCCATTTGAAATTTGGATCTTCTTCATTTTTTGAATCAGGCCCTAAAATAAGATTTGAAAGCGGATGAACAGCATGGATGTAAGGTAAAAATGTCACAGAGGGCTCCATGGTCAGGATCCTCGAACTCGGTGGATTCCCGAATCCACTCAACTCAAGCAGCGTATCCGGCCGCCTCATTACGGTCCAGGGCCATCATTTTCTACCTCAATGAAATGTAAACGTGCACTCCACGTTGGAGAAATAAAAGATGGCGCCGATTAGGTACTGGACGCGGATTGCGTCCTACCACTGCCCGGACGGTAATCCGTCCGGGCAAGGCTCTGTGGGCCTACCGTGATGTAAGTAATTTTATCCACGCCGTTCATTATTTTTATCATATTATTTTAAAATACGATCCAAAAATTGAGGCAGGTAAAGCTCTTAAATGGACCACAAAGTGGGGATTGAACTTCCACCATTAAAAACTTCTTGGGAGCTAGAAAAGTTTCACATCAAGCTGATATTTGTTTTTTCACTTCATCCAGGTCTGAATGACCTTATGAATAAGGTTGGATGATAAAAGAATACCACGGTGTCCCTTAGAAAGGTTTCAACGGTGGGTGTCATTATCACTGCACCTTCCTTTGATGTGGTCCACTGGAGCTGTGGATATGATTCATTTTTTGTCTCATACCTTTAAATGATCTGAGAAAATCTAGGAACGGCTTGGATAAAACACTTACATAACAATGGGCCCCACAGATCCCTGCCCGGACGGATTATTGTGCGGGCGGGTAGGACGCAATCCGCGTCCATTAGGTAACCTCTGTTCCGTGGTTGGGACAGGCGGAGGCTCTGACCGGCCATGGTTTTTTTTTCTTTTTGAGTTAGCTTGTTAGCACACACGCACGTCGGTACACACTCCATGTTAGCCACCCCTAGGGATCGACGCCAAGACCTCAAGTGTTGAAACGAGGTATCTCCACTCAGTCTGTCAGTTGAGCTATGGATCTGAGTGCTACCGGCCATGGTTATGTATGGCTTTTATCCACATGGTCCATTCATTTTTTTCATATTATTTTAAATTGTTAACCCAAACGTAAGGTTGATCCAAGGCTAAAGTGGACCACACCATAGAAAGTAGAGGTGCTAAGGACGCCTACCATTGAAATCTGTAGAGACCCATAGAACTTGATGGTGTCAAATAGCAGCTATATATATAAACAGATATATCACTACCTGTGTGGCGGACGCAGATTGCATACAGCACGCTAAGCATAATGAGTAAACTCTGTGGGGTCCACCATGATTTACAAATTTTATTACTCTGTCCATCCATTTTAAAAGATAATTTGAGTGTTCTATCCCAAAAGTGAAGTATATCTAAATCTTCAGTGAACCTCACCACGGAAACAGTGTGAATTGAAATTCTACTTTCAAAAATTTCTAAGGGGACACAAGTTTTGGATCAATATTTTATTTGTGTTTTCTCTTCATTCATATCTGTGTGATCTTATGAATAAGTTGAAATAAAAATAAACATCACTTTGTGCCCTATTAAAGTTTCAATTGTTGGAAGTCATTATTCACTGTTTCTTGTGTTGTGGTCTACTTGTGCTTTGGGCATGCTTCAATTTTCAGCTCAACTAATAAAATGAGCTGGAAAAATGGATAGACGGCGTGAATAACCTACACACATTCACAGTAGGCCCAATTGAGTTTACTCAGTACCATAAAAGCACACTGAGTAACTCAATACACAGTTGAATTTCACGTGTGGCCAGAGATGACGGGGTGAGACGCGATCTGCATTTAGATAATGAATTCATCCGCGCTTGTCCCAATGAGGGACTCGGATTTCCTGCGAAAGCCTTTGGCAATAGGTTACTGCTTTAAGCATTCTGAGTGGGACCTATTGTGATGTTTGTTAGAAATCAATCCCGTCCATCCATTTTTCAACCTCCTTTTAAGGCATGCCACCAAAAATGAGGAGAATTCAAAACTCAAGTGCCCAATAGGAGATGAAATGGTGGGGAAAGGAATGCCTACAGTTGAAACCTTCTTAAGCTCTACATTGCTGTTTATATGTCATCTAAACCGTTTAAAAGGTCATTTTCAATCAAATAAAATGAAAACACCAAAAAATCAGATCCTTATAAAACTTTTATGGCCGTATAAATGTTTCATTGGTGGTCACTAAATCTCCACTGTTTCCGCTCATGTCTCCCACTTGAGTTTTGGATCCTCATTTTTTGATCTCACGTCATAAAATGAGCTTAAACAACGGATAGAGGGGTTGGATTTCTCACAAACATCTAAGTAGGCCCCACACTGAATCCTTGAGCAGGGGCTTCTTCTGAAGGAGAACTACGTCCCCAACGGGGATAGGCCTGAGCTCCGGGAACACCCTGATGTATGGATTTTATTCACACTGTCCACGCAGGAAACGGATTGGCTACTCCCCCTGCCACCAGCTCCGTGGCTGGTGGTCGGTGCTCTGTGGGCCCCACCATGATATATGTATTTTCTCCATTCCGGTCATCTATTTTTAAAGATCATTTTAGGGCTTGAGCACAAAAATGAGAGGAATATAACTCTTAGGTGGACCACACCACAGGAAAACAATATTGTTTGGATATCCACCATTAAAATCCTCCTAAGGCCCGCTGTACTGTTTATTTGACATCCAATCTGTTGATTAGGTCATACACCCAGAGGAAGGGTAAAAACAAATATCGGCTTGATCCAAAACTTTTTTAGCCCCTAAAAAATTTTCAATGGTCGAAATTCATTCAACACTGTTTCCTGTAATGTTGTCCACTTGAGATTGGGATATAACTCATTTTTGGCCTAATACCATAAAATAATCTAGAAAACTAGATGGACGGCATGAATGAAACACAAACATTATGGTGGGGCCCACAGAGCACCGAACACCAGCCATTGGCCCGTGGCAAGGGGAGTAGCCAATCTGTTTCCGTCCATGTATTTTTTCATGTCATTTTAGATAATGAATTAAAAAAATGAGACTGTTTATAAGTTAATAGAGACATGGATGAATGAAAAGTACTAATATCATTTTAATCCAAAACTTCTATGGCACCTAAGAAGTTTTCAATGGTATGTATTTAATCATCATTTTGTGGTCCCCTAGAGCCTTGGATATACCTCATTTTTTGGCTCATTTCCTATAATGACATGAAAAAATTCATGAACAGTATGGATAAAATCCATACATCAATGCGGCCCTCAGAGCCCTAGACTGTCCCGAGCTCACGAAGAACGAGGTGGGGAAGTACCCAGTCCGCGCCCGGCTCTACGTAATAGATAGAACTGCGTAGTGTGGCGCACACGACAAAACCACGGTGGTGTGTTGACGTTGCAAAGTTATGTGAGCCCTACCATAATGTATGTTTTATATCCACACCGTCCAAACATTTTTTCTAATCATTTTAGGGTATGAGCCCAAAACTGAGGCAAATCCAAAGCCCAAATAGAACACGGAAAACAGTAGTAATAATCTCATCCACTGTTGCATCCTTCCTGGGACCCAACATGATGTCGAATTTCCATCCAACCCATTCATAAGGTCTCATAGACCTGGATGAATGGAAAACACACATGTCAGTTTAATCCAAATCTTATGTGGGGCCCAAAGTGTTTTCAATAATAAGCGTTCAATTCCCACTGCATTGTGTATTGTGGTCCACTCGGCCTCATTTTTGGACTGCACGGATTGGTCTGAACCTGGCCTTTCCCAACCTCAGAATAGGCAGGGCCTCCTAGGGGTCCATCGAGATGTTTAAGTTTTATCCACACCGTGTTTTTCCATATCATTTTACGGTATAATTCCAAATTTGAGATAGATCCAATGCTTAAGTGGACCATATCACAGGAAGCAGTGGTGATAATGACGCCCACTGTTGAAACTTTCGTAGGCCCACGGTGATGTGTATTTTCCATCCAATCTTTTCATAAGCTCGCATAGTAACAGAGAAAACACAAATATGAGCTTTCAATGGTAAGCATTAATTTCAAAACTTATGTATCCTCCAAAAAGCTTTCAATGGTAAGCATTAATTTCTTTTTCTTTTCTTTTTTCTTTTTTTCTTGTCCACTTGAACCTTGGATATATCTCATCTTTGTGCTTATACCCCAAAATGACATGGGAAAACAGACGGACGGTGTGGACAAAACGCATACATCATAGTGGCCCCTTAGAACCCCTGCCTATGCCGGGCTTGGGACTGATTGGGTTGTAATCCACGTCCTTTTTAGCTCATGCCTAAGAAAACAGGCAAAATGGATGGATGATGCGGATATAACACATACATCATGGTGGGGCTAAAGAAATTTGCCATGTGGTTGGAAGGTATGTATATCCGTACTATGCATTTATTTCGTCATCTTATTTCAGGGCATGAGCCTAAAAAATGAAGCAGATCCAAATATCAGGTGAATCACACCATAGGAAAGAGTGTTGATTGAATGTCTACCATTAAAAACTTCCTAGGGCCCACCATAATGTTTATTTTGCATCCAACTTTTTGATAAAGTCACACGGACTTGGATGAAGGGTAAAAACAAATATCAACTTGATCCAAAACTTTTGTGGCCGATAAAAAGCTTTTGATGATTAAGCATCATTGTTTCATATGTTGTGGTCCACCTAATATTTGGATCTGCTTTGTTTTTGGGCTCATTCCCTGAAATGAGTTAGCAAAATGAATAGACGGAGCGGATATACAATACACACATCAAAGTGGGCCTCACGGTCAGAGTCACACGACCATAAAACAGGTCCGACTTAATTTTCCTAACCCTCCGTTAGATAATATATTACGGAGGCATATTTGCTACTCCTGGAATTCGAACACTTGACCATCCATTCTTATACCATTTCAAATACTTTCTCTACAAGCTCGAGCTTTTAGAGAAAGTGGTTGGTTGACATGGTATGAGAGCGAAAGGTCTTGTATTCAAATCCCAAGAGAAGCAAATATGAATTTCTAATATATTCTCCCACGGAGGCCATTTATGGTGTGAGTTATGAGTGTCCACTCTACACATGTGGGAGAGTTTTAAAGTCAGTTTTCGAGCTCTCGTATTTTCGAGTTTTGTAAGATTTATAATGTAATAACACTAGAGAATAATAGGGGTATCATTTTTTTTCGTTCATCCATGTAAGTAGACATGCATCCGTATGAAATCTAACCATTATTCATGTAAGTAAACATGCATACATGTATCTACCCATTCAATTATCAATATATCTATCAATTCATTCACTTAGATATTGATTCATCCATTTATACACATATCTAACCATTTATTTAATAATCCATCCATTCATTCACTGTTTGTTTGATGATTAATCCATTCATTCGTCCATCCATCCATTCTTTTGTGTTTCCTATCATTAAATTAACTATCTCATTCATCCATCCAGTCATTCATACAATTAGGGTTCTGGTCCCTTAGGTTGTAAGTCCTTAGAGAAAATAGGTAGAGTGATCGAATCTCCTAGGTTGAAAGTTCCAAAAGCATAAATAGGTGGGGCGATTGAGACATTTGGTTTGCAAATCACTAAAGCCCAATTGGTACCATTTAAAACTTTCATTGATCGAGGTTGGATGGGTTAGCACAGTTGAGAGTGCATTATACTATTTATACAAGCCAGATGGAGTAGTAGTCTAACCAGCTACATATGAATTAGTCACCTCCTTTTATACCATTTTTTGACACACTTACATGGGCCAATGAGATGTTGTCACGTGTTACACTACGCATTAAATAATGGGTGAAATTCTACTCGCACCCTTCATCATTATTTATACCCAATTTGGCATGGCTAGATCAAACGATCTAGAAGACACCACGTGGCAATTAAGCCATGTGTGGTGTAGATAACTTTAAGAAGAGGAGTTAGAGATGTGCACATGTAAGAAAGAGCATTAAATGTTAAAGTTGTATAAAAAATACTCTCTGTAAAAGCAATGACTCTCATTAAAGCAAGTCTCTCTCTCAGCATTAAATGGCAGAATCTCATCAAATGAGATCTCTATTTAGTATTAAATATTATAGCCTTGACAAAAAAAAAAAAAAAAAAAAAAAAACTCTCTATGGACATCAAAGCCAAGTGCAATAAGGATCACAACAACTTTCTAAAGTGGGAGTTTAGAGACGTGAGTACTTCAGTCGACGTACGCAAGATATCTCTTATACGCGTGGCTGTACGCAATAAGCCACGTGAATGTGAAAGAATCAAATATATGTGTATGATTGATCGTCTAAATCCTACATGATGCTGAAAACTACGCAATACCACCACCTCCCAAAAGCCTATATAAACGGTAATCTACGAAGAGCTCCAGGCATCACCCAAATACAATTAAACAATTTTATTCTTTTTTCCACCATGTATATTTATCTTTTTACTTTATTTTAGTTTTTAGCCCAGCCCCCCACCTTTAATCCACGACATCTTGTTGGATCGCAAGAAAGATCACTCAGTTTCGAACGGAAGACTGTGGGGCTTTCCTACTACCTGTTAGGTAATTCCGCCGGCCACCTGGCTACAAAGTCTGGTCCACACAAGATGACGAACGGATAGTAGAATCATGACTGTCTCTCCATGTGCTTGCTTCCTACCAAGCAACGAATAGGCTATCACCTCACCATCTTACCACGAAGTCTAATTCCAACCAAGCAACGAACAGATTCTCATGAATGTCTCGCCATGTGCTTGCTTCCTACTAAGCAACGAATAGGCTATCACCTCACTGGCTATCTTACCATGAAGTCTAATGCCAACCGATCAACGAACAAATTGTCAAAGATCCACCCTCCATCAGTCGTCTCACCACGAGGCCCGGTTTCGATTGAGCAATGAATAGACAACCATCACGCTATGAAGCTCAGTCCCGATTGGGCAACGAATGGATCATTGTCCCTCAAACTGATCGTGAGTGCCATTATTATATAAAAAATTAATAGAAGAACACTTTTGAATGATATCTAAAAAGGAGAGCTTAAGAAGTCCTAGAGGGGGGGTGAATAAGACTACACCAAATAATCGAATAAAGTGCTAAATAATAAATAAATTAGATATCTCAATTGTCTAAGTATTGAAACGTTGATTTTAAATGATTCGTAGGACAACCTTCACCTAAAAGTTTAGGCAGGACAACATTATTTCACGAATACTTTTAAAATCAAAATTCCAAACTTTGCAAGAGTAACAAATAAATATTATAATCATTCACCAATTAAACTAAAATGTAAATATAACCATTCACCACGTGAAAGATAAAAAAATGCACCATATAACACAGAGAATTTAGTGGTTCGGTGTGTTAACAACTGTTCTAAAACAGCCACACCTACTCCACTCCCAAAATTACTCTCCAAGTAAACTTGACTTTTGCCATGAAAAAGGTTTTCTCAGGGTTACCTTAAAACTTGATACAGTTGTGATTTTAACAGGCTATCACAATCAAACCCCTCACTGAGATTTTCAGGCTATCTCAAACAAAATGTACACTGAGATTTTCTGGCTATCTCAGAAAAACCAAAATAAGAATTGAAGGTATACTTATCTTCACCGTAGAAGAAGTTGTAGTCGAAGAACCGCTTTTCTTAAATGTCGATTGTTCAATGTTCAGTCAGATGGAAAAGGTCTAGGGTTCTATTGATTTTAATTAAGTTCAAACCAATGGCTACTTGAGTTATTTCTCTTAAATCTCAAAAGAAGAGTAGTATTCACTCTCTTTAGAATCAAAATGACAGAATCTGAGATTAAGGGAATTAAAAAAAAAAAGTTATAAAAATAATTTATAGATACCGTTTAATAGCTTGCTAATAACTAGAGCTTCTCTCTCTCTCTCTCTCTCTCTCTCTCTCTCTCTCTCTCTCACAAAAGAATTTTAATAATAATAATTGATATTTCAGATTGAGAGAAAACCTCAATTTATAGGCAAAGAAGTTGAATCTTTGACTGACCCGAGGCAGTCTTCAACTATCCCAAGCAGCTGATTCTATTTCAACGGATTTCAGATTTAGGCGGGATAAGATTTATCCAATCTTCGACTAGTCCGAGGACCAGTTCGACTAATCAAATGTGGTCTTTGGCTGGTCGAAGATCCTAAAAATCTAAACCGATTTAGTTGCTGGACTTCGAGCCGAAATTCCTTGGGTTGGTCGAAGATCAACCTTCGACTAGTCGAACAGAAAATTCGACTAGTCAGATTTGCAACCATAAGTCAGTTTTGCTTCAACTTGAACTTAGACTGGCCAAGAAAACTCAAACTGGTTGAACCAAACCTTAGACTGGTCGAATTCTGAGCAAACACAAGTATAAAAACCCAATTTAAATAATTTTTTAAAGCACCTAAATCTAAGGTCTTTCTAGGGTTTTATACTACCTGAGATATGTGAAATATCTGAACTTCTTTGTCTTGAACTTGATCACTGACTTCATCTTAACTTTTGAGCTTGATCTTGTACTTGAATATCAGTTGATCTTTAACTTGATCTTCTCTTGAGAATGTACCAAACTTGAGCTTGATCTTCTTTTGAGAATGAGCTTAATCTTTTCTTGATAATGTACCGGAGCTTGATCTTCTCTTAATCTTGAGCTTGATCTTGGACCGGTCTAGAAGATTTCTTGACAAGTTGTTTTGATCATACAAAATTTGACAACTAAAGAGTGTTTTAATTATTTTAGCACTTACAATCTCCCCCTTTGTCAATTTCGTGAAAAAACACATATCATTATAAATAAGAGAATAATGAAGTCTAGTAATCATATTGTAGGAGCTTTTTTTAAGTTTTCAAATGTTACTACTCTCCCACAATTAGTACTTCCCCTGTAGCATTTCATGGCATAAAACATTTCATAGCATATAACATTCCATATCATAAGGCATTCCATAACATATAACAATCTTGAATCAAACATGACATGCATTCTACAATCAACTTCATGACATGCAAACTTACATGACATGCAGCAACAAATTTTCAAATTCATTCAAGCATACATGCACATGCAATCATGCGTTCTCCAAGCATCTCTCCCCCTTTTTATCACGAGTTGACAAAGGAAGAATGAACTAACTATCAAGTTAACTGGATAGACAATGAAAGAACTAGCAAGTAAATTTTATAGTTAATGAATATGAAAAAGTATATAGCTAGGAGATAATTGAAGTAGGAATTAAGCTTAAGAGGTAAGCATATAAAATTGCAAATATTAGGAAAAGTAAAGGACATTAAAGAGTTTCAGGGAGTCTAAAGAAATCATCCAAGCACCATCAAAAGTAAAGTTTAAAGATTACATCGCTATAAACATAAGTTCCATAAAAAGATAAATAATCTCAAGCCGATCCAGATGAGGAAGGAGTAGGCATTGACAGGTTAAGTTGATTCAAACTCCAGCTGATGCGATGGAAGTACTTCTTCATGTACTTCATTTTAGATTTTTGGGTTTAAACTAAATTTTCATGTGAGACATGCAGTGCTTCAACCTTCTCCTCCAGAGATTTGAGACGATCATCTACCTGAGAGGGCTGATAATTGGGATCTTCTAGATCATTGGATTCATCCAATTCAACAAAAATATCATTCATGGAAGTGTCTTCAGGTTGATGTTCTTCCTCCTCTTCTTCACTTTGGCCAAGAAGAGGTTTCAAATTCATCTTATTCAGGATAGCATTATTAAATGGAAGTTCTGATTCCGGTGCCTTAGACCATGGAATATTGACATTACAGTGCAAAGCAAGGCAAGTCATAAGATATGTAAACGGAATCGATCCATGCTTGGGATGCAATCGAAACTGAATAATGATTTAACAGATTAAAGAAGGAAGACAAACTTAAATGCCTGACACAACAGAATGAAAAACTTGAGTCATAAAGGGAGTAAGTTCAGACTTATTCCCTGATCTAAGATTAACATTGGAGGTAAAAATTCTATGTAAAACTCGATACTTAGAAAGCATTTGGTTAGCAGGGAGGGCATTACCTGACTTCCATTTGGCATTAAAGCAACACAATTTACATGTTATCGCTTGCCTTTCAATATTAGTCATTTTGTCAATTAAATTAGCAATAGGAATGTCGTCATCCACAACAGTAATTTCAATTAATGATGAAATAATGTAGCGAGTAACTGTGAATGTCCCTTCAACGAATTTAATCGTGAATGTGAGATCTTCAAGGGACATATGGCATATGGAAGCATAGATTCCTTGTGCAATGGAACGGTAAGCCGTTCCCCCCAACCAAAAATGCGTTCCCAACCAATTTTGATGAGAATAGGCACAAGACCAAAGGGATAAATCTAATCAAGATTGATCTCTCAATGATTATATCCCTTGTGCGAAAATTCCTAACGTGCTCCGAATCTCCTTCGGTGGCCTGTAAGGTTCTCACACCTAGTGGAGTCAATTTAGATGAAGAGCTACCACGGCTCTTGCGTGTTGCCGTTTTCTTTGATCGAGACTTCATTTTGGTTATCACAAGAAAGAAATCAAAGAGAGTGAAAGGAATGAACCTAGATCAGAATTTTAAGAAAACTCACCTCAAAGAGGGTTTCAATTCAAGAATACAACACCCAAATGAGATATACTATCAAAGATTTACCAAATACTGGATCAAAGATTTACCAAATACTGGAAGGAAATTGGAAAAAAACACTTATAACCAAGATTGGGTGATGGGTTAGTCGAGTGAGGCATCGGCTAGTCGAGTAAGATGAAGAAAAATGAAATATAAAAAGCAATTTTTCCCATTTTGAAGTGAAATCGCGTGTTCCTCGTCTGGTCGAAAAATCACAAAATCTGATTTTTTGACTTATTATTATTATTATTTTAAAAAAAATTTGTCATTATTATCATTTTATGCATTTAATAGAAAGAAACATAAATAAACAATGCATGAAAAGAAACAAGATAATTATTTAATAATACACAAACAATATCATGCTTTAAATTAGAAAATCGATTTATGTCAAGCGGTTTGGTCAGTATATTTGCAAGTTGCTTCTCATTTTGAATATATTCAAGCATGATAGACTTGTCTTCAACTAATTCTCGAAAATAATAGTATCGAATATCAATATATTTCGTACAAGAATGTTAGATTAGTTTTTTTGAAATATTAATTGCGCTTGAATTATCGCAGTACATCGTCATTGTATCTTGTGCAATTGCATAATTAGCTAGCATTCTTTTCATCCAAATTAGTTGAGTGCAAGCATTTCCTTTTGCAATATATTCAACTTCAGCTGTCGAGAGAGATACTGAATTTTGTTTCTTGCTGAGCCAGGATACTAAACAGTTTCCTATGTAGAAACATCTACCACTGGTAGATTTTCTATCATCAATATTTCCTACCCATTCTGCATCAGTATATCCAACAATTTGTACAGATGTATCCTGTGGATACCAAAGTCCAAAGTTAGCAGAACTTGTGACATATTTGATTATCCATTTAACACCAATTAAATGTGATTCCTTAGTATTAGATTGATATCTAACACATAATCCAACACTAAAAGCAATATCAGATCTACTAGCAGTTAAGTATAGAAGACTACCAATCATACTTCGATATAGATGGGAGTCTACACTTTTACCTGATTCATCCTTTGAGAGTTTAAGAGTTGTACTCATTGGAGTCTCAAAATTTTTTCTATTCTCAAATCCAAATCTTTTTACAAGATTCAAGGCATATTTGGTTTGTGAGATGAACATTCCATCTTCAAGTTGTTTAACTTGTAATTCAAGGAAATACTTTAGTTCGCTAACCATACTCATTTCAAACTTGGATTTCATTAGATATACAAACTCAATGATAAGTTAGTGCATGTAGATCCATAAATGATATCATAAACATAGATCTGAACTATCAGTATATGATCATTATATTTCTTGATGAATAAGGTTTTATCAATACTGCCCATAATAAAATTATGACTAAGTAAAAATTTAGTCAGTTTTTTGCACCATGCCCTGGGAGCTTGTTTCAAACCATAAAGTGTCTTTTTAAGACGGTACACATGATTTGGAAGTTTGAGATCTTTAAAACCCTTTGGTTGTTCAACATATACTTCCTCATGCAAATCACCATTTAGAAACGCACTTTTAACATTCATTTGATCAATTTAAATTTTTATGACATGCAATCGAAATAAATAATCTTATGGATTTAAGGCACAACTGGTGCAAAGGTTTCATCGTAATCAATATCTTCTATTTGAGTGTACCCTTGTACAACCAGTCAAGCCTTATTTCTTATAATATTACTCATTTCATCAGTTTTATTCTTAAAAATTCATTTAGTTCCAATTAAATGTTTATCAGTAGGTCTAGAAACCAAGTATCATACATTATTTCTAACAAATTGATTTAATTCTTCTTGCATGGCAATTATCCAACTTTGATCAGTGAGTGCTTCATTTACATTGGCCGGTTCAATTTGGAAAGTGAAGCAGACGTAATTACATATATTTTCTAGTTGTCTTCTTATTTAAACACCAGTACGAGGGTTACCAAGTATTTGATTAGTCGGATGGTCTTTGACCAATCTTATTTCAGTATTAACTGATTTACATGAAGAGTGAGGCATATCAATGATAATGACTTCATCATCACCTTGATTTGGAGTGGGTGTGATTTGTTGATCGTCTATCACAACATTTATAGATTCTTGAATCACCCTAGTTCTTTTGTTAAGAACTCGGTATGCCCGGCTATTTAGTGGATAGCCTAAAAATATTCCCTCATCTCTCTTAGCTTCGAATTTTCTCAAATTTTCTCAGTTGTGTAATATAAAACATTTGTTTCCAAAAGTTTAAAAATATTTAACTGAGGGCTTCTTATTAAACCTTAATTCATAAGTTGTTTTGTTTTTAGCTTTTCTAATATAAACACGATTTATAATATAGCATGCAGTACTAATAACTTCAGCCCATAAATTTTTTGGTAGATTCATATTATTTAGCATTACACTAGCCATTTCTTATAGACTTCTATTTTTTCTTTCAACAATACTATCTTGTTGAGGTGTTTTAGGAGCAAAGAATTCATGCAATTTACCATGATCATTGTGGTACTTCTCAAAATTACTATTCTCAAATTCAGTGCCATGATCACTTCTAATTTTGACCAAATTCAGTACCATAATCACTTCTAATTTTGACCAAAGTTATCTCTTTTTCAATTCAGATACATTTTAAAATTTTTCTGACTTCATCGAAAGTATCTGATTTTTCTCTTAAAAAAGCTGCCCATGTATATCTGGTGTTATCATCAACAATGACCAGAAAATACTTCTTTCAACCTCTATTCTCCATTTTAGTTGGTCCTACTAAATTCATGTGGATTAGTTCTAGAGGTTTGGCCGAGGCTAAGTTCACTTTCTTGTGACTACTCCTGATCTGTTTGTCAATTTGACATGCGCCACAGACTTTTTCTATCCTTTTCAGCTTAGGTAAGCCACGTAAGTGATCTCTTTTGCTCAATTTATATAAATCTCTATAGTTCACATGTCCAAGATGTTTATGCCATAGTTCAGTCTCGTCTGTTTGGACGATGTAACATGAATGGTTTGATGAACAAGAGTTATCAATTATATAGCAATTCTCAAATGTCCTGCGATCATTTAATATTACACTACCTTTCTAATTTATAATCTTACATCCGTGATCTAAAAATTTCACACTATACTGATTATCACATATCTGAGATATGCTCAAAAGATTATATTTTAATCCTTCAACATAAATAACATTTTCAAAGAGAGATAAGTTAGGAAGTTGTATATTACCTTGGCCAATTATTTCGCAGTTGCTTCCATGTCCGAAAGTGACTGAGACGCCATTTACTTCTTTGATATTCGTGAATATCGTCTTGTCACCTGTCATGTGTCTTAAACATCTACTATCCAGGTACCATCTTGAGTGGCTAATGGCTTTGAAAGTTGTGTGGGCAACAAGACACTTAAACTTTGGAACCCATTTCATTACGGTTCTAGGTTTAGGAGTATCTCTTGATTTTCGTTGTATTTGGGAGGTAGAATTTCTTCTTTTTCTATTAACTCCAATATCTTCTGAGTTGGATTTTAGAAGCTCTTTAAGCAAGTCCACAATTTTTTCAGCTAAGGGTGATTTATTACTCCTTTGATGTTTATAGCAGATGACATTATTATTTATTTTAGGGACTTGAAAGGGTTTCGAGTTTTTGAAATCATTACGATTGAAATCTCTTAAAGTCTTACCTTTAGAGATCGAGGATTCTCCTCTTACAAAGATAGGAGCAGAATCCTTGGTTTTTAAAGAATTATTTTTAATATAACTCAAACAAGACTTGTCACCACATAGCCTTGATGAGGTTAACAATTTTTCAAACTTTTGGTCACTAAGGGCATATTTCCAAGTATCCTTTGAACTCTAAAGGGAAAAAACTTCAAGTTTTAGTTTCTCATTTTCTGTTTTGAGTTTTTGTAATTCAGAAGATTTAAAATTTAAATCTAATTTTGTTTTTTCAAAACAATCGGAAAAATGAGATTTTTCTAAAACTGCTTTTTCAAGTTCTTCTTTTAGTTTAGCATATATTTCTTTTTGAATTTTCAACTTAACAACAATTTTACAACTCTCTTTGTATAGGGCATTATAGGCATCTAGAAAATCGTCTTCATTTTCATTTTCAGGATCACTTCTGAGATTTCAAAGTCAGATATATTACAATTATCTGAAGAAGTGATTCTGGCTATTGTCATAAAGGCTTTTAGCTTATTTGCATTTTCTTGGTTTGATTCATCAGACTCAAAAGTACTTTCAAAATCAGATGATTCATCCCAAGTAGCTATCATGCCCTTGCTTTTAGACTTATACTTTTTAGGACATTTATTAGCCAAGTGCCTATATTCATGACAGTTGAAACATTAACTGTCATTTCTTTTAGATTTTCAAGAATTAGATTTTCTTTTTCTTTTATCATATGGTTTTTGAAAATTTGTTCTTTTCTTGTTTTCAAAAATTCTATAAAATTTCTAAGCTAACATTGCCATATCATCTTCATTTTCTTCAAAATCAGAATTAGTATTATTTTCTTTTGAAACAGATTTAGAAGATTTAAGAGCAATGGGCTTAGCTTTAGGAGCCTTAAAATTCAACTCATAAGTTTGAAGAGAACCAACTAACTCCTCAACCTTCATAATATCAGTATCCCTTAATTCCTATATAGCAGTAACCTTAGAATTGAACCTATTAGGAAGGGATCGCAATATTTTTACGCAAACCTTGCTTTAAGGATTCCATCTCCTAGACCCCATATGGAATTTACTATGTCATTCATTTTCGTATAGAAGTCCATGAAAGTCTCATTTTCTTCTATATGAATTTCCTCAAATCTAGTTGTGAGGATTTGAACTTTTGATTTCATGATAATAGTAATTCCTTCATGTGTCATTTCGAGAATGTCCCATGCCTGCTTAGCTATATAGCATGAAATAATACTTTTGAATTTATCAGGAGATAAAGCGCAAGTTATGGCATTTAAAGCTTTAGCATTAGCACTACTTTCACTTTTCTGACCAGCAGTCCATAAATAGAATGTAAGACCCGTATCCTAGTTCGTACTATTCTGTTGACTTCCGCGATCCTTCCCGTCAAAGTCCGGCAATCTGCGACTGATAACCGACTTTTGCGATCGACCCTAAGTCGTATCCTATAGAATTAAGTCAGCTTAATCCGAGACTTGTACCATTGCGACCACACCGTCGCCATGGTTCCAACGCCGCGACTCGCGCACCGATCCGATACCCAAGCCAGAAGATGTGGGCCGGTGTTTATTTCAGAGAAACGTCGCGAGTTTGCAATCCCAAGAGAATCTCTACAACATGTCCCATCAATCCATCAATCAATTACATCATGTCAAGTACAAAAGCAACCCATGCTTTCTTTCTCCACAAGTTAAGCAAACACTAAAATCAACCCATCTCTCACCTCACCCATCACTCACCTCACCCATCACTCACTTTCCCTTACAACCCTCTCTTTCTCTCTCTTTCTCAGCACATTTTCCAAGCACCCAAATGAGCTCACGTCCAAGCCTTTCTCAAGAGAGAAAAGTGAGTGTGTGGCCCACCTTCCTCTCCAAAAAATCCTCAATCCTAGCCATTTAACTCTCATCCTCTCCATTAAAGTGAAGCACAAGGAGACCGGCGTTCCAACGGACCGAGAAGATCGAGTGGTGGGTGCTCCTATAGGCTAGTTTTCATATTTTATGATGGGCCAAGTGAGGCCTACCGATCAATGGTGTGGATCTCACTTTGGACCCTAGGTGTGGTTGATGGCCCACCTTGATTCTCATGATCATTCCATGATGGGGCGAATCTCCATGGACCCCATCATGATGTTTACTTTCTTAGTTGAATGAGGTCATCTAGACCTTTCATTTCCGGTGGAGAAGGGATCTCCACCGTTGATTCTTGATTTGGTGGGCCCACATGCAATGTGACCCACTCGATGTATGATTGCTTGTAAGGGAGGGCTCATAGTGGCGGAGCCCTCCATCATGCGTGTCCCGTCTCTCTATCTCTCTCTCTCCCTCTCTTTTTATTTATTTATTTATTTATTTATCTTTGTGTGTGATGAGGTGGCCATGTGGCCCACTTGGATGGACCCCACCTTAATGTATGTTTTATACATGCCATTTATCCATTTGGTGGCCCACCTGAGCAGGGCCCACCTCAACGCATGTGTTATGACCAGACGTCTAGGGACGTCCCTGGACGTGGACTTGGGAAAACAAAATATTAGCTTGGTTCTTAAGCCTTGGAGAGGGTGGTCCATGTAGACCCTACCTTGATGAATGGATTCAATCCACGCTGTCCATCCTTTTCCCCATATCATTTTAGGCGTTGAGCCGAAAAATGAAGTCCATCCGAGGCTCTGGCGGGCCGTAGCATAGGAAGCAGTTCCTGTACCGTTGAAAACCACCCTGTTGTTTTGGTACCCCGAAATATGTTCAATATTGGGCTCGTTCGGCTTGTCTTAAGCTATGGGGACCAATGGTGGAGTTGGATTTCCCTGATGCGGGCCCCATCTATGAAAGACCACAACAAAATAAAAAAAAAAAAAAAAAAAAACAACAACAACAACATTGTTGCTGCTGGTGTCAGAGAGAGAGGACGTCAGACATCCTGCGCTATGGGCGGACGAGCAGGTGTGTATGTCATCCAACTCGTTCATTATGTGGGCCCCTCCCTGAAGTGGGCCCCCTCCGAAAATTAGACCGATCCAACGCTCAAATGGCCCACATCACAGGAAACAGTGGGGCTGACCCTCTGCCATTAAAACCCTTTTTGGGTCCACAGAAGTTTTGGATCAAGATGAAATTTGTTTTTACCCTTCATCTAGGTCTGCGTGACCCTATGAACGGGTTGGATTGCATATAAACATAATGGTGGGCCCCACATGGGACCCACAGTGATGTATGTGTTTGTCTCCCACCGTCCAGGCGAACAGTGGAGCCAACAGTGATGTTTGTGTTATATTTCCACCGTCCAGGTGGACGGTGAAACCCACCCACGTGTGCGTGTGTGTGTGCGTGTGTGTGCACCTGTGTGTGCGTGCGTGTATATATGTGTGTGTGTGTGTGTGTGTGTGTGTGATGGTGGGCCTTCATGGAACCCACCATGATGCTTGTGTTGCATCCAAACTGTTCAACCATTTGACAAGCCTGCCTTACAAGCTTGAGACTAAAAATAAGTCAGATCTAAAGTTCAAGTGGACCCCACCATCTACAGTAGTGGATAATGACGTCCACCGTTCAAAATTTCTAAGGAGACAGTAGTTTCCTATTAAGCGGATATTTGTTCCACTTCATCTATCCCTATGTTAACTTAGGAACAGGTTGGATGGGAAATATACGTTATGGTGGGCCTTAGGAATTTTAATGGTGGAAATCATTATCACCACTTGTATTTGGGTGTGGCCCATTTGACAAACATAAGGCCCATGTAATGTGGGCCCATCTTAATGTCTTTGTGGCCCATTGTTGAGGCCCACCTTGATGTACATAAGGCCCATGTGATTAGGCCCATTCGATGTATTTGTGGCCTGTTATAGATTCCCACTTTGATATATATGAGACCCATGTGATTAGGCCCATTCGATGTATTTGTGGCCTGTTATAGATTCCCACTTTGATATATATGAGACCCATGTTACGAGGCCCATTGTGATGTTTTCAAAGGCCCATGGGATATGGCCCATTGCAATGTACATAAGGCCCATTGATACGGCCCACTTGATTTATATAAGGCCCAGATGATGCGGCCCATTTGATATATTCAAGGTATGGGTCGAGGCCCAACGGGATGTCCTTAGGGTCCATTGCAATGGGTGATTTCTCCATGGTTTGTGTGATGATATTTATGGCAGGCCATGCTTTGGGAGCAATGTTGGTTTGACGTCCACATTGTAAGAATAATGTTGGTTTAATGTCCGCATTATAAATCTCCCTAGGGCCCATTGATAGGCCCATACTGGTTATGGGTAGGCCGTCTAGGCCCATCTTCGGTGTAAGGATAGTTCATTACTTTATAACATGCTTAGTACACTTCCATGATTCATGCGCATACGCATCATATGTATGCTTGATATGAGAAATGTTTGATCTTAGCATAAGCCGTTGGGCTGAGACATTTACGGGATTCCTTATGAGACGGAGTGCCCCACATGAGCACGTGGTACGCGCGAGATTGCTACATGACTGACGGTGTGACTCATGCATTTCGCATTGTGTGTTGTGATTCGCTGCCATGCCCTAGCGACATCAAGGCCGTGGCCTCCATAGACACATCGTGGATAGTCGTATCGGATACCAAAAATATTGGCTCTAGCATTGTGGGCACTTAGGATGTCCTTGAGTGAAAATTCCAGAACCTTTTTGGTACCAGGGGATGCTTCAACGTCTAGACCGAGTGGATACACGAGCGCCCGAGTGCCGAATACCAGTAGGTCACGTCTCCCACTGTGTCGTGGTCGGTTGGAAGGGGTTGTGGCCTTATCCACCCGAGTGAGGGGGCTATAAGCTAGGCTGAGTTTAACCAGCTCGCAAATGAGTCCGCTATCGACGAGCCGGGTATGTATTGGCAGACTACCGGTCAGGCGGATAGTGTGGTCTCTTCCACTTACTTGACTGTGCAGCTAGGGAGGAGGCAGTCAGTGTGAGGTGTATTAGACCCCGGTGATATCCAGAGAGGAACTGTACTGATATGTGTACTTAATGAGTATTGGCACGCTTGCTTTGCATCTCACATATGACATTTGGCTACATAGGCCTCGCATCGCATGGCCTTGGTATGACCAATAGCATTCAAGCCTTGCATCACATAGCTTTGGTATAGCTGATAGCATTCATGGACTTACCACAATTTTCGCATTACTCTGATATTGTACACTTGGCACTCGCCTTACACACACTTTCACCACCCTCTAAGCTTTGTATAAGCTTATACACGATAATGCGTGTAGGTGGCGTTAGTTGCAGCAACGTTGAGCTTGGAGCGTGCAGCCGAACTTCTGGAGTTTCTGTTACTTTCATTATATTGTATTTCCCTTTCCGCATTGTACTTAAAGTTTTTGATATAGTAGATATGTGGTGATGTTGTTTTGTGACTTGGTTATACTTGTGGTTATGCTCCATTAAAAAAAAAGTCATACTGAAAATCCTCCTTGTAGGATCCTAGGATCGGAATCTGGCGTATGGGCGCTGGAGCCGAGAATGGGGTACTACAGAGGCTATCGGCGTCGGATTCGGCGATCGAGAATTTTGTGAGCCCGGTTTCCGAGTTTAGGGCGTGACATAGAATGCAGTCTCTCATAAATTTGGTTCCATCTTCGGTTACTACTTCAATCATAGGAGGTTTCCATTTAGTCATAGTGCCTTGCCACACACTTTCATCTAAGGATTTTAGAAAAATCATCATTCTGGCATTCCAGTATAAATAATTAGAGCCATCAAAAGGAGGTGGCCTGGTAATAGATAAACTGTAAAAATTTACCACACACTTTCATCTAAGGATTTTAGAAAAATCATCATTCTAGCTTTCTAGTATGAATAATTAGAGCCATCAAAAGGAGGTGGCCTAGTAATAGATAAACTGTCAAAATTTGACATAATAAAGTTCTGGATCTTAACTCAAGAGGTTAATCTAAAAAACAAATAGAGCAACCTACTCTGATACCACTTGAAAATGAGAGCTTAAGAAGTCCTAGAGAGGAGGGAGGTCAATAGGACTATGCTAGATGATCGAATAAAGTGCTGAATAATAAGTAAATTAGAGATCTCAATTGCCTAAGTATTTAAACGTTGATTTCAAATGATTCGTATGACAACCTTCACCTAAAAGTTTAGGCAGGACAACCTTATTTCATGAATACTTTTAAAATCAAAATCTCAAACTTTGCAAGAATAACAAATAAATATTACAATCATTTACCACTTAAACTGAAATGTAAATACAACCATTCACCACATGAAAGAAAAAAAAAAAACATTCACTATATAACACAGTGAATTATAGTGTTTCGATGTGTCGACAACTGTTCTAAAATAGTCACACCTACTCCACTCCCAAAATTACTCTCCACGTAATCTTGACTTTCACTATGAAAAAGGTTTTCTTAGGGTCACCTTAAAACCTGATACAGTTATGATTTTAACGAGCTATCATAATCAAACCCCTCACTGAGATTTTTAGGTTATCTCAGACAAAACGTACACTGAGATTTTCTGGCTATCTCAGAAAAACCAAAATAAGAATTGAAGGTATACTTATCTTCACCGTAGAAAAAGTTGTAGCTGAAGAACCACTTTTTTTAAATGTCAATTGTTCAATGTTCAGTCAGATAGAAAAAGTCTAGGGTTCTATTGATTTTAATTAAGTTTAAACCAATGGCTACTTGAGTTAATTCTCTTAAATTTCAAAAGAAGAGTAGTATTTACTCTCTTTAGAATCAGAATGACAGAATCCGAGATTAAATGAATTAAACAAAAGATATAAAAATAATTTATAAATATTGTTCAATAGCTTGCTAATAACTATAACTTATCTCCCTTGCAGAAGAATTTTGTTAATAATAATTGATATTTCGGATTGAGAGATAACCTTAATTTATATGCAAAGAAGTTGAATCTTCGACTGGCCCAAGGCAGTCTTTGACTAGCCCGAGCAGTAGATTTTGTTTCAACGAATTTCAGATTTGGGCGGGATAAGATTTATCCAATCTTCGACTAGTCCGAGGACCAGTTCGACTAATCGAAGAGCTCTATTCAACTAGTCGAATGTGGTCTTCGACTGGTCGAAGATTCCAAAAAACTAAACCGATTTAGTTGCTAGACTTCGAGCCGAAATTCCTTGGGCTGGTCGAAGATCAGCCTTCGACTAGTTGAATAAAAAATTCGACTGGTCGAATTTGCAACCATAAGCCAGTTTTGCTTTGACTTAAACTTAAACTGGCCAAGAAAACTGATACTAGTCGAACCAAACCTTAGGCTGGTCGAATTCCAAGCAAACACAAGTGTAAAAATCCAATTTAAATAATTTTTAAAGCACCTAAACCTAAGGTTTTCCTAGGGTTTTATATTACATGAGATATGTGAAATATCTGAATTTCTTTGTCTTGAACTTGATCACTGACTTCATCTTAACTTTTGAGCTTGATCTTGTACTTGAATATCAGTTGATCTTTAGCTTGATCTTCTCTTGAGAATGTACTAGACTTGAGCTTGATCTTCCCTTGAGAATGAGCTTAATCTTTTCTTGATAATGTTCCAGACGCTTGAGCTTGATCTTCTCTTGATCTTGGACCGGTATAGAAGATTTCTTAACAAGTTATTTTGATCATACGAAATTTGACAACTAAATAGTGCTTTAATCATTTTAGCACTTAAAATATCTTCTTTCTCTATTTTTACTGTTGAACTATGGTAGTGAATCACATTGAAAGAAGAAGTCCTTAAATCCGTAGACGCAAGTTTATAGACACAAGGAAAAAATAATCCATTCAAAGGGTTAACCCCTACCTTTTACAAATCATGTGAAGAATTACAACCAGTGGTTAAGCGGATAATTTGATCTTGTATCTAGTCTCCAAGCTGTCTATCTTGATGTGGGAAAACACCAACGATTCAATCAAATCTTGAGTTGAGCAGACTCTGGCACACTGCGCATTATATCCACATACGATAACTGAATATAGGCTCCCATTCACTCATGTGGCCTTATTTGATTGAATTGACAACAACAACCTCATTGATCGAGGTCGGGTGAATGAGCATGTCAGGATTGCAACTAGCCACCTACGCAGGTTATGATGCCTCTTAATCCAATTTTGATTATCGAGGTTTTTTACTATTGGAGAATCGATTTCATAGGACCATTCCTTTCTTCTTTTAAATATCTTTATATCTTATTGGTTGTTGACTATATTTCCAAATGGGTTGAGGCAATTCCTTATAAAACCAGTAATCATAAAACGATTTTATAATTTTTAAAAGAAAATATCTTGTCAAGATTTGTAACGTCTCGGATTTTTGCAAACTTCAAGTTAAACGTCCTTGGGCAATGGGTCGATCATAACCTCTTATTGACTTCTCAGAACTCAATCCTAAAGCCTCAAATCCCCTTTCAACTCATTTCCTTCAAAAATATCACATTTCATCACCTTATTCTTCAAATTTTTCTAAGTAATTTTATATTAAACATAAATCTTAAAGTTTAAATGATGAAGGACAATACTTGAACTAAAATTTACTACAAATAGTAAATATATAAATAAAATGGGTTTTTGACCATCAACCTTTTGAAATCTAATGAAATAAATAGGTTATTTGGATAGAGCATTCTCCTACCCCTAAATCATATATTGCACATCAAATAACTTATTTTGGTTTGTAAAATACACCCGTTTCAAATATCGGGTGGCAGAATCACCACCAGGCATCACAGCAGAACTCCAATTTAGGTGATTCAAAAGCCATATCGAAGCTTGATAAGTCTAGTTTTATATAAAAAGAAGTGAAAAAATATAATAAAAATTTTAATATAGTTGAATCTAGGTTAATATGACAACTATGCAAAAATTATTAGTTCGGACAGCTGCTACTTCTAGAATTTTTAGAATTTTTCTATAACACGAAATCTAGTGAAATTTTGTAAAGATAAAGTAGACTTGATGATGAACTACTAGAAAAAATAATTAAAATAATATACTAAGTAAAAGTGCCAAAACGGGGCATAGAACTATCCTAGGACCTTATTATGTCGTAATTAAGGCGGAATTTAGTTAAGTACTAAACTAAATAATCGATGGATTTGGCTTGAACCACTATCTATACAAATGGCAAGATCCAAAATCATTAATACGTGATTTATGTATAAAATGCATATGTATAATAACATGTTCTATGTGTTTGATAAAATGTCTGAATGAGATATTGTTTGATGAATTGTATTCAATAAGGGTGTTGAGATAGAATTCTGAATTACCTTATCTATATGTATAATTTTCTTCATGTAATCTTAATTTCAACTATGCAATTTATGGATGAATTGAAATGTTCGGTAGCATGTTTAATATATGTTGATAAAATATTCAAATGAGTGTTGTACTTGGATTGTCTGTTAAATGCCTATATGATTATCACATGTCTCCACATACTGCATTTGAGTATGATTGGGACTACTACGTAGTCCAGGCAATCGGTAACAATTCTTGTTTGAGTGGCCGAATTAGTCTCGCCACATTTAATGTGTTCGGTGAATCCGAGTCGTAAGATGATTATCGACAGTGGTTAGACCACGTGGAGTACTTATGCGCTCCATGTCGATTAATTCAGCGTACGATCATATCAGTCGAACTTGTTTAATAAACCGATTGACCTATTGTGTGTTTATCATATATGGACACTACTGCTTGAATCTAAGGTACCACTTACCAATGTAAAAGCCCGTTTCAACCATGGTACCACGATCCGCTAAAAATCATGAGCTGGGCATGGTGGTGTATGGGACACCGTGGCGAGCTGTCGGCCTACACTAGGGTGACGAGCCTCCCTGTACTGACCAGTGAGCAACTTAAACTCGTGAGTCGAATATGGTGGTGTATGGGACACTGTATTCGAGTTGTTGGCCTACACCGGCGCCGCCTGGTTGCAGTCCCAACATGGGTTGGGGTGAGCCATCTGATACGGACCCCCTTCGAAAATAGTGCTCCAGTTGGTAGGGCGTTGTTAGAGTGACCTCGAGTATAAACTCTTGAACTTACCTATCCACAGTTCTCATTAGGAGTGATGCCCTACAACTTTCCTATCGTATGTGACTAACTAGGATTGACGACCCTAGATGGATCCTTTGTTTGGGTTATTGATATAAAGGGAGGTACCTTAGCTTCCCAAATCTCCTGTATGAATAAGCCTAATCAATTACTTGGCTAAGACGACCATGCACCGCATTGCATGTGCTTTGGCGAAGAAGCGCATGTTTAGGAAGTTTGTCATGCGCGATCGTAAGATGAAGTTGCTGAGGGATTACAGGCGAGGGCATGCATCATTACTGCATATCATTCCTGCATTAACAAGATTAGTTAGGAAATGTTTGTTGTATTGCTTTATCATTACTGCTTGATTGAATTGATAACATGTTAACCTTTGCCTTATAGTACCACTGAGTTGGCCACTCATTCCCACCCTGGGATGGTGTTTTAAAACACCACCCAAACTTTGGTTTAAATGCAGGTGATGACGAAGTCTATACAACGGAGTTGAACTTCGTAGGCGAGGAGGAAGGATTCTCATACGTTCAGCTCTCAGACGGGTCTATATAGACCACGTGCTGATTCGAAGGGATTACAGGGACTTATAGATTAGTTGGACATTTACACTTTGATATTTTATAAATTTTGGAACCATACATATATATATATTCAGCCTGGTAACTTACTCATACTCTGGAGATTGTGAAACACTTATATACTTTATATATCTATCTCAATCTTCCGCTTGCCTAATTACATTAACTCTGGAGTATGATATGCTGATTTAATATAATCCCGCTAATTTTGAATGCACTAATATGGACAACATTTAATCATCATTATCTATATTACATAAGTGATGCGTTGGATCTCGGGAGTTGAGCTTTGCTCGACCCCCGAAATTCAGGGCGTTACAAGATTTGTAACACCTCGAGCCATTATCAGTGGTGGGGGCACACACTTTTGTAATAGACCTTTCAAAGCTCTAATTAAGAAATATGGTATTACACACAAAGTGGGTACTGATCGACAATTCCAATTGCGGGACTGTGATGACTAACTTGGTGAGACTGAGGTTGTTCCATAGGGATTTGTGGTTAAGAAAACAATTAGAACTAAACGAATTGTTTGGTTTTTAATCCAACGGAAGAAAATTAAGGTTTAAACAATAATTAAGAACAATTAAGGATCCAAGAATCCCCACTTAACAAATTCTAAAACTAATTCGTCTTCTTCAAGTAGATAACTCAACTGAAAATAACTTTATAAATCCAATCACAACCATCCAAGTAGATATATGAATCGAGATAGATCTATCTCTCAAGAAGATCTAGGCAATTGATAGCAGGGAATCAAAAACATCTATTGTACCCGAAGTTCAAAATAGATAAATCGATTTTACAGACAGACTCATTCTCCAATCTAAAATTTTAATCAAAACAATCACAACTCAACATTCAAAACCAATAATACTTGAATTAAAAAATGAATTAAACAATAAAATTCATCAAGAGGTTCATCCCTTAGCCTTAGCTAAGAGATTAGCCTAGCATGACTAACATCTCAAACAAAAACAGGAAAAAAAACGAACTAGGAATGTAGGATTGAAGAAGAAGGACAGCATCGGAAGAGCTTCACCTTCACTTGAACTCTCCCCCACAACCTAATTTGTCATTAAAAATCCTAAAAACACCTCCTTACATAGGAAAATTCCGAATCGACTTGAAATTTATGTAGTGGCACAAACTGTCTATCAATCGATAATTCTCAAAAACGTCTAGCAATCAAATTAAAAAATTCGTTACACGATCGATCAATCAACCCCTGGACTTCAATCAATCAAACATTGCAAAAAGTATCTAGCGAGTTTAAGTCATCATTCAATTAATTTCGACCTCTTTCACTCAATCGATCGAGACGTATCGAGGATTCCTCGATCAATCGAGCCTCTGCTTCGATCGCTCGAACTTTGTTGTTTCTTTGGGCCTTAATTCATCACTTTAAACTTAGTTTCAATTTAGATTTCCAAATTGGCTTGCATGTAGAAACTGCATATAATAAAGTCCATTTATCATTTGAATGCAAAGGAAAATAATGCTTAAACAGGGTTGAATATGCAATATTTAAGTGTGATAAGGTATGCCCTATCATCCACAAATAAGTGGTTTAGCTGAAGTTTCCAATAGGGAAATAAAATATATTTTAGAAAAAACTATGCATCGATACCATAAGGATTGGTCTCTTAGAATAATCGATATGTTGTGGGCTTATCGTACAGCTTACAAAACTCTAATTGGAATATCTCCTTATAAACTTGTCTATGGGAAAGCTTACCATTTTACTATGGAGTTAGAGCATAAATCCTATTGGAATATAAAGAAGTTCAACTTTAATATTCACAAGGCTAGCCCGCTTCGTAAGCTCCAGCTCAATGAGTTGGAGGAAATCCGGAATGAAGCTTACGATAATGCCAAAAATTACAAGGAATGTATGAAGGTATTCCATGAAAAAATTATCATTTGGAAGTCTTTTGAACTATTTCAAAAAGTTCTCTTGTATGATTCAAGGCTACATCTACTTTCGGGAAAATTAAAATCTCGATGGATCGGCCCATTCATAGTTATAACTATTTATCCTCATAGGGTTGTTGAGATTAAGAATCCCTCAAATGGCAATGTGTTTAAAGTGAATGGACAACGTTTGAAGCCATTTTTTTAAAGAATTTTACCTCTGAGGAGAAGTCCCTTCATCTGGAAGATCCTGTTTATCAGGATTGATCTCTTAGTCTAATGGAGATCCCCTTTTGTTTATATGAGTAGATTAGTCTATCTCGTTATTTTGTTTTTGTTTTTGGTGTCTTGGCAACTTGAAGAATTTAGGCGCTCATGATCACTCATCTTTTCAGGTAAATTCTTCCATTTTTTTCTTTAGTCTTTAGATGTCTCTCATGTAGAATTCATTTTATATATGCATTAATCTTCTTTTAACATTGAAGACAATGTCTTATTTAAGTTAGGGGGTGGGATTCCTATTGAAAGTTCTTCCAATTTTCTGTCTTTTTGTTATTTTGGGATTTTAAAAAAAATGAAAGTTTAATTTCTGTATACTTGTGAAACCTGAAGGTAGTATGAATATTAGAATGATAAGGCACTTGGTGACAAAAAAATTTAAACCTAGAACCTAGTTAAATTGTAAAATTCAAAATGAGTTCTTTTCATCATTTTTCTGTTGGGAATTCGCAAACACACTACGTGAAAAATGGAAAAAAAAATGACGGATTTAGAGACGGTTCTGGACCGTCTCTAAAATTGCTTGGTTTAAAGACGCTTTAGAGATGGCCATAAACCGTCTCTAAACTTTTAGATGACTCTTGACCGTCCTTAATATTGTCTTAAAAATTTGAACGTCCACAAATCATTTAAGACGGTCAAAAACCGTCGTTAATTGCAGAAAAAAAACGGTCATCGACTGTCTGGAAAAGAGACGGTATCTGACCGTCTTATATGCGACCATTTGAGACAGTTAAAGACCGTCCGTATTAGAGACGGTCATTGGCCGTCTCTTATTGGTAATCTGACTGTCAAAGACCGTCTCAATTAGAGACGGTCATTGACCGTCTTTTACTGGTAATCTGACTGTCAAAGATCGTCTCTATTAGAGACGGTCCTTAGCCGTCTTATAGCCCTGTCAAAGACCGTCTCTATTAGAGACGGTCCTAATGCTCGGGTCAAAAGTTTAAACCAAAAAAACTGTTGATAATTTTGAAAAAAAAAAGTAATTTCAATAAAAAAAAATGATATTTTGAAAAAGAAAATTTTAAAAATTAAACAAAATTGTGAAAAAAATTGACAAATTGTAAAAAAATATATATATATTTTTTTAAAAAAAAAAAAAAAAGAAAACTAGATTTTGTATTTTGACAAGAAAAATTGAAAAGTTACATAACAAAAGTGAGATTAAAAAAATAATATTTTGAAAAAGAAAATTTTAAAAATTAAACAAAATTGTGAAAAAATTGACAATTTTAAAAAATATATATTTTTAAAAAGAAAACTAGATTTTGTATTTTGACAAGAAAAATTGAAAAGTTAGATAACAAAAGTGAGATTTCGATAAAAAAAATGATATTTTGAAAAAGAAAATTTTAAAAATTAAACAAATTTGTGAAAAAAAATTGACAAATTGTAAAAAAATATTTTTTTTTTAAAAAAAAAACTAGATTTTGTATTTTGACAAGAAAAATTGAAAAGTTAGATAACAAAAGTGAGATTTTGATGATGTGTTGTATATCCTTGCCGCCCATACGTTTCTCCAACCCATTTTTGGGCCGGGTATAAAAAATTGTGTAGATTTAAATCTTAAGTGGACCACACCACTGGAAAGAATGATAATATAGTACCTCGCCATTAAAAATTATAAAGAGCCCATCGTATTATTTTAGTAATGTTTATTTGCAATCCAACTTGTTGATAATGTAAAGAAGATCTAGATGAAGGTAAACTACAAAGATCAAATTAATCTAAAACTTTTGTGGCCTTCAGAAGGTTTTTAATAGTTATTCATCATTGTTTTGATTGGTATGGCCCACCTAAGAATATTGAGTTCTTATGATTTGAAATCACATCCTAAAATATGATGGAAAAATATATGGATGGTGTCGATATACATAAAATATATCAAGGTGGGCCCTACACAATTAGAGTAACACCCATGAAAGAGTTACCTAAGTACTGAAATGGTACTATAAGGTCACCTCATGTAACATCCCGGATTTTCCCCAACTTGGAATTAGACGTTCTTAGGCAATGGGTTGCTCCTAACACCTTATTAACTTGTTAAAACTGAATCCCACAGTCTAAAATCGCTCCTCAACCCATTTCCTTCACAAATCCCACCCTTCACCACCATGCTCCTTAAATTTTACTAAGTGCGCAAGGCTTTCACCCAAAAATAGTAAGTGTCCTATTTGGCTTCACCAAATCGTTCTCCTAATTATTCCAAGCCCTTTTCACAATGGACGTAACTCCTAAAGCTCGACCGATGAAGAGTAATTAAACTGAAACTACCATTTTTAGCAAAACGAAATTGAAACGGGAAAATGGCCGTCAATCGGAGAGTTTTCTCGCAATTCCGGGCTGTGTAACCCTGCATAGCAGGGTTGGTTGGCTTCAGTAGCTCGTTCTACCCCAAATTCATATATTTTACGTCAGATAACTCATTCCGGATTGCAAGTTACGTCCGTTTATCCCGAAACTACCCGAAATGGAGCGAATCGAAGTCGGGGGCCTCCCCACTTAAATCCAATGGGACCCAGGGTCGAACCAGGGTGCTTTTGGCACCTTGGGAACATGGCAAACAGGGCCCCACCGCGGCGGCGCGGTTCCGGCCAAGGCGGACCGCGGCGGAGCCGTGGTTCCGGCGGTCGACCGCGGTCCGGTGGCCCATCTGAGGTGGATCCGGGGCTGGGGTTGGTCGGTCCGACCTCCCCTACACCCTGGCACGTGCGGTTTTGGCTGGGGTTTGGGATTTAAGGGGTTGGAGCACCCCACTCTCTCATTTCACCCTTCCAAGCCCTCCAACTTGTTGTTTCTCTCTCCAATCTCCCTCTCAATCCTACATTCCACCTTTTTCGACCACCATCCATCCTTCCACAATGTTTACAACATAACCACCCCCCCTACCCTCTCCATTCTCTCTCATTTGAGCACTTACATGCCTCATTTGGAGCTCAAATTCGGGTAAGCTCTCAACCCATCCCATCTACTCATTTTCCTCCTTTAATCCCTGTCTGTTGGGGCCTTTACAATCTTTGTTGAGGCTCAAACTCATATAGGAACAAACCTCCAGCCCTTACTTTCTCTCCCCTTCACTTTTCATTCACTTTCTATGGCCCTATTCGAATTGGTTACGGCCATTTTCTCGATTTCATGGGGTTTGGGTGCACCCCATGTTTTCCAATACCATATTTGGAGTGTAGGCAGTTAAACGTAAATCCCGAAATTTTCTTTTAAATTACACTTAGAAATTCCTCATCGTGGGATATGGAAATCCCATCTCACACTTTCCAACACATGGCTCATTTTCCAAAGCCTATAAAATTAATTTTTATCCCACCCACCCACCCTCCTACCAACCATGTCACTCCTAATCCCGAGGTAGGATTAGTAATGTGGTCCCATTCAATACAACTTAAGACCACTTGCCAAATAGTGTTGAAGTGATAAAGTCCCTTGATACACATTAACCCACCACACTTTGATAGCTTAAGCTTTTGGAGTAAATGGTTGTTTGACAAAATAGACCCTTGGAGTTTTGGACCTAGAGCAGTGCTCCTAGATTTCGACAGACCTGACCGTAGAGGAAATCCAACAAATTAATAATGTAAATCCCAGGATCTTCTTAGCTAGTATGAACATGTGTGAAATGCTCGTGCGTAGTTAAATTTGAGTTCCGGCAACCCAATTCCAACTAGACAACTTTGACCCTAGGCGATAAAACAATTTCTTTATTTAGAAAGGGTATAAAATCATCTGATGTATAAGTATAGACTTTAGATTACAACTAGTGGATTACCACTGCTCATAAGTTGAGCCTAGGCTGTTGATTAGACTAAGAAATGTAAATGACTAAAAATGCTAAGATAATTGAGTGATAGACTTAGTTAGTTGACTTGAATAGGTTGAAGCGAGACCCCGTTCCGTTGTTAAATCCCCTTAATACTTTAGGCTTCCTTAGTAACTGTTAGGGAGCTTGTTTGACGTAGAAACTATTCACGATTAGAGAAAACCTATATATCCCTTGGATTCAATGTTAGGTCCAATCAATACATCCTTTAGAATCGCCTTCTCAAGGACTTAGTACAATCGGGAACACGGAGTAGAGAAACTACATATAAGCGAGGTACTCGCGGTCTGAGTAGAATTCTCAATCCTGGTAGTGACCAATGAACCCTATGCTCTGATCAAGCAGAAGGTCGGGATCGACTAGGATTAAGAAATGATATGGCAACTTTCTGTTCTAGCTAGGCAGGAGGTCCATGTATCCGACTCAGGCCCACTACACAACATTCCTTCCGTATTGGCCAGACCACTTACAACTAAAAGTTTATAACTTCGTCTTCGAGAAGTGTTAAGAACATATAGCCAATAGAGATTTTCTTTTAGGCCCTAAGGAATTACCCAAATGGGCAACAATTAGTTAGGAATTAGGTCTCAAATCGCATGTCATGTCAGCATACATATTGTGCTTATGAACGTAGAAAGATAGCCTGCCTGTTAAGCCAGACATCATTAAATAGAATAAGTCTGGACCGCGACAAAACCCCTTGGTAGAATTAGGCATCTTGCCTCAAACTCACACCTACCCCTGACATCAACCACATTACCCATCATTTTTAGCTCCTCTCGATACCCATAGGTATCAATGCCATAGTACACATCGTCGATGAAAGGCAAACCAATGTATTTCCCATTTCATGTCAAGGATAGGTTATAAATTACACCTTGTTCCGACATACGGATCAGGACATAGCTCTTGAGCCTTGAGGGTGAAAATAAATTTTAAGGGGGGTAGAACATTATGAGCCCAATCTAGTTAGGTCTGCTAATACACCACTTTGATCTGGGTGGCGCAGCGAAAGCATGGTAGACCCTTACCCCACTGGCCCAGGATCGAATGGAATGGATCCAGATTGTGCGTAAAGATAGATCACTAACTAAGATTTGAATCTTTCTTAGAAATCCATTGTAGCAAACCATCAGGATATAAGCAAAGGGATAAAGAAGTAAGTTTTAAGGGGGGTAGACTAAAATGAACCAGACTAGTATATGCCCTACCATGCGTAGAAACTTGAAATCAATAAAACTTAGGCAAAAGAAATAATTAAATCTTTCCTTATTACCCTTAGCCAATTTCAGGGATGAAATTTTCTTTTAAGGGGGGTAGATTGTAACATCCCGGATTTTTCCCAACCTGGAATTAGATGTTCTTAGGCAATGGGTTGCTCCTAACACCTTATTAACTTGTTAGAACTGAATCCCACAGTCTAAAATCGCTCCTTAACCCATTTCCTTCACAAATCCCACCCTTCACCACCTTGCTCCTTGAATTTTCTAAGTACTTTTACCATAGACACTATCTTAAACTAGCTAAGTAGTATAACTTGGATCACTTTATATACAAACTACAAAGGCCCAGGTACTACCTCAGACAGAAATCATACAGGACTAAATCCTTTAGAAATTAGGCGAGAATTAGCTAGTGTTAAACTAGAGTACCTGTGAAATTAGCACCAATCGCTTTAAATACGATCTGCAAGACCCAAAACTTGCAGAATTATTGACGCTAGGTTACCCTAAAATCTAGGATCAATCTCATTACCCGATTGCTCTCGGAGCATCTCGAAACTCCGTATCGGATCTGGACCGCACGTCGGAAGTCCGATTAACACGAAGTTAAGGAACTAGGACCGCCTCGCTGGGCTTGACAACCATCTCGGAAATCAAATCCAGATAGTGTCCCAGCGCTATTCGCTTGAGCTCGGAGTGAAGAGTGTGAGAAATGTGAAATTAATTCAAAATAAAATATCTTGAATAGTAATCTGGCACCACTCTCGCTTGCGGATCAGTATTAAGCAACCAGACCGTCAGAATCAGACCAAATTACACCCTCGGATCAGGAGAAATTTCATACACATTTACATGTACTCGGAATCTCCGATCGAGATCCGCTGACCGTTGAACTGAAACTGGTCCGCCACGCGTGATCTAGAATCCCGACCGAAACGAAAACTTAATAGAACGTAGATCTAGCGTTAGTGAACTTAAGTCCGACCTTTGGCTTAAGGAGGGCCGCCAGAAACCCTCTTTTGAGCTGAAACAATGCCGATTTGATTATAATGTAAGTATACCTTGAACATAAGTCTATTTCGTTAGTTTTTAGGCTATATAAGGACCTTAACCCCTCTCTCATGGCAGCCATACGAATTTGAAGTTGAGAGAGAGAAAAGAGAGAGAAAGTGTGGGAGATGTGGGAGAATCTCCCTGCCACTCTTCCTTGCCGCTGTATGAGCTCCACCGTCTGATTCTCATCGCTTTCCCGGCGTTTTCGGCGTCATTTGTAGGTATGAAACCCTAACCCTAATTTGTTTTGGGGTTTAGACAGTTGTAGGTTATGAAATAGTTAACCTATTTCATTCTATAGGTTACCAAACTGCCGAATATGGAAGCTTAGCAAACCTATCGACTCCGTTACGATTCTACGACAAAAGGTGCGGACTTTAGGTGTATAGGTTATGGTTTTCAACACTTTCAATGTCAGATAATGATAGATTCATGATCTGCATGCAATTGCACATGTACAAAGTGCTGTCTATTTTCCGTTTCGATTAAAGATGAAAAATATGGAATTCTACATACTCTAGGTATTTGTAGAAAGTACGGTATACGTATATTTTTTGGAAATGTGTTCAACATGTTTATTTGTTGTATGGATATACGATATATGGATAAAATACTTATTTGGCGAAAGGATTCGTCTAAATACATGTTTTACTTATATACACTATGTATGTTGGAATTGCGTATTCTAGAAAATACTGTATACGTATAAATTTTGGAGATGTATTTATCATGATTATTTGCTGTAGTAATATTATTATACATGGATAAAATACTCGCTTGGCTAAGGATAGCCCTAATACATGTTTTGCTAACATGCACCATGTATGTTGTAATAGTGTATTCTAAGTGTTTGTGAAAATGACTGGATGAGTATAGAATTCTCATTCGTGCCTGCCATGACTGATTGTCATGGATTCATGATTGTTGTATTGGCGATACCCCCTTTGACAAAAGGATTTGCCCTAAATCACGCCACGGCCAATATACACTATATATGTTAAAATGTGTGGCCCAAGTGTTTGTGGAAATGACTGAATGAATGTGAAACTTGGATTCCTGCTTGCCATGACTATCCGTCGTGGGTGTACGCGTGTTATGATTGGGGCAACTCCCTAGTGAAAGGATTTGGCCTAATGCCTATGTGATCGACATATGTCATGTATGTTTGTATGTTTGTTTAAGTGTTTCTTGAAATGTCTGAATGAGTAGTAGTTAGCAAATTGTAATGTATAAGGGTGTTGAGATACGATTCTCAACCTCTTTTAACTATGTGTATGATTTCCTTGAATAGCTGTGTGATTAGGATTGATTATGTACAAACTCATGCTTGTGTTATGCTTCATGACATGCTCAACTGCCTTTATGATTTTATCTATGTAATGCATATGTTTAAATTCATATTTACATTGTATGATCCGTCATGGGTGATGGGGGAGTGGAGCAACGAGTGTGCGTGCAACAGCCCTGGTAGCCCTAAACGGATAATACCAGACCTTGATCGTATGAGTTAAATCTTGATCCATTACTGCTTTATCTATCTGCAATTGATTGTGTTTGGAGCTATGACTATAGTCCAAACAATCGGTACCAGAATTGAATTCGTGGCTGTGATTCATTTGCCACGTGAGATGTGTTCGACGAACCCGAGTCGTACTTCAGTTGACGATAGTGGTTGGCCACGCGAAGTGCTTATGCACTTCATGTCGTTCAACTTGTTGTGCGCTCGAGCTAGCCGAGCTCGTCAAGTAACCCGATCTGTCTAATGTATGTTCACCATGTTTGGACGCTACTGCTTGAACCTAGGATACCAAACTTACCACTGGAAATCCCATTAACCATGGTACCTCGATCCGCTAAAGACTCATGAGCCGGACATGGTGGTATGGGACACCGTGGCCGAGCTGTCAGCCTACGCTGGGGCCACGTGCCTCCCCGTAGTGACCATTGAGCATCCAAACTCCTGAGCCGAATAAGGTGGTATGGGACACTGTATTCGAGCTGTCGATACTTACGGCGAGAGCCGAGTACGGTGAGACCTGTACTCGTGCTAACGGGCGACGAGTCCTCTGTAGTATCTTCGAGTATACTCCAAGGGTCTGTGATTGGCGACGAGCCCTTTACAGCAACTAGAGTACGAGTAGAGCCGAGTACGGTGAGACCTGTATTCGAGCTGACGGCCAGCGATTGAGCCGAGTACGGTGAGACCTGTACCCGAGCTGACGGTCAGCAATTGAGCCGCATACGGTGAGATCTGTATCCGTGCTGATGGGTGACGAGTCATTTGCGATGCCTTCGCGATGCCTCTCGAACCATAATACCGTATGAGATTAACTAGGATTGACGACCCTATAATGGATCATGTTTGGGAATGATACAAGAGAGGTACCTTAGTTTCTCAATACTGCTGTTTGAAATGGACTAATAATAACTCGGTAATCATGCTCATCATCGCACCGCATGTGCCTTGTAGATGTAGAGCACTGAGGGAGGTATGCATTCGCGAACGTAAGATGATGTCGCATGAGGGTGGTTTGGCAAGGGCATACATCATCATGTCATTTCATACTTGCATTAAATAAGAGTAGTTAAAAATTGTTTGGCTGTACTGCTTTATCATTACTGCTTGACTGAGTTGATAACATGTTAACCTATGCTTTACTGTTCCACTGAGCTGATCACTCACTCCCACGTTACGGGACGGTGTTGTACACACCAACCAGATTTGTTGAGTTTCAGGTGATGGCGATGCTTGTGAAGCAGAGCCGGACTACTTCTATGATGATAGGAGGAGTTCTCCTATCTATATCTCTCTAGCAGGTCAATGAAGACCTGATATTGTATTGACGGGGCTATGGTACTTGGGACAGGAGACATTACACTTCCTCACATTTAGTATATTTTAGAACTGTACTTGTAATTATTTAACCTGGTAATGTTATCACACTCTGGAGACTCATCATAGTTTATATATTTTATCTATCTATCACAGTCTTCCGCTTGCAAATTTAACTGTCTCTGGAGTATGATATGTTGTTTTGGCTTAATCTCACTCATGTTCAATGCACGAATACAGTCAACATTCAATCATCATTCATTTTGTTGCATATGTGATGTTCTGGAACTCAGGAGTTGAGTTTATGCTCGACCCCCGATTTTCAGGGCGTTACACCTCATGGGAACTAATTCCTATGAGGTTAATCTGTGTGGGCCCCACCATGATGTGTGTAGAACATCAACACCATGCATTTGATGTGTCCCCTTTAAGTCCAAAAAATCAGTCATATACGAAACTCACGTGGGCCATAGCATCTAAAACTATGTGAAGACATCCCTAAAACATATAAAAGCATTTGGTAGGGCCCACATGAGTTTTGGATGTGTATGAAACTTGGTTTGACTCCTCATCCAAGTGGGACACACGTAATGAATGGGCTGGATCTAGGAACCACATCTAAGTGGGCCCAATAAATGATTATGAATGTTTTAATTGGGGGGGGGGGGGGGGGGGGGGGGGGGGTAAACCTCTCAACTATAGTATGTGTGTGGCCCACCCAAGTCATGGATTGACTTTATTTTTAAGGTCGTGGTCCACCATGGAATGGTGCATCTAACTGACGGGGCAGATCCAAAGTTCAAGTGGACCCACCATGGAAAAGATCTACAACTTGGATTGCCGCACGAGACGAGGCGTTGGAACTGCGGCGACGATGCGGTCGCTAAGGCACTAGTTTCGGGTCGATCCGAGTCAGATTTATATTATGGAACTTAAGGGTCATCGCAAACGCAATCCGTCGGTCACGGGTCGCGGAAAATTCGACCAGTAGGACCGCGGGACCCGACGGAGCGAAATGGATACTAAGGTTAAGGGTTTTACACTAGCCACATTTCGTTATGTCATTTTATTAAACAGTTGGTGACAACATCAATGACAAAGTAACCAAGTCACCGAACTGGTTCGATTCGAGTTAGATTCGAGCTGGATTCGAGTTATATTTGATTTGAGTCGAGTCGAGCTGGGGCCTGCTCGAACTCAGCTCAAACTCATTTTCGAGCTCGAAAAATCAGCTCGACTCAGCTCGACTTAGCTCGAACTCAGCTTCGAACCGAGTCGAATCGAGCTTTTTCGAGTCGAGTCGAGCGAGCTAACCGAGCTAGTCGGTTCGTGTACACCCCTAATCGTGGCCACTACCCTAGATGATTTAGGATTTTGAGTCTTGATTATTATCGTTATTAGAAACATCATGAACGGTTTTAATTGTGTTGATTAGTTGTTATTTTTGTTACTTCGTCTTTAAGCCTTAGTGTGCGTATATGGCGTGACTTTTGGGGTTTAGGATTTTGTTATAAACAGGCAACCCCATGTGGGTTTTTTTTCATTGAAGTTTATGAATAAAATTCTGCGTTTTTTCTTCTATATCCCTCTGAGTTGAAGAAGCTAATTGGGTGCGAAACCCTCCATTCCTTAAAGGGCTAACTACTATGGTGCGAAGTCACAACTATCCCAAATTGTCCCCACCTCCTCCACCCCACATCCACCATCTTCCATAGCCCTCCTATTTTCAGAATTATCCTTTTTTTTTTTTTACCCAAGTTCTCCACTATAACAGATTTTCAGATTCTAGGCCACTAGAGGGGCTGAAAATTCAGTGGAGCACCACGCACACACCGAAAGGCGGATCGTTGCGAAACTTGGTGTGAGAGTGGGCCTCTCCTAGCCGACCAAGCCCTAGGTGGCCTTTTTTCAGTTTCGTGGGCCCCACACACGTGCTCCCAGGTGGGCCTGTTGTCCACACGCAGAATCCTTCTCAGGTTCTTCTCTCTCCTCTATTTCTCTCTTCTCTCGCCTTAAATCTCAAACCCTAACCCTAGAAAATCTCAGATTCTAAGTATTTTCAACTTTTACAAACCCTAGGTTTTTCCCTATTTGAAACGTGGTGAATCTCTTGAATTGGGAAACAGTCCTTTGCAGGATTAGATGAATCTTACACTCCTTTGGTATTGTTTGATTTATAATTTTATTTGATCCAGCCCTAACGTGTGTAGGCTTGGACCCCCATAAATTCTCCTTGTTGAATGTTTGATCGTATGTGGGACGTGAATTTTTTTGTGATTGTTTAGAAATTAGTATGATCTAACGCTTAAAATCTTGCATATCATATTTAATTTCATGTCCTACATCACACTTGGACATGATCTTGTGCTTGTGGTCCATTCGGGACTTGGAATTTCATTGTTTTCGGGCAAAACATATATTTCAGCGGGCTTATTACAACCATTGTGTCAAACATTACATACATCGCTAATTAGAAATATTAAAGTTGATTTAGCAATTAAATTCAAACCCTCGAAAATATACCATGCATAGTTACTTTTGGATGAAAGTTGATTCCCAATTCAGGGTGCCAAACACAAGAGGATTTCAAATCCAAGGGTTCCAAATCCACGCTCTTGAATCAAGATGGAAGCGGATTGCGTAGTAACTTAGTACCCTTAAGTGTACTGAGTATCCTCTGTTATTTATTATTTTATCCACTCCGTTCATCCATTTTAACAAATAATTCTAGGGCTTGATCCCAAAAGAGAAGCATACCCAAAGCTCAAGTAAACTACACCACAGGAAACAATGTAATTGAACCTCTACCATTGAAAATTTCTTGGAGGCCACAGGAGTTTTGGATTGAGCTATGTTTGTGTTTTCTCTTCATTGGTATCTTTGTGATCTTATGAATAGGTTGGATGACAAATAAACATTACTGGGACCCTAGGAAGGTTTCAACGGTGGATATCATTGTTCCGCACTGTTTCCTGTGGTATGGTCCACTTCATCCAGGGTTTTGGTAACCGCATCAATAGGTTGGATGGAAAATAAACATGAGTGGGTCGGGTAGCTTGTCAGTAGGCTCAGGCTGGGCTCTAATAGGGAGAAATTGACATTTTAAATCTAGTAAGTTCAAAATCCGGGCCAAAGCCAACCCCAAGCTCGCCGGTTGACACCTGGTTGAGGGTTCGATTACCCATAGGTGGTGAAATTCCACTGCAGCATGAGTGTGTGGTGGTGTGCGTGCGTGTGTAAAAAGAAAAAAAACGAAAGCACGGCCTGTTGACAGAGCTCAAAGGTGGGGAAATGGATTGGCTACTCCTCCTGCCACCGGCCAATGGCTGATGGTCGGTGCTCTATGGGCCCCACCATGATGTATATGCTTCATCCATGCCGTCTATCTATTTTTTACATAATTTTTGTTAGTGAGACCAAAAATGAGTTATATCCCAATCTCAAGTGGACCACATTACAGGAAACCGTGTTGAATGAACAGTCAACCATTAAAAACTTTTTGGGGCCCATAAAAGTTTTGGATCAAGCTGATCTTTGTTTTTCCCCTTCATCTAGGTCTGTATGACTTAATCAATAGATTGGATGTCAAATAAACTGTACAGTGGGTCTTAGGAGAATTTTAATGGTGGATATCCAGTAACTATTGTTATCCTGTGGTGTGGTCCACATGAAATTTATATCCCTCTCATTTTTGGGATCAAGCCCTAAAATGATCCGTAAAAATATACGGAACAAATACATCATGGTGGGCCCAAAAAGAACCGACCATCAGCCACTGGGCTAGTGGCATAGGGAGTAGCCAATCCGTTGGATTAGGTACAACTCCCACTGGGACCTCTCCAGAGACGGACGGTCCTGTCAGGCGATTTGGGGGGCTACTTTAATATAGGTGTCTTATCCAATCTGTCCATTCATTTTGAAAGATTATTTTAGCGAGTGCTATGGAAAAAGATGTATACCAAAGCTTCAAGTGGACCACACCATAGGAAGCAGTTGTGATAATGACCCCACCCTTGAAACCTTGCTGCATCACAACGTGATGTTTATTTTCCATCCAACCTGTTCATAACGTCACCTAGAACCGGTTGAAGGGAAACTATAAATATAAGTTGGATCCAAAACTTCTGCGCCCCTAGAGGTTTCAGTGGTAGGCATTTGCTTTAGGGAGTTTTTAATGGTGTCATTTATTCACCATTGTTTTTGATGATGTGGTCCACGTTAGATTTGGATATGCTTTTTAAAAAAAAAAATTAATTAATTAATTGGTTTTTGCATGAGACAAAAATTGAGCTTTAAAAACACATGGACAGTTTACAAGACATAAATCAAAGTGGGGCCCCATGGTCAAGGATGCAACGTATTGCGTGTGGCCAGGGCCGCACTTAATCCTCTTCACCACGGACATTCTCGGATGCGGATTGCGTCCTACCCACGCCTGTCTCTAGCCTCGAACGAGTAGTTCTGTGGACTGGCCCACCCTAATGTATCTTTTTATCTAAGTCATCCATCCCTTTTCTTAGATCATTTTAAGGCATGAGCACTAGGGGTGTACATCAAGTCGGCTAGCCTCGTTCAACTCGGCTCGAACACTAGCTGACTTCACAGCTTGAACTCGCTGGGCTCAGTCCTCGAGCCTGATTGGCTAGCTTGGCGGGTTCGGTCAGCAGCTTAGGTCAGCTCGAGCCAAGTTCGAGCCGAGTTCACCATTGAGGCATTTCTACAAACACCTGAACTGCAATTTCAGAAACCTACTATTTGTAAAACAGAGGCAATGGTTTTACAGATGTTTTATCAAACATCTTCTAAATAACATAAAAACCAAAAAAAGAAAAAGAAAAAAAGACATTTGTTTAATGTACATACCTTACTTACCACCGGTCAAACCTTCCTTGCTACAACGTCAATGGCAAGGTAATCGAGTCACCAAACTAGTTTGACCTGAGCTGGATTCGAGCTAGATTCGATCTAAGCCGAGTCGAACTGGGGCCCAATCGAATGCAGTTCGAGCTCAATTTCGAGTTAAAAATCAGCCCGACTCACCTTGAACTCAGCTTCGACCGAGGTGAATAAAGCTTTTTCGAACGGAGTGGATCGAGTTAACCCACCATTAGTTTGAGCACGAAAATGAGTCAGATCCAACGCTCAAATGGACTATTGCATTTAATGCAAATAAGCTTATTATTTGGTGTGGTCCACTTGAACGTTGGATCTGACTCATTTTTGTGTTGTTGGCTTAAAAGGATCCGAGAAAAGGGATGGACGGCTTGGATAAACAAATACAACACGGTTGGCCTGCCCACAGAACTGCACGTTCGGGGTTAGAGACGGGCGGGCGTAGGACGCGATCCGCGTCGGACACCTCATCCACGTGGATGGGACCCATTTGTTGGAGGGTTCCTATCGGTAATAGGAATGTTGTTCAAAGGTCAGTGTATAACCCTCTCCACAGCAAGAGAGAGAAGACAAACAGAAGAGAGAGAGAGAGAGAGGATGGGAACCCGTTCCTCCGACGATTTCTCAGTTCTTGTATTGGCTTCTGACCTCAACGTCGATGCCCGCTCTCTCCTATCAGCACCAGATGGAAGAGAAGCATCTCCTCAACAACAGCAAGAAGAGGTCTGGCACGACTGCCCTCCTGCTCTCTTCGGCGGTGATGCCGACGATTTCTCCGACCTCGATTCCTTGCAGGCTTTCCGCATCGAGGGCTCTGATAAATCCGGCAACCGCATCTTCCGCATCGTTGGCAAGTTCTTCCCAGGTCTCGCTCCCACTAGCTCTTTCTCACCTTTTTCCTTTACGAATTCTGCATCTTTCTGCATTCAAAGAACTTAATTTTGAGATATTTTAATTGGTTTTTTTTTTTCTTTTCTCCTTTTCTTTTGGGGTAATTTTTTGGTGGAATTCAACTTGGAACATGTAAAAAGATTGGATTTTTTCAATCCTAATCTTGTGTTTTTTTAGCACTATTGTTGTAATTGCTGCTGCTCAACTTGGAATATGGAAGTTTTCCCCAGGTTGCAGCCTCTATGCTTCTTCCACCATCGCTTTCCCTTCTTTTCCTTTTTTTTTTTCCTAACTTCCGCATCTTTCAGTGTGTGCATATCTTGATTTTGAGATATTTAATTGGTTTTTTTTTTTCTGTTCTTTTGGGGGTAATTTTTCAATGGAATTCAACTCGGAACATGTACAAAAATGGATCGGCACTTTCTCATCTTTTCCTTTCCTGCTTTTTGGATATTTAATTGCCCCCCCCCCCCCCCCCCCCCCCCCCCCCCCCCCCCCCCTTTTGTGTAAGAAAGATCAGAACTTTTTCAATTCTGATCCTGAGAATTTCAGTCCTCTAGCTGTAATCACTGCCACTCGACTTGTAATGTAAAAGAAAAGCAATTTGATTTTGTGTCAATTTTCCTACTTTTCTACTGCTGAAGTCCAAATTTTGGGAAGTCTAATCATATTATTTTGCGATTAACTGTAGAATATCTTGATGAAATTCAAGCCTGGCATGGAAATAGTTTGCACACTCATACTCCACCCAAAATTCAGTTTATGATGATACTCCTGTCTTCCTACATTACATTAATCTATAGTTCAAATTTATCTTTCTCCAAGACATGCTCTGTGGAAAGACTTGTAGAGTTTTCATGGTATTTGATATGTATGTTGGTGGGTGAAATGACACGAGGAGAAGGGTAGAGTTCTGCGAAGAATTAAATGGGGAAATGAGAAAGTGGAACCTGTCTTGGTTCACGAAGGGGATTTCAATGGATCTGTTTTTCCAATGAGAAGTTGGGGGATGCATAATTAACTTTGGGATAAGTGGATTTGTGGATTTTGTGGAGGCTAATGATCTTATGGATTTTCCTTTAAGAGGGATTTTTAATATTTGATCTGGTAATTGGACTAATCTGATCATGGGTGAGGTAGCTTGCTTCTCATTTCTGGGGTTGTGGGAGAGGCACTATCAAGATGTTGTTCAATCAATTCCCCCAAGACCAGTTTTGCATCACATTCAATTGTTCTTGAGGTGGCAGCATCATTCTGAGGCCCAATTACATTCCAATTCAAGAGTTGGTGGCTAGATTTTCCTCAATTTAATCGATTGGTTGCATGGTATTCAAAAAATGATTATGCACCAGTTGTATCGGCCAATACGTAGAGGAAACAGTCACACTTGATATCGTTCGTTGCTTTCACCAAAAAAAAAAAAAAAAAAAAAGAGCAAAAAAGTCACTGTTGATGCTGGAGTGAATTGGTCCATCAGAAATACAGGAAGAAGGCTAGTCCATCACCTCTAACTCCTTCTTCTTCGATTTTTGTTTCATTTGGGCCTATTTGCTTGACTTCCCAACAAACAATGTTCGTACTTCATAAATAAATAAAATAGGAAAAAAGAATGCATATTTGGGAACTAACTTTATATATATATATATATATATAAAGAATTTTACCAATAATTTTGAGATTTTTTCCACAAATAAAGTTTTGGCCATTATAGGAGACAAGGGCCATATTGGCTGATACAACCCATATCGTATTGGCTAGCAAGCTGGCCGATTCTGTTACATGAGACATTGGTTGGTTGCTAAATGGCGAGTTCTTTTATAGTGGAGGGATGGGCTGGTTTCCATTCGGGGTCCTCATAGGATGAAACAGGAAGAAAGAAATTTTGCAAATGAGGCTCTTAAAGAAGGAAGGGATTGTGCCCAAGATCACCAACATTGACAGGGAAGAGGATATTGGAGCTATTTCTGATGGCCTTAGATTGGAAATGGAGGCTCTTAACCGGAAGGTCCGTAACATTTGGAGATTTTTAGAAGGGATGAGTTTGCTTGGAAGCAAAAGCCTAGAACTACATGGTTAAAGTGTGGGGACAAGAACATTGTGTTTGTAAGAAGATGGAAAATGGGAAGCAAAGAAGTATTTGACTCTTATGGATCAAAATGTGATGGCCGAGAATGTAACCCAAGTTAGAAGTAATCATTGAGTTCTACAATGGTTTTATGCTAAGGAGGAAATCATTAGACCTTTTTCTTTTTGAAAGGTATGTTAGACCCTTGTTTGATGATGTCGAGTCATCTCGCATGAGTCTTCTATATGGCTTGAGAGGACGTAAGGAGAAGTGAGGAATGCAATTCAAAAGGTATACAACATTGGGACCTAATGATTTTTCCTTGCTGATTCTCAATGCTTTTGGAACATCATTAAGGATGGCCTAATAGAGTTCATGAAAGAATTCTACCAAAGGGCAAGACTAAATATGAACTTAAATCCTCCTATATTATGCTTATTCAGAAGTGAAATGGGCAGTGGAAATCAAGGAGTGCAAGCTAGTCCATTTGGCTGGGAGTTCGTACAAACTTCTTGTAGAGATCCCTCCTTTTGATGTTAAGAGAATTTTCAAGTCTTATCATATCTTAGTTTCAATGGGCATTTATTAAGGATTGTTAGGAGATGGGCCCTCATGGTGTGCAAATGTACCAACAGTTGAAGGGTTGGGACTATGGGGATTTTGTATAAAATAACATGATGGAAGTGTACAACCACGTTCACTGAGAAATTATCTTATACTCTATAGGAAGATGGGTAAGAAAAGACTTGGCGACCTTTTTGTCTAAATGAAGTTATGGCCCTAATAGAGTGGAATGGTATAAAAGGATTCATGTAGCCGACCCCAATTAGTTTGGATAAAGCTTAGATGATAACGATGATGATGGATTACTTGGGTAGAGGAATGCGTCTCCATGCATCTCTCTATTCCGGTTATCCTCTGTTGCTGGTGCTTTTTCGTCTTTCTTTTTCTTTTTGAGTTTTTTTTCCAACCGTAAATTTCACGTTTTACCCTCTTTTTTGTGCAACCTAAACTTCACTTTCCCAAACTAATACACTGTTTTTTTCTTGGACGAGAAAGCCCCTGCATTACAAACCCATTTTCTAAAATCTTATATCTCCTTCATACGACAATACCCTAGCACCAAAAACTCATTTTCTGATTTCTTCTCTCCTCTTCATGAGAGAACACCCTAACACCAATTTCCTGAATTCTTCTCTCCTCTTGGTACGAGAATACCCTACCACGAAAAACCTATTTCTTGAAATTTTCTCATTTCTTTTTATTTCTTCTTTTGGACGAGATTATGCTTGCTACTACATATTTCATTTTCTTTATTTTCCCTTAGACAAGAATACACTTGCTACCACAAACTGTTACTTCATTTTCTTCAATTTTCCAACTCAAGAAAGGATGAAAATGGTGCCTCCATCGAAGAAGCAAGAATTATAGGCATAAGAGGAATCGAGAAATTTTGTGAAATGTTGTATTTTGTTTTGAATGATATTTTGTATAAAATTCATGGTGAACGAAGACTTGTTTATGAATTTAATTTAATTGTGAATAGTGATTTCATTGTGAATGATGATTTGTTTATGAATTGGTATGATTTATCCGAGTTCCTCTGTCAATTTCACTATGTTCTCGTTCACTTTCACGCTGTTCTCGGTCAATTTCATGAGTTCTCGGTCAATTTCACGATTTCCTTAATCAATATCATGCGGTTCTCAATCAATTTCATGATGTTCTCATTCAATTTCCTCAATTCTCGGTCATTTTCACTTAATTTTCGGTCAATTTCACTCAATTCTCGATCAATTTCACTCAATTCTCAGTTAATTTCACTCAACTCTCGGTCAATTTCACTCATTTCTTGGTCAATTTCACTCAGTTCTCTGTCAATTTCCCGATGTCCTTATTCAATATCACGCAGTTATCGGTCAATTTCATGATGTTCTCGGTCAATTTCACTCAAGTCTCGGCCATTTTCACTCATTCCTCGGTCAATTTCACTCATTTCTCGATCAATTTCACTCAATTCTCGATCAACTTCACTCAACTCTCGGCCATTTTCACTCATTTCTCGGTCAATTTGGTGAAGTTCTCGGTCAATTTCACAATGTCCCAGTCAATATTAGGCAGTTTTCGATCAATTTCACTCAAATCTCGGCCATTTTCACTCATTTCTTGGTCAATTTCCGCAAGTTTGCGGTCAATTTCATGGAGTTCTCAGTTAATTTCACGAAGTTCTCAGTCAATTTCATGCTTTTTTCGGTCAATTTCATGCAGTTCTCGTTCAATTTCATGCAGTCCTCGGTCAATTTGACTCAATTCTCGGTCAATTTCACTCAGTTCTCTCCTCTTGGTACGAGAATACCTTACCACCAAAAACTTATTTCATGAAATCTTCTCGTTTCTTTCTATTTCTTCTTTTGGACGAGACTACACTTGCTACCACATACTTCATTTTCCCTCAGACGAGAATACACTTGCTACCACAAACTATTACTTCATTTTCTTCATTTCCCCAACTCAAGAAATGATGAAAACGGTGCCTCCATCGAAGAAGCAAAGAATTACAGGTATATTTAAAAGTGTTAACTTTGTGGACCGCACCGTATTATATATGATATATCCGCACCGTTCATCTATTTTATTTAAACATTTTAGGGCATTAGCTGAAATGAGGCAAATTCAATGCTCAAATGGCCAACATAAAAGGAAACAGTGTCTTTAATTCCTCAATCGTTGAAAGTTTCCTTCACTAAGCCCACATTGAGGTTTATATATATATATATATATATATATATATATGTGTGTGTGTATATATATATATATATATATCTATATATATATATATTATATATATATATATATATATTATATATATATCATATAATCCATTCATAGGATCACACAGACATGGATAAGGGGAAAACATAAATATCGACTTGATTGAAAACTTTTAAGGGCCCTAAGAATTTTTTAATGGCAGACGTTCGATTCCGCTGTTTCCTTTTGTGTGGTCCACTGGAGCTTTGAATCTAACTCTATTCTGTTGGTGGTGCTGCCGTCGTCTGGAGTGGTCCGACGGCCTCCCTCCGAGCATTGAATTTGCCTCATTTTTCGGCTAGGGCCCATCATGATGTATGTGACTTATCCACACCGCTCATTTGTTATGTCAGCTGAATTTAGGGTATGAGCAAACAAATGAGGCAAATCCAAAGCTCAAGTGGACCACACACAAGGAAACAACGGAATCAAACGCTTACCATTAAAAAATTCTTAGGGCCCTTAAAAGTTTTCGATCAAGCCAATATTTTTGTTTTCCCCTTATCCATGTCTGTGTGACCCTATGAACGGGTTATATGATTAAATAAACCTCAACGCGGGCCTAGAGAAGGAAACAACTTTCAACGATTGAGGAATTAAAGCCATTGTTTCCTTTCATGTAGGCCATTCGAGCATTTAATTTGCCTCATTTTTTGGCCGATGCCCTAAAATGTTTAAATAAAATAGATGGACGGTGTGGATATATCATATATAATACGGCGGGGTCCACAGAATGAAGTCAACACTTTCAAATATACTTTTGTAATTCGTTGCTTCTTCGATGGAGACACCATTTTCATCCTTTCTTGAATTGGGAAAATAAAGTAACAATTTGTGGTAGCAAGTGTATTCTCGTCCGAGGGAAAATGAAGTATGTAGTAGCGAGTGTATTCTCATCCAAAAGAATAAATGAGAAGATTTCGGGAAATATGTTTTTGGTGGTAGGGTATTCTTGTACTAAGAGGAGAGAACTGAGTGAAATTGACCAAGAACTGCCTAATATTGACAAAGGACATCGTGAAATTGACCGAGAAATGAGCGAAAATGGCCGAGAGTTGAGTGAAATTGACCGAGAATTGAGTGAAATTGATCGAGAACTGAATGAAATTGACTAAGGAATGAGTGAAATTGATCGAGAACATAATGAAATTGACAGAGAACTGCGTGATATTGAATAAGGACATTGTGAAATTGACCGAGAAATGAGTGAAAATAGCCAAGAGTTGAATAAAATTGACCGAGAATTGAGTGAAATTGATCGAGAACTGAATGAAATTGACCAAGGAATGAGTGAAAATGGCTGAGAATTGAGTGAAATTGATCGAGAACCACGTGATATTGAATAAGGACATCGTGAAATTGACCAAGAACTGCATGAAATTGACCTAGAATTGAGTGAAAGTGATCGAGAACTAAATGAAATTGACCGAGAACATCATGAAATTGATCGAGAACTGTTGATTTTGAATAAGGACATCATGAAATTGACCGAGAAATGAGTGAAATTGACCGAGAATTGAGTGAAAATGGCCGAGAATATCATGAAATTGACCGAGAACTGAGTGATATCGAATAAGGACATCGTGAAATTGACCGAGAAATGAGTGAAAAGGTCAAGAATTGAGTGAAATTGAATGAGAACATAATGAAATTGATCGAGAACTGCGTGATATTGAATAAGGAAATCGTGAAATTGATTGAGAACATAGTGAAATTGATCGAGGAACTCAGATAAATCATACCAATTCACAAACAAATCACCATTCACAATGAAATCACTATTTACAATCAAATTAATCAACAATTCACAAATAAGTATTCATTCACCATGAATTTTATGCAAGACATTATTCACAACAAAATACAACATTTCACAAAATTTTCCAATTCCTCTCATGCTTGTAATTCGTTGCTTCTTCAATAGAGGCATCATTTTCGTCCTTTCTTGAGTTGGGAAAATGAAGAAAATGAAGTAACAGTTTGTGGTCGCAAGTGTATTCTCGTCCGACGGAAAATGAAGAAAATGAAGTATGTGATAGCGAGTGTATTCTTGTCCAAAAGAAATAGAAAAAAATAAGAAGATTTCGAGAAATAGGTTTTTGGTGGTAGGGTATTCTCGTACCAAGAAAGAATCCAGGAAATTGGTGTTAAGGCGTAATCTCACAAAGACGAGAGAAGAAATCAGAAAATGGGTTTTTGGTACTAGTGTATTGTCGTATGAAGGAGAAAGAAGATTTCAGAAAATGAGTTTGTATTGCAGGGGCTTTCTCGTCCGAGAAAAAAACAGTGTATTAGTTTGGGAAGGTAAAGTTTGGGTTGCACAGAAAAGTTGGTGGGTAATAAGTGGGATATACAATCTGAAAAAACTCTTTCTTTTTCCCCGGTTGTAGCGGAAAAACGTAGGTGTTGTTATGAAGGTTAGGATCATAACCTTTCGATTGTTATCCTTGAATTGGATAGCTAATAAGAGAAACACAACAACATCTCATATTTAACTGATAACGCTGATATGAAGGTTAGGATCATCTAATATTTATTTATTTATTTATTATTATTATTTCATGGTCCATCCACAATGGGCCCCATGTTGACGATATTATTAATCATGAAACCAATGGGCACACATATACAAACAAAATCCAAAATATGACCCATACTCAGATGGAGTATCATATAACTCCACTTGTCGAGATATGACCCATACTCAAGTGGAGCATCATATTTGTTAAGATTTAATTCTGCAAGTAATGCTAAATTAGTCCAAGCCAAAACACATATATGAAAAACTGTCTAAAAATGAGGCGGTCCGCCTTGCTATATTTGTGAAATCCACGCTGTCGCACCATCTTGCCAGCTCAATATAGGGCATGAGCCCAAAAAATGAGGTAGATCCAAATCTCATGTGAACCACACCACAAGAACAGTGGTAATTGAATGCCCACCACTAAAAACATGTAGGAGCCACAAAATGTTTTGGATCAAGCTGATGCTTGTGTTTTCTCTTCATCCATGTCCTTGTGACCTACTCAACAGTTGGATGGAAAATGATCATTACAGTGGGCCCTTGGAAGTTTTTAATGGTGGATGTTCAATCACCACTTTTCCAGTGTTGTGGTCCACCTGAGATTTGGATCAGCCTTTTTTTTTTTTTCTCATGCCCTTGAATAAGCTGGCAAAATGGATGGACAATGTGGGTAAAATATATACATAATGGTGTGGGTGATTGCGTGTATCCGCAAGGATTAGTCTCACTTCAAAAAACGAGGTGGGGATGCCGTGTCTTCAAAATAAAATAAAAATACATACATAATGGTGGGGCCCACAAAACACCATGATAGACATAACCTACGTGTGTATGCCATCCCCAAGATACAATACATGTGTATGGAATCCCTAGGATGCAATCCGCCTCAGGATTGCATATGAGTCCTAGGCCATCCTAGAAAAATGAGACGGCCTACCTTAATGTCTATGTTAAATCCACGATGTTCCACCATTTTGCTAGTTATTTTAGGGCATGAGCCCAAAAATGAGGCAAATCCAAATCTCGGTGGACCACACCATAGGAAAATGTGGTAATTGAATGCCCACCATTAAAAACTTCTTGGGGGCCACAAAAGTTTTGGATGAAGCTGATATTTGTGTTTCCCTTTTGTCCAATACTATGTGACCTAATCAACAAGTTGGATGGAAAATAAACATTATAGTGAGCCGTAGAAAATTTTTAATAATAGGTGTTCAATCACCATTGTTTTCCTGTGGTTTGGTCCGCCTGAGATTTGGATCTAGTTCATTTTTGGGACCATGCCCTAGAATGATCTGGAAAAATGGATGGACAACTTGAACACATAGATCGAGGTGGGCCCCACAATCAGGGCAACACCCACTACTATGTTAGCCGGTAACACCTAAGCTCCCTAGTGTAGAACTGACACCTAGGTCAATGTGTTAGATGTGGGAAAGTTTTGTGGGCCCCACCATGATGTATGTGTTATATCCACACCATCCATCCATTTTGTTAAATCATTTTAGGGTATGAGCGGAAAAATGGGGTAGATCTAAGGCTCTAGTGGGCCACACCCCAAAAAAAACCACCAAGAATTTTTTAATAGTGGGCATTCAATCACCACTATTTCCTATGGTATGGTCCACCTGAGATTTGGATCTGCATCATTTTTGGGATCATGCCCTGGAATGATATGGAAAAACTGATGGACGGCTTGGATATGCAACACATACTCGACGTGGGCCCCATGGTCAAGAAAACGCCCACTAACATGTTACTTGTAACAGCTCATCTTTCATGTTACTCGGACTACATGCCATTCCACCATGATGCATGTTACCCACTACCCACCGTGTTGACATGGCAAAGTTCTATGGGCCCAACCATGATGTGTATGTTGTATCCACACCATCCATCCATTTTTTCAGGTCATTTTGGGGCATGAAACTAAAAATGAGGCAGATGCAAGGCTCAAGTGGACCACACCACAGAAAACAATGGGGGTTGAATGCCTACCATTGAAAACTTCTTTGGGGGCAGCAAAAGTTTTGGATCAAACTGATACTTGGGTTTTCTCTTCATCCAGGTCTGTTTGACCTTATGAACAGATTTTATGGCAAATAAACATCATGGTAGACCCTAGGAAGCTTTCAGCGGTGGGTGACATTATGCCAACAGGTTTCTATGGGGTGACCATGTGATCCACTTGAGCTTTGGGTCCGCCTTATTTTTTTGGCTCATGGATGGATGGTGTGGATATAACCCATGCATCATGATGGGTGCCAAAGAACTTTGCCACGTCAACACGGTTTATATCCTGCCCGGTTTGCTATTTGAAAGCTTGAAGTTAGAGAAAGGGTAGTGTTGTCATTTAGAAAAATAATTCAACTCAAAACCACTTGCTGCATTCCGCGTTAATTGTAAAGTCAAAGGAGGGAATTTTTTTTTTTTTTAAATCTTGTTTTTTTAGTGAAAATCTGAATTAATTGCTTAAAATTTTCGATTTACCAAATGCTGAATTGAGGAAAATCACTGAAAATATACAATTTCAGCAATAAGTGGTGAAAATAAGTTTTACCAAACAGGCCCTTAGTATCCTTATGGCAAAGGTTCTAGGTCATATATATCGAGGTTTTTGGTGGGCAACGAAGGTATAGCAGTATCACATCCAAGGTGTCCCGTATCGGTATCGGTTGGCGTAACGGTGCCCTCCGAAACCGATACGGATACGGGGGCGTAACGGCGATACGGGGGCGTAACGGCCCGTAACGGCGCAAAAAATTTTTTTTTGCCAAAAAAATATGAAAAAATATGGATTAAATCCGGAATATTCTAAGCATTCCAAATATGCATTCATTTATAATTGGAACATGTTTATGGTGGTGTAACGGTCCACTCTTTGGTGAGAAGTTGTATCGGACTGTCTGATGAATTTATGAACCAAATAACCTAAATTTGACTACAAAATTCATATATTTAATTTTCTAACTTACTATCAATGATAGATATATTAGAATGAATGTAATATGAAAATATCTTACATTTAGGTGTTTGCAATTATTTTTTAGGGCCAAAATTCATGCGTAAATAGAAAAAAAAATTAAAAAAAATAAAAATGGCACCCCAAATATGTAAAATGCACATTAACATGTTCAACTATGATTAACACATCATATGGCATCATTAAAACAGCAAAAGAATCATTACGAAATGATTTTTCGAATTTTCAAAAAAAGGGCCAAAATAAATGCGTAAATAGAAAAAATATAAAAAAATATAAAATGGCACCCCAAATATGTAAAATGCACATTAACGTGTTCTACTATGATTAACACATCATATGACATCATTAAAACAGCAAAAGAATCATTAAAAAAGATTTTTCAAAATTTCAAAAAAAGGGCCAAAATTCATGCGTAAATAGAAAAAAATATTAAAAAAATATAAAATGGCACCCCAAATCTGTAAGATGCACATTAACATGTTCTACTATGATTAACATATCATATGGTATGATTAAAACAGCAAAACAACTATTAAAAATTGATTTTTCGAATTTTCAAAAAAGGGGCCAAAATTCATGCGTAAATAGAAAAAAATATTTAAAAAATATAAAATGGCACCCAAAATCTGTAAAATGCACATTAACATATTCTACTATGATTAACACATCATATGACATCATTAAAACAGCAAAAGAATCATTAAAAAATGATATTTCGAATTTTCAAAAAAAGGGCCAAAATAAATGCGTAAATAGAAAAAAATATTAAAAAAATATAAAATGGCACCCCAAATCTGTAAAATGCACATTAACATGTTCTACTATGATTAACACATCATATGGCATGATTAAAACAGCAAAACAACTATTAAAAATTGATTTTTCGAATTTTAAAAAAAGGGGCCAAAATTCATGCGTAAATAGAAAAAAATTTTAAAAAATATAAAATGGCATCCAAAATCTGTAAAATGCACATTAACATGTTCTACTATGATTAACACATCATATGGCATCATTAAACAACAAAAGAATCATTAAAAAATGATTTTTTGAATTTTCAAAAAAAGGGCCAAAATAAATGCGTAAATAGAAAAAAATATTAAAAAAATATAAAATGGCACCCCAAATCTGTAAAATGCATATTAACATGTTCTACTATGATTAACACATCATATGGCATGATTAAAACGGCAAAACAACTATTAAAAATTGATTTTTCGAATTTTAAAAAAAGGGGCCAAAATTCATGCGTAAATAGAAAAAAATATTTAAAAAATATAAAATGGCACCCAAAATCTGTAAAATGCACATTAACATGTTCTACTATGATTAACACATCATATGGCATCATTAAAACAGCAAAAGAATTATTAAAAAATAATTTTTCGAATTTTCAAAAAAAGGGCCAAAATTTGGCCGATACGGGCCCGTAACGGCCCTGTAACGGCCGTAACGGCCCGTAACGGCCGATACGCCCCGTAACGGGCCCGTATCGGCCGATACGGGTACAAATTTGCGTAACGGCCGATACGGCCCCGAAACGCGTAACGGTTCACACCGTTACCGTTACGTATCGGCCGTTACGGCCGATACGTAACCGTTTTGGCATACCATGATCACATCTCTAATTCACCAATGATGCTCTCATTCTATGAGATGTGTTTTTGGAACAAGTATATTTAAAAAAAAAAAAAAAAAAAAAAAAAGTCTCCAAGGCATCTTAAGGTGCTTGGAAGCAATTTCAGGTCTCAGAGTAAATCTTGGCAGAAGTGCCATGGCAGGGGTTGTATTGAGGGGAAAGTTGTCAAAGGATTAGTAGAATGGATGGGGTGTAAAGCAATGAAACTTCTATTTACTTATCTCATGGTTCAAATGGGTGGTAATATAGAATTAACAGTTCTTTTGGGACCCAGTCATTGAGAAACAAACTAGGCTGACAAGGTGGAAAGAAAGCACATTTTCTTGGGCCACAAGATCAGTCTTATCAAATCCACATTATCAAATCCTTGGCTGCAAGCAATATTGTCAAAATTGTTATCGTGTCGCAAATTGAATCGTATCAAATCGCAAATTGTAAGATTTTTTCTTTTTTTACAAAAAATATATGTAAAAGACATGAAATGATACAAGTAAATCATAAAAGATTAAAAATGCATCAATCATCCATTTACCATCAACATGTAGCAAAAATGTAATACATGTCATGATATTATCAATTGAGAAAATGCATATTGTATACAAATCATGATAGTTTAGGATTCTTGTCTTTTTCCTTTGTTTTCTTTTACTGTCTTTTGAAAATTTTACCATAAAAAACATACAAGAGTCCTTAAAATTTTTGTTTTGTACCTTTCTTGAGTGTAGAATCATGTTAGAAAAAATGGCATTCGATTCCTTTGTGAATCAAAGGATATCTTGATTTCTTTGTTTTGGGTTTCGAAAAATCAAAATCCCAAAATCTCTCTCCCTCTCTCTCTCTGTCTCTCTCTGTCTCTCTCTCTCTCTCTCTCTCTCTCTCTCTCTCTCTCTCTCTCTCTCTCTCTCTCTCTCTGAGTAGCCTTTTTCATATTTTATGAGCAAAAGGGTACAAAGAAATGGAAGAAATTGAATAAAAATAATAATAAATTGATATTTTGAAGTATTTTTTGGGCCCCTTTATGCAGTCTACAATTATCTTACGATAATCGTACGATTATTTAAGATTTATGATTTGGGTGTACGATTCAAATCATATAACCATACGATACGATGTGAATCATACAATTTTGATAACATTGGTTGCAGGATCCTTCTAACTAGGTGCCGCTCCTGCATAGAATTCCCACTTCAAGCTCTTGCTCCTGCTCCACTCCGCTCTTGCACCCGAATTTGTTGCCGCTTCACTTCACGCTTCATGCAACTATAGTCAAATCATCCATTGTGCTTCCTTCCACTATTCTCTATGCCAGCTAAGTTAAGGAAGGTAGAGCAAATTCACTATTCCACTATTCTATCAACACATTCTCATTCCATCTTTCACTATCTTCTTAATCCTTAATCTCTCCTTATGAATGCTTGTTCTTCTAATCTTGGACTTCCTTTAAAATTCATTACTAATCCTGTTTCTATCAAACTAACCGCCACCAACTATCCTCTCTAGCCATTTTTTTTCTTCCTATTCTCTATAGTCATTCTCCATAGTCCAAGATCCCTCAAACCTCAACCTCCCAAGTGCATGAAATAGTTGAACATTGATTAGCTACTTCTCTAGCTGGATAACGAGCCAAAATGTTGATGGATAAGAGAAAACATCTTTTTTGGTCACCATGTGCTGCCCATTGTATTGATCTTATATTGGAAGATATTGGGAAGAAGAAGAATGTTAAGGAAATGGTCGAAAGGGCAAGGGAAGTGACGACGTTTATTTACAACCATAATCAAGTAGTCGCAATAATGAGAAAGTTCACGAAAGGACGAGAGTTGTTGAGGCCTGCGGCGACTAGATTTGCAACAAACTTTATAGCATTAGAGAGTTTATTCCAGCATAGGGGAGAGTTGAGTGAGATGTTCGCTTCCCGAGAATGGCTCAACACAAAACATGGGAAGAAGACATCAGGGACACCGGTCGACGTTGCGAACACCATACGGGACAACAAATATTGGAAGAAGGTTAAGGCGATCCTAAAGGTGATGGAGCCACTAATGAGGGTACTCCGTCTTGTTGAAACCGATGAAGCACCTACCATGGGCTTCCTATATGATGCCATGGATAAGGCAAAGCTTGCAATTCAACGTGATTGTAGAAGTTGGGAGACTTATTGAAGATGATCGACAAGAGATGGACAAAGCAACTCCATCACGATCTTCATGCAGCAGGTTACTACCTAAATCCTAGGTATAGATATGCCCAATCATTTGTTGCGGATGATGAAGTTCGTGTCGGGCTAAAAAATGTGATAAAGAGATTAGAGCCTGACTTAGATCTGCAAATAAAGGCGTTGAATGAATTAGATACATTTGGAAATCGCCTTGGTAGCTTTGGAGATGCTCTTGCACAGCATGCAGTATCTAGGTTGCAACCGGCCGAATGGTGGATTAATTTCGGAGAGAGTACGAAGGCTCTCCAAAAAATTGCAGTAAAAGTTTTGAGCCAGACGTCTTCCTCTAGCTGTGAAAGGAATTGGAGTTGTTTTGCGCTCATTCATTCAAAGAATAGGAATAGATTGCAGACTAGAACATTAGATAGACTTGTCTTCATGCACTACAATATAAAACTAAGAATGCGACGACATCATAGGAGCATTACAGCTACTGATGACGGAGACTACTGTCCAATAAACTTGGACAATATTTATGATGAGGATGACCCACTTCTACCTTGGTTGGAAACAAGGGAAAAGCAAATTGAAGAGGATAGTGAAGAATTGGAAATTGATGACCCAGAAATACGCAGAGCGCAACAAGAGAGTCGTGCAGATGTGTTGGACCCAGTAAGAGGGGCAGCGTTTATGCCACGTACGGATACGGCTCAAGATCAACAAAAGAGTACAAGCAGTGGTAGCGTGACCGTGTCAGATGATGACGACCCCCCTGCCCCTGGTGCTGGCACTTCTGGTGTTGCTTACCCCCCTATACAGCCGTCTACAGATCGCGATGACGATGAACATCGACGACGTGGTACACGAGGTCGGACTTACGAGTGTACCGAGTCACGATACAGCCAGCCGGAGGAGGGTACATCTAGTGGTGCACGGGGACCGGGAGGTCCGGAACATCAACAGGCTCATGGTTTTGGTTATTATGATGGATATTCTTATGGTCAATTGGATTATAATTATGATGGTTATACTGAGCCTATTCCATCACATTCATGTTGGAGTAGCCCTCCCGATCAATATCCATATGATTATAGATATCCAGATTCAAATCCAAGTTACTCATCACAGGATTCACAGCAGACGCACTCTCAATCTCAAGATTCTCAACAGCCTAAGTATGGGCACCAGTATGGCTATTTGACGGGCACTGGTGGATATCCTTACTCGGGGTCAGTGTCGTTGCCTAGTCAGGATCAGTCATCCTCTGGTTTCGTTGATCTAGTATTTCCTTCTGGCACTGGATATTATGGATATGCAGCACCTACACCTATTGGACAGCCTCAGCCTGATGGTGACGATGACGATGATGTGGAGGTCGAGCAACCACAAAAAAGCAGATTTTCATTTTGGTGGTGAGTCTGGTGACTTGTGATTGTGAGTATATATTTGTATTAAGGTAAGTATTTGCAGCAGACAGGTCACAACAGTATTATTGCAAGAAGCCATGTAGTCATGCACACACTTGACACTACCGAACTTGTATTTAAAATAACTCCCCTGACAACCAATCAAGTAATCCTTAATCAAGTTGCAGGGGAGTATATCAGACATACTAATTTTTTTAAATATTCTTGACTTGAGGATGACAGGTTATAGACAGGAATCACAATCACGTGCACAGGTATGTTCGAGAAATTCCTCAAAAATAATTGCAAACACCTAATGTAAGATATTTTCATATTACATTCATTCTAATATATCTATCATTGATAGTAGATAGTTAGAAAAATAAATATATGAATTTTGTAGTCAAATTTAGGTTATCTGATTCATAAATTCATCAGACAATCCGATACAACTTCTCACCAAAGAGTGGACCGTTACACCACCGTAACCATGTTCCAATTTATAAATGAATGCATATTTGGATTGCTTAGAATATTCCGGATTTAATCCATATTTTTTCATATTTTTTTGGCAAAAAAAAAAATTTGCGCCGTTACGGGCCGTTACGCCCCCGTATCGCCGTTACGCCCCCGTATCCGTATCGGTTTTGGCGGTCACCGTTACGCCAACCGATACCGATACGGCACACCTTGCGAGCCAGGCAATAAAACATCTCTCTGTCTAATATAGATTGGCCATTAAATATTTTAAAAATACATTGAAAAAGAAAAAGAAAAGAAAAAAAAGGTGAAACTTTTCAATATACCCTTGGGCGAGGCTGGACTCGAGCTGGGCAATACAACACCTCTGTGTGTTTGTGTGTGTGACTCAAATCACCCATTCTTGTTCCGTCTTGCATTATATATTTTTATAATCCTTCATTTCTTCTCAACTTCTTTTCTTTTCAATCTCTCTTTATAGATACTTCTACTCCTAGACTTCCTTTGAATTACTAATCTTGTTTACATCAAATTGACCACCACCAGCTATCTTCTCTAGCAAATTTAATTTCTTCCTATTCTTCGTGGCCAAGATCTACTTGATTAGGTTAATGGCACCCCTCAACTTTTGTTCTAGATATTTATTTGTTTATAAGAGGGAATTGATATGGCAGTAGGAAAATATGTGATGTGGGACCACATAGAGAGAAGATCGAAGAAGGGATAGATCCATTGGAGTTCCACTAAATCTTTTTGAGAACTTTGCAACCTCGGTGAATTTCAATCATTGGAAGGTTTAAGAAAATTGTTTGGAGTAAAATGTGCATTCAACTTAACCATAAAAGTTTCCACAGGTGGTTATTTAAAGAGTCATTAACTTGACCAACAAACTACTAGAAACCACACTACGTACTGACCGCTCTAGAAAGTTCTTAACCAAATAAATAAACATAAAAAACAAAACAACAAAAACATACTGATCATAGGCCTGACCTCATGGTGGGTATCCATATTACCTTATGTTAGGCTGGTCAACTGGCCTGAAGGAATAGGGGTGGCAATTATCAAGCCCATAATGTTCTCATGCTCGAATTTTAAGCTGCAAGTGTCAGGCCCATTAAGTCGGGCTGGTTCAAAATTTCTCAGTTGGTCAGCTCGGTGTGGCCCGCAAACATCTAATTTACTGTCCAATATAATCCTCTGGCAAACCAGCCTTATATTTGCTTTTGTTTGTTTTGATTCAGGCAAGTTGGCCACTCATTTAATCTCCCAAGCTTGGGTTGACTTGACTCAGCAAGTAATTGAACACGTGTTGTTCATAAATGTCTATGCTGATCTACCGGAAATGTTTCTTAGCAATCCATGTGCAATCAGGCAAGAAACTAATCTTCCACCTTATGAGTTACATCTGTTATCCGCCATGCCTAGTCGCTATGATTTAATCATCGAGCACATCTTCAATTGCATCACAAGTCGCTTGACCACTTGCGGAACCTTAACTTCTTGCTCTTCAAAGCAAGGTGTTCCGTATCCGCTACGATACGCCTGTAAAGGCCGATACATATAGGTGATGGCTATGACCGTTACACGATACGGGGGTGAAACAGGGCCGTTGGTTTTTTGGGACTGTATCGGCCGTTACAGGGCATAACGGCCGTTACCCTTGTAACCGTAAAAAAAATAACAACTTTTTTTTTTTTTTTTTTGTATTTAAATCCATTTTTCTCCTCATTTTTTCACTTTTCTCATTCCAAAAACTCCCCTAGATCATTTTATAAAAGATTTCGACCACTCTTACAATAGTATTTAAGATTAAAATCGTAGATTGAAGTGATTTGAGCAAATAGAAGCTCCCAGGGCCTTTTTTCCAAAAAAAAGAAAAAAAGAAAAAGTAGTATTTATGCTTTAAAAAAAAAAGATTTCTAGTTCTAATGCGTAATTGTGATGTGTAAACATTAAAGACATAATCATGTTCACAAATTCACTAGACAGCTCGATACATCACTCTCACCAAAGAGTGGACCGTTACAACTACCATAAACATGTTTAAAATAATTTTATTTTTTTTTTAAGAAAAAAAAAAATATATACATATTTGGAATATTTACATTTTTCTAGATGTTTTTTCAGAAATTTTCGTACAAAAGTAAATCTAATGGTGGTGACCGTTATAGCTACCGTATCGGCTGTTACGACCATTTTTTATTTTTTGAAAAAACTGTTACATGACCATTATGGGGCTGTTATGGACCATTACAGGGCCTTTACAGACTGTTTTTTCTATAACGGCTCTTTCGACTCCGTAATGCATAATGGTTATGACCGTTATCGTTACATGACAGCCGTTATGGCCGTTACGTAACCGATTTTGAATACCTTAAGCACATGTGGTGTATGCTCCCAAAATGGCATATGCGATCACATATGACAACATTGAAGCAAAAGCTTTGCACTTGTTTGTTTTGCCAAAGAAAAAGTCCTTGAAACTACTTTTCCTTTGTATTTTCAACTGTTTGGATTACAATCCCACAAAGGGAAACCTTTTTTCCCTAAAAAATTGTCATTTAAAACTTCACATTAGAGGCAGACTCTTTTCCCTCCATCTTTTTGGAAAAAAAAAAAAAGGTTTTCTCTCTCTTGTTGAGGAGAAAGCAAATGCAAACACTTTGTTGCAGCATCCATTGCTTCACAAAGAGGTGCAAATGTCTTGTCGATGCAAATAGATTGCATTCTATTCAAACAGGCCCTTAAATTACTCATGCTTGAGAACAATCTTTGCACATCTTTGTGAATCTTGTGAATCTGTCGCAAACCCCCTTGTATCTTCACTTGAATGGGAAGAAACATGCGACATAACTTGATTGAGTGGTGGCTTTGGCTTGATACCATAGGTAGGGGTGTCAATGGGCCAGGTTAGGGCCAGGTGAAGCTATGTCCAAGCCTGGCCCCCATTGTTCCACCTAAGCCCAAAACCAGCCTAGGCCCATGGCAGGCTAAAATAGTCCAGCATGAACCCGGCCCGAAATATTTAGACAGGGCCTAGCCCGATCCCAAGCTGAGAGAGAGAGAGAGAGAGAGAGAGAGAGAGAGAGAGAGAGAGAGAGAGAGAGAGATGTGGTGGCTGAGGAAGAGGTGGATCTGGTGGATGTCATCAGTGGTGACAAAGGTCGTGATCTTGGAACGAGAGAATGATCGGGCTTCGTTGTTTCATTTTATCGATGCCAAAGGAGGGATCCACGAGGCCAATCTGCCATTAATGTTGGTTGGAGACCTTCTCCAACATAATTCGCAATGGTGTTACAGGTCGATCATTGTGTAAGCACATCCGATTCCAGCTGTGAGAGACTATTGCTACCATTTGGAGATTGAAAGGCTACAACATCTCCATCCAAATGATGGTTTTTTTTTTTTTTTTTTTAATGGGCTCGAGTTTGTGTTTTGTTTGTCGTCCACTGTGGAAGAAGTTGCATCAGATCTACTTTCCTGTTAGATTTTGACGAGAGCTCTGGCTGATACTGAGTTCCAGAGATGTAGTGTATGGATTGCCATTTTTCACAGTTTAGTTGGATATTGGCAACAAGCAGAAGCTCTCATGGGAAAGAGGGTGGGACATAGGCACCATGATTGATTTTAATGGCATCCACCACTTTGGTGGGTTTTCTGAGGGATTCCCAATTTGGGGAAGAGATTCAGATGGGTGGAAAGGGAAGGAAGAGGTATTGATGTCTAGTCCTTGTGACAAAACAGAGACTTTGAAGGAAACCAGAGTCAAGAAGGGAGAGAGAGAGAGAGAGAGTTCAAATTTGAATTTGGTCTTTCAAATGTATCTCAAAAACAAATCTCATTTTTGTGTGCCATGTAGTCGAACAGCCTTTCTGAAGAATAACGCAGTGATATGCGAAGCATTAGACCCCACACATGAAAAAAGGGTGTCGTTTTTGGAACACAATAAAAAACCATGGAAATAGTTCACAGCCTAGTCAAGTTCTTCGTAACCTTAGGATGAAGTCCATGACGATGTTCTCCCACTTAAGTTATTTTCTTCACTTATCTTTTAGGCTACCTTTTCATGGCATTTATAACAAGAGGTCCTGTGGTGCATGTTGTTTGCAGTTTTGATTGATGAGACGAGGGGTAAACATAAAGCTAGAAGTTGGACTAAAACAGAGTACATGAAACACAATTTTAGTAACAATAGAAGTGGCAAGGAATTGGTGAAGATTGCTGACTAAGATGTACTGTATTAGTCAAGGGCTAGAATTAAATCTGGAGTTCTCAATTTTTTTGTGTACATATCTTGTGCATGCTAATACTATATCATTCTTTTTTGCTGAAAATTTTCTGTCGCCTGCTGCTTTTAACTTCTCGAAGTTCTCTTCAAGATATAAAACTGCTTCACTTTTTTGGATGATTCTCCTTCTCTATTCCGGGGGAGGTCAATGGAATCCATTTCACATTTACTCCTGTTTCAAGTGTAAATATTTCACATTTACTCCTGTTTCAAGTGTAAATAAATTACTCAGTTGTGTTTAGATGGGAGGAAATGAAATGCATTGAAATCCAAATATTCTGTTTGGATGGGAGTAAATGGGAGGAATTGGATTGCATTGGAATTTTTCAACATATTCACAAGAACATGTGATATGCATTTACTCCTGTTTCAAGTGTAAATATTTCACATTTACTCCTGTTTCAAGTGTAAATAAATTACTCAGTTGTGTTTAGATGGGAGGAAATGAAATGCATTGAAATCCAAATATTCTGTTTGGATGGGAGTAAATGGGAGGAATTGGATTGCATTGGAATTTTTCAACATATTCACAAGAACATTTGATATGTGTTGATATCCCAAATTAGTGTACATATGTGATATTCGACAAAATGATTGTAATAAGCCCATTGAATATATACTTTAGCAAAAAATGAGGAAATTTTGAGCCTCGGGTGGGCCACAAACATAAGGACCACAAACAAGCAACTTGCCAACACTTTTTAACTGTCTATTTACATGTCTGCCAATGCTTTTTAACCGTCAATTTAGATGTCTGCCAATGCTTTTTAATCGTTTATTTAGATGGCCAACATTTGGACAGTTTGGATCATTCTATTGGTGTGATTTTAGTGATGTAGCCGATAATTAGATTGTTTTGGAGTATTATCGGCATGCTACATGTACGGCGGACACATGCATAGCAACACCTCTGTTTACTTGTGTGACTCTCCAAGGGAGACCAAAAACGCTTTTCACCCCATGTATCTCTCCTCTTCCTCAGGATTTCAAATCAACTCCATTTACTCTCAATTCATTTACTCCCAATTCCATTTACCTCAATTTACTTCCATCAAGGCACGATTACCCCATTTACTCCCATCCAAATGACCCCTTACAGAATCTCCAAGTTGTTTAAGAATTTTGTCGAATTAGAGGTTTGATTATACAAACAAGCTCCTGAATTGCACTAGAGTTTGATTGATAATAGAGAACTATTGGCTTTCCACCTTTTGCTTGATAATTGATACTGAGAAGCCCCTGACTTGCAAAGTTGCACTAGAGTTTGATTGATAATAGAGAGCTATTGGGTTTCCACCTTTTGCTTGATAATTGATAGTGAGAAGAAATCAGTTTTCCAACCCCTTTTCTACACATTTTCTGTGGTACAACTAGCTCATAATTTTGGCAAATTTGATCTTTTTTATGATAAATGGTAATGATAGATGAGATACCCATTCATCTATTTGTTGTTTATTTATCTTTGATTGAGTTTGGGTTCTGAATTACACTTTTCACGGTGTTGTTTTGTGATTTTGCAGCACCGGTGATTAGTGGGGAACGACTGAAGAAGTATATTTTTCACAAGATTGCCAGCGAATTACCGGAAGGGCCTTATTGCATCGTCTACATGCATACTACTGTTCAAAGGGACGACAACTCTCCTGGACTGACCATCTTGAGGTGGATTTATGAAGAACTCCCCCATGAACACAAGGACAGGCTACGTGTTGTGTACTTCCTTCACCCCGGAATCTGGTCTAGGCTGGTTTTTGCCACTCTTGGTCGCTTCTTCTTAAGTGGAGGGTCAGTTATTTTTAAAGCATGTGTTCATTATAGTAAACGACCCAACGTAGGAAAAACTGTCTATAAAACCTTTTGAACCTTACCACTTCCCAATCAAGATCCAAAGATGAAAAGAGTAAGACTGACATGCTTTGATTTCTAAGGAGCTGTGGGGCTCAAGTTGAACCAGGCTCTTATGCTTGCTTGATTTGATTTGTATGGGACAAGGTTGCCCAATAGTCGGTTAGTTTTCAACACAGGATTGTTTCCCATTAGTAAATATAAAGTCTTACAATAGTTAGAAACTCTAGGCAAATTTTTGGTACCACATGTGGCTGGCTTTCAACATTGGGATGCTATTTGCAACTATTGCATTCACATCATCATCACATAACCTGCATCCCACCTAATTGGGCTCGGCGAATCATGTTCTACCATGCCACTCTATTAAGGACCATATCATGGTGTGTTATAAAGGCCGTTACGTAAAGATAACTGTGGCAACCATTACACGTTATAGGGTCGTAACAGCCATAACAGCCGTTATAGAAAAAATGACCTATAACCGTTGTTAACGGCCCGTTACGCCCCTTGTAAGGTTCATAACGGCCCCGTAATGGTCTGTTACAGGGCAAATACAGGTTTTTTGGACGTTACGGGGCAAATGCATGTTTTTCTAATTTTTTTTTTCTTTCAATAAAAAAAGAGATTGTAACAGCCATTACAAAGGCCGTAATAGCCGTTACGACCCGTATCGTAAAGGTAACTGTGGTGGCCATTATGTCCACCGTTACCATTACGGAATACCTTGGATCATATCCTTGGTTAAACCATGTCACCATATATCTTCATACTACCTCAACCCTAGCCCTCTCGGGCCTTCCCCTTTCCCTTTTAAAGCCTTCAACTTGTATGAACTCACTCCTAACCTATGCAGTTCTTGGCCCCCATTGCACATGACCAAACCATCTGAGTCTACTTTCCCTCATCTCGTTACCTATTGGTGCTACTCCTAAATTCCCTTGAATGTGTTCATTTTTAATATTGTCCTTCTTCATCTTGCCACTCATCCATCTCAACGTTTCTGTATTCCATGTGGTAAGAGGAACCCTATTCTCTTGGACTTATCTCTTCTATAGATATTTCTGGAATGGGGCCCTTCTCTCTCTAGACCACGGGCCATCTCTTATTATTCTACTCTTATTTGTATTATCATTTTTCTTTCTTTTCTTTTGTGCTGGGTTCCAAGGGCATTTTATGTAATTTAGGACATCACTCAATATAAATAAGAAGGGGGCTAGGCATCCAGCCCCAGTTAAGAGGTTTTTTCCTCTCCCGAAGGCTTTTCTCTTTGACATCTTTTCCCACTTTGATCCAAAATGGCATGGGAACCCTTGCCTCCTTCTCTATCCTACATTAGATGTATGCTTTGACAATGTACCTGGGTACTCTGCAGCTGTGCTCAACATTGAACAATATGACATGTAAACACAGTTACCTTTACGCATCAGCGAGCATATGAATTTGTCCTATGCTAATTTTGGAAGGACATCCAATGTTCCTAGAAGCATAGAAGTTTCAGGTCTCCTCTTTCTGTGCTGTACAAATAACATTAATGTGATGATAGAACCAGTTATTCATCATGGCTCCATAAACGGACCGTAGACCAAAAATTACAATGGCTGGACATTCCTAACCATGTAATAAGGAATACAAAGATCACCAACCAATTTGAATGATTTTCGTATACCATCCTTTTTAAGTGGTTAGTATTTTCTGGTCTCTGTGATTTTTAGTATATGATCCATTTGCAGTTTATTGCCAATGAAGGATTGGGACCGTCATACATGTGCATGGTGAAAAAAGTTGAGGCCGAAAGTTTTGAAGTATTGGATCTCATCCTGCCAAATTCCATTTTTTTATTTATTGATGTTTTTATTGGTTGGATTTGATGTTTTTACAACTTCAGTTGAACTTCTTGCAGCTTATACTGGAAAATCAAATACGTTAGCCGGTTGCAGTATCTTTGGGAAGATATAAAGAAAGGTCAGGTCGAAATTCCCGAGTTTGTACAAAGTCATGATGATGTTCTTGAGCATAGACCGCTTACGGATTATGGCATAGAGCCAGATCCTCTTCATCTTACAGAGGTTCCAGCCATGGGGTACTCGATGGGTAGGTATGAAGAGAGATGGACGACTCAGTCATTCACATGATGGTTGCTATTGCTTATAGATTCTTGTAGTCAGTATTTGTAGAGATAAACCTCACTTATTTATACTTAGCAGTCTTGTTATTGTGAAGTTGTGCTTGTGACCTATATTCCACCATGTATTAGATATGGTAATCATATGAACCGCATCTAATGAAGGGTGATATGCTCTCTTAACTTACCTGTATTTATCAGGCAACTGTTCAATTACTTGATGGCTGTCTCTCATACCTTTAGCATGCGGATTCTGTAACGTCTTTGGGAAATTCTACGGTGCTCTGAGAGCACTGTAAGTTATAGTGCTCCTAGTTGCATTGAGACACTTGGACACTCTAATTGCTTGGGAATGCTACCATGCAAATATCGCACTTATCTGACAATTCTATCTAATCATTAGCCTTTAATTTGTATGGTCCTGATCATTTACAGATAAATAGGTCTGATCAACAATTTCATCAATCTATTTGTGATCCCATCATAGATTGCTTATGATTCTACAGAGTCACTTTTGTCTTGAAATCCTAGCCATCCCATCCATGGCTCAGAAAAAGGATGGCTAGAAGGAAAAAAAAAAAAAAGACAAATCACGGATATATTGGATTATGCCATGTGTGATTTTTGCATGGTAGCCTATAAAATGTGTTTTGGACTTAGTAACACAGTCCATATCGATCGATTGGACTAAGTGACAGATGCAGCTAGGATAGCTGGAGCATTTCTCATCTTCTTTACAATCCACGGTTCTAATATTTAGAGTTTATTATTCCTTTGAAGTCAGTTCCATACTCATTGTATTGTGTGTGCACTCGCGCTCATGCACGTGTGAATGTGAAATGTTGGAGGTTCTTTTTTGCATGGAGTTGGAAAAGTAAGCTGCTTGAAAGACATGCATTGAATGGAATATTGGAATGGTTCAAGAACAAGAAGACTCCCCCATATGTTAATAGGACCAATGAACCTTGAACCACTCATCATCACATGGAATACATGAGCCATACACAACAGGTTCCCAACTTCATAACTCTTCCTTTAGTGGAGTGTGATCATGCTATACTCCATACTGGAAGTGATAGCTTGGAATGAGGATTGCTCCGATTCATGGTGCGGGAACAAGTATGCCATATGCTACTTCCTCGAATTAGTGGTATGCTAATGGTAGGATCAAGTGGGTCCTTCCAGTGCATTCACTAGGTATGTGCAATATAGTTCTATAAACAGTACATTCACTAAGTATATGCAACATAGTTCTATCAACAAACTGAATGTTGTCATTTGTGCAGTAGGTGATGAAAGTTATCATTATAGATTCCATATGCACAGTATGACATTATATGTAAGCAATTGCATAAATCAAAGTATAAATATTTACATTCTAATTATAAGTGTACATAATTCGACTAGCATCTGGGTTATACAGCGAGTTAGTGAACATAGCGATCCAGATCGCAAATGACCCATACTTCAGATTGCATGATTCCGAGAGGAGTGTGTAGGGTTTTTGGCAATTTAACAATTAGTCTTGTCTTTTGGCTGTGTTGTGACATTCAAAGCATACTTTTGCCTCCCTTAAAGAATCTGCCTACTCTTTTTAGAATTGTTGAATGGCTACCTTCTCATGGGCAGTCATCATCTCAGGTGTGCATCCATCTCAATCACTTTTAGTATTAGGCAGATTCTTGGTGGAAATAAACATGCATTATAAAGCATAGCTGTCCATGTTGTGATGAATTAGAATAAATGAAGCAAAAGCTTCTATGGCTAGTGAAGAGAGATTTCCTCAGGAGGTGGTAGAATTGGAACCTTTTGCAAAGGTAGCAAACAGTCCATAGAAGAGTGATGTTCCCTTGTTAGATGTTTGGAAATGAAATTCATTCCATGGAATCTTTATTTTCCTCCATTTGCAGAAAAAGAGCGTGTGGAATACGTTTTTCTTTTCCGAGGTTTTCCAAGAAACTGGAAATTTTCGTTGTCCAAAGTTGCTGAATTGATTTCAAAGGTTGTGGAAGTGTGGAGTGCATCTTCTCATTTTGTTTTCTTTTTTCAAGGTTTTTCATGAAAATTACACTCCAAAACAAAGAAATTAACTGTTGTAACTGGCGATTTTCCATTTCCATAGGGATCGTTGTTAGCTTTCCATGTCGTTTTAGTTTTCCTCCATCCATACACGGTTAGAGGTGGAAGAGTTGTGGAATAGGTGGGACCTTTTGCGACTCGACTTGAAACTAGACCGAGTCAGCTTGACTCGGCAAGATTACAAGCTGAGTTGGTGATAAACTCAATTTTCTGTCTTTTTACCAAGGAGAGTGTTCAGTCCTGCATACTGACTTCATCTCCTGCTTCAAGTGACGCAATGTGAAGCAGAGGTAGGTGAAGAACATGCAGTCCCTAGAAAAAATGGTTATGAAATAGCTTTAGCTTTGTTTGCTTTGCTCATAAAGCTACGGGAAGCGTCACAGGTCAAGAAGGAAGGTCTAGAAGCAGCACCTCAGGGTCACTTGAGGATACCATTCTGATACTGTATCAGAACTATACGAAACAAAGGACTAGAACTCAAAAATACCATTCTAATACTGTATCAGAACTGTATGAAACGACGTGTTCAAAATTGGTAGCACCTATTGAAATGATTCCTCTCTCTATGCGGATTAGGGGGAAAAAAAAAAAAAGGGATTCTTGATTGCTGCCTCTCCTGGAATTGTTGTTGTCCTGTTCGGATTAGAACTGGCACGAATGCCAGGTTACTAGGTTACTGAATAAAGGATAGATAAGATAACCTACTTCTAATAGTTTGTTTGTTTGTTTGTTTTTCCCTGATTAAGCCATGTTTTCTTGGATTCTGGGGTTTAGATATTGTGATAGTTGTATGGGGTTGTTAAGGTGATGGTAGGAGTTTCATTGAGTTGACATATAGACTGAGTTTACTCAAAACAACTCCCAATGACTCAGCAGTGTTAATCACTCAATCAAGCATTTTTACAAAAGAAAAAGAAAAAATGTTAATGTAATGAGAGAGAACAAGGGAATTAAACCTTTGAATATGATAATGTTATTGCCTTCTGTTATTTTCTGTCTTTTAGAGTATTGTGAATATTTATCAATAACATTAATAAATGGACAGATTCTGGACCATCAGGAATAGGCTGCCAATGATCGGGTGCCTGCCTGATCAGGTTCTAGATCTTTCCGATCAGATTCAGGGTAAACATTGGGTAATTCAGATCTCAGTTTCAAGGAAGGTCCAGATCAAATAAAGACATTCAGATGGTCCTAATCACCTAATGGATGGATTAGATTACACACAAGTGTGCCTCTTTGATTAATGTGTAGTATATTCATAGGTTTTTTTTTTTTTTTTTTTACACACGCACACACACACCCACAGAGTCACGCCCTAGTGGAATTTCACCACCTATGGGTACTCGAACCCTCGACCCGGTGTTGAAACTCCTTAGGAGTCTACTCGGCAGTGGTATATTCATAGGCTTGCTTACATGCTTCTACCTTGTAAAATGCCCACAAACTGGTTGGAGATTGCATTTTCGTCTATCTTTGATACATGTAAATGCTCCCTAATGTAATATTTCCGAACGTCTCCTATTCATGTGCGATGGAAAAAAATCTCAAAAATCAGAGCCGTTCATAAAGTAGGGCCCACTGAGTAGATGTCATATGCCAAAAATTATTAAATCATATATTCATTAGGGGAGCCAAACATGCATGTTCACAATAAAATTAAATGGACCCTAAATGACCTCAACCCAAAACCTAATAGACCCGTTTTCAAACCGTATTCAAAATGCGAGACCCGGACCTGTAAAACCCGGGTTGATGGCTCCTGCTTTCTACTGGACAGGGTCTTATAAACCTCTGCTTAAAAGGGAGCGGATTAGGTGTGGCACTTACCATGGGGCCCATACATATTTATATCCATGCCATCCATCCGTTTTGCCGTATCATTTTAGGGCGTGAGCCCAGAAATGCAGTAGATCCAATTCTGAGGTGGACCATACCGTAGGAAAAGGTGGTGATTGACCATTAATGGGCCACATAAGTTTTGGATCAAGATGATATTCGTTTTTTCCCCTTCACCCAGGTTTATGTGACCTTATCAACAGGTTGTATGGAAAATAAACATTACAGAAACATTACAGTGGGCCTTAGGAAGTTTTTAATGGTAGTGTAACCACTCTTTCCGATGGTATAGTCCACTTGAGAATTGGATCTGCTTCATTTTTGGGCTCACGCCATAAAATGATATGGAAAAACGGATGGATGGTGTGGATATAGAATACATATATCAAGGTGGGTCCCATGGTGAGGACTGCACCGTCTTGGGTGAGGGCGGGGCCGCACCTAATCTACAGCCCGCATAAAACTTTCCCATTGCATTCGTAGCATAATGAAATGGAGTTATCTGGATCCTTACTCTTGCTCCGGTGGTAGCCTCTCAGAGTTTCAACACCCGGTCAACGGTTCGAGTATCCATTGGTGGTGAAATCCCACTACGCGTGTGTGGGGTGTGTGCGCGTGTGTAAAAAAAATAAAAATTGGAGTTATCTAATACTTTGGCAGAGCATGATCCGCTATACACAGGCACTCAAAAGTTGTACACTTCACATACATTAACTCGAATTAACCCATGAAATTAAGGAACCCACTGTTTCTAAATCAACACTCGTTTGTTAAAATGGGACTGTTAGATTTTTTTATTTTTTTTCTTTTTAGACCTCACATAAATGTCCACCAAATCCAATGGTCAGTTGATAAAATAAGAGTAAATATCCAAATTGGGCCCTATAATTTAGACATTTTGATTCATAGTTAGCAATAACCTATTTTTAATACCGCTTCATATTTTGGAATTAGATGGAAAATGGGTGTGGGTGTAGTTAGAGCATTACATGAGTCGAACCGAGTTAAGCTTGGCACAACTCGACTCGGCTCGGCCAGTAGCTGACCCAGCTCGAACTCGACTCAGCTTGGTCCTCGAGCCTAATTGGCCTATTCGACTCGGTTCAGTCAGCGGCTCGGGCCAATTCAAGCCGAGTTCGAGCCTCTGCGACATTTTCTCCAATACATGGAATGCACCTTCAATTTCTCATTATATGCAAAACAGCTGCAGTCTACAGGCATTTCATCAAACACTTGATAGGCAGCATCAAAATCAAACTACAAGGGTCGCTTTATCATGTATTTTTTTTTTTTTTTAGTGATTTGTTTCTTATCATACATTCCTCGCCACCGGCTGATCCTGCAAAGAATATATGCACCCAATACCCCACTTTGTTGAGTCATTTCATCAAACACTATGGTGAGCAACGTCAATATCAAAATAACCAAGTCACTGAATTGATTCGATCCGAGCTCGATACGAGCTGAGGTTCGATCCGAGCTCGGACAAGCTTGAACTCTGCTCCAAGTTTTTTCAAGCTCCAAAAATCGGCTCAAACTCAGTTTCGAACTGAGTCGAATCAAGCTTTTTCGAGTCGAATCAAGCGAGCTGACCAAGCTAACTTTGTTGGTGTACAGCTCTAGGTGTAGGTTCGGTTAGTGGGATTGCGTCCTGTACCCCTGCCAAGAGATCTATGGGGCCACCATGATTATGTGTTTTATCCACGTCGTCCATCAATGTTAACAGATCATTTTTAAGGCAGATTCAAGGCTCAAGTGGGGCCCACCACCGTTGAAACCTAGGTAAGATCCACTATAATGTTTATTTGCCATCCAACCTGTTCATAAGGTCATATAGATCTCTATGAAGGGAAAACACAAATATCAGCTTGACCTAAACCTTTGTACCCTCCAAGAAGTTTACAATGATAGGCATTCAATCCCCCACTGTTTCCAGTAGTATGGTCCACTTGATTTTTGGATATGCATCATTTTTGGGGCTCATACCCTAAAATGATCTGGCAAAATAGCTGAGCGGTGAGGATAAAACACACACATGACGGTGAGCCCCACGGAGGCAGGGGTAGGACAATTTGAGTCAGATGATTAATTGAGTCTGATTCAGTAATGATATTTGCTCGCCCATGCCCAAACCCAAACCCAAAAAACAAATAATGCTATATGTTACATATTTCCTAAAGCTTTTAAATGGCATGTGGGGTGGTATATCATCCATCACACTCTGCCATAGTATCAAAGTTTTCATCTAACAAATATCCAGTGTGATGTCCAAGACGTGGTGCACCTGCCCTGAAAACAGAAAACCTTAGCCATCCTTTCAAATGAGTACCACATGTAAGTTGTCCATCTCGCCGGCGATCCACCATTATCAGACAAATGAAATAATGAGATTTTTGCAGCATGGTTCATCCATGTTATGGATCTGTATCACTGAAAGAACCCTGCACACATCACTGCTACAACGTTAAAATACAGTAATTGTCAGAGTCTCGGATTAGACAGACTTAGGCCTTACAGATCAAGAATTTCCATAAACATGAACAAAATGACACCTTTAGATCACTATTACTAATATAAATTTATTCAACGCCGTTTACAAATACAACTGAGAAAAATACAAAACACCCCACAAATGCATGGGCAGACACTAAGCTCACCCCACAAGCCATTTCCTATGGCCGACGGATTCTGTCGCTTCATGGGTACACTTCACCATAAACCAAACCCAACAATGCCTAACAAAAATGAATATGAATCCACGCCTCTGGACACTTTGGATTGGATCCATCTCTTTCTTGACCTGTCTGATGTATGACACCAATCAAAGCAAATCAGCCCACCAAATCCAAAACACCACCAACTGTACAAGAAAGCCAGGCCGTGTTCCGGAGCACAAACGGATCACAATTCCTGAGAATTCCCCACCACAAGGTTCAACCGCAATCTGTAATTAGGGAAAGGATAGAACTCAACAGATTCCATCAAATTCCAAACATCTCATCAAGAGCCTCGGTCAATACTTCTAAACCAGTTCGAACTTGCCTGAACTTGTCAATGCCAATTGTTATCTTTGCTCTTCGAAATCTGGGTACTTCCAAATTGATCTTAAACACCTCGTGAACTAGGCCAGCAGCTTCAAAAGCAGTACGTTAGTAAAGCTCTTGTCTTCTCAAGCAGATCTCTTCGGAAGATGACATGCCTTCTTCAGCATCCTTCAGAAGCTCCCCATTTTCACTGCAGAGTCGGGTTGAAAGTGATGGGGACAACAGTGCATGCATGCCTGCATATAACATGAATTCCAAGGGTTAGTTTAAGATTGCATACCTATAAAATGGTGATAGTAAAAGAAAATTACTGAATTTCTCACACACCTCTTGAGGAACTTCTGTCAAAGTCTTTCGTCAAATGCAGTAAGATGGTCCCCGATAGCACAACCACTAAGCCACAGATTCCAGAAACAATGCTTGCCCCACTTTGGTCATCCCAATCCTGAAACATGACACTAGAGCTGAATGAAAATGCATAGACTCGCTAGCTCTATATCCACCCAAATTATGCAAAGGGTTGAGAAAATGCAATAGCGAGAAAGAAATAAAAATTATCTGATATTTTACGGTCAGTTCACACAATAAAGCAATATTTCAACTAGGGCGTATCAGCGAGTAAACAAGTATAGGAATAAATGCTTGGAAAAGCCACCGGAAACATATCGCAAGGTCAAACGTAGAGAAGAATGTCAAGTCATGCATCTGAGAGTAGGGGTCTAGATACAAGCCATTATAAACTAGCCATAAAGTTAAATTGAAAACATAAATAAACAGGAAACGTGAACGCCTAAAAAAGGGGGTCTCTGTCTAGTTTGCGGGTTAAATAAATAATAATAATAATAATAATAACCAAACAGATAACTCGAGACTCCAAAATTCCACCACCAAATTAGATTATGCGGATAAACCTTTGACCTCCTAAATCAACTATCAGATAATAAAGTCCCTTGGTAAGTCAAAGAAAGTCAATCCACCAATGCATCTCGCCAAAATTCCAAAGAGGAATTATATTTATGGGGACATTAGAGGACCTACTCGGGTGTACCAGAGACGGAGATGACCACCCACATCACCGCAGCTTTCTTTGTGGATGAGAGACAAGTTCCGGATGGGGCCCACCAGGCCATTTTGAAGACCCCACATGCATTGGGCGTGCATCAAGAAGACCCCACCTTGGGATGATGCATGTAGGTTGTGCTTAGGAGATCATTTTCCTAATAGAATTTCTATTTCGTGTCGATCCGACCGTTGGATCTTGTCGATCAGGCCATCGGGCCACCAGATCTTTTAGATTTGGGCCCCTTCAACTCTGATCTTGCTTTCTTTATGGTTTTTATTATTTTTAGGAGTTATTTGATGGTTAAGATTGATAATATATGTTTTAGTTTTCTTATTTTGGATGATGGACAACTTTACTTAAGTGAGTGGCATAGTTGTAATTATGCTGAATTTTAATTCCAAATTTTTTAATTATAAAACCACAAGGGGAGTGGAGTTTCAACCCTAGTGGAGATTTGAGAAGAAAAGAGAGAGAGAAAGAGAGAGAGAGAGAGAGAGAGAGAAGCTCTCTTGTGTTGAAGAATTTTCTCATTGCTTTCTAGGGTTTTTTTGAAAAAAAAAAAACCTCCCTTCCAATTGAATTGTGGAAAGGTACAAACTTGTTTGGTGGTGAATTCCCCAAGGTACATCATTCATCTTCGAAAGGTATTCGTCTAACATCATTCCTCTCTTCTTCGAAAGGTATTCTTCTTCTTCTTCTTCTTCTTCTCGTCTTTCTCTTTTCCTTCCCATTACAACTTTCTAAACCCTAGATCTTCAATTTCCTATTTTCCCCAATTTTAAAAACCCTAATTCCAAAATCTCCAATTCCCATGAACCCTAATTTTCCTAATTTCATATTTTTCCCATTTCCCAACCCTAATCATAAAACCTACAAATCTGTCCATTGGGTGTGGAACGTGCCTATGCTAAATTGGAAGTTTTATCCTTTCATCGGTCCTAGTTTTAATTGATTTATGTGATTTCTTAGCATGCGGGCATGTGATTTAGGTTAAATCAGATTTTATTTCTTATTGTTTACTCTTAATTAATTAGTAGGTTAACATTTTTTGTTAATTAAATTACTTGATGGACTCTTTTATAATCTCCACGTTGCATGTTAGCATTAAATCATGTGTCCTGCATCATATATGATCCTCAGCTTACTCAGATTTCAATCTCGTATATGTTGGACCCATTCTCCGATGATCTAGATCATTGATCTAAAGGGCCCCAAAGTGGATGGATCAAGATACATTTTCCAAATAGATGTGTTACATACAGAAATACAACAGTCCACACTCAACTGAAAATGACCAAACAATGGAGAGCTACAAGCTCCATCCTCCAAAAGTTTTGGGATATGGGCCATCCATATATCAATGGTCTAGACAACTGGACTACCACATATACAGAAGAAAAGGCCAATGACTGCACATATCCTCAGGTTTAGGATCCATATAATTCCAAACCCAAACAAATTTTTGGAAAATGATGAAAAAATGCTCCAGGATACAAAAATTTGAATACCCAATATTTGTGCTTTTGTTGAAGATGTTTAGAGGACATCTTGTTCACCATTCTTTCACGCTTCCAACAACTGGATACCTCTAGGTTCTTCCCTTGATGATGCCAGTATGTGATGTTCCCAAATTAGACTGCATTAGGATTTCCCAGCACTAATAATCCCTTAGGGCTTGTTTCCCTTAGGGCCTGTTTGGATTCATGGTAAGGAAAGGAAAAGAAAGGAAACATCACTTCCCATGAAACACATTTTCTATTATTTGTGAAGACCTTTTTTTTTTTTTTGTGAGAAATGGTGCCTCCCACCATTTTTCACATCCTCTTTTTGTTGGAAAATCAACATATTTATTTTCCCCTCTCCCTAAGAAAGGCATTTTTCAATGGCTTAAGGAAAATGAATTTCTCAAGAGTTAAACACGTGCCACCACCCATCTCCAATCACCTCACATGTGTCACATATGCAAATATTCCACCATCCATCTTCTATTTTGTCACACATGTGCCAATGTGCCACATGTGCCACCATCCATCTTCACTTGGGCTCAACATGTACAAAGCACCTCGCATGTGCCGCATGTGCCAACTTTCCATTGTCCATCTTCTGTTGTGTGGTACATGTGCCACCATTCATCGTCACTTGTGCCCCACATGTGCCATTGTCCATCTTCAATCGCTCTATGTGTACTACATGTGTCAACATGCCACATGTGCCAATGTGCACATGTGCCACCATCTACCCTAAGTGTTGACATATGTCAATTGTGCTAATGAGTCGCTTGTGTCACATGTGCCGTCATACAACTTCCAGCACCATCATCTCGTGTGTGACACCATTAAGCTTACACACCCACAAGTGCCACAGTCTATCTTCAAGCATTCCATATGTCTCATGTGTTAATCTGGCACATGCCAATAAATTGGAAAACATGCCTCAAATTTTCTAGGAAAATCTTATTTAAAAACAAACATGGAAAACAAAGTTTCCTTTCCCACAGTTTCCTGGGTATAAGGTTTCCCAAGAAACAAAGTTTCTTTTCCCACACTTTCCACAAATCCAAAAAAGCCCTTAGGGACTCAATTTTGTTGATTTTGACCCAAGGCTTCTTGTTTGCAGCACCCCCTACATAGGGAAGGATTCAACTCCAGTGAATCTTCTTTCTCTTCTTGCATGGTGCCCCTCCAACTTGAAAGGTACTTTTGACAGATTTGTGGTTTCTCAACGGATCTTTTACCATGTGGCCATATTCGATGAGAACCCAAGCATTTTAAGAAATAGTATCAAAGTTATTTTTCCTCCATCTGTCAAGAGCATAAACATTCTCCCTTGGTGTATCACATCTTGGTCATACTACAGCCCACTGAGGAGAATGTAGCCTTTATCCAGAGAGGTTGTCACAATTTGGCAATGAAAATCCTTCAAATAGCGTAGGCAAAGGACCCCTGGATATTTAGGAGACACTTGCATAGTGCCGTTACCCCAGATTGATAGTCTCAATAGAATCTAGACAATTCCAAAGGCACAGGAAAGGAAGGAGAATTGGGGATCTCAAGGTTTTGGATTGCAATTTGCCAAACTAAGCACCTCCTAACACACGAGGGAAAAGACTCAACTATCTTCTCTCAAACTCTTCTTAAATTTCATAGACGTCTCCCAAAACTACCATAACAAAAATTCTTCTCCTCTGTCTCCCTCTCTCCTTTTGGGTAACCCTCAAACAAGGGCAGACTTGAGCACGACTTGAGCGCAAGTCACTCCCTTCAAGAGGAGATGTCCCTACAAACTCCATCACAAAGCCAAAGACATCATTTTCTTTCATTCTTTCAAACCTAGGTTCCTAGAAGTTTAAGCAACCATAGCCTAGCTTTTAGAACTAGGTGCAGTGACATTCTCACAATTAATCCCACTTTGCTACGATCACGAATAAGTTGATTGCAAGCAATCTCTTTACCTCAACCTTGATGCTCCCTTTGCATAAGAGGATTCCTCTCAAATCCCTTTTCTAAATCTTCACAAAGAATTAGCATTGATCATTTTTTTAAAAAAAATTCCTTTTAGTCGCAAAGAAGTTAATTCGAATAATCATACAAATAGCGCTCGCTCACTTGGCTTCTTCTCCTTTTCTCCTTGACATTCGCTTCCACGAAAGAGAGGAAGAAGTTTTTTTTTCCTAGGAGGACGAGAAGCCTTTTATCCTACAAAGTCATTCAGTCAATCATCATTACAATTTTATATTGTAGTGTAGTGGAAATCTCCTATCCAAACACGCACATCAATGTATTTTTCTCAATTGTCTGACATTAAGGTAACGTAGAAGTATCATCATTATGGTTCAAACATGGGAATTTTCGGTACCTATTTTCAGGAGACAAGTATTGTAATTTGTAATCATTGCACTTTTACAGCAAATTACTGATGTAATTTGCAATCCAAACAGGCCCTAATGTTTCAAGGCATCTACAATGTAGTGAAACTCCACCTCGTATGTAGAGTACTTTTATGACTCATTGAGTTTTTCACTGAAAAAAGCCACTGAATCTTCCTTGTTGATTGAGGACACCTCAATGCCTTCGTAGGATGCATCATAGGCAACCTCAAATACCTTTTAAAAATCCGGAAACTTGAGCACTGGATCTTCTGTCATTTTTATCTTAATTTCTTAAAATGTCTTTGTTGCTGCTGTTTTCTATATCGGTATTGATGGATGTATCACACTCTTGGGATACGGAAACATATTGGTTATCGCAGGGGAAATATTGGATGAATCGCATAATGTATCACTGACTTATTATTATTATTATTATTTTGAAATATTGGGAAAATGGTCAAAATTTTCAATGAAACTACAGGGATGTTAAAAAAGACATCATTACACACTAAGAACTCATAATATTGCAAGAAACAAAATTGAATGATATGTTTCCTATGCATGGGGTCGCAAGTTATACATTGTCAAACAGAACACAGATGTGATGCAATTATATCCGAAATAAGTTACCTCATTCAAATATCATATAGCCAATTCAAATTAAACCATCCAAATTACGGGTCCCAATTTAGATGTATGGTAAATAAAAAATACGCTTATTTATTTATCTGACTATTAGATGAGTGGGCTAACAATGTGGACAGTCTAGATTGCCGTACAACTATGCCATGCATATGATCAAAGAGTTACCACTATTTTTTTATAGAGTGTAAAACTAACATGGCAGTTTATTCTAAATAGAAAAGAGAAAACTTTAATGTTCAGGAAGTCAAATGAAACCATCCAAATTATGTTAGCCGGTGTAGATGTATCATCAACCGAAAGTTAAGCTTATTTGATTTTCTGTTATCAAATTAGAGACATTTGTTGGATGGTTAAAAGTGAAATATATCCAACAGTTTTATTTCCACAAACAACTATCCACAAATAAGAATTTAGGATTCTTCAACCAATCTGATCTTAGGGTTGTGATTTGGCAATAGTGAGCTGCACAATCTAGTCGGTATTATTTGAGTAAATATATGCCACGTGTACAATTTTTGAGTGCATGTTTATCGAGTGCCATACATAGCCTGAGTATCATATATCTCATGAGAAAAAACTTTGATACTCTATTAGAGTGTGACAAATGATACACGGCCATTTAAAAATTACTTAAAGATTGTGAAGTGGCATACAAGTATCAAACTGTCCAGATTATTCTTTTGTAGTTTAGATGTACTATAACCCAAAAATTAGGCCTATTTCATCATCTGACAATTAAATTGGTGGACATTTATTGGACAATTAACAATGAAAATATCAAATGGTTCTGTATCAACAAGCGTCCAAGAATCAGACGTTTGGATTGTTCAAACAATCTAATTTGGGACCATGACGTAGAGACAGTGGGTTACACAACTTAATCAGTTCATTATGAGTTAATATATATGCCATGTGCACAATTTCTGAGTGCCGGTGTATGAAGCATCATATGCTGCCCAAGTATCATATACAACTCATTTCTAATGATGACACAGCAGAGCATTATCAGTCTCATCGATTTTAAATGACAGAGTGATAGAGAGCGGGGAGCCTTTTCGGGCTCATTTCACAAAGAGAGAGAGAGAGAGAGACTGCAGAAGAAGAAAGAAGAGGAGGAGAGGGAGGAGCTTTCACAGGTATGTGATTTTTCTCCTTTGGTTTTTTATTTTATTTTTGGAAAATTTTCAGAAAATGGGGCCCCAGCGCTGTCTGATCTCAAAATGCCTGAACTACAATCCAGATTTTCCTCCCAAAAATCAAATGAGGGTTGGTTGTAAAGGAGTGGAAGAAATCAGGGAAAAAAAAAAAAAAGGAGGGGAGGTTTTTTGTGATTTTTTTTTTTTATTGGGGGGGGGGGGGGGGGGGGGGGGGGGGGTTTGGTTAATGTCACAGAATATCAATGGTATCAAATATTATCATTGATACTGTTTAAATATGTGAAGGAGGACGTGCGATATTCACGATAAATCGGTGATATGTATCAATATTATCGGCAATACCAAGTATTCCCGCAACTATCCATGGGTTTTTATTGCATCCCTGCAATACCGGTACCGATCAATAAAGTAAACCTTGCTGCTTTAGTCCACTCAAATGGATCGGTCTTCATACATTCAGTAATGGGCATCATGATAGAATTAAAGTTTCGGATAAAACTTTGATAAAATGTCACTAGCCCATGAAAGCTGAGAATCTTGTGAATATTAATCAGAGTAGAACAGTCAACAACAAATCCTTCCAAATCAGTGCTAATGTCTTCTGCTAAAACAGCAAACCCAAGGAAGACCACACTGGAACTTATGAAGGAAAACTACTTCAAATTTATGGAGAGTTTCTTATAGTGTAACTCTTATCACCTGGAAAAATGGATCAAATGATCATCTTATGAACAGCTGTGGATGAGGATGTCACTGAAGTACGACAATGAAGTTGCCTACAAATAGCCGTAGAATTTGCGTCATCACCCACAAGAACGTACTAGGTGCATTTGTCGAGTAGAAAGGCATAACTAGTTACTCAATCCAACCCTCATCTAAAAGTGGCCTTCCATTCGTCTCCAAAATGAATTCTTATATGATGATACCCGCTTTACAAATCAATCTTTAAAAAGATTGTAGTATTCACTATCATGCCCAACATAAAGTTGTACGTGTTCTCATGACCCTTATAAGTCACATCTCTGTCGTATATTCATGGGCGCCCCAGCAATATATGTGTGACTTTCATCTGAATGATGTCACACCAAAGTGATTTTTTGTAACTATCCAAGCAGAAGTTCACTAAGCACTGCTTGGTCATGAGGATGAACATGTCATCCACCCATGCAAGCTTGACCTGCTTGGGATGCTTTTGAGCCTTCAACTTCAACTTGTCCACAATGCTTTACGAGGCCATGTTCATACTTCTGCCTCCATTAATAATAACCTTAATAGCCTTTCCACAACACGACACGCCGACACTCATGTATGAAAGATGTTGGTTTTAAACCAGTTTTCTTGGGCCCCCTCTTTTAGTGTCGTCAGAATCTTCCTAACCACCAAAGATAACTAATTTTCCTTAAGGCCATCTATGCCTCCCTCAAGCTCCTGATCATCACCTTCTAGATCATTTTCATGTTCACATTCTTCTTGGCCTTCAATGAAGTTCTCTTTGTACCATTCACCCTCTTGTTTCTAGCAGAACTGGAGATTGCGAGAAGTACGTTTTGTCGCATAATGTCCTTAACCACCACAAACAAGTGTTGGTCGACCTCTCCTAAGTTGGAGTAACAGACTTTTCCTTCGTGTCAATGTTTCGAGAAAGAGATTTGCCCGCTGATTGTGACCAAGAGTGTTAGAGGTAGAGTATTGGAAAATTTTGCAACCCCGAGGAAAATTGCCACGGGGTGAGACTGGTAGTGGAGGTGCTATGGAGCCACTAGCAGTATGGTGGGTGAATGTATAGCCATCAGCTTGACGACTACTATGTTTTGCCACCAACTTCTGCTCCTGCACTTTTTGGCCCATTTGGTATCATTTGTCCACATTGTTGAACCAAACGGTCACTGGTTCTCTTTGAATGTCAAACCATAGTCCATTGCAATAACTCACCGCTTGTTGCTTTCCTATCTCCATTAGGTGGCAATTGATCGCCAATTCATAATAACCCTCTGTTTGTTCCTCCACCGTCATGTTGTCATGCTGCAATGTGACGACCTCCTGCAGGGAAATCATCTTATAATCCAGTAGCGGAAACCCCTGCTTCAAACTTGCCTTCATTTTCTCTCAATTGCAAAAAGGAGGAAAGCCTCATCATTGCAAATATTCTTCGACAACGTACCACCATTCGTAAGCGGCACCCTTAAGTTTCAGGGTAGCAAAACATAACTTGACGGCTTCTTCCATTTCGTAACAGTAGAAATACCACTCAATTGACTTTAGGTAGTCATTGAAAACCTTAGGATCTAGATTTCCATCATAACCCGGAATCTTAATCTTGACATGCTTGGCAAAATCAACAGTGCAAAGATTTTTCCTTCCTTCAGATTATTTGGATAGTCCTATCTGGGGTTGTTCATCTCTTTTGTTCCTGGTTGCATATGGCAAAGTTGTCGGATCCTATAGCCCAATTCATTCTCATCATGGAAATAGCCATTCCAGCCAAGCTGCCTTGGGTTGACATTCCTGAATTTTAGGTCTCCAAAGACCATCCATAGATGTTTTGCGTTTTGGATTGATTTCCTTTCTTGCTTCTTCAAGAACAGTAACTTGTCCTTCCACAATATCTACTTTGGTCGTGAAACAAACCTCTGTGTCATCCAACCATTTTGTGAACAAATCAACTACTTGCTACAAGGCTGATACAGTCCCATCCTGAGGTTCAAATTTTGGAGAATAGGGAACGTTTTGGTAGATCTAGGTTTATGACAGATCATGGGTTGTTTACTGGCTAAACAACGGGCAGGTTTTAATACTATTTTAGATAGAAATATGATAATGACTAGGTGAGATGGAGGTTGCATATGGTTTATGTTGAAGGGTTTGAAATAACAGTCAGATTTGAACTTTTTGAGGACAGGTTTATCATGAATATTGTGACAAATTTTGGTAAAGAAGACGGGGAAGAGAAAAGAAAAGAGAATCTCCCAAGAGCAGAACTTGCTCTGATACCAAAATAATGCAACTAGATCAAGGAAGAAACTAATTGCAATGAAGTTCAACATACCAGATTGAAAGTTCAGTCACACGAGAAAAGATGTAATGATTGTGAGCAAGCTCAACAGTCCGCTAGTCTTATACTAGAGATCACCACCTCCCCTCGACAATCTACCATAGAGAAATAAGAGAAGTTGCTCAAAGAGAAATATCATTCAACTGTCTTATTCCATAGTGCCTATGCCTTATTTATAATCAGTGTTTACAAAGTTTCCCTGCGAAAAATCTCTAGCATAATCTAAGGAATCTAAAAATAAAATTCCTTACTGGTCAAGATATCTAAAATAAGAAAACCCATTAATATGAAAATCTAGTAATACTTATTTTCTAGCATAGAGATATTTTTCATAACATGGACATATGAAAAAAAGGAAATTAGAAACAATATAAAAAAGGAAATCGGGCCTTTTCTTGGGCACAGGTGTGGAAAGTGCACAACGGTTTCTTTAAGTACAAATTGGATAGACAAGATTCTCTAATGGGCAAGGTATGCAAAAAAAAAAAGGTTACGTAAAGGTAATGGTGGCCACCGTTACGTGTTATGGAGTCGTAACGGCCGTTATGGAAAAAACAGCCCGTAAAAAACCCGTAACGGGCATAACGGCCCCATAATAGTCTATTACAAGGACAATACAGGATTCTTTTCAAAAAAAAAAAGATGAAGAAATCGTAACGGCTGTTGCGGGGGCTGTTACTTATGGCCCGTATCGCAACGATAACAGTGGTGGCCATTACGGCTACCGTTACCATTATAGAATACTATGCTAGTAGTTCTTTTGATGTTTTAGACTTTAGTACCACTTTGTGGTGATTTCTAACAACCCTATCTACTATTTATGAGTCGATATATCTCCCTAGGTTGATTTTGTGAGTAGGTTGTAGATTTAGTCATTTTGTTTCAATTGTTCTTCTTTACTTTCCACTGTTCACAGTGGAAATATTGTCGTATTTTGTTCATTAGCTGCAATCGGATAAGTTGGTTGTTTTCACTCTTTTGTGGATTTGGTGTGCATACCAGTCAATGTAGCAACCGCATTGTCTAGGCTACACAATTTGCACACACGCCTCTATATAAATAAGACAGAAACTACATTCTGAATTTGCATTCAGATTTTCCATTTCTCTCACAACAAACCAAGATTTAAAGTCCGACTAAAATCAGCTGACAGGCCTGACTTGCCTGCCCTTTAACTTCTAGATTGGCCAGAAGCTACACAACTAAGCCAACTCGTAAATGAGGTGGTTTAATACAATGGCATCTAGAAATGGCATTTCAATCATAGAAGCTGCAATCAGTGAACCAATACAATCTATTCCATAGAGCCAACTTGGAGACAAGTTTTGTACAATGACATTTTCATCATTTAAGCTGTGATCATAGAACCAATACCTTGAACATTATGACGCTTGCAAGAATTGTAAGCGTCGTGAACATGACATAATATATAGGAGACACAATGGCAGTATTAAAGGTGTCTAGGGCCTGAAATATTGAAGAGAACTCAATTAGAGCAGCAAATAATTACACAGCACTAAAGAAAATATATATGATTTTCAACATTTTTTTCATTAAGCAAAAATCAAAGCATCATTTTCTCCAACAAAAATGAACTAGAAAAATACTAGGGGCATGGCACATGCAATGCACATTGAGTGAGTAGGGGAGAGGGAAAAAAACAGAGAGAATGAGGGAAAGGATGTAGCTACACGAATGCGGGCTACCCACATAGAGAGAGAAGGGTTTCAACAGTGGGCAACCCATGCCCACTTTTTCCAATATTGTGACCCACTTGAGCATTAGATCTGCATCATTTTTGGGCCGACGTTCCAACATGATCCAGCACAACAGATCGGTGTGTATGTAGCAGAATCATCACAGTGGGCCCCATAGAACTGGCTCCCTTATTAAGTCTTCTAGTAATATATAGAATAGATTTTAACAGATGAATAGAATCAATGCAAGAAAAAGAGAATGAACCCCAAAAGCTAACAAGGAAATGAAGAATTGAAGGGAGAATCGTCCTGTTATTTCAGCGAATGAGGGGGGTCAATGTCACAAACCCTCTCGAGGGACTTCTTATGAGTTATTTACAGCAAATGCCCCTCCAGGTTTTAATGATAAAACAATGAAAGAGCATGGAAGGATGAGACAAGTATGCCTTGACGACCATAAATATGGGAGAAGTATCCTCTCCACTATTCAAGTTGGCACATGTATTGACCATGCTCTGCTCATCTGCAATAAAATGGAGACAACTCTTGGGAGGAGCCTTGGCTCATCGAACAGAGATCTATTGAGAGAGAGGATATCCTCTCGAATAAATTGGAAATTCACTTGGATACATTGGGCCCTTACATGGTTAAACCCCTTATGCGGCATGAGATACGACTGGTTGCTTGATTATCAGATCCATCTCCATCTGAGAATTGAACCCCGACTTTGGCATCAACTTCTAACTCAAATGAGATCACATTGTTGCCGTTATGTAACCATTTTTTTAACACCCTCCTCTCCATTGAGTCATCATGCTTATGCTTCAAGGTATCCAGCCACTTGCAAGTTGCAACCCACCACATGTTTTCCTTTTGGCAGCTCTACTAGATCCCAAGTTGTTGTTCTTCTATCTTTGAGTCTGAATAATCTCCTACTCTAGATTCAGACCCACCAGTAGATCAAATATTTGTTGTTCTTCTATCCTGGCTCTGCGTTCTTTATCACAACAAGGCCTGATGGATCGATGGTGGCTCATCTCAAGCCACAATCCACAGAGTTATGTAATCTTCCACTGACTCACCTTGGAGAAACTAACTGTATCTTTGGTAAGCTGAAATACCCTCGCAACATTTCTTTTTTGAAAGAAGGCTGCAACAGGTTCCAAAATTTCCTTTGCAATCTCAAGATACATGAAAGTCTTACTGATCTCAGGCTTCAAAGAATGGAGCAACAACATGACTCTCATATCATTTGCCTCACAGTCTGCATGGCGTGGATCATCTGCACTTGATTCCACATATTTGCTATCGGAATAGCCTACCTTACGTCTCCCACCATTAAGTATCCTCACCGACCTGGACCACTCTAAGAAATTCTCCAACAAATTTCAGCATAGTGATGTGTAAAACCTGGACATTCTACGACACCAGAAACTGAAATTCCCTTCGAGTTAGATACCATACCCGAAGTGTGACTTGTATTTGACAACATCCCTTTTGTTGCACTACTCCCCTTTTCCATAAACATAAACCACCAAAATAACAGCAACAAATACTACAAAGGATCAGAAATTAAGCCGACACATTCCCATCATCACATAAGAGAAACATAGACTCCACAATGATACTAGAACGTCCCCAAACATCATTCAAACACCTCAGCCACATCAACCACTCCCAAATATCATCAACGCTCCACAAAAAAACAGAAAAAACATCATATAAACATCCACACTTATTTTGGACTTTTATTTTTTGGAAGGTAAACAACAAATAGAGTCAAAAGACATCCTGCATGTTTTTTTTTTGTTTTGGGGGGGGGGGGGGGGGGGCACTTGTTAAGACGGGCAGAAGGTAAACAACATCCACACTTGATATTATATATATATAAAAAGAAAAAAAGAAAAAAAAAGAAGTTCAAAAAAACTTCTTTTAAAAAAAGGTTAAGCAAAAAGACCCTCATATTAAGAAACATCGCTGATCTGCCAATCCTTGACAGAATCAATCAATTCTTGTCTACCGATATAAAAAAATCAACTGATTCTTGTTTCTGAGAGTATAGATTATCAATATACATAGATCAATGGAGTGAACCCCATTTAGTTTAGATAAGGCTGTGATGATGATGACGTGGGGAGATTCGAAAGGGAAAAGTGAAATTCAAAATTTCCATATTTAATCCCTTAGATCCAGTACCCATCTAGATGAAATCAAAATTTCCCAAAACCTAGATTGGATGGTTGAGATCATACCCGTGATCATGTCCTCCTAGTGTAGATCCGATGCCAATCCCTCTTTAATGAAGAAGGCCTATCCATGATCTATCACCAATGAAAGTAAGCCCTAAGAATCTTCTCACAAACACACTATAGGATGTGATTGGAGGACGGAAGAGAACTATCCACAAGGTGTGCTCCGTACTCCTACAGACTTAATATATGCCCTACATCATCAAAAGTTTGTTATCCTACCTTTTCCATGCACTCAAATTGACCCAAATCCTTCTACCATCTTTGGTGTCCACTCTTGACCCAAAATCCTAAGCAAGTTCAAGAAGTGGACCACAAAAATCCAACTAACTTCCATCAAGCTAACAGTGAAATCGAAAGATTGAACGGTCAAAAACATATAAGAAACCTTTGAAAAACATTTAGAGATGATGGCTAGCTTTTTAAGCTTAATGGATGGTCCAATAAACAATATCTAGCCACATTCCAAGTCCTGGGAAGAGTAGTTGATCCCATGTTGGGGTACTTAGGCTTCTACTGGATCCTAATGCATGTATATGATCACAACCATATGTTGGCCACCAACGTGTCTTTAAAAAGTGTGTAAAAGCCATCACGCTAGGACCATGAAGTCCTTTCGTAACCTAAGGTCCAAGGATTAGTCAAAGCTAGTTCACAATCAAGTCCATCCAATCCAAGCATGATGAGCCTCTCGGGTGGGGGACTTGATGCGATCCTCCAATGTGAGTGTCCAATCAGCCCAATAATAGTGCTCGTTTACAAGTGAACAATCACACTACCATGTGGTGAAGGACGTATGTAATAGGATGCCCAATGGTGGAGATTAATCCATCCCAACTCGTTGTTGGTTCCGCATCACATGGGTAACCATAAAAGTAATCCCGAGTTGCCCAAACCCGTTAGAGAGGTTAAGGATTTTAGGGTACTCAAGAACGGTGAGTAAATAACTCTCCCTTAGCCTTATTGGCCATTGTGTTCACTTCACTCTTTCCCCATAAGCCCACAAAAGAGATTCATTAATTTATCTTTGTAACCCTCAAATGTAAAGCAGAAAGTTTCCACATGGTTAATAATAAATCCAAGAAAGAAACAAGTCACTAAAGACTTAATGACAATCAACATAAAAGATCTCTAATGATCAAGTTCCAATACTTGGGCTTGATTAGCTTTCCATGGCATATGCATCCTACAAATGATGATGACGACAACAATGAGACAGATCATTGGGAAAAGAAAAAAAAAAAAATTTCTTAGAAACCCTCAGAAAAAATGTGTAAACCACATGTAGAAAATGAATCTGTCAATCCTTGACGGACTCAATTGATTGTGTCTACCAATAAAAATGATCAATCTATTCTTGTTCCAAGAGTTGTAAATGGAGCTGACACCATTTAATCGGGATAATGCTTTGATAATGTTGATGAGACAAATCAATGGAGAAGGAGCTGACACCATTTAATTGGGATAATGCTTTGATAATGATGATGAGACAAATCAGAGGAGAAAACCTTCTCAAAAAAGACCCTCGGAAAAAGAGTACAACCCACACATCAAAAATGATTATTTTTTTCAAAATTTCCCCTAGATATATTTTTTTCAAAATTTCCCCTAGATATGAGAAATTTCCATCTAAAATATACCCAAAATACTTGAAAAATCACCAAAGTTCTTCTAACATCATCCCCTATCAGACCACATACTTTTTTCTCATTCAAGTGCCCATCTATCTGTCCGCTATTGACGTGAACCGTATAGACTGATGATGTTAGCAATCAACCCCACTGCTATTGTCTTTTATTAGTCCCAAAAGATGCTCTGATACCAATTTGATTTGAAAAGGCTGGAGAGAGGAGGGGGGGGGGGGGGGGGGGGGGGGGGGGGGGGGGGGGGGGGGTTTGTAGGTAGAAAGAATGAGAGAGAGAGGGAAGAGGGGTTATATAGGCCCCACACATGAGGCCGTGCCAAGTGAGGGGCTCCACTAGGGCTTCACAGTACAACCGAAGACAGACTTCTTGGAAGGAACTTCGATGTAGACAACCAATGTAACCTTTCCTCCCTTGAACCATATGTTGCTGATATGCAGTTGTTCATGTGCAGTCATGTGGAGTATTGTCACATTTTTATTTCATTAACCTTTTCACAACTGTATTATGTTGTCATGGGAGTGTTATGCTAGATTCCTTTTTATTTTAATAGAAGTGCTAGTTATAAGACTAATGCAACATTCTGGTGCTAATCTATTTCATTCACAACCCCACCCCCCCCCACCCCCCCCCCCCCCCCCCCCCCCCCCCCCCCCCCCCTTTTTTTTTTTTTTTTTTTTTTTTTTGAAAAGCACAAGCCACCTGTTTTTGGGAGGAAGCAGCGCCTTTCCTATTTTGTGGAAAAGTCTTGCCTTCCATGATTTTGGGAAAAGCCGCGCCTTTCCTGTTTCATGGAAAAGTCGCGCCTACCATGTGATGCAGGACACATGATTTAATGCTAGCATGCAACATGAAGATTATGAAAGTCCATAAAGTAATTCAATTAACAAAAGATGCTAACCCACCAAGTAATTAAGAGTAAACAATAGGAAATAAAATCTGATTTAACCTAAATCGCATGCCCGCATTCTAAGAAATCACATAAATCAATTAAAATTAGGCCCGATGGAAGGATAGAACTTCCAATTTAGCATAGGCACGTTCCACACTCAAGTGACAGATTTGTAGGTTTTATGATTAGGTTTAGGAATGGGAAAATATGAAATTTGGAAAATTAGTGATGAGGACATCCAAGCACCATACCGAAGGAGGGCTGAGCCAATCTCCTAATGGTTAGACGGCCATTACATGGGGCCCACTTGGCCCAATTCACATTCCTAGCAACGTTGAAGACCCCATGTGCATGTTCATGAATCTTTGAAGACCCTACACTGGGAAGATACACGTGGGCTACATATAGGAGCTTGATGGACACATCGACCATTGGATTGGGAGGACACGATGATCGGACCGTTGGATCATCATCAGCAGACATCTTGATCGTGGACCCCCATGGGCCACGAAATAATTTAGTTGTTTAAATTATTTGCATGCTTCGTTATTTTTGTTATAGCTTATATTTGTGTTGACATTAGGGAGTTAGGAATAACTTTAACTTTATTAAGCGTCTTTATGTTGAGAATCTTATTTGAGAGTGTCTTTTTGTAAAAGGTCTTTTCTGAGAAATGAGAATATAAAAGAGAAATATGGGTGTGTGAAGCCCTAATGCCATTATTTTTGAAAGAAAAAAGTTGTGTTTTCTCTTCTTCATGTGATTTGAATAATACTCCATGTGATTTGGAGCATGGGTGTGGTGTGATTCCATTCCCTATTCAACGGAGGTGCGAGACTACCATCTATCATCTTCTCTCTCTTCATTTCTATCCAAAAGAGGTATTTTTCCTAAAAACTTCATCTCTCTTCTTTCCTTTATATCCAAGACCATCAAAATTATCTTTTTCTTCAACTTTTCATCATCCAACTTCAACCCAAACCGAAATCAACCATTGAGGACCCAAAAATCTTAGCCAACGACCCACACGTGCGAGCCCTTAGGCTAACCGTATGAACAACTGTTCAATCCTTTGATTTACCCTTGCTTCCCCCATCAAAACCTCTTGATTCCCCATCCATAACCCTACCCAAAACCATAGATCCCCAATTTCTAAAAACCCTAATTCTAAAATCCCCAATTCCCATGAACCCTAATTTTCCAAATTTCAGATCTCTCCATTCTTTACCCTAATCATAAAACCTACAAATTTGTCCCTTGAGTGTGGAACGTGCCTATGCTAAATTTGAAGGTTTTATCCTTCCATCGAGCCTAGTTTTAATTGATTTATGTGATTTCTTAGCATGCGAGCATTTGATTTAGGTTAAATCATATTTTATTTCTCATTGTTTACTCTTAATTACTTGGTGGGTTAGCATCTTTTGTTAATTGAATTACTTTGTGGACTCTTTCATAATCCCCACGTTGCATGCTAGCATTAAATCATGTGTGCTGCATTGATTAGGGTTCATGGAAATTGGGGATTTTGGAATTTGGGTTTTTAAAAATTAGGGATCTAGGGTTTAGGGTAGGGTTATGGATGGGGAATCAAGGGATTTTGACGAGGGAAGCAAGGGAAAATCGAAGGATTGATCGGTTGTCCATACAATCAGTCTATGGGCTTGCACATGTGGGTCGTTGGATAGGGTTTTTGAATCCTCAATGGTTGATTTCGATTGGGGTTAAAGTTGGATGATGAAAAGTTATGATTTGGATGGTGTTGGATAGGAAGGGAAGAAGAGATATGAAGTTTTTTGGGAAAATACCTCCTTTGGATAGAAAAGAAGAGAGAAAGAAGATGATAGATGGAAACCTCACACCTCCGTTGAATGGGAAATAGAATCACACCACACCCAAACTCCAAATTGCATAGAGTATTATTCAAATAACATGAAGAGAAGAAAAGAAAACACGCTCTTTTTTTTTCTTCAAAATAATGGCATTAGGGCTTCACACACCCATCTTTCTCTTTTATAGTCTCAGAAAAGACCTTTTATAAAAAGACGCTCTCAGATAAGATTCTCAACATAAAGATGCTTAATAAATTAAAAGTTGTTCCGAAACTCTCTAATGTCAACACATATATAAGCTATACCAAAAATAACGAAGCACGTAAATAATCTAAACAACTAACTGTTTCGTGGCCCATGGGGGTCCACGATCAAGATGTCCAATGATGATTATCCAACGATCCGATCATCATGTCCACCCAATCCAATGGTTCGATGTGTCCATCAAGCTCCTATATGTAACCCACGTGCATCTTCCTAGTGTTGGGTCTTCAAAGATGCACGGACATGCACATGGGGTCTTCAACGTGACTAGGAATGTGAATTGGGCCAAGTGGGCCATGTAATGGTCATCTAGCCATAACGAAATTGGCTTAACCCTCCTCTAGTATGGTGCTCAGATGTGCTCATCGCCATGTTTTGGGAAAATCCGCGCCATCCTATTTTAGGAAAGAAGTCGTGCCTGCCCTGTTTTGAGAAAAGATGTGCCACCCTGTTTTAGGAAAAATTGCGCCATCCCGTTTTAGTAAAAGTCGTGCCATCATGTTTTGGGAAAAGTCGCTCCAACCTTATGTCACAGCCATACTGATATATGAGGTGAGGGAACAAGGGGATGCGGTAAGATATGTATGTTATGTGGGGCCCGTCCACTCACTAGTTGAATGGAATCATGTTGTTGACATACCACTTTTGTCGTCGGATTGGGGATGTGAATTGGCCTATCTTCTAGCATGTGGTTGATTTGAGCAGGACAACGGGTATCGTGTTTCGGCTCCTTGAATCGGTTGTGTAATCGTATCGCTCAATCCATATTAATAATAAAATAATGATAAATGGCATACCGTCCGCTTGCACGCCCATTAGTGGTATCAGAGCAATGTCTAATACCGTCCCGACCAGAAGACGATGAAGTGGCTTGCCGACGCACCTTTTATTGCTTCCATTGCAGTACGTGTTGCATTTCTATTAGTGTGGCATGTGAGTGTCGATCACGACACGTGTGCGCAAAGTGGCATCGCGTCCAGTGGTATGACATTGGATTATTGCTTAGTTGTCTAATTTTTATATGCGTGCAATAACATTGCATTACTTCATAGCGTGGTTGTTTAAATTTGATGTTTGGCAAGTTATTGTGGGCGTCACCTGACCATTGCCATGGAGGGATTATTTTATTGTTCTTCCGACTTTTATTGTTTCTAATACGCCCAATCAAGTAAGTGGAACTTTTGGACCAGACCAACAATGACCGTATTGCCCTTGTGTCAATTGGTTTGTGTGATGCCAACTTAGATCTTTAGACCACCAATGATGATTGTGCATGAATGTATAATATTTAGTGTCTCTGATGTATTTCCCGATTGACTTAAATAGAGCCCTTTGTCACTTGATGTGGTGACTAGAAATGGCATTCAAATCTGTTATGGTCGATCTCTTAAGAGGAGAGAAGTTTGGCAGGAATAATTTTGATGATTGGCGTAGATCCGTCAAAATATTGCTAGATGAAGAAAATGTATTGTATACGTTAAAAACTATTAAGAAAAGGCAAGAGGTAGAAAATGAGGATGTTCCCATAGGCAACTTAGAACTCGCTCAATGGAAATACAAAAAGTGGAAGAAGAATAATAGAACTACCAGAAACATCTTACTCGATTCCATGCACAAGGATTTGATCCCCACGTATGAAGTCCATAAGACTGCCAAGCAAATGTGGAATGCCCTAGTTGAATAGTATGGCAAAATGTTAGATGCCAAGATTAGGATGTGAAAATGGAATTTGATACATAAAAGATGCCGATTGGGTGCACCGTTGGGGATTGCATCAGAAACATGGGACAAATAATGACGAATTGCGGAATTTAGGCTGCACTCTAACCGAAAATCAGAAAATTATTGCTATGTTTCAATCTCTCCTAAATTCATGGTCCCACATCAAGGATATTTTGAATCATAATGAGGCGATCAAAACTTTCAAAAACTTAGCCCATCATCTAGAATACGAGGTTAAGTCCAAGGTTGTCCACTCTAGTGGCAGTGTTGTTTATGTCGTTGAGAGTAGTAAGAAATCTAGCCGATTGAAGAGAGGAGTTGGGAATTTAGGTAGACAAAAATGGCAGAAAACTCCCACCAATCAACCCAATCTACCCTATCAACCACCCGCTCCTCACTTCCATCCACATCTACCCCGTTACCAACATCAACCACCCCAATATCATCATTACGCCCTCAAAATCATCCATACCCACTTAGGCATCATCCAATGAAACCTCTGCAACAATCTGAAACCTGTGATGTATATGCAGAACCCTTGCAATCAAGGAGAGATAATAATGCAGGAGCATTTTCACATCGGGCTCGAGTGGGGTGGCCTGTGGGATGCACTGGCACACTTGGGGTGGGTAGCCCTCGTGAGGCGGAACCCATGTGATGTGAGGCCCACAAGAGGGGTTCGGCTGAGGTCCTAACCCAAGGGATGTGGGGCTTGGGCTATGAGATAAAAGGATTAATTCGTCATACTCTATCAATTCGAACTTTTAGAACAAGTGGTTAATTGTCCTGCATCAAAGATTAATGCAAGGGCAGTTTCACACCAGCCTCGAGTGGGGTGGCCTGTTGGATGTAGGAGCACACTCGGGGTGGGCGGCCCATGTGAACCGGGTGGCTCATATGAGGCGAGTGGCTCATGTGAGGCAGAACCCATGTGATGTGGGCCCCACGAGGGAGGTTTGACCGAGGTCCTAACCCATGGGATGTGGGGCCTGGGTTATGAGATAAAGGGATTAATTCACCATGCCTATCAGTTCGAGCTTTGTAAAGCAGTGGTTAATTGTGTCTCCGCCCCTTCATGGGCCCCAAATCACATGGGCCGCCCACCCCGAGTGTGTCCCCGCATCCCAAGGGCTACCCCACTCGAGCCCGGTGTGAAATGCGCATTAATCACCCCTGGTAAGGATCTCGAACACAAGATCTCCCCCGTGGGCCCCAAATCGCGTGGGTCACCCACCCCGAGTGTGCCCCTGCATCTCATACGCGACCCCACTCAAGCCCAATGTGAAAATGCCCCTGCATTAATCACCCCCGGTGAGGAGTCTCGAACATGAGACCTCCTGCTCTGATACCAATTTAATGCGGGACAATAAACCACTTGCTCTAAAAGCTCGAACTGTTAGAATATGGCGAATTAATCCCTTTATCTCATAGCCCAGGCCCCACATCTCATGGGTTAAGACCTTGGCCGAATCCCTTTCGTGAGCCACAAATCACATGGGCCGCCCACCTCAAGTGTGTCCCTGCATCCCACGGGCTACCCCACTCGAGCCCGGTGTGAAATGCGCATTAATCACCCCTGGTGAGGAGCCTCGAACACAAGACCTCCTTCGTGGGCCGCACCCACCCCGAGTGTACCCCTACATCCCACAAGCGACCCCACTCGAGCCCAGTGTGAAAATGCTCCTGCATTAATCACCCCCGGTGAAGAGTCTCGAACTCGAGACCTCCCGTTCTGATACCAATTTGATGCAGGACAATTAACCACTTGCTCTAAAAGCTCGAACTATTAGAGTATGGCGAATTAATCCATTTATCTCATAGCCCAGGCCCCACATCTCATGGGTTAAGACCTCGGCCAAACCCCCTTCGTGGGCCCCAAATCACATGGGCCGCCCACCCCGAGTGTCCCCGCATCCCAATGGCTACCCTACTCGAGCCCGGTGTGAAATGCGCATTAATCACCCTTGGTTAGGAGTCTCGAACACGAGATCTCCCCCGTGGGCCCCAAATCGCATGGGTCACCCACCCCGAGTGTGCCCCTGCATCCCACAGGCGACCCCACTCAAGCCCAATATGAAAATGCCCCTGTATTACAGGGGCACACTAGGGGTGGGCAGCCCGTGTGAGGCTGGTGGCTCATGTGAGGTGGGCCCCACCCGTGTGAGGCGAAACCCATGGGATATGGGGCCTGGATTATGAGATAAAGGGATTAACTCGCCATGCACTATCGGTTCGAGGGTTCGGCGGAGGTCCTAACCCATAGGATGTAGGGCCTGGGCTATGAGATAAAGGGATTATTTCGACATGCTCTATCAGTTCGAGCTTTTACAACAATTGGTTAATTGTCCTGCATCAGATAATAGGAAAAGATCGAGGGGACGGGGTGACAATTCATGTTTTGTATGTAGAAAAAAAAAAGGGCCACTAGGCCAGGACTTGCCCCAAACATGAAGCGGCAACCTTTTATCCGCCTATTAGTTGTGTTTACATAGAAGTATTGATAGATGACTTGAACTTTTAATGAACGATTTGTAGATTCAGGGGTCACAAGGCATGTGACAAAGCATAAAGAAGGTTTTGTGGATTTTCGTTGAGAGTTGGAGCAAGGGGTCTCTATTTATAGAGGAGATGGGTGGTAAAGTCAAAATTTGGTAGAACGAAATGGGTGATTTAAGGAGTAGTGAATTGTGGGATGGATGACAAGTGGCACACTGTGGGCCATTGATTGGGTGGTTGGAGGATAATTAAAGAAAATTGAGGGGTAATTGGGCTTAGAGAAGTTTCTAGGAGATATCAAGAGGCTATTGGGATTGAGTGGCTAGGATTGAAACACTTGGAAGCATCTCATGGCTTGGGGAGGGATAGTTATGGGTTTCACTACGTAACTTGGGGGGTAGTATTGTAAAAAGATGGTAGCTTAGGAGCAAACTAAGGCTTTTTAGGGTATTTTGGTAAAAATTGGGCTAAAGGGTAGAAGGAATTTGGATTTTGGGTTTTAGAATTCCATACAAGGACATGGATGTCATTTTCAAAATTATTTTTGCATAGTTCAGTACATACGCCTCTTGGTTTTTTATCGGATTTGTGCCCACCTACCTGGGCACCGGAATTAGGTGATCCATAACTTGTGGGAAAGGGGATTTGATGCAGGACACATGATTTAATGCTAGCATGCAATGTGAAGATTATAAAGAGTCCATAAATTAATTCAATTAACAAAATATGTTAACCCACCAAGTAATTAAGAGTAAACAAAAAGAAATAAAATCTAATTTAACTTAAATCACATACTCGCATGCTAAGAAATCACATAAATCAATTAAAACTAGGCCCGATGGAAGGATAAAACTTCTAATTTAGCATAGGCACGTTCCACACTCAAGGAACAGATTTATAGGTTTTATGATTAGGGTTAGGAATGCGAAAATCTGAAATTCGGGAAATTAGGATTTATGGGAATTGCGGATTTTGGAATTAGGATTTTTAGAAATTGAGAAAAATAGGAAATTGGGGATCTAGGGTTTAGGGTAGGGTTATGGATGGGGAATCAAGGGGTTTTGATGGGAGAAGCAAGGGGAAATTAATGAATTGAGCGGTTGTCCATACGGTCAACCCAGGGGCTCGCACGTGTGGGTCGTTGGCTAGGGTTTTTGGGTCCTCAATGGTTAATTTCGGTTGGGGCTGAAGTTGGATAATTAAAAGTTGAAGAAAAAGATGATTTGGATGGTCTTGAATAGGAAGGGAAGAAGAGAGATTAAGTTTTTGGAAAAATACATCTTTTGGATAAAAAGGAAGAGAGAAGGAAGATGATAGATGGAAGCCTCGCACCTCCGTTGAATAGGGAATGGAATCATACCACACCGAAGCTCCAAATGACATAGAGTATTCTTCAAATCACATGAAGAGAAGAAAACACAGCTTTTTTTTTTTTTCAAAATAATGGCATTAGGGCTTCACACACCCATCTTTTTCTTTTATAGTCTCAGAAAAGACCTTTTACAGAAAGACGCTCTCATATAAGATTCTCAACATAAAGACGCTTAATAAATTAAAAGTTGTTCCTAACTCCCTAATCTCAACACAAATATAAGGTATACCAAAAATAACGAAGCATGTAAGCAATCTAAATAACTAAACCATTTCATGGGCCATGGGAGTCCACGATCATGATGTCTGATGATGATCCAACTATCCGATCATCATGTCCAGCCAATCCAATGGTCTGATGTTTCCATCAAGCTCCTATATGCAACCCACATACATCTTCCAAGTGTGGGGTCTTCAAAGATGCACGAACATGCACATGGAGTCTTCAACGTGGCTAGGAATATGAATTGGGCCAAGTGGGCCCCATGTAATAGTCGTCTAGCCATGGAGAGACTGGCTCAGCCCTCCTCTGGTTTGGTGCTCGGATGTCCTCATCAGGATTTAATGGTCTAATTAATGGTTTTAGTTTGGAGGGAAAAAATCCTAGGGTTAAGAAGATATGGGGTCCGCAAGTTAGGTCAATTTTCCAATTTGTAACATTCAATCAATCATGTGCATTCTCCAATATTTTGATCATACTTCGCACCCATAGATCAGATTAAGCTGAAAGTAGACTCATTGGGAAGGAAATTTGATGGCTTACACGATGGACCTATAGATCATGGAGTTTGGACATCATGAACCATAAACTAGCCTTGGATGCGGAAAAAGTTCCTTAAATCCCAGGCCACATTTTTTTGTGGTCGAGCATCTAGGACTTTCCCTTGAAAAAAACAAAGGCAGGGGGCCAACCTTGGGTTAGGCTAGTCCCAATGTTTGAAATAGCAATAGCATGTAGCGTAAGTAGCATACATGTCACGTGAGCTACACGATACTTCTATTTTTTAATTAATATATGTGTGTGTGTGTGTGTTGTATGTGTGTTGTGTGTGTGTGCGCGCCTAAAAGATGATTTGTTTTTTCAAGTATAAGCATGTTCAAACAAGTTATTAATTATCATTTATCAAAAGTCAATCCACATATACGAATCGAATCAAATCATTATCGCATCAACAAGTTTTTAAGCAAACCATTTAATTAATAATGTTTAATTGAAACCACAAGTCACGAGTATAAAAAGAAATTAAAATTCCAAAGGTTAAGAGTATCAAGTAAAAAATACAAAATACAATTATCTTTTATTTATTTTTATATAAATAAATAAATAAATAAATAAAAACATAATGTTCGCTACATATGCTATGTGTACACTACATACACTACGAACCATGTAGCTTACGCTACATGGGATTTACGCAATTTGCTAATGCTACGAAGAGTCGTAGGCTCGTAGCTACACTACGGGCACTATTCAAAACACTGGCTGGTCCTACAGCAACTCGGGTTCACTTTTTTATTAAGTTTTGGGATTTGGGTGAAGTTTTTGGGTTGCAGGTGAGCTCGAGCTTGTTTGAGCCCGCTATGGATGGGTTAATTAGCCTAAACACTTTGTTAAGTGCAATGTCTACAGAAACCAATGAAAGAGCCTATAATCAATCACATAGTGGAGAAGAAAGATGAAGAAAATAAATGCTTTGAGAAAGGATTGTGCAAAGACTTGACTCTAACAAACCCATAATATCCTTTTCCTACAAAACCCTTTTAAAAAAATGTATCGTGCACAAGAGGAGCACCCAAAGACAATACACACTCACCCAATAACATCCCATAAAAAATCCTTCTTTTTTTTTTTTTTTTTTGAAATTGTGTTTCTTGGAGTTTTTTAACATCTCCACTTGAGTTCTTTTGCATAAACAAGAATTTGATGGAGAAAAGTTGATTAGAGAGCAGCTTCGGGCCAAAAGAATAAAATTGAGAAAAGTTTGTTTAAATTTGTTTTTAAAAAAAAAAAAAAAGCAAGAGAAGTGGAAATCCATATAAATTCATAAGTCTCATGCATTGACATGGATTTCAAGCAAGAAATTTCAATTTTAAAGACAAAAATGGAAGGACTTGGGAAAAACCTGAAATTCTTCTGTTTTCACCCATAAAATCATCATGTGTGGAAAAAATAAATGTTAATGGATGCAGATCAATGTATAGGTTAGATTGGCCATAATCTTTCATTTACTAGAAAATTCATTTTTTTAATTAATTAAAAATTACATTTAAAAATGTTTTTATAGAGATATTAGGGGGGCGTTGACTTCGAGCCGGCTCGTAACTCGATGTGGATCTAAGACCAATGTATTCTTTTTCTTTTTAGTTTTTTTATTGTATTGTTTGGGTTTTATTGCTTGCATTGTATGACATTTGAAAGATATAACTCATTTTGGATATGGTCACATCATTTTATGGCCAACAGCACATAGTTTTGTTCCCTAAACAATTGAAAACTATTAAGCATAGTTCTTTTTTTGTTTTTTTGTTTTTTTGTTTTTGTAATGTTTTAGGTGTGTAATCATGTGTCTTTTAAAATCTCATGAAGTTTCCTTGATGAATTCCACCATTTTCTTATATTTCCCCAACATTTTCCTCTGTTTGTGACACATTACCTGATAAATGACATATTTACTAAGGTTTCACACAATATTTATGTACCCAAAGGTTTGCTGCACAGTGCAATATTAATACTTTGAACATTGGCATTGAAAAACAAATCGCATGAAGTAATGGTAATTGAATCTACTAAGTAGCTCATAGCTTATTTTGGAATTCTTAGCCTTAGATGATCAATGGAAATGAGAGAATCTGAGCTTCTTTGTTTATGCCAAGAAGGGTTGCAATACAAATTTCACATCCTTCAATTGCCACTGACATCAGAAAATTTGAAGATCTAAATGAGAGGTCACATGACCTTAAGAGTTTTCCTAAAATGCAGACAGCAAAATCATGAAAAGGGATGAAGCACCATCTGCAGCCAAGGAGGTTAACATAATGAACTTTTCTAAATTCCTAAAGACAATGAAAATGGCAAGAACAACGGCAAGGAGAAGACAAAATCCATGAAAGAATATGCAAATAGAGAGCAGATGCCTCCAGATGGTGAAAGGCGCCTTAGAGAAATTCATTGAAAGGGGGTTGTTGCCATTGTCAAAACCAAAATTGATGAGGACATCGTGCACACGCACGGCCGCACACCACCACCCCTACGCACGTACGTACGCAAAAGGAGGATCCCATCATCGATCTGGCTCGATGACGACGTCCAGGGAGGGCCTAGCTAGCTAAAGACAAGTTTTGGTTCAGAAAAGTGGGCCGATAGTCAAGAAAAACCCATCATGGGATCTCATGATCGTGGCCCACTCGTCGGATTGTTCATTTTTTAGGTTTTGCTTATTGTTATTATTTAGAACATCGTGAACGCTTTAGATTTATGTGTTTGGTTTTTATTTTAGTTTACTTCATCACCAAGTAATAGGTGTCGCACATGATGCGAGTTTTTGGGTATAGGGTTCTCCCTATAAATAGGCACCCCTTGTAGTTCTTTTGATTCATTGAAGTTTAATAAAAATTCCTGCTTTATTTTTCTCTCTCTTCGTGAGTTGTGGAAGAATTCAAAAGTGGGTGCGAAGCCCTCCTTTTCGAAGGGCTAACTACCGTGGTGCGAAGCCACATCGACCCCGATTCATCTCCATCCCCCATCATTTTTTTTTCCATCTTCTCCCACCATCCATACTTCGAATTCGTCCTTCTGTTGCATCAGAGTTCTTCATTACAGCAGGTTTCCAGATTTCGGCCCGTAGGCGAGCTGACACTTCGGCGGAGCACCACGCACAAGCCGTAGCTCGGATCGACCCGAAACTTCGGGGTTTTGGAGCCTCCCCCTGGCCGACCAGGGCCAAGGAGAGTTTTTCTGCAAACAACGCCCGCGCCCTAGGCCCGCTGTCCATACGCGGGATCGTCTTTTGGCTCAGGTTTATCCTCTTTTATCCTCTCATAGCTTTTTTTTTTTTCATAAAACCTAGCCCTAGATTACGTTTTCCCTAACTTATATGCCCATTTTCTTTCCCTAGGGTTCTTTGATTTGAAACTGGTGAATCCCTTGGATTAGGGACTGATTACTATGTATGTGTGAAGGATTATTTCTTATCTTTGAGTATCGTTTGCTTCATAATTTTTATTGATCCAGCCCTATCATGTGTAGGCCTGGACCCGCATAAATTCCCCTTTAATTGAACGTTTGAATTTTCATGTGGGATGTGGAATTTGTGTAATTGTGAATTGGTATGATCTAAGCCTGAAATCTTGCATATCATATTTACATTTCATGTCCTGCATCAAATTTGGTATCAAAGCCTAGGGTTCTTGTAGGGGAATTCACCACATATTTAGGGTTTAGTTTATTTGAGTCCGCCATGCATTCAGTCCATCATATATAGCTGAATTTTAGTAACGGTGTGTAATCGCCTTCATATAGAGTCTCATAGGGTCATTTATTTATTTATTTTTAGATGCATATAGTTGTCATAGCAGGTCCTTAGGTTGAGTTAGCCTGTGTATGCCCACACGTACGGGTCGCGGTTTTGGTTTACCCCTACTCTAAACATGGAGCAACTACAAGAATCAATGGCCAAGTTAACCCAGCAGTTTGAGTCTATGTCTAAGCGCTTGGAACAACGCATGGATCAACGCCTTAACCAATTTGATGATCGCGTTACTCAAATAGAGGCCTCCCTCAGGGCAAACCCCACCATTGGGGAAGATGCCCATTCTCAAGCAGGTGGTCAGGAGATTAGACCAAGGAATGGAGGCGGCCAAGGAGTTGGTCATGGGCGCGCACCTGTGCACCCACCCCGTGAGGGACATCATGACCAATATGACCCAGATGCACAACTCCTCAAGGGAGTTAGAGTAGATGCCCCTACTTTTGATGGCCACTTGGACCCTAAAGCTTTTTTAGATTGGTTGGCGGATATGGACCATTATTTTGAGTGGTATGATATGTCGGATGCTCGACGAGTCCGATTCGCCAAGATGAAGCTTGTGGGTCAAGCAAAGAGGTTTTGGGCGACGGTTGAGCGAAAAAAAGAAAGAGCGAGGGAACTCCCAATAGTCCATTGGGGAGAAATGAAAGAAACGCTGAAAGAGAAATACCTTCCTTTCTCTTATCGCCTGCGATTGATTGAGGAATGGCAGTCTCTTCGACAGGGTTCCATGAGTGTTGCTGACTATATTGAAAAATTTGAAGAGTACTTGACCCGCTGTGAGGTTGATGAGGACCCCGTACTCACCCTTGCTCGTTTTAAAACGGGCCTCCGTCCTGACATTAGGAGAGAATTGCTCGCCAAAGACATAGACACTATCGAACAGTTGTACCAAGTAGTGTTAGATGTCGAGCAATACCTTAAAGCATCTGTGGGAAGACGGTTTGACTTTCGCGAATCCGGTGCTAAGGCCAACCCCTCTGGGGCTAGACCTAACACGGGGTTCCAACACAAACCTTCCCCTAATGTTCAACCCAGACCTAAAGATGATAAGGGTAAAGAGATTGTCGGGTCTAGTTCACGTGGAAGTGGGGCCACTAGGTGTTTTAGGTGTCAGGGGTTTGGTCATTTTGCTCACCAGTGCGGCACGAGAGAGGGCACCAAAGTACTCCTTATTGATGGGCAAGTAGAAGTAGTGCCCCCAGAGAGTGATAGTGAGGAGGAGGAATATGAGCCAGTCGGAACCCCTAGTGATGAGGAAGAGGGAGCACAAGAGTCTGTGACCCTCGCAATTGTGCGTTGCGCCCTGGCTCAAGCCAAGAACACTGATGACTGGCGCCGCAACACGATCTTCTACACTTATGCAAAATGTGGGGAAAAGAACTGTAAGATGATCGTGGATAGTGGTAGTTGTGCCAACGTGGCATCGACTAGCACTGTGAGTCGTTTGGGCTTAAAGCTAGAAGCCCATCCTCAACCCTATAGAGTCTCCTGGGTTGATGAGACATCCATTCCAGTCTCGCACCGCTGTCTTGTACCTATTCAGTTCGGATCTTATAAAGACACAATTTGGTGTGATGTTGTTCCTATGGATGTGGGTCATATCATTCTGGGTAGGCCGTGGCTCTATGACAGGGATGTTACCATATTTGGTCGGTCGTTCAAATGTGTGTACATTCTGGTTTGAGGGCAAGAAGGTGAAGTTAAATCCTCTACCACCCAAGAATACAACTGGAAAAGAGTTCACCACACAGAGTAGTGTGAGCGGCCCAAAAGAAGTGAAGGAGTCGAAGTCCAAGTCCAAACCGCTCCATATTTTGAATGCCAAAGACTTTGAGCGTGAAACGGAGGCGGACTCGATAATATACGCCCTTGTGGCTAGGGAGAGTGTACCAGAGACTAGCGTAGAGTTACACCCACTGAGGCCATTCAGGTAGTACATGAGTTTCGTGATGTCTTTCCTGATGATTTACCGAATGAGCTTCCCCCTATGAGGGATATACAGCATGCCATTGATTTAATCCCTGGGGCAACTCTACCAAACCTCCCGCATTACAGAATGAACCCGAAGGAGCACGCTGAGTTGAAGAGGCAGATTGATGAACTCCTAGAGAAGGGTTTCATTCGAGAGAGCATGAGTCCGTGTGCCGTGCCCGCCCTTCTTACACCTAAGAAGGATGGCACATGGAGGATGTGTGTTGATAGTAGGGCCATTAACAAAATCACAATCAAGTATCGGTTTCCCATACCGCGTCTTGATGACATGTTAGATATGATGGCCAATGCTACTATCTTCTCAAAAATTGACCTCAAAAGTGGGTATCACCAAATCCGTATACGCCCTGGAGATGAGTGGAAGACGGCATTCAAGACGAAGGATGGGCTATATGAGTGGTTAGTTATGCCTTTTGGGTTAACTAATGCCCCAAGCACTTTCATGCGTGTGATGACCCAAGTGTTGAGACCCTTCATGGGAAAGTTCCTAGTCGTATACTTTGATGATATCTTGATTTATAGTATGACTAAGGAGCACCACCTCAACCATTTGAGGCAAGTTTGTGGGATCCTTAGGGCCGAGAAGTTGTACGCCAACCTAAAGAAGTGCTCGTTCTTGTCTAGTAGTGTGATCTTCTTAGGTTTTATTGTGTCAGCTGAGGGCGTATCGGCGGATCCCGAGAAGGTCAAGGCCATCGTTAATTGGCCTGAACCCCGCAATATTCATGAGGTGCGTAGCTTTCATGGCTTAGCCACTTTTTATAGGCGGTTCATTCGAGGCTTCAGTTCCATTGTGGCTCCCATCACGGACTGCATAAAAAAGGGAGAGTTTCAATGGACAAAGGCCGCCTCGAAGGCCTTCAAGGAGATAAAGGTCAAGATGACCGAAGCTCCAGTCACGCGACTTCCAGATTTTTCAAAAGCTTTCGAAGTCGCATGTGACGCGTCAGGAGTCGGCATAGGAGGAGTACTTAGCCAGGAAGGGCACCCTGTCGCCTTTTTTAGTGAGAAACTGAACGAGGCGAAGCAAAGATATTCCACCTATGACAAGGAATTCTATGCGGTAGTGCAATCACTACGCCATTGGCGACATTACTTATTACCGCAAGAATTCGTCTTGTTCTCGGATCACGAGGCCTTAAGATACTTGAACTCTCAGAAGAAATTAAGCCCCAGGCACGCTAAGTGGGTTCAATTCCTTCAAGAGTACACTTTTGTGCTTAAGCACAAGGCCGGTGTAGAGAATAAGCCTGCTGACGCGTTGAGTCGTCGAATCGCATTACTCAACTCCATGAGCGTTGAAGTTACGGGCCTTGAGCGCATCACAGAAGAGTATTTTGAGTGTCCAGATTTTGGGGTTGTGTATACGTCTTTATTAGAGAGTCCGTCAGGAGCTAACAATGAGTATTTGATTTTGGACGGATATTTGTTTAGGAGTGACCGCTTGTGCATACCACGCACCTCCCTTCGCGATTTTCTTGTCTGGGAGTTACATTCAGGGGGGGTCGCGGGTCATTTCGGTCGTGACAAGACCATTGCCCTAGTGGAGGATAGATTTCATTGGCCAAGCCTCAAGCGAGATGTGGCCAAAATTATAGGGCAATGTCGTACTTGTCAACTGGCAAAGCAGAGGAAACAGAATACAGGATTATATACACCTTTGCCAGTCCCCTTCATCCCTTGGCAGGACATCAGTATGGACTTCGTGCTTGGACTTCCCAACTCCCAAGACTATTCGAAAGCATGACTCCATATTTGTTGTCGTGGACCGTTTCTCCAAAATGGCCCACTTCGTTCCTTGTTCTAAGACCTCCGACGCCTCTCATGTTGCTAAGATGTTCTTTAGTGAGGTCGTCAAACTGCATGGGTTACCAAAAACCATAGTGTCTGACCGTGACGTGAGATTCATGAGTTACTTTTGGAAGACATTATGGCACATGATGAATACTAGGCTCCAATTTTCTTCTGCCTACCACCCTCAGACCGATGGCCAAACTGAGGTGGTTAATAGGAGCCTAGGGAGTTTACTTCGATGTTTAGTGGGGGAGCATACCAGGACATGGGACGCCGTACTACCCATAGCTGAGTTTGCATACAATAGTTCTATCAATAGGTCCACAGGTCTAAGTCCATTTGAAGTCGTTACTGGTTACAAGCCTAGGAAGCCTATTGATCTTATCCCCATGTCATTGTCCCATAGGCCATCAGAGTCTGCAGAGTCTTTTGCGCATCATATACATTCATTGCATCAAGAAATCAGGCGAAAGATCACTACTAGTAATGAGCAATACAAATTTTCTGCAGACCAACATAGACGATTCAAAGAGTTCAATATTGGGGACTCTGTGATGGTCCGCATCAGGCCCGAGCGGTACCCTCCAGGGGCCGTTCGTAAGTTACACGCGCGTAGCGCTGGACCCTTCAAAATTATAAAGCGAAACGGTCTCAATGCGTATGAGGTAGATCTTCCACCCTCCATGGGAATTAGTTCCACATTCAATGTGGAGGATCTAGTTGCTTTTCAGGGACCCACTGATACTTTGTCCGGCCCTTCGCCCACCCGTCCTGATTCCCCAGACTTAACCTTTGATCCATGGCCTCTTCCCAACCTTTCATCCCAGCCTCTACCTCCCATACCTAGCCTTCACACCCCAAGAGAGGAAATAGAGGATATCCTGGACCATGAGGTAATTTCCACGTCGGATGGTGGGTTTCAGAAGTACCTCGTTAAATGGAAGTCACGTCCAGCTTCAGACAGCACATGGCTCACTGAGGAGGAGCTCCAGCGACTTGATCCTGACATCCTAGAGCGGTTCAGGAGTTTTATTTCACCAGTGGCGAAATCTTCGCAGCCGAGGAGAGTTGATGAGGACATCGTGCACACGCACGGCCGCACACCACCATCCCTACGCACGTACGTACGCAAAAGGAGGATCCCATCATCGATCTGGCTCGATGACGACGTCCAGGGAGGGGCCCCTAGCTAAAAGACAAGTTTTGGTTCAGAAAAGTGGGCCCGATAGTCAAGAAAAACCCATCATGGGATCTCATGATCGTGGCCCACTCGTCGGATTGATTTCATTTTTTAGGTTTTGCTTATTGTTATTATTTAGAACATCGTGAACGCTTTAGATTTATGTGTTTGGTTTTTATTTTAGTTTACTTCATCACCAAGTAATAGGTGTCGCACATGATGCGAGTTTTGGGTATAGGGTTCTCCCTATAAATAGGCACCCCTTGTAGTTCTTTTGATTCATTGAAGTTTAATAAAAATTCCTGCTTTATTTTTCTGCTCTTCGTGAGTTGTGGAAGAATTCAAAAGTGGGTGCGAAGCCCTCCCTTTTCGAAGGGCTAACTACCGTGGTGCGAAGCCACATCGACCCCGACTCATCTCCATCCCCCATCATTTTTTTTTCCATCTTCTCCCACCATCCATACTTCGAATTCGTCCTTCTGTTGCATCAGAGTTCTTCATTACAGCAGCTTTCCAGATTTCGGCCCGTAGGCGAGCTGACACTTCGGCGGAGCACCACGCACAAGCCGTAGCTCGGATCGACCCGAAACTTCGGGGTTTTGGAGCCTCCCCCTGGCCGACCAGGGCCAAGGAGAGTTTTTCTGCAAACAACGCCCGCGCCCTAGGCCCGCTGTCCATACGCGGGATCGTCTTTTGGCTCAGGTTTTTATCCTCTTTTATCCTCTCATAGCCTTTTTTTTTTTTCATAAAACCTAGCCCTAGATTACGTTTTCCCTAACTTATATGCCCATTTTCTTTCCCTAGGGTTCTTTGATTTGAAACTGGTGAATCCCTTGGATTAGGGACTGATTACTATGTATGTGTGAAGGATTATTTCTTATCTTTGAGTATCGTTTGCTTCATAATTTTTATTGATCCAGCCCTATCATGTGTAGGCCTGGACCCGCATAAATCCCCTTTAATTGAACGTTTGAATTTTCATGTGGGATGTGGAATTGTGTAATTGTGAATTGGTATGATCTAAGCCTGAAATCTTGCATATCATATTTACATTTCATGTCCTGCATCAAAAATATGCTGACCAAGTGAGTTATTTTCACATTTAGAGTTAACATGAAGTGTGTCTACAAAGAAATATTTCATTGCAAGGCTAGATGAAACGAGTCAGTCTCTAAACTAAATAAAATTGAAACTCCAGAACATTCAATCATAGTTCACCAACCCAGCAAGTTGACCTGCAACTTGAGCAAGTCAACTCAGCCTCGTCGGCAATTAGATGAGTGGGCCGAGATGCATCCAGACGGCATCTAACTCGAGTCTGACTCACCTGGCTTGGGGTAAGGAGGAAGAGGAGGAAGGAGGAGGAAGAACAATGAAGGATGAGGAAAAGAAAGAGAAGTAGAAGGAGAAGGAGAGGAAGAGGAGGAGGAGAAAAGGAAATGAGATAGGAGAAGAAAAATATGTATATTGTTATAAAAACAGACAATTAAAAATCTGATCGACCTGATCTGGTGACATTCCAAGTCCGAGTCCGAGTCCGGGTTGTTGAACTATGCATTGAATGATAATTCCTGATAAGGGGAAGCAACAATCCTTCACTAACCTTGTTGAGATAATTCATTTGGATGATGATACATGTAAGAACCACCAGCATAAAGAACCATGTCTCAGGATAGATTAACTGATTCTTTCCCTCAAAAGTCAGTTTAAGGGAAGTTCCTAGAGCCTTAACACTCATTACCTGCAAGGAAGTGAAAGATTTTAAGTAGAAAGCACGGACTCAGGTTAAATGAGAGATTCAGTTCTCACGTTCACCCTATTTTAAGACGAAACTTATCAGAAACTCCAAAAATAAAAATAAAAAAGAAAAGGAAATTTACCGAGAGGGAGCCCATCAAAGAACAAATGCCCGTGAAAACCAACACATTCGTATGACCATAATGTGGTGCAAAATGGATGATCAGAACAAAAACCAACACAATGACTGATGCCACATAAACCAAAAAAGCTGAAATACAATGAAGGGAATCAATCATTGTTCTTTAGAAATAACCAATGAAGGAACCAAACGAACTTTAAAAAGTGGCAATAGGAATAAATCTGCCAACCTGGTTGTGTTGCCATGCTCCATACTTCATGAACAGAAGTAATCGACCTCTCCTGTGGTGCATGGACGACAATTATAACAGAACCAGTAATGCACATCACACAACCCAAAATCCCTAGATCATGCAACCTCTCATTCAAAATAAAGTGAGCCAACACAGCGCTACTCCATGTCGTATTCATCCGGGCCATCACAAGTAATCCCGATGAGGTGGAGTTAGGACCTTAAAGAGAAAATTACACAAAACCAAAAAAGAATGCCAAAAATACGAAAGGAGTTTACCTGACAATAATACTCAATGCGCCGAGAGGGGTGACAAGAACTGCCGGGGCGAATGCATATGCCACAAAATTAGCAACCTCTCCCACTATCACTATTGGTCACAATACAAGAAGGAAAAGAAGATGCTCGACCAATCAGCATAATCAAACAAGCCATGCGATTAGCAAAAGGTATTATAAAATCACCAGATTAAATTACCATTTCATACAAGTAACATGTTGTACAAGTGGAGCCCATCTCGTTTGGATCATAAGTTGTTTTGCTTAAGCTACTTATGCCTCAATAGCTTCTCTTGGTTTCTACTTATCTAACAAATAAGTATGTTTGGTAAACAACATACTTGTAGTCAAAAAGTACATAAGTTTATTTGGTTTCCAACATCACATAAGTAATTTTTAAATCCCTTCTATTAATCTCTCTCGTCTTCCAATATTTTTTTTAATATCTTTCAATTTTTACTTATTCATATGGGGTCCACTTTTAATATCCATCATCCATCATGTGGGGCCAACCTCTAAAGTGGACTGTTCATTATGTTGGGCCCTCCTTGGCCCTATCTTCAATGTGAACTGTCCATTGTGTGGGGCTTACCTTCAAAATGGACCATCCACCTTGTAAGGCTCAGCTTCGATGTGGGCTATCCATCATGCAAGGCCACCTTGGATGTGGGTTGTCTATCATGTTGAACATTGGATGTGGATCGTCCATCATGTGGGGCCGACCGTCATGTGGGGCCCAACTTCGAAATGGGCCTCCAACGTGAGGGGCCCACCTTGGATGTAGGCCATTCATCATCAAGGGCCGACTTTTGATGTGGACTGTCCATTACGTGGGGCCCACCTTGATGTGGGACATCTATCACATGAGGCCCACTATCAATGTTAATTGTCCATCATGTGGGGCCCACCATCAATGGCCATCGCCCATCACGTGGAGCCCACCTTTGATGATGACCGTCCATTGTGTGGGCCCCACCTTCAAAGTGAGTCGCCCATCATACTGGGCCCGTCTTGATGTGGACCGTCCATTACAAGGGACCCACCTTGATGTGGGACCCACCATCAATGTTAAGTGTCCATCATGTGGGGCCCAGCTTCAATGGCCACCACCCATCATGTGGAGCCCACCTTTAATGTGGACCGTCCATTGTGTGGGCCCCACCTTCGAAGTGCGTCATCCATCATACTAGACCCACCTTGGATGTGGGCCATTCATCATTAAGAGCTGACCTTTGATGTGGACAGTCCATTACATGGGGCCCACCTTGATGTGGGTCATCTATCATGTGGGCCCACTTTCAATGTCCATTGCCAATGCGGATTTCCGAAGTTCCTGCGCAAGGATTCCGGGTGGGGCCCACTGCGATGTTTGTGAGAAATCTAACCCGTCCGTCCGTTTTTCTATGTCATTTTAGGACATGTGAGAAAAAAAAAGATGGATCCAAAACTCAAATGGGCCACGAGATGAAAAAGTGTGGATTTAGTTTTCACCGTTGAAATATTTATATGGCCACAAAAGTTTTGTATCGGTCTAAGTTTTCGGTGTTTTCACTTCATCCCAATAAAAATGACCTTATAAACGGTTTGGATGGCATATAAACATCAAGACGGAGCCTAGAAAGGTTTCAACGGTAGGAATTCATTTCCCCACTGTTTCATCTTGTATGGCCCAGTTGAGTTTTGGATCCTCCTAATTTCTAGTCTCATGTACTAAAATGAGCTCGAAAAATGAATGAACGGGTTAGATTTCTCATATACATAACGGTGGACCCCACCATGCATCCCAGCGCAGGAACTTCCTGCGAAAGCCTTTCGCAGGAAATCCGCGTCCGTCCATTGCCCATCATGTGGAGCCCACCTTTTATGTGGACCGTCCATTGTGGGCCCCACCTTTGAAGCAGTGTTCGAAATATCGGTATCGCACAATGTATCGCACCCTTGGGATACAGATACGTATCGGTTATCGCATGGGATATATCGTTTGTATCGCATAGTTTATCGCACTTTTTGGGAAAATCGCACTTTTTGGGAAACATGGGGAAACATTGGGAAAATGGTTGAATTTTTTAATAAAACTTTGGGGATTGTTAAAAAAGACCTCCATACACACTTTTAAATCATAAAATCTCAAAAAAGAATGGCACATAATAGGTTTCCTTTGTAGAGGGTCCTAAGCTCTGCACTATCTGATTGAACTAAGACAACTATATCCAGTATCCACCCCGTCTATCTGTTTTTCTATATCATTTTAAAACATTATGCAAAAAATTAAGCAGATCCAATAATCAAGTAGACCATATCATAGGAAACAATGGTGATTGACCATTAGTGGGCCACTTGAACTTTGGATATGCTTCACTTTTTGGGTCCTGTGCTGGGAACCCAGATGGGGCCCACTGTGATGTTTGTGAAAAATCCTCCCCTTCCATCAGTTTTGTAAGTTCACTTCAGGACAATAAGCCAAAAATGAACCGTATATAAAGCTCGAGTGGGCCGTGCTAAAGGAAAATGTGGTTAGGGAAGTTCCTACCGTTGAAACCTACCTGAGTTCGACAGTGATGTTTACGTGCCATCCATACCATTAATAACTTCATTCCTACAGGGATGAAATGAAATCACAAATATTAGCATGATTCAAAACTTTCATGGCCCATGAATATTTCAACTGTGGACATTCAATTATCATATTTTTGGCCCAGTTGAGCTTTGGAAATGGTTCATTTTTTACATTGTGTCCTAAAATAAACTCACAAAACGGATGAACGGATAGGATTTTTCACAAACATCACAATGGGCCCCACGTAAGTTCCCAGCACAGCAACTTAATGCGAAAGTCTTTCGCAGGAAATCCGCGTCCGTCGCAGGCGCTCCTCCCGCTCAGGTTGTCTGAACGGTCCAAAGTGAAATGGGCCCCATGGTAATGTATTTATTATATCTATACCATTCATGCATCTGGAGAGATCATTTTAAATCAAATGAGTAATATCCAAAGCTCAAATGGACCACACCACAAATAGTTGTGGGGACTGATTCTCACCGTTAAAACATTTGTAGGGCCCACCATAACGTTTACTTTTCATCCAATCCATTCATTAGGTCACACAAATCTGGATGAGGAGGAAAAACAAATATCATATCGATCCCAAAATTTTGTGACTCCAAAAGGGTTACAATGGTAGACCTTTAATCTTCCACTGTTTTTTTCAGTGTGGTCCACTTGATCTTTGGATCTGTCTTATTTTTTTGCTCAAGTCTTACGACGAGCTCGCCAAATGGACGAACAGTTTGGATATAACGCATACCTCATGATGGGACCCACAGAACTGGGTGACGACGTCAGCACACCAGTCGGTGGTGTGCGGTACGGAAGCAGATTGCGTACTGAGTAAACTCTGTGGGGGCCACCGTCATTCATGCATTGTATCAACTTCGTACATCCGCTTTATTATATAATTTTAGGGCTTTAAACCAAAATTTAATCATATCCAAAGTTTAAGTGGACCACACCACTTAAAATGGTGTGAATTGAAGTCTACTGTTGAAAAGTTCTTGGGGGCCCACGGAAGTTTTAGATCAAGATAATTTTCGTGTTTTCCATTCATCCATGTCTACGTGATCTTATGGACAGTTTGGATGACAAATAAACATCACTGGGGGCCTTAGAAATGTTTCAACGGTGGAAATCAATACTTCCACTGTTTCCTTTGGTATGTTCTACTTGAGCTTTTGATATACTTAGGTTTTGGGCTCAACCCCTAAAATGATCCGGAAAAACGTTTGGACGGCGTGGATGGACCACATACATTCAAGGTGGGCCCAACGGAGTTTACTCAGTACAATAAGAGTGCACTGAGTAACAGTGCACTCAGTAGGCAATCCGATTTCGTGCGGTACACCACCCTGTTCAAAAAACAGGGCCGGACGCCCTTTTTTTCTAAGCAGAGGGGGTTCCGGCCCCAAAATCTCCCAAATCTTCGAATTCCGGCCCCAAAATCTCCCAAATCTTCGGATTCCGGCGAAGATTCTCCAGATTTCGACGAGGATTTCCCCCGATGTCGCCCAAATATCGGGATTTCTTCGGATTTTGACGGATTTCTCTCCCAAATCGAAGGTTTTGCTTGCACTAAAAAGAAGTTTCGATTGGAATGGCCCACCAAATGGAAGCTTCGATGATGACGATCTCTTGTACAGGTACCGAAATCCAGTTTCTTTTTTTTTTTTTCGATTTTTTCGGATAATTATAGTTTCGATTTTTTTTTTTCCGATTTTTTCAAGAAGATCGCGCGATATCGTCGAAATATCATGCGAAATCGACAATATATCAGCCGACATCTGAATTTGGGATTTTTTGGTATCTTCCAGTGGTTATTGGGGGTGTATCGTCTAGCATGGATACGATAACGATAATATCGGACGATATATCGGCCGATAGTATCGATATTTTGAACACTGCTTTGAAGTGGGTCATCCATCATACAAGGTCCACTTTGGATGTGGACCATTCATCATTTGGGGCTGACCCTTGATGTGGACCATCCATTATGTGGGCCCACCTTGATGTGGGTGATCCATCATGCGGGACCCACCTTTGATGTGGAATGTCCATTGTGTGGGCCATTCATCATGCAAAGCCACCTTTGATATGGGCCATCCATTTCAAGTGGAGAGATGAGAAATAGAAAGATGAAAGAGAGAGAGAGTAAAAATAAGGTCAAAAAGCAAGAATTTCTAATTATGGCTATAAGTTTAAACTAATAAGACAGTTATGAAGGTGGTTACCAAAATAAATTTTTAGCTTATTTGTTACCATAAGCAAATAAATAAATACTAATGGTTATGGGGATTGTATCCAAACAGGCTGTGATCCAGATCATTCATCTGCGAGCCCCATGTATATGGTATGTTTGCTATATTTTCTTTTCAACCATCAATTTGCAGGCTAATTATCAAGAGGATTGTGTGATGAGGGCCACCAGATAAATAATCCGGATCATTAAAAAAAAGGGCGCACAAGCATACAATGCAGGCCTAAATTAGACACCCTGATAATTGGGGAGCCCCAGCACCAAAAATCTCCTCGATTAAGTAATATAAAACAATCATGCAAAAAGAAAAAAGAGCAGATCAACTATTGTCTACTGGCCAGCTAACAACTGAGTCAATGTACAAACACAACTCATACAGCCCTTCAATTCACTAAAATTGGCATTACCAGCCAAGCTATGAATTATATCCACAGTAAATAATTCACCACAACAACCCATCTTCTATTGGGTCAAACAAGAGAAATGAAATCTGGTTTTCAGAAAGCTGGTGAAGTTCAAGCATAACAATAGAGAAGCTGAAATGACAGCAATGAAGCATTAGCTGAAACAAAGAAATTCGGATGAATCTCAATCCATACATCAATTCATAAACTGAAATGAAAAACCATGAGTCCACCATAACCTCTACATTGCATAATATAAAAATATGTATGATATGTAGCTGTACATAACAACCATGTAGGTTTAGATATTAGAGTAGAAAATAAAGAAAATTGAGAGAGAGAGAGAGAGAGAGAGAGAGAGAGAGAGAGAGTTCACTTTAAGGGGAACCAGCCTCCTTAGAAACTGAGTTTTTTGGTCATTGCCACCCTCAAAAGAGTTTACATTCAACCTTAAAAAGACTAGTGCCACTTCTCTCTAATAGATAGATCCCTTACTAATACAAAATTTCCAATCTTCCAATTAACAAAGACAAATCAAAATAGAAATTCTAGTTTAAAAACTTCAAAATTTGGGACAACAACTTAAGAATACTACCACCCTAAGCAACACCATGCTCACCAACTATGGGACAAGATCACGCGTGCTACCCATGTAGCCGTATCATCTCCTCCTCCATCGTAAAATACTTTTCCACGGGGGTTGAGGTCAATAAATTGTTCTGGTTGTTGGCCCCATCTTGAATGGTATCTTTCGGATCACAAATGTCTAACTCTCCTTCAAATCTAATACGGGGGCATTTTCACACCGGGCTCAAGTGGGGTGGCCTATGGGATGCAGGGGTACACTCAGGATGCGTGGCCCGCAGAACCCATGGATTTGAGGCCCGTGTGAGGCAGGTGGCTCGTGTGAGGCGGAACCCATGGATTTGGGGCCTGTGTGAGGCGGGTGGCTCGTGTGAGGCAGAACCCATGGATTTGGGGCCCACGAGGGGGCGGAACCCATAGATTTGGGGCTCACGAATGGGGTTTGGTTGAGGACCTCACCCATGGATTTAGGGCCTGGGCTACGAGATAAAGGGATTAATTCGTCATGCTCTATCAGTTCAAGTTTTTAGAGCAAGTGATTAATTGTCCCGCATCAAATCGGTATCAGAGCGGGAGGTCTCATGTTCGAGACTCCTCACCGAGGGTGATTGATGAGGGGGCATTTTCACACCAAGCTCGAGTGGGGTGGCCAGTGGGATGCAGGGGCACACTCGAGGTGAGTGGCTCCGAGAACCCATGGATTTGGGGGTCATGTGAGGTGGGTGGCCCGTGTGAGGCGAAACCCATGGATTTGGAGCCCATGAGGGGGCGGAACCCATAGATTTGGGGCTCACGGGGAAGGTTCGGCCGAGGACCTCGCCCATGGATTTGGGGCCTGGGCTACAAGATAAAAGGATTAATTCGTCATGCTCTATCAGTTCAAGCTTTTAGATCAAATTACAGATGGTCAGGCTTCGCAAATGTAACCTAGAGAAAATCTCCCATAACTACTATATCAGGGACCCTTTTTCTTATGCTCAGCCATCTCAACAGGTGTGGGCATTTTTTAGGTGCCTAGAATCATGGAGGGGCCAAGGACTCACCTTCCTTGCATATTGGAGATATCTCATTTTTCTTTTCCTCTTTGCTCTTCATCTCTTCCTCGTGCTGAAGTTTCTTTAAGAATCTTAGGGTTTCTTCTTTTTTTTTTAGTGTGCCAGGCCTTTGTAATGGTCAATTTGTGAGAGGGTGTATGTTGTGTTTGTGACCATCAATCTTTTCAAACATTCTTGTAGGTGTACTCTTGTCCATTCTTGCAACTCAGTTGTCAAATTTTCATTGATTTGATAACCGAGTTGCATTAGCATAAAGCATTAAGTGAAATGACAACAAGGTCAAGTACGGGAGTAGAGAAGCATCTACCTCAAAATGCTAGCGAGTATAAAAGGCTAAGTGATGCGAACATCAGTGGTGCACCCTTTAGAGTGTACTAGTTGAGGAGGCGTCGCCGACAGAGTACTAGAGCGGAGGAGTTGATGTGGATGGACGATGGGTCCATCGGACCCACTTTCTGACGCACTACGAGTGCAGGAGCTGCATGACCGCACCCCAACCATAAATCCATGGGTCAGATTTCACACCCTACCACACGGGTGTTTTAGTTTTAGACTTTTTTGTTCTTTTTCTTGTTTCAACTTTCTTTATTTTTCATTTTTTTTTGTTATTTTTCTTGTTTCCACGAGCTTTAGTGCACTTTTACTTTTTTCATAGCTTATATATACATTGTGAGAAACCCTATTTTCGTTATTATTGAATGAATAGAAATTCGTCTCTTTTCTTCATCTTTATTCAAGAGATTAGGATTTCAAGATTAGCCCTTGGGTGTTGAGGATTCCATCCCGATTTCAGGTTTCCTTCTTTCTAGATCTTTAAGGTGCAGGAAAATGTAATAATCATCTTCCTTTTTTTCTTTTGACGACAAAAGGACCCATACTTTCTTCATCTCGAACCCCTCATTATTCACCCCTTTCGTTCCTCTCTGGATACCCCCTTTCTAGTTTGAACGGAAAAGAGGGATGGTTAGTCAGTAAGATTAGATCCAAACTTGACCATGGACTGACTTATGCTAGATCTAGGATATCCTCATATCCCTAGGTACTCCCTTTTTACTATTTACGTGATCTTATGCTAAAGGGCAGGTTTCTGACGGAATAACCTCATCTTTGTGTTGAGATTTACCTAATCCCTTTGATTAGAAACGATTAGTTAATCGGTGTATTTATTTAAATATTCTTTAACCTGATTATATATTCATCTAGGGTTAGGTCATCACATGTCCCTGCATCACTAAATAGGTGTGAGAGCATGATTTGAAGCAAGAGTAGCACCCAGTTAAAAGGATCCTGCAACTAAAGGGGCATCACATTGCATGAGCTTAAGTGATTCAGAGAAAGATAATTGGACTTTGTTCCCATCTGATAATGGAGATGATGTTCATAAGGAGAATCTAAGTTAGAGGCCTCTTAACTAAGGACTTGAATAAGGGTACCAATGTGCCTATCAATTGGGCCCAAAACTTTGCCATACATGTGAATCTAATTGTATAAAACAATACAAGCCTGTGTCAGGCAGAATTTTTTTAGCACAGAAAATCTTGAAAATTTATTTTGAAAAATAGAAAAAGTGTAGAACACCTTAATCTATCATTTTTTGTGATTTTAGCATGTGTTTAATGGTGTATCACACCATTCTTTAATAAAATAGTGTTCGTCACCTTTTTCCTGCAGAAATTCAACCAAATGGGGCCCAATTGAAAACAAACCAAGCATGATTTGGTGGATTTGAGCCATACATAAAAATACAACAAAAAGTATATGAAACACAAAAAAAAAAAAAAAAAAAAAAAAAAAAAAAGATGGTTTGCCCCATCCTTCCAATAGTTCCCAAAGATGGCCCATTCCGCATCGGTTCATCAAATCATATCCATTTTTTTGTCTTTTGATCCTCAAAATAAGGCTTAAATCTAGTCTGAAATTAGTTTATAAGCTTGCTTCATTACTAAAATGAAGAAAAGAAGTGGGAAATGAGAGAATTTAAAATCAAAAAAATCAAAGTGGAACCTTTATGGCCACAGCAGCCTGTATCGGCCTATACAAGCCAAATGCATGCCATTTTTCCAATGGACCGGTTTGCCCCCTTATCGCATAATGAAGGTGGCTGATGTCCATAACATAACCAATGGTAAAAACATGCACATAGCCCATTTACTATTGAAAAGCAGTTTGACCATGCCACGCAGGACCCAAACCACAGTACTAATCCCGCAACTAGACATCATACATGCATGAGAGCTGAGTCAATGTCCATTATGTCATAAGAAAACAGCAGACACGCAATGAGGAGGCCATTGCACGGAGGATTGGGTCCAAAGACGCCAGTGATAGGTAAGGCATTTCCATTTCCATGCTACATTATGGATATGAATCAACTTCCTATGGCTATTGGATGAGCAACTCTAACAGCTACAGCACCCATTTGCAGTCATCCAGCTATGGCTATATGAGGCGATCACAAACCATCCAAAATGCACACACTCCACACATGTGCACTAGCACACATGGCTTCTTTCCTTATTCTCATTAGTTCCTATTGTTTTAAATTTTCCTTTTTATTGTTATTTTTTAGGAGGTTGTCTCATTAGGATTTTGTTTCCTTATTAGGAGAATTAGAGATTACATCAAGTAAGAACACCTTGCAATTCCTTCATAAATAATGCTACAGGCCAAATTATAGAAGCACTCTCTTTATGATATTTGAATACAAGTTGCCGATTTCTCAATTGTAGAAGTATTGGAGAGAGGGTTTTCACAATCTCTACTTCATGGCCAGAAGGTGGTTTAGCTTGCTCAGCCTCATTTCTTCCTCTATTTGTTGTATGGATCTGCCTATGCTTGTTTGTGATTTTTATCATTTAACATTGTACATAGATTTGCAACTACTTCCATTCTCTTGATCTAGTTGCACTACTATGGTCATAAGTATGCCTAAGGATACAAACAAATTATGGCTATGTATAGTTGTATCTAGGATAAAAATGTGGGTATATATTTGAGAGTACATGGCTTGGTATCATCAGCTCATGAGAAAAGCCGAGTATTGCAGTTATGAGGAGCAGCAGAAACATAGCCACCCCGGTACGAATAGGGACGACAACTTCGAGCTGCCTCATACTTGATGTGCAATACATGGATAGTTCCCAATGTTTACAATGATATTTCCATACCCAAAACTATGATACAAATTGAGCCGTTGATACTTCAAACGCTCAGGACCTAACAGATCCTAAAGGACACCTTACCTCCTCAAAGGAGCAATCCCTGAACTCAGGTCTAATAAGAGCACAATTAATGATCATGGGACAAGCCCTGCTTAACCGATTCTAGCGAGTCTAGCGAGTTGCACTTGTCATCAACAATTCTTCTATTCCTTTCTAGCCAAAGTCCCCATAAAATGTCATACCAACTAAGGAACACGACCACAAGTGCTACCATGCGCGAGCACGTGCGTGATCAGAACAAATGCTCCAAAAATGTAAATAACTTACTTGTAATCATGCCTACCCACCAGAGAGGCTCCAAGAGATAAGCATACCCACCAACACCTGCAAAAACATTTAAGAAAAAAATAAGGTTGCAGAAATTTTAAAATTAAATTAAAATAACATTAAATGAAACATAATTGTGCAAAAAGAAAAATAAAAAATTGTACAAATTTTGAAGAAAACAATTACACCATTTCATAAATTCAAAAACCCATCAAAGAAAAAACAAAGTTCCAAAAGCAAATGCTAAAAAAAAAAAAAAAAAGGAAAGAGAGGAGAGAGAGAGAGAGAGAGAGAGAGAGAGAGAGAGAGAGAAGAGAGAGAGAGAGAGAAGAGAGAGAAATGACTACCCATTTCAGAGAATTGAAAAACTCATCAAGGAAAGAAATGATCTGGAAAAAAAAAATCAAGAGAAAGAAAAACTCGAAAAATAGAAAATACTAATAAAACAACAAGATCCTGCCCACAACCAATCCTACAAATATTCAAATAAATAAATATAGAATACCCACTTAAGAGAAATATTTAACCAAAAAAAAAAAACAATTTACAAATTTCCACTTCCAATCCTACAAAATTTAAACAAAGGTACAATTAAGAAAATAAAAAAACCACAGGAATACAAATTCATACCTTCAATCAAACAAAAATTTACAAATTTCCACAAAAAATAAAAAATAAAATAAAAAAAAATAAAAAAAAATAAAAAAAAATCTGATAACCGACAAGCGAAATTCCGCCCGAATCAAATTCATTAAAAATAATAATAATAATAATAATTTTAAGGAGACATCGGAAAAATACAAACTTCCGCCAGAAATACGACAAAAACCAAACGAGCAATGAAAAGAAAATCGAGGGGAAGAAGAAGAAGAGTAGATATCTTCATGGAATTATCGAGGAAACACGAGAGAGAGAGAGAGAGAGAGAGAGAGAGAGAGAAACACACCAGCCCGAACTCCAGAAGTCGCTGCTGCACGTCTCAACCCCTTCTTTTTTATAATGAAGCTGGCCCCTACAAAGGCACATGAGAGAAGAGCAAGAACGAATCCTTTCGTATTATCATCTCCTGAAAAAACCACGTCTTTCTCTCTCAGAGCCTGAACGACTCCTTCCAGATTATCACCTGCTGAAAAACCCATCTCTCTCTATCTCCCATTCAGATTATCACCTGCTGAAAACGCCATCTCTCTCTCTTCTGAAGAAATTCTGATCTCCTTCGTATTTCCTCTCTTTCTCTCTCCGTTGGAAGAATTTTTGACCCGAGAATCAGGTAAGAGATTACGAAGAAATAATCACATACAGGTATTGTATATTGCCTGTCTGTGAACAGGTTGGCCCCACTGTGATGGCCACATGGTCTGAAAATCAGAAAACGGATTGGCTACTCCCCTGCCACCAGCCCCATGGCTGGTGGTCGGTGCTCTGTGGGGCCACCATGATGTATGTGTTTCATCCATTTCGTTCATCCATTTTTACAGAGGGCTTTATCCCAAAAATGAGAGGGATATAAATCTTAGGTGGACCACGCCACTGAAAAAAAATAATAATAATGATTGGATATCCACCATTTAATCCAACTAAGGCCCACCGTACTGTTTAATTGACATCCAATCTGTTAATTAGGTCATACAGACCCAGATGGAGGGAAAAAAAACACAAAGATCAGCCTATCCAAAATTTTTATAGCCCCAAGAAGTTTTGAATGGTCGACGTTCATTCAACACACGTTTCCTGTAATGTGATCCACTTGAGATTGGGAAATACCTCATTTTTTGTCTAATACCATCAAATGTTCTATAAAAATAGATGGACAGCATCGATGAAACACATACATCATGGTGGGCCCACAGAGCACCGACCACCAGCCACTGGAGTAGCCCATCCGTTTCCTTTGCTCTTTTTGTTTTTTTTTTTTTTTTTTTTGAAATTTAGGACTGTGGGCCCACCTTTTATCAGTGTACCACATTACAGGAAATAGTGTTGAATGAGCATCGACCATTAAAAACTTTTTGAGGGCCCACTGTGATGCTTGTGAGAAATCCTCCCCATATAAGTTCATTCATAGGGTCACAAAGACCTGGATGAAGAGGAAAAACAAATTTCATAATTATCCAAAAATTTTGTAACCGTAAAAGGGTTTCAATGGTAGACGTTCAATTCCCCACGGTATTTTACAGTGTGGTCCACTTGATAGTTAGATCTATCTTATTTTTCGTCTCAAGCCTTAATATGAGCTTGCCAAATAGATGGACGGTTTGGATATAACACAGACATCATGATGGGACCCACAAAAGCAACACAACATATATAAAAAAGGAAAAAAAAAATAATAATAATAATAACACAGACTGCATCAATATATCATCAATATGTAGATATATCGACAAAATATATCGACGTTACATGAAATTTTTTGGTTAAGTCGCTGGACAAATGAGGACTTAATTCGATATTATCGACCATATGTCGATATATCGACAAAATCAAGCATCGATATATCGATATATTGTTGATATATCGACGTTACATGAAATTTTTTGGTTAAGTCGCTGGACAAATGAAGACTTAATTCGATATTATCGATCATATGTCGATATATCAACAAAATTAAGTATCGATATATTGACATATTGTCGATATATCGACGTTGCATGGATTTTTTTAGTTAAGTCGTTGGACAAATGAGGACTTAATTCGATATTATCGACCATATGTCGATATATCGACAAAATTAAGTATCGATATATCGACAATACATATTGTCGATATATCGACGTTACATGAAATTTTTTTCCCCCACGATTTTCATGCTTGTCTCGCCGATTTTCTAGTTTGCCCCACCGTTTTTCATGCTTGCCCGCCCGATTTTCTAGTTTGCCCTGCCGTTTTCTAATACGCCCAGCCGTTTTTCTAGTTTACCCCGCCGTTTTTCATGCTTGCCTCGCCGATTTTCTAGTTTGCCCCGCCGATTTTCTAGTTTGCCCCGCCGTTTTTCATGCTTGCCCCACCAATTTTCTAGTTTGCCCCGCTGTTTTTCATGCTTGCCCCGCTGATTTTCTAATTTGCCCCGCCGTTTTTTACTTTGCTGAGCCGATTTTATAGTTTGCCCCACCGTTTTCTAGTTTGCCTAGCCGATTTTCTAGGCTATGGATATGGCTACGGTTATAATCCGTAGCTATAGATTCTTTTTTCTTTTTTCTTTTTATTTTTTTTATTTTTTTTTCTGTTGTAATCCCACCGCCTTTTGTGGGTCTCATCATGAGGTCTGTGTTATATCCAAACCGTCCATCGATTTGGCGAGCTCATATTAAGCTTGAGACGTAAAATAAGACAGATCTAACTATCAAGTGGTGGGCCCTACAAAATTTTTAACGGTGAAATCAGTTTTCCCGCTGCTCTTTGTGGTGTGGTCCATTTGATCTGGATATGATTTTTTTTTTTTTTTTGGATAATGCTCCGAAATGATCTCTAAATATGGATGAACGTTGTGGATAAAATAAATACATAGTTGTGGGGCCATATAACTTTGATCTCTTTTGAGTCGTTCGTACAACTCTTGGCTGGAGGAGCGTCAGCGCTTGTCTTTGAAAGGGAAGGGTATTTTCGTCCTCAAATTTGTTGTCCATATGCGCAGGTCTAAGATGCAAATCAAGGTTTATCTTCTTTCATAAAAAACAGCTGGATAAAAGGTGGGGTCCACAGTCCTAAATTTCTCCTTTTTTTTTTTTTTCTCTTTCTCGTATCTCCGCGTGGTAGCGTGGTATGATCGATGATGCATAGGCAGATATATTACATATGTGGCTTCGGTGGATCCCTCACTGTAGGGCCCACCGTTATTTATATGTCTTATATCAACTCCATGGATCCATTTATTTAGATCATTTTAGATTACAGGATAAAAAATTCAGCATATTTAAATCTCAGATTAACCACACCATAGGAAAAGATGGTGATTGAAGGATCACCATTAAAAACTTAGGGCTACAAAAGTTTTTGATCAGGCTGATATTTCTGTGGTCCCTTTATCAAGGTCTGTGTTACCTTATAAACAGTTCGGATGGCAAATAAACATTATGGTAGCTCTTGTGAAGATTTTAATGATAAACATTCAATCAATATTATTTTCCATGGTGTGGTCCACGTAAGATTTAGGTTTACTTTATTTATTTGATCATTCACTAAAATGAGCTTCCAAAATATATAACGGGGTGGATATAAGGCACATACATCACAATGGCCCTGCCACAATGGGATGCGGATTGCGTCCTACCCCGCCCGGACGGACAGCAGGGCTCCTCTGTAAGGCTTACCGTGATGTAAATGTTTTATCTACGTTATTCATCACTTTTTTCGTATCATTTTAAACTATGCTCCCAGGTCCAAGTCTTAAGTGGACCACAAAGTGGGATTGAACTTCCACCCTGAAAAAATTTCCTGGGAGCTAGAAAAGTTTCGGACCAAGATATAGTTGTATTTTCACTTCATCTGCATCTACCTTGACCTTATTAAGAGGCTGGACGGTAAACACCCGTAGAAAAGTTTCAATGGTGGGTGTCATTATCACTGCAGCTTCCTTTGGTGTGGTCCACTGGAGCTGTGGACCTGCCCCATTTTTAGAATCATAATTTAAAATGATCTGATAAAAGAGATGAACAGCGTGGATAAAACACTTACATCACGGTGGACCCCACAGAGCCTAGCCCGGACGGATTACCGTCCGGGCGAGGGTAGGACGCAATCCGCGTCTGCCACAATGGATCCAGTGGATGGGATCCGGATCCACCGAAACTGCGTACGCATGCTACGAACGCGGATTGGCTGCGACCCGGATCCAGCCTGGTGGGTGCGACCCTGACAGTGGGCCACTTCAATGTATTTGTTGTATATCCACACCGTCCATCCATTTTTAGAGAATGGTCCTAAAATTAAAGAAAAAAAAAAAAAAACAGATACACGCTAGGGATTCAATTCCCACCATGAGAAGCTTACACGGTCCACGTAAGTTTGCTATTTTTGTTTTCCTTTCATCCAAAATGATATTTTTATCAACAGGTTAGGATGGAAAATGACATTACGGTAGACCTAGTAAGTTTTTAACGGTGGTTTGGTCCACCTAAGATTATATATGCTTCAATTTTGGAGCCATGCCCTAAAATAAGGTTTAAGAACGGATGGATGGTACGGATATAGTCGCACCCAGCCTGGATCCGGGTTTCAGCTAATCCGCATCCGTGTATGTGGGGCACAAAATACCTTCGGACGGAAACGGATTGGCTACGCCCCGTGCCACCAGCCAATGGCTGGTGGTCGGTGCTCTGTGGGCCCCCATGATGTATGTGTTTCATCCATGCCGTCCATCTATTTTTCGAGATCATTTTATGGTATGGGACCAAAAATGAGATATATCCCAATCTCAAGTGGACCACATTATAAGAAACGTGTGTTGAATGAATGTCGACCATTAAAAACTTTTTAGAGGCCATAAAAGTTTTGGATCAAAATTATCTTTGTTTTTTCCCTTCATCTGGGTCTGTATGACCTAATCAAAAGATTGTATGTCAAATAAACAGTACAGTGGGCCTTAGGAAGATTTTAATAGTGGATATCCAATCACTATTGTTTTCCTGTGGTGTGGTCCACATGAGATTTATATCCCTCTAATTTTTGGGATAAAGCTCTAAAATGATTTGTAAAAATGGATGAACAGCGTGGATGAAATACATACATCATGGTGGGGCCCACAAAGCAGCAGGGGGAGTAGTCAATCTGTTTCCAATTATGACCGCCCAAGACGTGGACCCATTGCAGATGGAGCATCAACCAATGCATATTATAGGTGTTGGGGAGGAATGATCACGTCCACCCCTGCTCACGTGCCAATTAACACCTGCTTACTGTGCTTAAATGGGACCCACCATGAAGATCGCATGGCGCAAAAGCACGCAAACACTTTCAACTGATGGGCCATACGTGGACGCCGATTTCCTGCCAAAGCCTTTCGCAGGAAGTTCCTGAGATGGGATGCAAGGTGGGGTCCACTAATTGCTTGCCTTCAAGTGCAGAGGTTCGTAAGTAGTATCCTGTGAATACAGGGTCGATCCCACGAGGAGATGAATTGCCAGAATGAGAAAATCAAATGTAAAACAAACTAAGTAATTAAAAAAATAAAAAAATAAAAAAACTAAATTGATGATTTGATTTTATGAGTTTTGAATGGATGTAATTCAACTGAATTAAAACAACACCTAAGCTTCAAAGTTCCACACATAGGTTAATGTTACAAAATCATGATGACTTGGTGTAACGCCCTGAAAATCGGGGGTCGAGTAGGAAATTAACTCCCGAGTTTCAACGCATCACTTATGCAACATATGAAATGATGACTGTATGTTGTCTGTATTAGTGCATGAAACATGAATAAGATTAAGCCAAATCAGCAAAACATAATCCAGGGACAGTTATAATATGCAAGCAGAAGATTGAAACGAATATATATAACTGTATAAACCAGTGTATGTCCCCAATATATGTTTGCATTGTCAGGTCAAGGATTACAAGTGTAGTTCCAAAATATACAAAATGTATAGTATTCTCTATTCATAATCCCAGAAAGAAGTCCCGCCAGTCAGGTCACGGCTCACAAGAACCCGCCTGAAGTCTGCATATAGGAGAAGGCCTCCTCGTCCTCCTCGAAGTCTGGCTCTGCCTCATAGGCATCGCCACCACCTGCATCTAAGACAGGGTCTGGTTGGTGTGCGCAACACCGTCCCGTAACGTGGGAGTGAGTAATCAACTCAGTAGAATAATAAAGCAAAGGTTAACATGTTATCAATTCAATCAAGCGGTAATGATAAAGCAGTAAATCACACATCCCTAAGTACTCTTATTGATGCAAGTATGGTATGTATGTATGATGCATGCCCTGGCCTACACTCCCTCAGCGACTCCTTCTTACGATCGCGGCATGCCACACTCCCTCAGTACTTGACCATCAACGCCAAACGCACACGTAATGCGGTGCATGAACGTGATTACCAAGTTATTTATTAGTCATTTTCATACAACAGGATTGAGAAACTAAGGTACCTCCTTTATATCACTTCCCAACAAGGATCCATTCCAGGGTCGTCAGTCCTAGTAAACTCATACGATGATACGGTTCTAGGTCACTGCAAAGGGCTCGTCGCCTTATCAGTGCAGGCCTAGTTATACTCTAGTTGCTACGGAAAGGCTCGTCGCCTCACCGCAGTCTCAGAGTATTCTCGAGGTCACTACAAAGGGCTCGTCACCTTATCAGTGTAGGCTGACAGCTCGGATACAGTGTCCCATACCACCGTATTCAGCTCACAAGTCTGAGTTGCTCAATGGTAACTACGGGAAAGCTCGTCGCCACAGCGTAGGCAGACAGCTCGACCACGGTGTCTCATACCACCATGTCCGGCTCATGAGTCTTAGCGGATCAAGGTACCAAGGTTAACAGAGATTTCACTGGTGAGTTTGGTACCCTAGGTTCAAGCAGAAGCGACCATACATGGTTAACATACATCGGGCAAATTGGGTTATTTGACGACTTGACTAGCATGAGCGCACATCGAGTTGAACGACATGAAGTGCATAAGCACTCCGTGTGGCCTAACTACTGTCGCCAACCGACATACGACTTGGGTTCATCAGGCGCGTCTCATGTGGCGGATCAAGGACAGCCACTCGTTCAAGTCCTATTACCGATTGCCTGGACTATATAATAGCCCCAAACACATTCAATTACATCGATCTAACATATGAAATACTCAAAGCAGTGATGGAACAATGATTCAAAACATACAATCAGTTGAGCATGCTATGAAGTACAATATCAACATGAATTTGAACATATTCAATTCATAACCAAACAGATATTTGAATATATCATACATGGAGAAAAACATACACATCGCTAGAGTAGTTGATAATTCTATCTCAACACCCAATTAAAGAAGAATTCATAAGTACTTACTCATACAGACATGTTTACATACACTTAGTCTACACCTCACATTATACATGACATATAGTAGTTAGAATACGTATTAGGGCAAGTCCTTTCGTCAAAGGATTGCTGCCTATATAACAATCACATACCCACGACGATTAGTCGTGGAGTACACTAATGCATAGTTTATACTCACTTAGACAATTTCACAAACACTTAGGATACAACTTGTACATACACGACATATGTTAATACAACGGGTATTAGGCTAATCCGTTCACCGAGAAGTTGATATACATGCATCTAGCATACATAGACAGCAATTAATCATGGCAAACACAAATCCGTATTTCATATGTATACGGTATTTTCTACAAATACGAGGAATACAGTATATTCAACATAGTTAACGTATATCTGAAAAATGAAACGGACAACACTTTGTACATGTGCAATAGCATCCACGTCAGTAATATATCATTAACTGACATTGAAAGCCTTGAAAACCATAACCTATATGTTTAAAGTCCGCACCTTTTGCCGGTAAACGCGTAACGAATTCAGTTTGTTCACTCACGCTCCGTCTACGGCCCAACGACAACCTATTTCATGAAATAGGTTAGCTATTTCATTACTTTAACTAATTGAAACCCTAGAACGGATTAGGGTTAGGTTTTCTTACCTAAGAACGGGATTGGTATCGCTGGAAAAGCGACACGGTAGTCGTAGTTAGGCACGTAGATAAGTGGGTTTGAATCCCAGGAAGAAACTCCAGCAATCCCTCACACTCTCTCTCTTTCCTTCTCTTTTTCTCTCTTCCCTCTCCTAGGTTTAGGAATTTCGTATGAAATGAGAGAGAGATGGTTTAAGGTCTTTATATAGGCCCAGAACTGATGGGAATGGCCCCAGGGCCTTGGTATACTTCAATTATAGCCAAAACCCATCTGTTTCGGCTCAACGGAGCACTTCTGGAGCCCCCTTTTCTGTGTGCGGTTGGACTTAAGATCCCTGACCTTGGATCTAGGTCAATCTGAGTTTTCGTCCCAATTGGGTTTCCAGATCGACCGTGGTGGACCAGTTTCAGTTTAACGGTCACCGGAACTCGATCAGGGCCACAAGTGCACTGACCTGTGCTGGCAAATATCCCTGATCCGAGGGTGTAATTGGGTCAGTTTCTGACGGTCTGAATCCTTATACTTGCTCCACAAGCGACACGACTCAGATTACTTAAATTCGGAATTTAATTTCAAAATATCTTCACCTTTCTCACATACTTCGCTCCGGGCTCAAGCGAACAGCCCCGGGACACTATCTGGATTTGATTTCTGAGATGGTTGTCAAACCCATCAAGGCGGTCGTAATCGTTTAGTTTTGCGGTAATCGGACTTTCGACGTGCGGTCCAGATCCGATACGAAATTTCAATGTGCTCTCGAGAGAAAATTAGTAATGAGATTGATCCTAGATTTTAGGGTAACCTAGCGTCAATGATTCTACAAGTTTTGGGTCTTGCAGATCGTATTTAAAGTGATTCAAGCAAATTTCACAAGTAGACTAATTTAGCACTAGATAAAACTCGCCTAATTTCTAAAGGATTTAGTCCTTAGTGATTTCTGGCTGAGGTGGCATTCGGGTCTCAGTACGGATTTTTCCTAGACGTTACAATCTACCCCCCTTAAAGAAAAATTTTGTCCTCGAAATTAGTACATTTTCGTATTCCTCGAGAATCTGAGGGTAGTTCTTACGGACCTCGGCTTCTGTCTCTCAAGTAGCCTCTTCTTCAGTATGGTGCGTCCACAATACTTTCACAAGTGGAATAACCCCGCTACGTAATACTTGCCCCTTCCGATTCAGGATACGTGTCGGTCGCAGTACATATGTCGCGTCCTCACACAACTGCACCTGCTCCCACTTGATGATGTGGGAAGGATCAAGAACGTATTTCTTCAGCATAGATACATGAAATATGTTGTGCACGCCCGCGAGTGGAGTGGGCAGGGCAAGACGGTATGCCACTGCACCCACTCGATCTAGTATCTGGAACGGGCCAATGAACCGCGGCGTAAGCTTTCCCTTCTTTCCAAACCGAAGTACTCCCTTCATAGGGGAAACCCTGAGAAATACATGGTCCCCAACCTCAAACTCCAGCGTCGCCGCCTCATATCGGCGTAGCTCTTCTGTCTGCTCTGCGCTGTAAGAAGTCGACGCCTGATAATGTCGATCTTCTCTGAGGTCACCTGTACTAACTCTGGGCCAATCAAACTCTTCTCACCAACCTCTGCCCAACAGTGAGGTGCTCGACAGAGGCGCCCATATAAGGCCTCATAAGGAGTCATGCTAATGCTCGCCTGGAAGCTATTGTTGTAGGCGAACTCTGCATACGGAAGACAGTCATCCCAACTGTCCTTGAAGTCAAGCCCGTAAGCCCGCAACATGTCTTTCAACACCTAGTTTACCCATTCCGTCTGCCCGTCTGTCTGTGGATGGAACGCGGTACTGAACTTCAACTTCACACCCATCGCTTCCTGGATACGAGTCCAGAAGATAGACGTGAATCGCGTGTCTCTATCCGACATGATCTCCAAAGGAACTCCATGCAGACGAATGATCTCCCTGATGTATAGCTTGGCTAATTCGTCTGCAGAATTCGTGACTTTAATCGGGAGGAAGTGAGCCGATTTAGTCAACCGGTCCACGATCACCCAGATAGAGTCATAACCCTTCCTCGTCTTCGGCAGTCCTGAGATAAAATCCATAGAGATGAAATCCCACTTCCATTCTGCTATGGGCATGGGCTGAAGTAGTCCAGGAGGTCGGCGATGCTCAGCCTTTACCTGCTGGCACGTGAGACAACGGGACACATAGTCTGCTATGTGGGCTTCATGTTGTCCCACCAATACGATCTCCTCATGTCTCGATACATTTTTGTGCTACCAGGATGCATCACAAGCTTCGAACTATGTGTAGCCTCGAGAACCTCCTGTCTTAAGTCATGAAGATTCGGGACGCACAGGCGGCCGCAGTAACGCAAGCCCCCATCCATACCAACTCTCCACTCGGCATCCTTATCATTGCTAGCCTGCTCTCGAAGCTCAGACAACCGCTCATCGCCCTTCTGGGCCTCGATAATCCTGTCATCAACAAGTGGCCGCACCCGAATGTGCGCGACACTCTCGAATGGTTCCTCCACAGTGAGTTTCTGCTCGAAGTCTCGTACGAACTCTACCATATCCCACTCTGCTATCATCAACGGAGCTGCAAATGCTATAGCCTCCTTGCGGCTCAACGCGTCTGCCACAAAGTTGGCCTTGTCAGGATGGTAGGAAACCTCAAAATTAAAGTCCTTCAAGGTCTCCATCCATCGCCGCTGTCTCATATTTAGGTCCCTCTGTGTGAATATATAGCGAAGGCTCTTGTAGTCGCAGAAAAGCTCGAACTCCTCTCTGTAGAGGTAATGTCTCCAGAGCTTCAGTGCAAAGATGACGGCTGCCAACTCCAAGTCATGTGTAGGGTAATTCTCCTCGTGTTTCCTCAACTGTCTCGAGGCATAAGCAATCACCCTGTCCTTCTGCATAAGGACACACCCCAAACCAACACGAGACGCGTCGGTATATATCGTATACTTGACCCCTTGCTTTGGCAATACTAGCACAAGGGCGGACGTCAACTTGTCCTTCAGCTCCTGGAAAGCTGCTTCCGCCTTTTCGTTCCAAGTAAACTTGAGATCCTTCCGAGTCAACTGGGACAAAGGTCTGGCTATTTTGGAGAAGTCCCGAATGAAACGTCGATAGTAGCCAGCGAGTCCCAGAAAACTCCTCACCTCAGTAACCGAACGGGCTGGCCCCAGTCTTGTACTGCGGCTACCTTAACCAAATCCACCGCTATCCCTTCCTTGGACACCACATGTCCCAGGAACTTGACTTCTTCCTTCCAGAAGTCGCACTTCTTGTATTGCGCAAACAGCTGGTTCTTCCTATGAGTATCAAAAACTGCTCTCAGGTGCTCCTCGTGATCTTCCCGACTCGTGGAGTATATCAGGATGTCATCTATAAACACGATGACGAATCGAAAAAGAAACGGCCGAAATACCCTGTTCATCAAGTCCATGAATACGGCCGGTGCGTTCGTAAGGCCGAACGACATCACGAGAAACTCGTAGTGCCCAAAATTGGTCTGAAAGCAGTCTTCTGCACGTCCTCATCCTGACGCGCAACTGATGATACCCTGACTGTAAATCGATCTTCGAAAAGTATCATGCCCCCTTCAATTGATCAAACAGGTCATCAATCCTGGGCAAGGGATACTTGTTCTTCACCGTCACCTGGTTCAGTCTGCGATAATCGATACACAATCGCAGAGACCCGTCCTTCTTCTTTACGAACAACACTGGTGCACCCCAAGGGGACACACTAGGCCGTATGAAACCGGCCTCTAACAGACCATCGATCTGCTTCCTTAGCTCCTCCATCTCACATGGAGGCATACGATAAGTCGGCAATGAAATAGGTGTCGCACTAGGCGTAAGGTCTATTGTAAAATCGATCTCATGCCGAGGAGGCAATCCAGGAATCGTCTCAAACATATCCGCAAAATCCTGAACTACAGGCGTGTCCACAAGCATCGGACCATCAATACCCTTCAACAAAGAAGCGTAATACCTCAACCAGGAAGGATGACTAACCTGTACAGGGAAAGTAAAAGTTGTGCCCTCAGGTCCATGGGTCGTCACCACCTTAGTCTCACAGTCGATCTCTGCTCGCATCCCAGTGAGCCAGTCCATACCGAAAATAACATCGTAATGAAATAGGGGCACGACGATCAGGTCGACTAGTATCGTCCTATCCCCTAAGTCTCTCTGGCAGCCCTCGCACATCTTGGTAACGTCAGAGAAGGTCCCTATGACGGTGATGACCCTCACTCCTTTCGTAGGAGCAGTGTCCAACCCCAGTCGCTTGACTGTCGTGCATGATATCATAGAAGTAGTGGACCCAGTGTCCACCAACAAGAAGATTAAAGTACCTTGGATCTGTACCGAGACCTCAAAAGCCATTGGCGCTGCATCTACTGCCTCGGATGCCTCAGCTGTAAGTGAGTGCACACGAGCCTGTTGCTGACAGTTCGGCTACGGAACCATGGGCCGTTGAGGCGGCCTGAAGCGGGGTGCAGGGGGCCTGAAGGATGGATGTCCAGGTGCCGACCGTAGGGGTGGTGCTGACAAGACTTGAGGAAGCTGGCGGTTGTTCCACTGAGGAGGCGAAAATCGGCTATCCCTCATCCTAGTAAAACAGTTTATTTCTGTGTGGCCAGCCTTCTTGCAGTAGGTGCACCACAAATCTGGTCGTCTCACTGGAGCAGATGGAGCCGCAAGCCTCGGCGGTGAATCTGTTCGTGGCCTCTTGCCGAGGAACGGTTTGCTCGGTAGATCGGGTCGAGGCCTAGGGGGCATAGGTGCTCGTGCACGTGATAACCTATCCCCGTCCTGCTCTGCTCGCAGGGACATGCCCACCAGCTCAGCATAGGTGGATATGTTAGCACAACACATCCTCAAACGTAATTCGGGCCGCAGGCCCTCTGTAAATTGCCGTCTCCTCATCGGTTGGTCAGCAAGTATCAACGGAACATATCGAGCCAACTCTGTGAATCTGTTCTCGTACTCTGCCACTGACATCCCTCCCTATCGGAGGCGTAGAAACTCACTCTCCTTCTCATTACAGTACGTGAGAGGGAAGTACTTCTCGTTGAAGCGGGCCTCAAATACCTCCCACGACCATACGAAATTGACAGCGATAGTCCGTAGAACGTTGTCCAACCATAAGCTGGCCTCCTTTTCGAACATAAATGTGACCAACTCTACCTGTTCCAGCTCTGTACAGTGTAGCATCCTCAGTATCTTAGAGACGCAGTCCAGCCAATATTCGGCCTCCTCGGGTCTGTGAGAACCCGTAAAGGTAGGGGGCCGCAAGCGCTGGAATCGCTCGAGAAGGCCACTAGTACCCAAATTCCCCATAGGGTATACAGCAGGAGCAGGTAAAGGCACACCCTCATCCTGAGCGGAAGGCTCTACTGTCTCAGTAGGGTGTATAGATGGTGAAGGTGGAGTCGCACTCCCACCCTGAGCTAGGGCCCCTGCAATAGTGGCCAAAAGCTGTCTGTTGATGCTGCATCTGCTGCTGCTGGTGTTGCACCTGCTGCTGGTCCATCATCATCAATAACTGCTCTAACCTATTCGTAGGTGGGGCTGCCTGAGGCACGTGCTGCGTCGAAGAAGACGCACGATTCTACTCACGAACCGGCGGTGGTGTATAAGGTGATGGCCCAACTGTAGGACCAGAAGATGGCTAAGACTCAGGCATAGTCTCACGAGCAGGGGCCAAACCGGGGTCCGTATGACCATCACTATGGGGAGGCGCCTGGGCCATCAAATCAGTAAATGTGAGGCGTGTCGTGCTCCGCGTGACCGCAGGTGACATTCCCTATATGACATAAGGTACAACTTGTGTAAGATATAGCATAATAATATATAGCATGCCACACACTTCATAGCAAAAGAAACTACATGCATTTCATTTACCAAAATCTGCCACAATACACAAGGTATAACCTTACATGCATCATGACAAGAAACACATGAGAACTAGCCTATTCAAAGACTTAAACAACAACACACCATTCACCACATCTACTACTAAGTCCGTCAAGGCTAAAACATACAAACTAGAAACAACAACAAAGCAACAAAAGATGACTACATATAGTTAGTCGTCAGAATCGGGCGATGGTGGAGGTACACCCTTATCCTGTAGGCAACATAGAATGGCCCCCAAGTTGTGGGACACTTTACTGAACTTCCGTTTCATGAAGGCCACGTTCTCCTCAAGCTTTTGTCTTGCTTTGGCTCGGGCCTCCTGGATCTCCTGCTTCAAGGTAGCTTGGCCCTCCTCAAGTTGAGCCAAACAGGCTTCTATAATAGCTCGTTCACCGCCTCGCTCCTGGGTGATAGGAGGAGAGCAACAGCTGTGGAGGGAGAAATTTCGAATGAGGGGTGAAGGTGGTGCACGAAAATGGAAGAAGAAGTGATTGGAGGGGGATTTGAGTGAGGGTTTTGGGTTTTCTTGAAGAAAGAAGAGCTTGGAGGGATGCTTTGAGAGGGAGGGGGCAAAACGGACAAGCAATAGGGGTCCCCACAAAATTTCGTGGGCCCCACATGTGCCTAGGGGTCGCCCCGACGCCGACCCGATCTCAGCGATCGTTTTCAGTGAATTTCACCAATTAGTGAAACTGGGAAACCTACACTTGTTTCTATGTTTCTACGTTCGTATCGCACCCACCTAGGTCAAAATGCATCAGCGTACGTTGTGTGACCATAACCAGGTCCAGTTTAATCCAAATCATGCTCTGATACCAACTTATAACGCCTTGAAAATCGGGAGTCGAGTAGGAACTTAACTCCCGAGTTCCAACGCATCACTTATGTAACATATGAAATGATGACTGTATGTTGTCTGTATTAGTGCATGAAACATGAATAAGATTAAGCCAAATCAGCAAAACATAATCCAGGGACAGTTATAATACGCAAGCGGAAGACTAAAATGAATATATATAACTGTATAAACCAGTGTATGTCCCCAACATATGTTTGCATTGCCAGGTCAAGGATTACAAGTGTAGTTCCAAAATATACAAAATGTGTAGTATTCTCTATTCATAATCCCAGAAAAGAAGTCCCGCCAGGCAGGCCACGGCTCACAAGAACCCGCCTGAAGTCTGCATATAGGAGAAGGCCTCCTCGTCCTCCTCGTCCTCCTCGAAGTCTGGCTCCGCCTCGTAGGTATCGCCACCACCTGCATCTAAGATAGGGTCTGGTTGGTGTACGCAACACCGTCCCGTAACATGGGAGTGAGTGATCAACTCAGTGGAATAATAAAGCAAAGGTTAACAGTTATCAATTCAATCAAGCGGTAATGATAAAGCAGTAAATCACACATCCCTAAGTACTCTTATTAATGCAAGAATGGTATGTATGTATGATGCATGCCCTCGCCTACGCTCCCTCAGCTACTCCTTCTTACGATCGAGGCATGCCACACTCCCTCAGTGCTTGACTATCAACGCCAAACGCACACGTAATGCGGTACATGAACGTGATTACCAAGTTCTTTATTAGTCATTTTCATACAACAGGATTGGGAAACTAAGGTACCTCCCTTATATCACTTCCCAACAAGGATCCATTCCAGGGTCGTCAGTCCTAGTAAACTCATACGATGATACGGTTCTAGGTCACTGCAAAGGGCTCGTCGCCTTATCAGTGCAGGCCTAGTTATACTATAGTTGCTACGAAAGGCTCGTCGCCTCACCGCAGTCTCAGAGTATTCTCGAGGTCACTACAAAGGGCTCGTCACCTTATCAGTGTAGGCCGACAGCTCGGATACAGTGTCCCATACCACCGTATTCGGCTCACGAGTCTAGGTTGCTCAATGGTCACTACGGGGAAGCTCGTCGCCACAGCATAGGCCAACAGCTCGACCACGGTGTCCCATACCACCATGTCCGGCTCATGAGTCTTAGCGGATCAAGGTACCAAGGTTAATAGGGATTTCACTGGTGAGTTTGGTACCCTAGGTTCAAGCAGAAGCGACCATACATGGTTAACATAAATCAGGCAAATCGGGTTGTTTGACGGCTCAACTAGCACGAGCGCACATTGAGTTGAATGAAATGAAGTGCATAAGCACTCCGTGTGGCCTAACCACTGTCGCCAACCGACATACGACTCGGGTTCATCAGGCGCGTCTCATGTTGCGGATCAAGGACAGCCACTCGTTCAAGTCCTATTACCGATTGCCTGGACTATATAATAGCCCCAAACACATTCAATTACATCGATCTAACATATGAGATACTCAAAGCAGTAATGGAGCAATGATTCAAAATATACAATCAGTTGAGCATGCTATGAAGTACAATATCAACATGAATTTGAACATATTCAATTCATAACCAAACAGATATTTGAATATATCATACATGGAGAAAAACATACACATCGCTAGAGTAGTTGATAATCCTATCTCAACACCCAATTAAAGAAGAATTCATAAGTACTTACTCATACAGACATGTTTACATACACTTAGTCTACACCTCACATTATACATGACATATAGTAGTTAGAATACGTATTAGGACAAGTCCTTTCGTCAAAGGATTGCCGCCTATATAACAATCACATACCCACGACAATTAGTCGTGGCGTACACTAATGCATAGTTTATACTCACTTAGACAATTTCACAAACACTTAGGCTACAACTTGTACATACACGACGTATGTTAATAGAACAGGTATTAGGCTAATCCGTTCACCCAGAAGTTGATACACATGCATCTAGTATACATAGACAACAACTAATCATGGCAAATACAAATCCGTATTTCATACATATACGGTATTTTCTACAAATACGAGGAATACAGTATATTCAACATAGTTAACGTATATCTGAAAAACGAAATGTACAGCACTTTGTACATGTGCAATAACATCTACGTCAGTAATATATCATTAACTGACATTGAAAGCCTTGAAAACCATAACTTATACGTTTAAAGTCCGCACCTTTCGCCCGTAAACGCGTAACGAATTCAGTTTGTTTACTCACGCTCCGTCAACGGCCCAACGACAACCTATTTCATGAAATAGGTTAGCTATTTCATTACTTTAACTAATTGAAACCCTAGAACGGATTAGGGTTAGGTTTTCTTACCTAAGAACAGGATTGGTATCATCGAAAAAGCGACACGGTAGTTGTAGTCAGGCACGTAGATAAGTGGGTTTGAATCATAGGAAGAAACTCCAGCAATCCCTCACACTTTCTCTCTCTTTCCTTCTCTTTTTCTCTCTTCTCTCTCCTAGGTTTAGGAAATTCATATGAAATGAGAGAGAGAGGGTTTAAGGTCTTTATATAGGCCCAGAACTGATGGGAATGGCCCCAGGGCTAGAGCTGGGCATCGGTGCGAGTCGGATCGGATTCGGTCCAACCCGATCAAATCCGAAATCGCAACCGCTTGACTCGAACTCATTCCGATCCGGGGATCGAGTACGGGTCACCTGATTCGGACAGATTCGAAATTTGAATGGGCTGATCCGAGTCCGATTCCGACCCGTTGATAAAACTAAATCGGATCTGCGAACCAAATCTTAATCATATTTTTGTATTAAACGGCTAAAATCATACCTCAAAATGAATGAACAGCTTAGATAAAACATATACATCAAGGTGGCCCCACATAACTATGAGAAAAGTGAAGCTGGACGTTTACGTGCAGTGCACGACACTTACTTCTTTTCACGCACATCGCGGACGTGACGTTATGAGCTGTATCAAGGTTAGTGGTTAACAAGCCATATGAGTCTGACGGTGGGGTATTTGTTATATCCAAACCGTCCATTCATTTGGCGAGCTCGTCTTAGGGCTTGAGACTAAAAACAAGACAGATCTAATACCATGTGGACCACCCAAATTGTTTAACGGTGAAAATCATTCTCTACTCTATTTGTGGTGTGGTCCAGATGATCTTTGGATATTATTAATTTTTTGGAAAATGGTCTGTAATAGTCTCTAAAAAAATATGACCGGTGTAGATATAATAAATACATCACTGTGGGGCCCATTTAACTTTGATATCCTTTGAATCGTTCGTACCACTTGGAGCTCGAGGAGCGTCCGTGCTCATCTTAACGAGACAACCTACTGGCTATAGCTAAGCTGTCTTGTGTATGGTATATCACTAGACTAACATGTTATTGTACACCTAAATTTTATTGGGCCCAACCTTGAATGCATGTTATTTATCCATGCTGTCCATTCGTTTTTGCATATCATTTTAGTGGTTGAACCCAAAATTGATGCATATCTAAAGCTCAAGCGGACCATACCACGGGAAAAAATAGAAAAATCAATAAGAACTACTCCGGATCGGGTAGGATCGGATCTGTTTGGGACCATTCGGGTCGGGTTTTCGGGTCGGGTCGGGTCTGGTCGGATCAGGGCCAATCCGAACTCGTCCTAAAATATTTCGGATCTGGATGGGGCTACCCGATCAGCACCGAAATAGACCGTCGGTTCTGTTCTGGTCGGGTAGGATCGGGTCTGGTCGGGTCGGATCCACCGGATCGGGCCCGTTTTGCCCAGCTCTACCCAGGGCCATGGTATACTTCAATTATAGCCAAAACTCATTTGTTTCTGCTCAACGGAGCACGTCTGGAGCCCCCTTTTTTATGTGCGGTCAGACTTAAGCTCCCTGACCTTGGATCTAGGTCAAGCTGAGTTTTTGTCTTGATCAGGTTTCCAAATCGACCGTGGTGGACCAGTTTCAGTTTAACGGTCACCGGAACTTGATCAGGGCCACAAGTGCACTGACCTGTGCTGGCAAATATCCCTGATCTGAGGGTGTAATTGGGTCAGATTCTGATGGTCTGAATCCTTATACTTGCTCCGCAAGCGACACGACTCAGATTACTTAATTTCAAAATATCTTCACCTTTCTCACACACTTCGTTCCGGGCTCAAGCGAACAGCCCCGGGACACTATCTGGATTTGATTTCCGAGATGGTTGTCAAGCCCAGCAAGTCGGTCCTAATCGTTTAGTTTTGCGGTAATCGGACTTTCGACGTGCGGTTCAGATCAGATACGAAATTTCAATGTGCTTCCGAGAGCAACTAAGTAATGAGATTGATCCTAGATTTTAGGGTAACCTAGCGTCAATGATTTTACAAGTTTTGGGTCTTGCAGATCGTATTTAAAGTGATTCAAGCGAATTTCACAAGTAGACTAATTTAACACTAGATAAAACTCGCCTAATTTCTAAAGGATTTAGTTCTTAGTGATTTCTGGCTGAGGTGGCACTCGGGTCTCAATACGGATTTTTCCGAGACGTTACACTTTGATAACACAACTAGGATCTTAGCACCATGGTCAGCCTAATCGAAAAATAAAATAATTTAAATATTTTAATAAATGATATAAAAGATTAGAAAATCATGGATTTGCACCATTGATATATATTCTCAAGCGCCAGTAATTTTAAGAAATCAATATCAATGAGATAATGAAAATCAAATAAATATTGCAGGTTGAAAACCTCTCATATCTAAGAAATCTGATTAATCTAGGGTAAGCCTATCCATTAATGTGGATCTCATATGTTGGAAACATATGGATCTCACGAGATGATAAAAAACAAAACTTAAACAATACATAACATGCATACATCATTCTTCACATTAAAAAATAATCAATCATCATAACTTAAAGAATTATTAAACCATGTGCTTCCCTTCTACCTTGGGCTAGAAGGAACTTAGAAAAATAATTAGTATAGAGAAAGAAAGCAATAAGAAAGAAATAAATGCAAATAGAAAATATCTAAAATTAAAAGAAGAAGAAAAAACAACTTATAAAACTTAAATAAAATTGAAAATCCTCTAAAAACCCTAAATCTTATTCTTTAATGCTTTGACTGATGCTTAGGAATGCCCTGGAAAGCCGTATTTATAAATGGGGAACTCCAACTTTCGTACAAATTTGGAAAACTCTAGAAATCGCCACAAATTTACGCAATTTCCCAAAATACACTACACTTCACGCTGCACGGTTTGTTTAAAATAGATTTTACGCTGCGTAGTTTTTCAAAATATACTTCACAGTTTCAGAATACACTTTTTCATGACGATTTCAAGATTCTTCACTTCAAATCTTCGATTCTCTTCATTCCTCACTTGGTTTTCTTAGATCTTTGGTATGTAAATTCTTCAATCTTGGTCTCCTAAGAGCTATCTCTTGCCTTAGTAATTTTTTATCATCAAATCCATGCTTTTAGCACCCTTTTTCAATCTAAGCTCTTAAATTCACCTTGCAACACAAACATGAGTAAAATAGAACATTAAACTGATTCATGTTCATAAAACTACGATATAAATGGAGAAAATTATGCAATATTTGAGTCTCAACACACCCCCAACCAGCATTTCGCTAGTCTCGAGCAAAATAAACGAAGAAAAATAAAAATAAGAATAAAAGCTAATTCTATAAACAAAATTAAAATGAAAAAAAAATTCTAACTACACCACTTTCATAGGTAATCTCGATTGTATTTAGCATATGCAACAATCTTTTAAACCCCTAGGTTTCCTGTAATGGACAAGTTATAGTCTCGTGAAGTTTTCAGAAATGTTACCCACAAACATTGAAAATATGAAAAATAGTTCAACACTTGGAAATTTATACAATTATGCCTTCATTCATCATTTAAATTCCAAAATAAAACAATACTTACCCAAAGTCTGAAGTTAGTTAGAATCTCAATTTCCTAATCCATTACATCCCTGAGTTCAGAGACGACCTAATCAAAATTAAAATAGTTATGATCCAATATACTTAGGTGCTCCGTTATATTAGTCTAAATTTGAGAAATATGCATGTTCCTATCCTGACTCCTTTCAATCATTACAAGAATAAGAAATCTCTAGTTATCTCATTTCCTTCATGACATTTCTTCTTTTATCATTATATCATCATTATTATAGACCACCCTTAGATGAAAATTCCCACGAGGTTTGCTTCATAACATAAGGCATTATACTTGTAATGGTAATAATAATGGATACTTAGGTATCCTTACTCCGGATTACTGACACGATTGTTATAGTCATTGCATTCATACTTTATAATAAAATTTTCTTTTTCCATTACTTTTTTTTTCTTTAATATTATCTCTTTTAAGCATATATCAATGATACTAGTTCATTCAATCTTGTTTGAATCAAAATTTTTTATTCTAGTTCACATATCATATTCCTCACTTAGTTAACTAGGGTGTATTGTGAATTCAGTACATCATATTAGAACTCACTTTAAACTAGTGATTAGATAATCGAACTCAAGTCTATAATTTTCGGTTATTAGAATTCTGACTACTATCGACCTAGACTAAATATTAACTTTGCCTTTGGAATTCGCATAATATTATGATCACATTCTTGTACATAAAAATATTATTTTGAAAATGTTGAAATTTTTTTCCATAAACCTAAGAAAGAAACTTAAACCTAAAATAATAATAAAAAAAAATAAAAATAAAAATAAACTTAAACCTAAAAAAAAAAAAAAAAAAACCTCACATGGATGACTATCCACACCCCCCAACCTAAAATCGACATTGTCCCCAATGTAATGATAATGTAATACAGAGAACAATAAAAATAAAAGAAAGGGTGGATAATACCTACCATGAAGAACTCACCTGCTAGATGACATTAAAAAAAATGAATATGATACAAATCGTATACAAATGCTCCGTCAGACTAGGAACATCAATCTGAATATTCTGGCTCATGAAGAGGGACAAATTTCTCTCCCAAATGAAAAATTTCCACATAAGGCTTCACTCTCTGACCATTAACCTTGTATACATTGCCATTACGTGGATTCTCAATTTCAACAGCCCCATGAGGATAAACATTCTTCACAATGAAGGGGCTCGTCCATCTTGATCTTAACTTTCCCGGAAAGAACTGGAGATGAGAATTGTACAATAGGACCTTTTGCTAAGGTTCAAATTTCTTCCTCATGATGTTTTTGTCATGAAAAACTTTGGTCATCTCTTTGTAGATTTTAGAATTTTCATAGGAGTCTCTCCTCAACTCATCTACTTCATTCAACTCTAATTTCTTTTGCCCACTTTCTTGGTCCATATCAAAGTTTAATTTCTTTATTGCCCAGTAGGCTTTATGTTCCAATTCCACAAGCAAGTGACAAGCCTTCCCATACACCAATTTGTATGGAGACATTCCAATCGGAGTCTTATAAGCAGTCCTATAAGCCCATAAAGCGTTGGATAGCCCGAGGGACCAATTCTTCCTATCTGGCCTTATAGTTTTATCTAAAATGTGTTTAATTTCCCGATTAGAAATCTCAGCTTAGCCACTCATTTATGGGTGGTATGGGGTGCTCACTTTATACTTGATGCCATATTTCTTCATCAAAGCCTCAAATATCCTATTACAAAAGTGAGACCCGCCATCACTAATGATGACCTTTGGAGTTCCAAATGTAGAAAAAATATTTTCCTTGACGAATCGTATGACCACTTTGTTGTCATTGGTTCTACTTGAAACTGCCTCAATCCACTTTGAAACACAGTCCACACCAACCAATATATAAAGAAATCCAAAAGAAGATGAAAATGAGAGCTCATAAAATCAATACCCCAACAATCAAATATCTCCAATGGTAAAATTGGGGATAAAGGCATCATGTTACGTCAGGACACTCTTCCTAAAGTTTGACATCTATCACAAGCAACACAGAAAGCATGAGTGTCTTTAAACATGGTAGGCCAGTAAAAACCGCACTGTAGGATTTTTGCAGTGGTTTTCTTAGCAGAAAAATGGTCACCATATGCTTCCATGTGGCAAAAGGAAATAACACTTTGAACTTCATCTTCTGGGACACAACGTCTAAAAATCTTATCAGTCGCATATTTATATAAATATGGGTCATCCCAGAAGAAATTCCTAACCTCGGTTTTAAAACGCTTCCTATCTTGTGACTTCCAATTATATGACATTTTTCCCGTTACAAGATAGTTCACTATATCCGCATACCAAGGCAATTTGGAGATCGCAAATAATTGTTAATCAGAGAAAATGTCCTGGATACGCATTTCCTCAGTGGAATCATCTAACACTAATCTGGAAAGGTGATCGGCCACTACGTTTTCTACTTATTTCTTATCTTTTATCTCTAAGTTAAATTCTTGGAGTAGGAGGATTCATCTCAAAAGCCTCAGCTTTGCATCCTTCTTAGATAGCAAATATTTCAAAGCCGAGTAATCCGTGAAAATGACCACTTTAGATCCTAGCAAGTAGGACCTAAACTTATCCAAAGCAAAAACTACTGCAAGTAACTCTTTTTCAGTTGTTGGGTAGTTCACTCGGGTCGAATTTAGAGTTCAACTCGTATAGTGAATAACGTAGGGCTGTTTATCTTTCCTTTGGCCCAAAACAGCCCTTATAGCATAATCACTTGCATCGCACATTAGTTCAAAAGGAAGTGTCCAATCTGGTGAACGCATGATAGGTGTAGTGGTAAGGGATGATTTAGTTTTATTAAAGGCACTTGTATACTCATCTGTCCACTTAAATGGGACATCCTTTTGAAGAAGATTAGTCAAGGGTCTAGTAATGACACTAAAGTCCCTGATGAATCTTCTATAGAACCTACTGTGCCCTAGAAGTGATATAATATCTCTAACAGTTTGGGGGATAGGTAGATTAACTATAATGTCCAGTTTTGAGCGATCTACCTCGATTCTATTTTTGGAGATAATATGGCCCAAAACAATTCCTTTTTGAACCATGAAATGACATTTTTCCCAATTTAAGACAACGGGCTTCTCTTCACACATAGATAAGACAAGAGATAAATTGTTGAGGCATTCCTCAAAACTACTCCCAAATACAAAGAAGTTATCCATGAAAACCTCAAGAAACTTCTCAGCCATATTTGAAAAAATACTTAACATATACCGTTGAAAAGTTGCTGGGGCATTACACAATCCAAATGGCATCCGTTTGAAAGAAAACGTGCTAAATGGACAAGTGAACATGGTTTTCTCTTGGTCTTCCAGGGCTATCTCTATTTGGTTATATCTGGAACATCAATAAAACTATAGAAGGAGTGACCTGCTACCCTCTTTAAAACTTGATCAATGAATGGTAGAGGGAAATGGTCCTTCTTTGTGACTTGGTTCAACACGCCAACTTGTAGTGATATGTGTTGGTATGAGTTCATTATTAGAATTTTACACAATAATTAGTCAAGATTTCTTTGGGACTACTTGAGTTAGACTCACTCAAACACTATCGGATATTGGGTAGATGATTCCCACATCGAATAATTTGATCACCTCATTTTTTACAACTTCCATCATGTTTGGATTGAGACGCCTTTGAGGTTGTCTAATTGGTTTGGCGTCCTCATCGAGGTAGATTCGATGAGTGCATATGGAAGGGTTTATACCCTTGATGTCAGAAATGATTTAGCCCAAGGCTCCTTTGTGGTCCCTTAGAACATTCAACAATTTAATCTCTTGATCCTTATCTAAAAATGAAGATATCACCACATGATAAGTTTTATTTTCACCTAAGTATAAATACTTAAGCTCATTTGGTAGTGGTTTTAAATCAAGCTTTTGAACTTTGGTTGGTAATAGCAGAGGTCGCGAGTCCTCGATAGATAGGATTTGAGTGCGCGGTCTCTATTGGTACATACCAATGCCCTGGGTGGTAGTGCTCTCATTATCATCACAAATTTCAGCAATCACTTTTTCTAAATCAGAATTTTTTAAGTTCCAAAGACTTGAATCAATTCCTTAGTCAGACTAGGTTCCAATTCATTTTCTTCTATCAAGCAGTTCATGAAATTTAGCTCATGGATCTCATTATTATCAATGGGCTGTTTACATAGAATGAAAATATTTAGCTCTAGAGTCATGTTACCAAAAGACAAGTTAATCATTCTATTCCTATAATTTATGATTGCATTTGAAGTTGTTAGGAATGGGCAGCCTAAAATGATGGGAACTTAAGCGCTAGCGTTTACACAAGGTTCAGTGTTTAGTATAATAAAATTCATGGGGAAGTAGAATTTCTCCAATTGGACTATCACGTCCTCTAAAATTTCCCTTGGTACCTTAATGAAGTGGTCAGTGAGTTGAAGTATAATCGTGGTTGATTTAAGCTTGCCTAACCCCATTTGTTTGTAAACCGAATAAGGTACTAAGTTGATACTTGCAACCAAATCTAACAAAGCATGCTCAATTTGAAAATTCCCAATAATACAAGGAATAGTGAGACTCCCCAGGTCTTTGTATTTGGATACGGCCCTTTGTTTAATGATAGCGCTCACTTTCTCAGTAAGGAAGACCTTTTTGTGCACATTTAGTTTCCTCTTTACAGTGCATAAGTCCTTGATATATTTAGCATACGATGGAATTTGTCTAATAGCATTAAGCAGAGGAATATTGACAGTTCATTCCCCTTTTGGGAGAATGAAAAGATTTCCTGTTTAAGTGCATTTGTTTTGTGCTAAGGAAAGAATTTTTTCAAAAGCGCTCTACTTAAGGCTTGCCATGCAGTGATGGTATTAGGTCTTAGAGAGTTGACCCATGCTTTGACCTGATCCTTTAGAGAAAATGAGAATAACCTAAGCTTAAGTGCATACCTATTGTCATTGTTTACTTGTAATATTCCAATTACTTTCTCAAAGTCCTTGAGGTGCTAGTAGGAGCTTTAAGAATCCAAGCCATGAAATTTAGGAATCAATTGAATCACACCTGGTTTAAAATCAATGTTTCATATGTGAGCAAGAAATACTATGCAAGATGGTAAAGTTGATCTCTCAGGGTGTAGATGTTCACGTAAAGTCCATGGTTGGTTTAACACATTCGTATGAACTTCATTTTCATCCTCAAGAGGAGAATCAGGTTGATTTTCTCTATTTTGATTTATAGTTGGATCTGGTAGATTTGGATTTGGATTATCAACTGGGTCTGCCATGGAATCCAAGTGATGTTGAGTGCCTCTTCTAAGTGAATAATCAAGGTCTGACACTAGTCCGCCTTCAGAGGAGAGTCGATTATTTTTATCCCTACTCCAACGAGACATAAACCATCCACACCACACAACAAATATTACCAATTCGAATAGCAAGTATGATATTTAAAATAAAATAAAATAAAAACTTAACCAACAACCCATGCGGCAGGGCCGACCACGAGGGTTCAATCCATGAAACAAAAATAAATCAACAACCCAGGCGGCAGGGCCAACCATGAGTGTTCAATCCACAAAGCAAAAATAAATCAACAATCCAGGCGGCAGGGCCGACCATGAAGGTTCAATCCACAAAGCAAAAATAAATCAACAACCCAGGTGGCAGAGCCGATCATAAGGGTTCAAACCACAAAGTAAAAATAAAAAATAAATCAACAAAAGTAAAACTAATGCAAAATTATACTACGTTAATCTGGAAAATAAATTCAGCGGATGATCTTTGTGATCAAACAACAACTGTAGAATAACCATAGCACTTGGGTGATAAAATTCCAAACAGGGCAACCTTATGTCATAGTTAGTGCTTGAAAGACCCAACTGAATTTACTTTCAAAGAAAAATAGAAAATCTACAAAAATTTTGAAGGGTTTAGAAGAGAATTTATGTGACACCCGACCCGAGTTCGTATGTGTGTGTGTGAGTAAGCATCTCATTCATCTTGGTCACGCGGTCCTACCGGTCGAATTCTGGCGACCCGCAACCATCAAATAATATTTACAGTCATCCTTAAGTCCGGTCATATAGACCCGACTCAGATTGAGCCGAAACCTGTGCCATATTGTTTGCATCGTCGTTGCGGTTCCGATGCCTCGCCTTGTGCATCCATCCGACGTGTAGATCATAAGTTGTGTGCATTTCATTTTTGGCCTTTGATCATGGTCAGTGGCCCACCTAGGGATAGTGTGCACGGATTTCTAAGTTGGTCTCATCTCTTGACACTATTTCCAACACATACTACACACACACACTACCTAAGCCCTATTCCTACACCACCTACCTCTAAACACTACCCACAAGCCTAGAAAACCTACTAACCCTATAACTTTGGTTGTATCTCCATATTGCAATCATCATTCTTCTCTAACCAAGGCAAGAGAGAAATGATTACTTAGCTTAAAAGAGGTTTCTCTCTCTTTTTCTCTCATTTTCTCTACTCCTATCTCTCGTCTCTCCTTCTCATTCCCATTTTCTCCAAGCAAGAGGGGTGAGACGTCCACCCCATTAGAGCCTCATTTCCCCTCTAATCCTCTAAATCTAACCATCTAAATCCAATCTCGCCCATTGATATGGATCCCTTGGTGCACTAGGAGCTAGGAGGTCTAAGTTTGAAGCAATTCAAGGTGGGTGTACTCCTAAGACTTAGGATTTCTATTTTCATGTTCTTAGATATTTTTTATGGGAAGTGTAGGACCCACCAATCAATGGTGGAGATCCTACATCATCCCTTAGTTGTGGCCAAATGGCTATTTGATGCATGCATGCCTATGCATGGGGTTTTCCCTCTATGGGCCTCCATCATGGAGGATTTTTTAAATTCCATGGCATGATAGGTCATCTAAACCTTAGAATCATGGTTGGGATGACATCCCAACCATTGATCTTGAATCTAGGACATGCATGTGGTGGATCTTTGTTGTAACATATGAATAGAAGGAATGTATGGTGTGATTGATGAAGGGGAGGGCCTCAATGTGGCGGAGCCCCTCCTCTTGTGGTCGATTCTTTATTTTTCCTTTATGATAGAATTTTGATCTTGCATGTGTGGCCCACCTTGTAGGCCAACAAAAATCCAGACCAACCATGGCGCTTGGACGCCCACGCCCATAGCTGTCCATCCTTAGACATGTGTCCCCAAAATCCACCTAAATGGGATACATGCAAGGGGTATTTGATGATGGGGAAGGTCTGGACATTTGTGGGGCCCACTGGGGTGGTCTACCACACAAATTCATTCGGCCCCACAATGGAGGATCCACTGAAGCCGCCCAATTATTTTCGTCAAACTCCAGTATACTCGCAATAACATTTGAAACGCTCAGGACTAAGTGGATTAGCCGAGACACCGGCCACACCCAAGATGGTGCCGCCCTTACCGTGGGGCCCACCTTGGTCATTTTATTCTATATCCACACCTTACTGTCTGTTTTTTCATATCATTTTATAATATTATCCCAAAAATGAAGAATATTGAACTCTCATGTGGACCATAATTTAGGAAACATTTCTGATTGAACACCCTACCATTAAAAACTTTTCAGGGCATACTGTTTACGTAGTATTTATTTTCCATCCAAACATTTTTTGCCCATTAAAGATCAATCACCACCATTTCCTATGGTACGGTCCAGCTGATCATTGGATTTGCTTCCTTTTTTTGGAAAAACGTCCTAAAATTATTGGAAAAATGGGATGGACGAGTGGATATAGAATACACACATCAAGGTCGCCCCACAATGAGGCCGCACCGTTTTGGGTGAGGCCAGCGTCTCACCTGATCCACTTGGTGGGATTTGGTAGGAAGTTCCTGGGATGCTACGTGGGGATCAGCATGATTTTCTGAAAAATCACTCCACCGTTTTTTTTAAAAAATCATTTTACGGCATTATACCAAAAATCATTTGGATACAAAACACAAGTCGTCCACGTGAGAGGAGACAGTGGAGATTTAATGACCACCGTTGAAGCATTTGTATGACTTTAAAGTTTTAGCATAAAGCTAATATTTTAGTGCATTCACTTCATTCCAATGGTAATGAACTTAAAAATAGTTTGGATGGCGTATAAACATTAGAAAGGTTTTAACGGTAAAAAAAACTATTTCTCGTTACAGGGGAAACGGAATGGCTACTCCACCTGCCACTAGCCCCGTTGCTGGTGGTCGGTGCTCTATGGCCCCACCATGATGTAAGTGTTTCATCTATGCCGTTCATACATTTTTACTAACATTTTATGGCTTGATGCAAAAAAAATGAAGGGACATAAATCTTAGGCCGACCACACCACAGGAAACAACAGTGATTGGATATCCACTGTTAAAATCCTCCTAAGGCCCACTGTACTGTTTATTTGACATCTAATCTGTTTATTAGGTCATACAGACCTAGATGAAGGGGAAAAAAAAACAAATATCAGCTTGATTCAAAACTTTTATGCTCCCAAAAAGTTTTAAATGGTCGACATTCATTCAACAATATTTCCTGTAATGTGGTCCACATGAGATGGGATTTAACTCGTTTTTTGTCTCACACCATAAAATGATATATAAAAATAGATGAATGGCATGGTTGAAACACATACATCATGTTGGGGCCTACAGAGCACCGATCATCAGCCATGGGCGAGTAGCCAATCAGTTTCCCAGGAAATCCACGTCCGCTCCCGTGACTACGTAGTGTGTCATTCGCAGGCGATACCATTCGCTGGCATGAATAGAGGACCTCACGTAAGACTAGAGAAATTGCAAGACTCGTATGGACAACATGACGTGAATTTAGAATTTCTAGCACGATTTTACACCGTTCACAATGGTTTTGTGCACATAATTTTTTAGTATTTTTAAGGCCCATGGTAGAATGTAGGTGCAAATCTGATGCACCTGATGGATCTGAGGTGCATATTATCCTACATGGTGCACCCGTCCAACTCAGATTCGGTAATGACCCCTCATTACAGGATTTGTAGTGAGGATTGGGTACTAAGCATAGCATGCTATACTTTACTGAGTAAACTATGTGGGGCCACGGTGATTTATTCTTATCCATGCTTTCCATCTGTTTTAACAGCTCATTTTAAGACATATTCCAAAATTGAAGTAGAACTGAGGCTTAAGTAACTACACCGTATGATTATTAAGAAATGGCATACATTAATTCAAATTAAATAGGTTGAATTGTGAAATCGAAGGTAACTAATAAGGGCCTGTTTGGTTTTCCGAAACACATGGTATTTAGACGTAAAGAAGTAATAATTACTTATTACATTTATTTCTAATGATTGTTCCTATTTCCGTTGACTGTTCTCACATGTTTGATTTCTATGGTAAAAAGGTCGACTATACATGTAATCACCAGCCATGTGTTTGGTGCCATGGTGTAATAGACATGGCTTACATGGAAAGTATGTTATGGTGTCCAGCACCTCACCTCCAATACACCTGCTCCTGCGGTTTGATTTGCCCTGCCATCCCAAAAAAGGAAATGGAATGTTGACCGTTGCTCATTTCAAACCAGTGGTCAGTGGTCAATCTCTCCTGGGCCCCACATTGCGTACATGCTTCATCCATGCCGTTCATCCATATTCTCATACAATCATGATTCATGGTGATCGTCAGAATGGGCCTAAGAAAGGCATATACGGTCAAAATCAAACAGCAATAGCTACTCCATCATATTGAGACCTCCACTAGATTTTTGGATATGCCACATCTATCGGAATCAAGCACTGTATGGCAGACCCAAATTTCAATGGCCTGAGATCTAAATTAGTAGATTTTAACCTGATTACTGTAATCTAATCTACTTGAGAAGAATGAAACTGATACTGCCACTACAACCTTATATACTTAGCGAATCAGATTTCACAGTCCATCACAGTCCAAAACATATCAAAAAACGTCCCAAAAAACTAGCTACTAATTTGGCCAATGTATCCGGTGAGCTTGATCTTTAGTGACACGAGATGAGATAGATGAGATGAGATGAATGGCGAGGATTAATACCAAGCAACCAAATACAATCTTTATCAGCGCCTCAAGTGAATGTGGCGTTCCATCAACCTCATCTCCCTGTGTGTCGTTGCCATCACTGTAATGACAGTAATATGATGGTGATCTCGATCTCACTGTAGGATGGTTGCTATAACTGGCAATGCAACCACATCCATGCGTCGATCCCATGGTGTCATAATCAGCATCCAAGTTGCCCAATGCTGCATTCTGATGCGAGGAAACCTCGCAGAAAGCAGTCCATTAAGTATATGCCTCCGACGCCGATTTGTAGCCACGAAAGTAGGCTGAAGAATGTCCCTCAACTTGTTGACGACACTCCTCCCACATATAATAGATGCCAATTCGCTGGCCATTGAATACCACGTACATTTTTTACCCATCTTCACATTACGATTGAAATTGAACAATGTCAAACCATTTGCATTTATAGTGGAACATAATGAGATAAAGATTACTATTTGTATGTAATTGCCTATGATAAACGAAGAGATAACGATTGTTAGACGATACTTGAAGAGGAAACTGAATCTGTTAAATCTGAATTATTATCCTATACAGAGTGCAAATATGAGCAGCATAGACATAATCATAACAAATTTTCCAGCAGATTAAAACAGAAGGCAGGTTAACATGCATCAATGGATGGATCATTCAATACACATCAAAATCCAAAAAAAGAAATAAAAAAGATCATCCAAAATAACCCACATTCATCCAGCTAGTCAACACAACTAGCACATTTGTCCAAAAAATCACTTGGCAAACCAAACAAACAAAATAGAAACCCATACGGTCAGATGGAGGGGACTACGCTCAGTCAGATGACTGATCTGAAGCAAGCAGCATAAGCACAAAATCCAACCTTCTATTCTTAGGGAGAGAAAGGAATGAAGCAGATTGTTGTTCATCTTTAGATAGTATCCTTGTTGCACGTAAGATCCCATGACCTGTAAGGCCCTCGATCTGCTCCAGAGCAGGTACAACTGGCGACATATGCACCATGTCCTTCCCTTGGTGTATGGTAATAGCCAGTGATTTGACAACTTCACTCATTCCTTTGCCTATGATATCATAAGGGCGTTCCATTCTAAGTCTCTTCCTTAAATTGGTTGTGCTTCCCGTGTTGGCCGAGTTGTTCCCATTCACAGTCGGACTTTGATTTGCAATATGAGAACCATCACGACTTCGATACGACCACTGGATGTTAGGCGCATTGTCCCCTACATCGTCACTTGATAACATGAGAGTATCGTCATTCAGATCGATAGACGGTGTCGGTGAAATATCAGTATCCCTGGACCTTCTCGATGGCTTACTATTATGCATGTTTCTTGTGAAAGCACGCAATCCAGTTGCAGTTATTATGTCTCTAGTCATCGTAGTTAGTCATCGTAGCTTCGCACTGCTGCTTTCCCCCCCATATTGTGCGTAAGGATGCGACTAGTGACAACAACGAAAAAAAATCAATATAAGTAAACATACATGAGAAGATACGTACAACATAAAAACAAAATAAATTACTGAAGTTATAACAAATTTTATTTCAAAAATAGTCTCACCCATATGTAATCCTCCCAAACATCATCCAGAGCGATCACTATCTTCAAGTCATCGTCCCATCCAAAGCTACTAGCATTCAGAGTATCCCGAACCTCGAAATAAAGCATCTTCAATGTGTGAAGGCGATTCCCAACATGTTTCTCTTGAACTATTATTCCTATTGCACTCCTCACAGTCTCCACGGCTATTTTGTAGGTTTCCTTCTTAAAACCATTGACACTCTTACGACCATTTGCAACAACATCCATCAGCGTATAGATAAGGCAGTCATCCATTTCATCTGTCCATTGCATTACACCACTTGACTATCCATTTCCATCTGGTGATTATAATTTATATTTCCTTGGCGTCCTTCGTGGTGTAACACACCGTTCTTGACCAGTTTCTTTCGTCGAGGTGGATTGTTTGTTTGTTTTCTTTGAAGACATTTCCCCGTCACTAACTTCAATTATCTACAAATAGTGATATGAGCAGATTTAATAAGCATTACACCCATGCATACAATCAACATCCAAGTTTTGCAAAATTTTCACTAGATACACACATTTCAGACATGATACAAAAGTTGAAAGAGAGAATAATCATATTTTCATACATCCAAAAGGATGCCAATCTAGACACATGCTTATAGGTATTTGAGATTCCAATCACATATGTCTATTACCGAGTACAAAAAGATAATTTAGCATGCAATTATCATACTCTACGACTCACAAGAAGAGATTCATTTAACATCATCTCAGCAATATTGTCTCTAAACATCGCTATTCATCCTTTTCACGTTGCGTACCATTACCTCACATGGTGACAGATCTACACTCTTTATTAAATCCGTTGAGGCGACCTTATCTTCGATTAAATCATCTCCTCCAAATAAACTGATAAAGTTGTGTAATACATAACATGCGATCACTATCTTCATTGTGTATTAAGGTCAAATGGTGGAGCTGATTTGAGTCTAAAGTTCTTTCTTGTTCGAAGGATTGTGGCCCGTGTAGTATTCATTGAGGTGGTACCATACACCACGGTAAGGAGCCATAAATTCAAGTGAATGAGCGTAACCAGCATCAACTACGTAGTATTTACCTACAATTAATTACGAGTAAATATCATTATAAATAATCCTATAAATATGTTCTATCATATATTTGCATTCGAAGTACCCTAGGGGATAGTAAAACAATCAGTGAAATGTGTCAATGTACTTTGTAAGATGCGTGCGTCAGAGGCAGATCATTCCCATCCGGCGAGCACATATATGAACTTCATATTAAATGTACATGCGGCCATTACGTTCTGAGAGAAGATTCCTTTCCTGTTACGGTAGGTTGCACTTTCCAATGCAGGCACATAGGTAGGTACATAGGTGCCATCAATTGCACTAATACAGTCCTAATTTCAACACACATTATCAGCAAAGAAATAGGTAATAAAGGGTTGCACAACACAGGATTTTGCATGATGTCATTGCAATTGAGCATACCTGAAAATATCTGCTCCAATTGGGATTGGCTAGAATCTCGACAGGTGTATCCACACTTGGGAGTTTTACAAACTCCGGATATAGTTCGACAACAACATCCAGAGCTTTACTAAAATATCAGCTTACAGTTTCTCAAGACCTTATAAACCGATTACCAATGACACGGTTCCTCACATTATGCCCTACTATATGAAGGAACATGACAAATTATTCTTCCATACAAGCATGTTTCCCGTCAGGAAGGAGATTCTTATCCTTGAGAAAGGAGCATAGGTTGAAGAATGTGGCCTTGTTCATTCTGAGTTGTGCAACACACTCTTAATCACCCGCTTTAATTATCTCATTTATTATCTTGTTTCTTTCATAGTCTCCAAATCGTAAGGGTGTCCTAAATAAATAATTTTTGCAGTATTCTCCCGCTGCAATAGTTGTTGCTGTAGCCAGTGTAACTGTAAAAGTAGTCATTTCCTCTTCTGTCAATCCATGTCCCTCCATGTCAAGATTATTTCTTATACAACGCACCCAATTTAACTGTTTTCATCGTCTACCACACAGTATCAAAAACCAATTTCATATCTAGATGTAACGGTAAACATCCTTTGATAAATAACATTCTTCAAACAATCCTATGAATTTACAATACCTATATGTTGCACAATGTAAGACCTGTATCCTAGCCCGTATCGTTCCGTAGGCTTTCGCGGTCATCCCTGTCGAATTTCGGTAACTTTCAACCTTTATCCGACGTTTGCGCGTGATCCTAAGCCGAGTCCTGTTAACCTAAGTTGACTCAACTCGAGACTTGTACCCTAGCGACTGCGTCGTCACCGCGGTTATGATGTCGCATCTCGCGCGCTGAGGCGATACCCAAGCCAGGAGATGTGGGCCCGCGTTCAGTTCGAGAAAACGCCGCGCATTTATAATCCCAAGAGAATCTCTACAACATGTCTCATCAATCAAGTGCACATCAATCACCTCATGTCAAGTACAAGAGCAACCCTAAAGTCAACTCTCTCTCTTACACACCCTTACATGTCAAGTACATACCCATCACCCATCACTCACTCACCCATCCCTCTCTCTCTTTACATCCCATCCTCTCTCTCTCTCTCTCTCATTCCTTCACTTTCAAGCAAACCCCATAAGAGTCCAAACCGTCCAAGCAAGAGCTTCCATGAGAGAGAGAGATTTGTGTCTGGCCCACCTTCTTACCTCCCATCTCCATCATTCAAAGACCATCTCAACTGTTGGAATTATTTCCTTGGAGCTCCAGAACCTATAGGCAGAAGAAGGAAGATGAGATCTAACGGTGGGTGTTTTATGATTTAATTTTTGTGATTTGAAGGCCCACATATGGTGGGACCCATCTTGATCTATGTATTGCAACCATGTAGGACCCATAGCGGCGGGGTCCCTCCATCACCATCCGATCTCTCCTTTTTCTCTTTCGTTCTCTCTTTTCCTTTTTGTATGGTAATGATGATGATGAAGTGTGTGGCCCACCATGATGTTTATATCCATGTCATTTACCGGTGGACCCCATCTATGTGGGACACACCATGATGTTTGTATGTCACCCCAACCGTCCATTTAGGACGTGGCCCACCCCACATGTGTGGGTGGGGCCCTCCTTGATGTATTTATCCACCCTGATCCATAACTCAAGTTGTAGACTCAGTGAATGATATCTCATTTCAACACTGACGGTGGAGTGGCTAACAGTGAGGTGTGACTGACAGTGGAGTGGCTAACAGTGAGGTGTGAACGGACGTGGGGTCCCCCATTCAGATGGGCCACACCGTGATGCGTGTGGGGCTTCCCTTAATGTATGGTGGGACCCACTTCCCTTGATGTACGTATATGTCTAGGCCACCCAGGGCCTAAACGTTGTATTATATTAAATATAATATTAATATATTATATTATATTATATTAAAATATAATATGATATATTATATGTTATATTTTAATATAATATTTTATATATGTATTTTATATATATGAGGGTGGACCCTACGTGGGACCCACCTTTGCTTCTCTTAAAGGCAGTAAAAGCTGCATGTTTTTATATAATATAATATTAATATATTATATTATATATCTAATGTTATGGTCGGCCCTACGTGGAACCCACCTCTGCTCCTTTTAAAAGCAACACAACTGCTTGTATGACAGCTATTTAGCTACACTCCATTTGACGTGAGCAAGGTTCGTGGGACCTGCCGCATGTGTGGGTATGATACACATTGTCCAGCTATGTGAACCCCACTACTAGCTACTGTATAGATGACACAAGTCCCGTGGGTCCCACCTATTCCATCCAAGTCGTCTATCTATGGGGCCTACCATGATGCATGTGTTGAATCCAACCGTCCAACCATTTGGGATATCATTTTATGGCATGAGTAAAAGAATGAGTCAGATCTAAAGCCCAAGTGGACCTCACCATTTGCAATAATAGTGGGGCACAGTGACATCCACTGTTCAAACTTCTAAGGGCCACAGTGGTTCTCACTCAAGCTGATATTTGGTTTTCACTTCATCTATCTCTATGTTAACTTATGAATTGGTTAGATCTCAAAAATACATAAGGGTGGGCCCGATTTGATACATATTAGGCCCATCGGTGCGACCTATTTGATATACATGAAGCGCATTGGTGCGGCCCAAATAATGCGACCCATGTGATGTGGCCCACTTGACATATGAGGCCCATGGGCGAGGTCCATTGTGATGAATTCGAGGCCCATGGGTGAGGCCCATTGTGATATATTCGAGGCCCATGGGTGTGGCCCATTATGATTCGTTTAAGGTCCTTGTACAATGCCCAATGCAATATATGAGAGGCCCATAAAGGGGCCCAACGTGATGTATGTGTGGCCAATACGTTGTGTATGAATCCCTTATGTGGGCTACTCCTTGGGAGCAATGTTGGTTAGCTGTCCACATTGATGGGCAATGACGGTTGAATGTCCACATTGTGACCTTCCCTTAGGCCTTGTTAGGCCCATTCTCATCATTCTCTTAGTGGGTTAACTCAAATAAGTGGGCCCCCATTCACCATAGACAGATGGCTCCATGTTATCAAATTTGATATAACCACGGCCGAGGACATTCTTTATATTATGGTTGATCGACTGTTCATCTATGGACCCCGCCTTGTTTATATGTCGATTGTCGAGGCTGAGTATTAAGGCCAATTCTGATTTGTCAAGGCCGATTGTATAGGCCGATTTTGATTGTCGAGGCTGAGTATCGAGGCCGATTCTGATTTGTAGAGGCCGATTGTATATGCTGATTCTGATTGTCGAGGCCGAGTATCGAGGCCGATTCTGATTTGTCGAGGCCGATTGTATAGGCCGATTCCGATTGTCGAGGCCGATTGTATAGGCCGATTCCAATTGTCGAGGCCGAGTATCGAGGCCAATTCTGATTGTCGAGGCTGATTGTATAGGCTGATTCCGATTGTTGAGACCGATTCTGAGTGTCGATTCCGATTGTTGAGGCCAATTTCGATTGCCAAGGCTGATTGTCAAGACCTATGTGATGTATATGCGACCCGTAGTTGAGGCCCATTTTACTGTGTATTCGGCCTGTGTGATGTAAATGTGGCCCGTATTTGAGGCCCATTGTGATGCATTGAGGGTCAGGCGATGGAGCCCATTATGATGTATGTTAGGCCCATGTGAAAGGCCCATCGTGATGTGTACTAAGCTCTTGAGTGAGGCCCATGGTGTTGCATATTAGGCCCTTTGTGAGGCCATGGGTCCACTATATGTTAGGCTCTATGTGGGCCACCCCTTGGGGGCAATGTTGGTTAAATGTCCACATTGTCGAGGCCGATTATCGATGCCGATTATTGAAGCCGGTTATTGATACCGATTATGAGTATATGACAGCGTAGCATCATAATACTTGCCCATACGCATCATCTACATGTTTGTTATGAGATGTGATTGACCATTGCATATGTCATAGGGCGGGTTATTCATGGGGCTCCCTGATAGGCGGAATTGCCCCACATGAGCACACGGTATGCGCAAGATTGATGCATGATTGGACTGTGTGACTCATGCATCTCGCATTTGTGTGACATGACCACCGTACACCCTAGCGACATCAGGGCTGTAGCCTCCACAGGCATATCGTGGATGGCCAGATGGAACACCGAAAGTCTATTACTAGCATCGGGATGTTATAGATGGCCCTGGGTGAAAATTCCTAAACTCTCTTGGTACCAGAGGACGCCCCAACGTTAAGACCGAGTGAATATATATATGAGCACATGAGGGCCATATACCAGTAGGCCGCGTCTCCCACTGTGTCGTGATCGGTTGGGAGGGGTATGACCTTACCCGCCTGAGGGAGTAGTCATAGCTAGGCTGAGTTTGACCAGCTCGTGAATGGGTCCGCTATCGACGTGCCAGGTAGATATTGGCTGACTACTGGCCAGGCGGATAGTGAGATCTCTTCCACTTACCAATTGTACGCTTGATGGGGCGGCAAGCTGGTGTAGAGTGTACTAAACACCAGTGATGATCCCAGAGAGGAACCGTACTGATATGTGGACTTATTGAGTAGGAGTTGCATACTTATGCATTCATTTCATTCACTATCCACTCGGGCTGGCCAGGATTGTTGTGTACCTTCATATGGCCAGGATTTTGGTTGGGCGCACGACTAACCTGAGACTAGGAGTTTACCACATAAAGTCTATCTATCCAAATTTAGGTATGAGACTGGTTTGGATAGAAGTCCCTTGTGATGGACCCCGTAGCCTGCGATACTACGTACTATCATCCCGACTTTACTCCAGCTTAGTTATTTCATTCGCACCGCATATTGCATTGCATCCGCAACATTTAACATTTTGGGTTACTATATTTCTGCATTTATATGACCTAGATAAGGCTGATGGTATTCATAGCTCTCCTGAATTGCATATTTCATTGCATCCTCGATATCTAATATCTGGTACATTGTGTTTCCGCATTACATAACCGATTTACATTACTTTCTTAGTATATGACATTAACTTGCTATGTCTTTTTATCATATATCTTGGATGAGGTTGATAATATTCTTATGGACTTGCAGTATTTTCGCTTACTCTGATATCGTATGATTCATGCCAGTAATTTCGATATTGTATAATTAAGGCATTGTATTGAATGCTTGACACTTATCTTGTGCACACACTTACACCACCCTCTAAGCTTTTTATAAGCTTATGCACGATAGATGCGTGCAGGTAACGATAGGACGTAGTCGAGCTGAGGCAGGAACGTGCGGCAGAGCTTCTGGAGATTTTATTATATGCATGTATTTCCTTCTCAGTATTGTACTCAAATGATTATATTAGTGGATATATGGTGATGACGTTGTTCTTATGATTTGGGTATACTTGTAGTTATGCTTCTTATGAAACAAATTCATGTTGAAATCCTCCTTGTAGGATCCCAGGATCGGAATCTGGCGTATGAGCGCTGGGAGCCAAGAATGGGGTACTGCGGAGGCTGTCGGCATCGGATTCGGCGATCGGGAATTTTTTTGAGCCCGGTTTCCGAGTTTGGGGCATGACACAGTTTCTTAAATAATTCAATTTCAAACAACAGGTCCCATCCAATACACATCGAAACAAGATTAAAACATAATAAAGTTACCCATTAAACACCTCTCATTTGATCATAATCAGCAACTGCACAGCACCAAGAATCACCACCCCCACAGACACCAAAGACATATCAATTTTAACCTGATAACAACGAAATTAAATTTTGTTTTGGGAAGACCTCGTGAATAGAGTACCAGATGGTATTTGTTATTTTTCAATTCTTTGGTAGCCAAGTAGGCCCCACTTGGAAATGGCTCCAGGGTTGAACAGCAAACACAACTAATGAAAATATCAAATCATTGGGATTAGAAGATGGTATTTGTTGTTGTTAAATTCCTTGGTAGCAAAGTAGGCCCCACTTGGAATTGGCTCTAGGTATGAACAACAATCAGAATTTGAAGCAATCAAAATCCAAAATTTTTTTCAAGTGAATAATGATATTGTTTTGTGATTTTGGAAGTTATTTTTGTGTTTGTGGATGATGTTGAACCCACGACCTTTAAATGGTTGAATCTATGGTTTTAAGCTGAATCTATGGGAAACCAGGCATCCTCCTACCGAGACATGAGTACTCCTTGTGGCATGTGATCAATGATTGCATATCTTTGGGATTAGAAGATGGTTTTAAGCTGAATCACAACTATCTCATTTCTTTTTGAAGGTTAATGAGATAGTTCTTGGTGACCAACCTTAATTGTATGAAGACTCTTAGCTTTTGATAGAGGGGGCACTTGTTTGTCGAAGTCTAAGCAAGATTATTTCCATTTCTCAGTAGATTTATAGAGACAGGTGGGGATTATGTGCTGGCAGGTGCAATTGGGATTGTGGAGCCCACCTCGATGTGTATTGTATATCCACACCATCCATCCATTTTTACAGCTATTTTAAGGCATGGGCATGCATATCCAAATCTTATGTGGACCATAACATAAGAAACAATGCTGATTGAACTCACACCATTAAAAATTTCCTAGGGCACACCGAAATGCCCACCATGTTGTTATTTAATCAAACACAAAGCCACATGTGTTAACGAATAACTCATATTTAGTCAAGCATGTGCGATTAGAATAGTGCTGGTATGCTAAAGTTGTACTCGACTTGAGTTCGATTACACCTGTGGCCTTATGCGCTAAATTGGTTGTAAGATTAGACTTGTGAAAGTTGATTTCACTGTCCAGCCACCAATGTTGTCGGGCAATTTAGTAGGGGATGGTTAGTCCTTTTGAAATAGATTATTTGTTCCTTGAGCTAAGGATTTTTCTTTTAATGGTGATCATGGGCCTCAGGTTCCTTAGCAGTGTAATAATAGATGAAAAGAATTAAAAACTAGATGTTAAATAACTGAATTTATTGACTTATGATGAAGAACAATACATTCAATGAGAAAATAAAATAAGCAGATAATTAAATAAAAGATAAATACTTACGATCTCCTATATTGACAAACAATCGAGGCGAATGGTCAGCAAGATGTAACTGGGGTGTGATCTTTGAAGTGAGGACTCAATTGATCGAATTCAATGATGGGAGGTTGTAGATATTTACGCTACTCCTAAGCATACCGCAGCGATGGTGCTGGACAACACCGATCTAAGCTATCCTAGACCATCGATGTTCTATAGTGGGGCTAGACAGAAGTGGATAAACTAAAAGCTGAAACTATGATAAAGAACGTTGTGCCGTGTATAGAGATTATGTGTGTTGGGGAGGGCCCGGAGCTCTTCATCGAGTGCTTCTTATATAGATTTAGCAGGGTGATTTTTCGTATCGGGATATCCTTGTCAGTCTAGCTACATAGAGTCCTTGAATATTACGAGATCAGTCCATATCCTAGCTAGACTCATATTCCTCATCGCATCCCTTGTCTCCTTTCTGTTTTAGGATGAATCGACTTCTCAAACCTTCATAGTCACTATGAAAGCTCTAATTGTCTCTGAAGAAGTTTTCCATTTTGGCAGGATTGTGTAAGAAAGAAAATATATATCAATGCGGGTCTCACAGTCAAGGCAGTACCGTGTTTGGTGAGGTTGGGGTTGCACGTAATTAGGAATGTGCATCAAGCTGAGTTGAATCGAGGAGGGCCAAGCTTAGCTTAACTCATCCATGCTCTCCTTGAGCTCGCCCTCAAGCTTAGCATTGGAGCTTGGCTTGTTTGCCAAACCTTTCAAGGCGAGCTAGTGGATCGAGTCGAGATGAGCTTACCTCAAGTTTAGTCAAGCTTGCTCCCACCTCAATTTATTATATTTTTTACTATAAATTACAAATTAAAAGTCAACAACATTAAGTCTAAAATGTCAAACATGCCATGATATAAAGATAGAAAAAAGTCTCACAAATACTATAAAGAAATCATAACATCAACTCCAAAAAGTGAAAATATATTACAAAATATAAAAGCTTAAACAAAACTTTAATGGTGTACATTCATTGATGCAGTTTTAGATGCATTTCTTGTTTTAACTTCCATTCTTATCATCATCATTCTCAACATCAAAAATGATACCGCCCCAAGCAATATGCAACTAATCTTGTGTACATATCAGTGCTTCATCTGTTTTTTAGGCGAGTGAGATTCAATACTTGCTCACAACCCGCTCCTCGTGCTAAAAACTGATTCTAATGCCATGGTCGAAATTGGAATTGACAATATGTCTCGTGCCATTACCGAAAGTTTAGTGTATTTATGAGCTCTCGACTTCCATCACTACAAAACATCAAAATTATCTTCTTGTAACCTTATAACTGACTCCTTTAAATGCTTCTCCACTTCTGATTCAATTTTATGCGTCTCTGTTTATTTTTCATCTAAAAAAGACATAAAATCATGAAATTACTTTCATTCAATAGAAGTATAACACATATATTGAGGAGTAACTATTGTACTGGATGTTGCGGCAAAAGTACCAACATATGAAGTGAACAAGTCTTCAACTACAATATGAATAATGGTAATCTCCGCTGAAACTCTTTCAGAACTGGAATGAAACAACTTAAAAACATACCTAACCATTGCCATATTGTACCGTGGATCTATAACAATTGCAATGGCCATTAACAAATGACAGTCAACTCAATACTTATCGAATTTCATTTGCATTCTCAGATCTATCACTTGTAAAAAATCTGGACCCTCATCAACATACTTTTTTATAGCGTATATAATGAAAATAATTTTTTGAAGAAACTAATTTGCCATAGGATACTTATTTTTAGAAAAATCTTTAAGAAGTCGTAAAAAGCTTTGAAAAATTGATGAACATGTTTAACTTTCGTCAAGTCTTCATCACTATGCCCGCATGTGTACATTTTATCATGCACTGCAAGTTTATGGCATGCAATTTTAAATTATAAAGCAATATCGAACATTTCATAAGTTGAATTCCAGTACATGAAAATATCCAACTTCAATTACTTTTTAGATTTCAAATCCAAACATTGAATTATATCAATCCATGTACTCAGTCTTGAAGGTAACTCTTTTATATATTTAACACTATCTCGTATGTTGGTGATCGTGGAGTCAATTGCTTTTAACCCTTCATGTACAATCAAATTTAGTACGTGGGCACAACATCTGACTTGGAATATTTTACCCTCAAAGAATAAATTTCCAACTGCCTTGAATTGACAACGTAAGATAGAAATCAAAGTATCATCGACAGAGGCATTATCTAAAGTTATTGAAGAGATTTTCTTTTCGATGTCTCACTCAACAAGACAATTGTAAATGCAATCTGACATTACCACACTAGTATGAGGAGGAGGAACGTAGCGGAAGTTTATAATCTTCTTTTGGAGTTTTCAATTTGCATCAACGAAGTGTGCAGTTAATGACATATATCCATTTATTTGATTCGATGTCGTCCACGTATCTGAAGTCAAACTTATTCTTAATACGGATGCTCGAAGAGCTTTCAAGTTTGCTTTCTCAATTGCATACATCTTCATGTACTCTCTTTTCACAATAAGACGAGAGGCCTTCTCACATTTAAGATTAAGGAATTTATAAAATTTCATAAAAATTTTACTTTCTACCATGCTAAACGGCTTCTCATTAACTATTACCAATCTTGCAAACCACTCTTTCAGTTTTTCCCGATCATACTTATAGGTGAAGAGTGTAGCTTGAGAGTTGTCATTTTCAGAAATAGTAAATGAAAGCAGTTGCTAGACTCCACTCATCAACATTCTTGGTCTCTTCGTACATTTATCAAGATGCCTCTGATAATGAGTAGTGGAAGAACCAAGATGCTTGCGCTAAAGAGTTTTATAATGCTTATATCCAATCTTAACTGAACCATCTAGTAGCATGATTTCATCAAAAAATTCTCATACCACTAATCTTTTTTTTCTTTTACTGAACCTAAAGTCGTTTTAACTTTGTTTTCCAATATCTCCCTCCATGATAAGAGGAGATGTGATTAGCGCACCGCCACCAATGGTACTTGAATTTTCCTCACTAGTCATTTATAAATAAAAAAAGATAACAAGGGTAAGGTAAGATCAGGGTTTTTACAAGTTGAAGTTATCGGTCAGTCACATTTATATGTGAATATAAATATATAGTACAAACAATATCGAGGCCCTTGCATAAACTGCAAGACACAAGTGTCTCAAATAGTTCCATAATAAATAAATCAACTAGGGTACATACATATATATAAATATAAATTGTCCCTAATTATTTAAAATTTTATTTACCAATTGTCTCTAAATGTCTCATCTATTCCTACTTATATCTATCTAAAGGTGCTAATTGTCTCTAACCCATTTAGTAACATTCCATATATTGTTCTCATACAGTTTATATGCGAGCCAGAATTTCAGCAGCATCTCCCTATGTTTTCCAGATATATGTAAAATTTAATACTGATTAGTTATCACATGCAATCCATTATACATGGATAGAGGGAACCAATTAGTAAAGAACCACATATCCGGAGAAAATATAGAGAGATATTACTGAAATTTTAACTACATGTAAACTGAAAATGAGGATAACCTAAATACATTGTATAGTACCGAACTGTAAAAAATAGGATAATTTAGGAATCCATAAAAAAAACAAGCATTTTTAGTCGAATGACTGTACTTGCTCAATATAAATTCCTAAACAAGGGGATACATCGTTAAACCACCAGTTGGCCTAAATACTAATTAACAACATCAATTAACAAATAATCATAAGCATAAACATTTAAATAACAAATATCAAAATATATAGGAAAAATAATGAGATAATGATTTAAATATAAGTTAAGTAACTTAACTTAGTGCATTTATAGTAGGCAAGTTAAGCTAGTGTATTTAATCCATATAACTACAAGTTTAAAAAAAAAAACTTAATACATCTTTCATAATTTTAATATTCTCCTCAATACTCATCTCCTTCATCTGAACCAGGATCGGATCCATCATTTTCGTCGTCTGTGTCTGCGTTGGTGGTATCTTCTCCGAGATGCTCATTAACCTCCCCTGAATTAGAAGGTATGGAGACTTTTCCCATCATGATCATACATAGATTCAGTTAGCTTTTTCAAACTCGACCCAACCCGTAACTCGACTCAACCCAGCCACCCGACCCAACTAACCCAATCCACACCCGACCCAACCCTCAAAAAAAATATTCAATTATATATATATATATATATAATATTAAATAGAGTCATAAATGATAGAGGTGCCTTTGTGGGTTGTACACCCCAGACTCGGTAACCGAACTCACAAGGAGCTCGATAGCCGGTTCTTATCACAACAGCCTCCGTAGTACCCCATTCTCGGCTCCTGAGGAAGGTTTCGATCCTGGGATCCCACAAGGAGGATTTCTATAACCGAGTAACCATTTTCAATACGAGCATACCCAAGATCACAGCAAGTAACATCTCGAAAATAACAAAGGAACACATCGCAAAAATCCACTATGAATTTGAACTTTTACAAGTTACATAAGGTCCAAAAGGACTTACATAAATGAGAGAAAAGTCTGCAATACCGGGGTCCTCAAGCTCAACTCTAATCCAAGCTCTGCTGCTACGACACCTGCCTAGGATCTCCTGCACGCATCAATCGTGCATAAGCTTTTAGAAGCTTAGAGGGTGGTGAAGGTGTGTGATAATGGTGCACAGAAGAATAGTAGGAGATACAGAGAAAAATGATCAATGACAATGTCGCTAGCCTTACCGAGGCTTATCATGATACAAGCAATGAGTACTGGATGCCATACCAAGGCGATGCATAAAGGGGCTTATACAGCCGATGCGAATGCGATGCAAAGTAATGCCAGTGCTCATATCCAATCCACATATCAAGTATGTTTCCAATCATAAGGAAATCATCGGGGTCCAGTACACTGCTGGATGATTGCCGCTCTCCAAACCCGCACAGTCAAACGAGCGTAAGAGACCACACTACCCACATGTGGACAACTAATCACCAACAAGGCTTGACGGCAGCGGACCCATTTACGAGCTGGTCAGACTCAGCCTAACAATGCCTTCTCACACCAGGCGGGTAAGGCCACACCCCTACCCAACCGACTACACGACAATGGGAGTCGTAGCCTAATGATATAAGGCCCTAGTGCGCTCATAGTTTCCACTCGGTCACGGCGTTGGGGCAGAACCTGGTACCATGAAAGTTTTGAGAATTTCACCCATGGGCATCCTATGCACCCGATATGCTTAAGTAACATTTTCGGTGTCCACACATACCGCCATCCACAAATGTCCCTATAGAGGCAAGGCCTTGATGAAGCAAGGGCGGTATCATCATGAAATGTAATGCCAATGCATGAGTCACACATACAGATCATGCACTAGCTTCAGGCACTCAATGTGCACAAGGGGAGAAACTCCATCCCTCTATGGCCATACAGTGCAATCCATACACGCTGATGATGCATATGGGTCATAATGGTATAAGTACGCTACTCGATAATGATTACGTGGAACATATTCTTCCTTCCCAAGGAGGGACAAGGTCTAGGTACATAGACATGTACTCTAAGGAGAAGTCCTCTAGTGGGGGCCTAATACTTTGGGGTAGCCCACAAGCTAAGAGAGTCATGAAAGTCCAAGGAAGAAACGGTCCTAATAAAGGTCCAAGGTGGACTTTCAACCACCTAAAAGGGCCCTATGGGCCTACCTTAGGGCCACCAAGGAGGACATCCAACCTTAACTGGGTCCCAAAAGGTAGCCCGCTAACTACACGCATGTAATGCAATGCCCAAGGCCTAGGCAATCCATGTCCTAGTGGGCCATACACAAGGCCCAACACTTAAGCAACATGGTGGGTCCCCAAGTAAGGTTTGGGCCCAATCATAAAGATCATGAGTCCACTCATTGTGGTGGGCCTAATGGGCAGCCCATTATTCCAACCATATGGGCAATTCTTATGTTTAAAACAAGTGAGTTGGGCCTCACTTCTTAGCCCAAGTATGGAGTTAATTTAATTGGCAACCAAGGCCCAACTACTTAAGTATTTTGGCCCATGAAACCCATCACAATAGTATGCTAGATATAGGCCCAAAGGTCAGGGGCCTATCAAGAAGGTTCTAGGACAATGGGCCTAGGAAACCCAACAAATAACTATAAATATTGGTCCAACAAAACCCAATTGGAATGGGCCTTAAGTATGCACTAATTAAGCCCAAAATCTAATTAAATTAGGGTAAGATATGTGTAATAATATCCCCAAATTTGGTAGGTCATGCTGCCCCAAAACATTTATTTATGGGCAGCAACTTTAGGCCTATTATTGAAATTCCAGCCCACCCACTATCTGGACTTGCTGGAAATTCAATATTAATTAATTTATAGATTTATTTTAGTCCCTGGTGACCAATACATGTCACAGAGGGCCCACCAGATGAAGAGAGTAAATAAAACACATAATTCAGGTGGGCTATGCTGCTGGACTGGATGTCCAGCAGCAGCCCAATGGGCCTAGGCGTCCCATGGTGAGCAGTCCAAGGGGCCTGAGTATTTGGCCCAAAAACTCCTTCAATGGGCCCCAAATGGATGCTACTGAAGGGGGAAATGATCACGCCCCCTATGGACCCCACTTGGATGAACAGTGGACACAAAATACATCAAGGTGGGCCCACAAGGTAGCCTGGACAGCCAGCTAAGGCTGGATGCCCCAGCCTGGGCATCCCAGCCTGGTGGGCCACTCCAGGTCGCACCACGGGTGGTATAGGGGCCCAATGGCCCGAAAAAATTGCAGGGTGGTCCTTCCATGGGTGCGCCACACCTCCATAAAATTTTACGATTTTTGGATGATTAGAAGTATATGAATTTTATTTAGAATTACAGCCTATCTAGAAATTCTACTGGATAAAATGTTGATGTCCATACAATGTTTATCCAATAAGGTGGGCCCAAAGTTCATCTAAGAGGGGGGATTATGATTAGTATTTTTCCATAAAATATAGCAAGGTGGGGTCCACAAAAGTGGCCCACCACTCAGAAAATCAAGCTGAAAATTATGTTTTCCCCTCAATCTATAGGGCTAGACGGTCTAGCAAGGTGGACCGCCCACCCCCCCTTTGGGCCTCCTTTTGGGTGTCATTGCATGGGCCATCTGAGGTGTGATCCATCACACTTCAAGGTGGCGTCCACTCCTTCATATTACACCCCACAACCTCAAGAAAAATAGTAGAAATCATAGTCCAAATCCATGCCAAACATTAACTATAACAGTCCAAATTTTTGGACAGCTATATATGGCTGGACATATCAGCCTATATATATATATATATATATATATATATATATATAATATATATATATATATATATATATATATATATATATATACAACAAATAAAAGGATGTGTGGCCTTCCTTAGTGGACCCCACACATGTCCAGATCAAGAACTTAGGATAGGGCACTTGCATGCATCAAAATATGGTGCCCAAAAATCATAAGATGGGTGTTAGGGGCATCCCACCCTTGCTGGATTTTTGGGACGTCCAGGCCCACCAAGTGGGCCACACACATCACCATCCATATACAAAGGAAAAGAGAAGAAGAAAGACGATCTGACCATGAGGATAGGGCCCCACCACTAATGGGCCCTCCTAAGAACAATCAAACACATAGATCTACATTGATTTACACTTGCAATCATAAAACTATCACATACATGGTCAATATCTACAATAGACGGTTGGGATGCCATCCCAACATGATCTTTAAGGTCTAGATAACCTTGAGATAGAGTAGATTATGAAATACACCATGATGGGGTCCATGGAGAAGGCCCCATCATGGAACATGACATGCATGTAGAATGGGCCAAAGGGCCACATCCATGGAATCAAATGGGATCTCCACCATGGATTAGTGGTCCCATATGATCCACACAAGAAGAAATAATAAGATTAAAAGGTAGAAAATAAATTAGCAAGATAATAGTCATCCACTTGCAATCCAACTCTCAAACTTATACACCATGAAGATCTTGGAGCAAGGAAGAGATTTTGATGGTTGAGATGTATTTTTAGTGGTGGGATTTGAGGGGTTTTAAGGCTTAGAAGGCTGGAGAAAAGGGGAAGAAAGGGACGTTGGGAGAGAAGGGTTGCTAGCAATAGAGGGAAATGAGAAGGAGGGAAAGATAGAGAGAGAGAGAGAGAGAGAGAGAGAGATCATCATCGTTTTATAAGAAAGGCAATCATTGCCTAGGGGAGGAGATTACAATGTTGTAGGCTAGGATAGGTTTCTTGTTGGTGTGTGAGATAGGTAGTATTAGTTATGGAGCTTTTGTGTGGTGTGGGTAGTGTACCTTGGAACTTATGCCAAGGGTGGTGGTCCACATGCATTCCACGCAAGTGGGCCACATGATTAAGGGTCATACAATATAATGTTCATAACTTTTGATCCATATATCGGATGGACACACAATACACGCTGTTGAAACCGCAACGACAATGCGAACAATATGGCATAGGTCTCGGGTCGATCCGAGTCGGGTCTACGCGACCGGACTTAAGGATGACCATGAACACAATTCGAGGGTCGCGGGTCACCGGGACTCGACCGGTAGGACCGCGGGACCACAAGAAATAAAATGCATACTCAGACACATACATGCACATGCAAGAACTCGAGTCGGGTCTTACATGGGTACTGAGAGAGAGAGCTTGGGCGAGTGGCTGAGTGTAGGCCGTACGACTGAGATGAGTCGGGCAGACGCTGAGCCATGCTGACTCTAAGTCGAGCTTGGACGAGTGGTTGAGTGCAGGCCGTACAACTGAGATGAGTCGAGCAAACATTAAGTCAAGCTCGGGTGAGTGGTCGAGTGAGGAGAGGAGAAGGAGAGAGAGAGAGAGAGAGAGAGAGAGAGAGAGAGAGAGAGAGAGAGAGAAAATCTCAAGCACGGCAGGTTAGGTAAGGGAAATGGAAAGGGTTAGAAAGGGACGGATGACTGGGAAAGGTAGTGTCTTTTCTTTTGTTTTAACTTTTAACTTTTAATACACACACACATAATATCTATTTGAGTCGAGCCAAGCTCAAGCTTCGAGCCGAGTTCGAGTCAAGTTGAGTCAAGTTACACTATGCTTGACCTCAACTCATTTTCAAAACAAGCTAGGTCATATGAAGCTTGGCTCACCTCAAGTCATCCTTCAAGTTGACTCAAGCCGATCTAGATCGAGCTAAGCCGAGCAAGCTTGGCTCGTGTACAACCCTACACGTAATCCACCCCAACTCAATTATATATAAATAAATAAATAACAAATTATGTGTTTACGTAAATTTTATGTATTAAAATAGTAAACCATTTGGACTAAACTTAGCAATGTATAGGAAATGTGTAAAATTTATATACCAAAGCAAAAATCTCCTTGTAGAATTTACACACCAAATCAAGAGTCATGAAAAAGTGAAGAGTTATTTGATATTCAGGTTGTGTGTGACACTTCAATATATAGATACAAAAATTGCACATGTGCAAACAATACTTTAAATTAAACTAAGTTGTGGGAATCATTATCACTAATTAATGGTCCCAAAATCGAATTGATTGAACAAAGTTAAATCCTGATTCATAGACACTTCTTTGTTCATGAAATATGATTGTTAGATATTTTTCATTTTTAGCATCCAAAAAACTTTCGCCAATCTAATAAACTGAGAATCAAACAGACCTAGCTTTTGGCTCATTCTAGTATTCTACATCTAATTTGAGGCCCACAATTTGGATGGTTTATATTTTAATTTCTACTCTAAGTATGTAATTCACTGTAATAGTTTTTTATATTTTAGTCATGTGACATATTAAACACAATATGAAGAAGAGTTATTTTTTTCTATTTTTTGTAATCCGAAATCATATGATATCAAGCTATATATGATTTTCATTCTTTATATAAAATTTAATCTTTTAAGTTAATGGGGTGGGTGTGTGTGTGTGTGTGCTACTTGAACTTGGCTATTGACACCCCGTTATAGTCGTACTCTCTCGAAACATAAGAGTTTTCTTGTAAAGACCCAAAGGGCCCATTAGACACAATTCCTCAAGCAGGAGTCTTTAGTGATGAGTTGGAATGGAATGTCTTCACCATCAAGTTTAATGAAGAGTCATTGCCTACGCCCTATCCTGTTAGAATGGAATATCAGTGAAGATTGTTAAAAAATATTCTGAAATGATAATTTGGATACCAAAAATAAAAATAAAAAATTAATTCAATCAAGCTTAAGCACGTATTAGATACACTATCCTTAAAACATGTTTCGCCCCCTCTCCCCTCAGATTAGTGATCCCCGATGGGTTGCAGGCAAATTGCTCCTAGGATACGACAAGCCTTCTTTGGTCCTGAGTGCATCAATCACGAAGGGACCACCATCGGAACTCGGTTAACGCAATTAATCTTTAGCAGACTCAGTAACTCAATGAGTTCTATAACTAGTTTGTTTATTACTTATCAAAAGAAAAGAGAGAGTTGTGTTCTTGTATAAAAGTACTGATTTGTTGATTTTCTTATGCTCAAAATGCAAAGTGCATCACTAATGCCTGTACAACCACTCATCAAACTACCTCATTGCCCACGCCCTAGCCAACGTCATTGCCATCGTCAAAGTGCGCATATTTGTGTGTGTGTTCCAATGCTCCACACTGGAACACGCAACCCCAATCTATCTCTCTTCATTTCTCTAGGTAAGTAAACACACTAAAGAATAACTTATAAACCAGAAAAACTCTCCATCTATAAGTTCTTGTATTTGAAGCACACTTGGAGTTGTCAAATTTTGTAGACAAATTGTTGGTTAGATTTCAAGTACACTTTAATCTTCTACAACATCTTATGAAGATCAGCTCAACATCACAAGACTGGAAGACTCGGTATGATTTCAAGATAAAGACCAATGTATGTGCCAACCACCAGATTGATTGACCCTAAAAAGACCTTAGGTTAGGTCCATTTAAAAAATGGTTAAAATGTTTAATTTACAATGTGAGTTCACTAAAGTTTGGCTAGCCCAACTTTGGGTTCGGCCAGCTAAACCTGACATTGGGCTAGCCTGAAGGTTTCTCGGGTCAAGTTTCCAGCAATGGAATCTCAAATTTTCAAAGGAATTCGGCCAACCAAACCCTGCATTCGGCCAACTGAATTTTGGCTTGGACCAGCTGAATTGTTTATTTATCTTATCCCGCGAAATCCAATAGCCATTGGAACAGGATCATTGGAATATGGTCGACCAAACTTATTTTTAGGCTGACCGAACTTCCAAATCCTTTGACTATAAATTGGGACCTCTCTCATTCATTTAAACAATGAAATTCAATGATAAATCTTTTACAAGTTAGAGAGAAACCCAGATCCTCCTAAAGTTATCTGTGCGGTAATTATTATTCTTATTTAGCTTATTCAATTCTCTTTCTCAAGTTACTTTTAAATACAATTATAGAGTAATTTATACTCTACTTAAGAAATCGATAATTGAATTTGCACAATTAGGGTTTATATTCCTTGAAGTATATTAGATCCATATACTCTTTTTGGTTGAGCATATATTGCTTCATTGACATTCAAGAAAAAAGATCTCTGCTCGAAGCCTCGACTACATCTTTAAATCGATATCCTGTCTTCTGAAGATAAGTATTATTATTATTATTGTTTTATTTGGGTTTTGTTGAGATAGCCCAAAAATATCATTAGGTTTTATTATGGTATGCCCGTGAAAATCACAAAGGGGGTTTTGTTGTGGTAACTCGTAAAAATCACAAGAACTGTAAGAGGTTGTTAAGGTGAATTTATGAAAACCTTGAAATAGTGAAAGCCAAAATTATAAGGGTAGTAATTTTGAAAGTGGAGTAGGTGTGTGTTAAACACTTGACCACTATAACTTCTTGTTCATTTATGGTGATTATTTCATTTGATTCTATCTCTTTATTTTAAAAGTTTGATTTCAAAGATGTCATGATATAAGGTTGTCTTGCCTAAAATAATAAGTGAAAGTTGTCCTATGAATTAATTGGAATAAAGGTTTTGATACTTTGTGCAATTGAGATTATTATTTTCACATTTTATTGAAGAAATTGCTCTAGTCTTATTTGAAAAGGCCGAGCTAAGAGTCCTAGAGGGGGGGTGAATAGGACTATGCCAAATTTAAAAAAAATAAACTGCGGAATTAAACAAATATTAATAAAGATAACACATAAATAATCCACAATGCAAAAATGTAAAATAACCTAAAAAATCTAGTATTGAGAGGTTGATACAAACTTGGTTCTAAGGACAACCTGAAATAAAAAATCAAAGGTTTATGGCAGGATAATCTTATTAGAACATGGGTGAGTATTAAAACTCAAACTGAAGAGGATATAAAAGAAATAAATAGCAAAGGAAATAACTAAGCTATTATAACATTCCCACACTTGCATAAAAGAAATTACAACATTCTCCATAAATGCAAAAAGGGAAATTGCAACATCCACAAAGAAATATTCAATCAATCACCACAAGACTACAAATTATAGTGGTTCACTTGTGTGTACACCAACTATTTAGAAAAACAGCCACACAACTACTCTACTCCTAATATCCTCACACAGTGGATATTAGTGTTCACTATGAAAATAGGTTTTTCAAGGTTCACCTAAAACCCTCAGAATTGTGTCTTTCAAGTGGGCTTACACAATTCAAAAACCCCACACTCTGAGTTTTCTGGATCACCTCAGACAAACCAAAATAAAGAGATTTTTCTAACACAATCTCAATGAAACCAAAAGAATAAATTTTACAAAACTCTAAAATACTTATTTGGATATTCTCCTTTTGATACAGCCCGGAAGAACCAATTCGAAGTAGAAGTTCAACGTAGATGTTCAATGTTCACACTCACATATGAAAATGTTCTAATTTCTAAATTGATTTTGAATTAAATCACCTTGGGCTTGCTTAATTTGATTTTGATTCCAAGAAATGGGAATATAACAATCCCTCTTTCAAATAAAATTGGAATGCAGAATACAAAATCAAATGCAAAAAAACTAATTAAAGATAATATAAAATGAGCACTAAATAGCTTAAGAATATCACTAACTTACTCTCAGAACGGTGTATTGATTTTGCTTGAATTGGATACCAAACTCTGAAATTCATGTTCTATTTATAAGTGTAGAAATCGCATCTTCGACTGGTCTTGAGGTGGCCACGACTGGTCGTAGGACCAACAGATTTTTGAAATTTTGAGCACGATAAGATCAGACCATTCCACGACTGGTTAAAGGACCTGCTCGACAGGTTGAGCGGCCTCCTCGACTGGTCGAGTCCTGTCCACGATTGGTCGTGCGGGACTCAACTTAGTTGCTGGACTTTGAGTCGAGCCTGTAGGACTGGTCGAGCAATGTTCACACGACCGTCGAGCAGTCTCCAGGACTGGTCGAGGCTTTAACAAAAAATCCTGAAAATAAGTAACAAACTTAGGACTGGTCGAGGATTTCTTAGACTGGTCGAGCCAGTGCCAGGACTAGTTGAACATAGCCTAAGACTAGTCAAAAAACATACAATGCACTTATAAAATGAGCCAATTGAATTATGTATTCAAAATGATCTACCCTAAGGTCAATCTAGGGTCATTCATACCTTGTTAGTGATGTATGAACATTGAGTCTCCTCTTACTTCAGTTGATAGTCGTTCTTTGAAGTCCACGAAGCTTTGAGATCTTGACATATGATGAAGCTTGGACTTGAGACGTTTGAAGCTTGAATATGACTAACATTGAAGCTTGAGCTTGTGGTTCAAAGTAAAGAACTTTGTCTTGACTTGGACCAAGCTTGAAAGATTGGATTCTCACTTGATGTTGAGCTTAAACATGAACATGTAATCTTGCAAACATATAATCTTGCACTTGAAGTTCTTGAGATAAAGACCTTTGTTCTTGTACATGAGGAGCATAGTCTTGAATATGTAGATGCACTACACAAGACACAGATTCCAAGAGATTTTGGCACTACAAAATTTGAAAATGATAGGTGTTAGAAAACATAGCACTTATATTATTCACCCCCTATAGGACATCGATAGCTCATCTTTCAAGTGGTATCAGAGCGAGGTTGCTCTTTTTGGGATTTACCTGATAGAGATAGATCTAGAGCTATAAGATATCAAGTTTTGAAAGTTTATCTATTACAAGTCACTTCCCTTTGATGACTCAAATTATTCATATTGGAAAGCCAGGATGAGGATCTTGCTCAAATCTATTGATGAGAGTGTGTGGCAAGCCATTGTGACTTAATGGATCCCTCCTATGATGGAAGTATGAGCGGAGAATGGAATCACGTCCATGAAAGAAACCATTTATCGTTTTTAGACGACTACTCAAAAAAGTGAAAGTAGTGTTAATGTTAAAGCCTTAATGTTATAACTTATGTTATCTCCATATGAATTCAAAATAATAATTTCGTGTGACACATCAAAAAAGGTTGGGATATTACATAAAGGAACTAACATTATGAAAAAGTCTAAGATCCAAATCCTTACAACCAAATTTAAGGAAAAGAAAATGAGTCATTTATGGACTTCTATACAAAACTGAATGACATAGTCAATTCTATGTGGGGTCATGGAGATAGAATTCTTGAAGTAAGGTTTGTGCAAAAATACTGCGATCGCTTCCTGATATGTTTAATTATGAAGTCACTGCTATACAGGAATTAAGGGATACTAATACAATGAAGGTTGAGGAGTTGGTTGGATCTCTTTAAACTTACGAGTTGAATTTCAAAGCTCATAAGAACAAGTCCATTGCCCTCAAATCCTCTAAATCTAAATCAAATGATTTTAATGTAAATTCAGATATCCAGGAAAATGAGGATGATATGGCTATGTTGATAGAGAAATTTTATAGAATTTTTGAAAATAAGAAAAGAACTGATTTTCAAAAACCATTCGACAAAAGAAAAGGAAACTCAAACTATTGGAAATCTAAATCTAAAAACACTCAATGCTTCAACTATTCTGAATTTAGGCATCTCTCTTCAAAATGTTCTAAAAAGGATAAATCAAGAAGAAAATGCATGATTGCTACTTGGGATGAATCATCAGAATCTGAAACTAATTCAGAAACTGACAAATCAGACCAGGAAATTGTAAAAGATCTTAATACCTTTATGACTATAGCCATAATCACTTCTTTAGATAATTGTGAAACATATGATTATGAAACTCTTGGAAGTGACTTTGAAAATGAAGGCGATCTTCAAATAGCATATGATGCCATGTACAAAGAAAAAGTAACAAGATTGTGGATAAATTGAAAATTCAAAAAGAAAAATATGCCAAATTACAATTATATCTTGAAAATGCTGTTTTGAAAAAAAATGTTATTTTTCTGATTGTTTTGAAAAAAGACAAAATTGAATTTAAGTCTGAAAATTTCTGAATCGCAAAATCTTAAATCTGAAAATGAGAAATTAAAAATTGAAGTTTCTTCATTTCAGAGTTCAAAAGATATTTGGAAATATACCCAAGGAGACCAGAAACTTGAAAGATTGTTAACCTCATCTCACCGATGTGGTGACAAATATGAATTGAGTTTTATTAAAGATAACATTCTAAAATATAAGGATTCTGCTCCTACATTTGTAAAAGGAGAATCCTCGAACTCTAAAGCATGAACTCTAAAAAAGTTAAACTATAAAAATAAAAACTTCAAAAATACAAAACCCTTTTAAGAAGACTCTAATGTAAAAACTTGTGCCAACAACCACAAATATCAAATGAGATATAATAGAAATTCTCTCCTTGCTCATAAAATTGTGAACTTATTCAAAGAGTTGTTGAAATCCAACAATGGTAAGAACAGAGTAAACATAAGTCGGAGAAATCCTAACTCCTAAATACAGTGAAAGGTGAGAGACCCTCTATAACATCCCAAAATTTCACAGCCAAACTTTGTACTCATGCCTAAGAAAACCAGGTATTAATTATGTATAATTTGGATGCTTTGAAAATCGCACCTTATTTTTTTCTTTCATTTGGATCACATCCGGATACATTCATAAAGGTAACATTCAAGAGAATAAAATTGACTGTATTGATTATTTCATCAGAATAAAAGAATAATCAAATGCCCTCTCAATGGGAGCTCATTACAATTATCGAGTTCGCAGCAGAAGTATAAAACCAAATCATAAATCTATCTTCTTATTCTTTCAGCGTATCTTCCATAAGGAGATGTCCTCTAGGTCTTTAATTTGTACGTCACCTGCATCGTCTGTATGGTTGGAGAGGGTCAACGCCCTACTCATAGTGATGGTTATCCTTTAAGATTAATAATAATTCAAGAGATTCATAAAAACAATATAAAGGTTCTGATATGTCTCGTATTCCACTACTACAAGGAGTATTAGTATGCGTAAACAACTTATATGAGATGCATGCCTAGCAAAGTGTGTGCAGATCATCATACGTAGTGATCATCACAATGTGGAATACGATTCATAGAAAATCCAACTCGACCCGCATCCCATAACTATGGATATTCGCCGGCATAACCAACGCTACCGTGAATTTATGTGAACACCTCGAGGCGCACAACACAAGAGTCAAATGAATTACGTGACACAATTTGTTCGTGGAGCGATTATTTGCGACATCCAATCCCGGAAGTGATGTGACATGCATTGCAAATTACTTACATCAATTTGTGCACCACTACCCAAAAATCCATGGATTTACGTGACGACCAAGAGGGTCTCTACCCAGAGCGTAATATGTCCATGATAAAATATTCGAATCACTAGTTGTGATACCTCTTAACACATCACTTGCACTTATAGAGAATATAAGGTGAGTCACGGGGATTCTGGAATATCAAGACACATGCCCAAGCCTTAAAGATAAATAACACGAGGCTTAAAAAGATGAGAGTAGCAATGACTAACTCAATATAGAGGAGAGTGGCAATGGCTAACTCATCAAAGAGGAGAGTAGCAATGGCTAACTCAACAAATAAGAGAGTGGCAATGGCCAACTCAATAAATAGAGGAGTAACAATGGCTAACTCAATAAAGAGAAGAGCAGCAAGGGCTAATTCAATAAATTAATGAAGGCAAGGGCAAGACTTGTATCCATTGCCTCACGTAAATTCATGAAGTCATGCGTAATATCATAGTTCTCAAAGGGTGAATAAATGATGGTAATAATCAATCAATTGAAAGGATAACTCTCGGTAATATGTAAACATGAAAAGGCAAAATAATTCACATCAATTAAATCAAAGTAAGCTTAAAGGATAAAAACCCTCACATTATATAAAGACATTAAATTTTACCAACTCAAATCAATGTAAGCTTAAAGGATAAAGCCCTCACCTCTCAAGGTGTTGAACTTAACTCAACCCCAGCTCGAATTCGACGGTTCAGAGGCCCTGTGGCACGACCCTTGTTTTCTTCTTCTTGCTTCTCTTTTCTTCCTTTCTCTCTTTCCTTTCTTTTTTTTTCTTTTTTTTTTCTTTCTCTCGTTTTTCTTTCCTTGCTCTCTCTTTTCCTGCGGTCTCCCTCTCTTTCCTTCTTTCTCTCTCCCTCTATGTTTCTTCTGCTTTGTAAGTGGGAAGGGATTTAATAGACTTTAGGAATCTCTCGATCCTTTCTACGTAAACTTACGCAGGTTTATATCCGTGGCGAAATAACTGTGCGGACACGCACTTTGTTTCTGGGTAGCTGGGATCGGACAAGCGTGCAGTCTTTTCCAATTTTATTTGTCAACGTGGGAGGGGTCGAAATTTTCTCCCTAGTGGTTTAACTTCTCCCTAGTGGTTTAGACGGTTTGGATCCTACCATTTCGTCAGGTGGTGGGTCCCATATGCCCTTGAACATCTCTGCTCCGCCCAAATTTCCTAGAGACGGGAGCGTGGAAGGCGGAAGGATTCGTGGACGGGTTCCATTTGGTTACACAATTGGACCGTGTGTGGAAAGGCAGGGGTTAGGTCGGGTTTGACCCAAGGTCAAGATGAATGGCTTAGATCTTCCATCTGGATACTGTTAGTGGCCCACGATTCATCCCAGCGGACGATCGTTTGTGCGTTATGGTTTGTAACCGGTTGTTGTGATTAAGATCGTGCACGTGTGACGGCTTGGAAGCACACGGGGAGAGCTAAGTTCTGGTCGGTTTTAGACCTACAGACACAATGGACGGCTTAGATAATCCCATTGGACGATCAAGGTGGGCCACAATAATCGCAATCGGACGTTGTCCGTTCTAGTTCTTGCAGCCAGAACTTCTTGCGACTACTATTGCAGGCACGTGTGCATGCACAGGTGCATGAGGTCAGCATGGTTTTGACCGGAACGAGCCCCTCAACATGATGGGCGGCTTGGATCAGTCATGAGGATGATGATGGTGGGCCATGGCAGTCTCAAACGGGGTGGTCCGTTCGCAGCACGCGGAAGGAAGAAATCCCTCCATTTTCGGGATTTCTCAGGTTAAACCCGGTTGGACCACGTTGGCGAGATCGATGCACTGCGGGTGCACCACTCCTGGTGCATGCACAACACCCATGTGGGGCCTACATTGGCATTTTTTAAGGAATCCACTCCGTCCATCCGTTTTTCCATCTAATTTAAGGGGTTAGGCCCGAAGTTGAAGCATATCCTCCGATCAAGTGAATCATACTACATGAAATAGTAACACCGTTGAAACCTTTCTAGGACCTATAGTGATGTTTATTTAATATCCTACTACGACTACTGTTGAGGATCAAATATTGCATATCAGACCCCAATTACTGCCTAGATTTATGAACATGGTACTGTTTAACGGGTTATTTTAATCGTGTTTGTGATGCAAGGTGAATTGACGAGCATGGACTGAAAAGGATCCTAAAAGTATGGATTTAACGCTCAGGAATCACCAAGGCAAGGGACGGACCCCGGGGGACAAAGATCGACAGATTTACACGCCAGAGATCAAATAAAATCGAGAAACTGAAGCTCAAGTGGCCCAAAATTGGTCCAGAACGCAAGATCACAATGTTCCCACCATACGTTCGGCTCGAAACTTCATATATGGCCTAAGGACCAGAAATTAACAGTACAAGTCGAACTTCAGTCCTCAGATCCTTGTGGAAGAGGCCCAATAGGCAGCTTAGCCCACAAATCCTTAAAATGGGGCCCACCTGATATCTTGATATACTTCAAATTCAATCTCAACGCCTTAAATGGGGAGACAAAGTGAATGGATGGATTGGATTTCTCATAAACATCACAGAGGACCCACCTTATATAAGTGAGTATGCACATCTCACGTGCACAGGAGGTGCATTGAACTGATGAATGCGGTCAGACCGAATCTGGAAACCAAGATTTACGCAAACAGGGAGTTGTGTTCGACTCTTGGTGGATCACCATCACAACCTATTTCAATGATCCACACCGTTCATTGGAATGAGGGGGTCAAAAAGACCGTACCCTAGTGTGTTTCCTGATTTTCTCGAATGTTGCATCTATATGAAGGTTTCAACGCAGGTTGGATGGCGCCACGCAAACCTCTGTGAGTCACCACAAACCCGACCCAAAACTGGTCATGACCGACCTGTTTTCCATGATCAATCCAACGAACAGATTGGATTTTTCAAGAAACACCAAGAAGTGGGCCCCACCGGCAGCCAGCGCAAGAAGCGCACCTCTGTTTCGCGTCCTGGAAAATCAGAATTTTCGAGGAGTTGCATGGCCCAGATCACGATATTTTTGACGATCTGAACCGTCCAGAAGACTCACAAGGTGGCCAAGACCCTAGCCTAGGTGTCGTAATCAAGTTCGGGACATTCACTGTCTCGAAAATCCAATCCAAATGCAAGTATGTTTGCATTATCTACTACGCACGCGGCTGTTGTTGCGTAAGCATCCGCAGCCGACTCCCAGCCGGTCGCCTCCCTCTTGCTTATAAAAAGAAGGAGAGAAGTGGACGTGGGGCGATCTTTGGCATCCAAGAGGAGCCGTGGAGGCAAGGTGGAGACGACCAAAAGTTTTTTTTTTATTCTCTTTTAGCTTTTCTTCTTTTAATTTTTTAGAGTTTTTAGCATGATCGGGCCTATGATTTGTTAAACCTCTTAGCTAGGGCTAAGAGGTGAAGCTTGTGTCTTGATGGGAATAACTCTATTGCCTTGATTCATGTTATGAACTGATGATGATTCTAGTTTGATTAACAAGGATGCTTTCAGTTTTTAATGGTTTGTTGTGACTGGAATTATAATAGATCTGTGATGGCTTTGAGTATTCCTTTTCTATTATTTTGATTTTGATGTTAGGAAGCCCTGTTGTTCACCATTGCCCCTTGGACATGGTTGGGTGACAGAACCCTTCCTAACATTCATACATCTATCTGATTGGCTGTGGATTAGTTTAATTCCGCTGTTCACCATCGTCTCCTGGGCATGGTTTGGTGATGGAATCCATTCTAATTTACATCCGTCTTATCTCTTTGAAAACTAGATCAAAGAAAGTTCAGATTGTGCTTTAGTGATATATCTTCCAACTGGATGAAGATGGGACTCAAAGTCCAGTCGTGTTCGTGAATCAAGCGTAGATCTCCCTAATCTCTACAAGTGGATCCTTGGCACCCTAGTTTCCTACCTTTGAATTCTCTAAATTTTAGATAAATATTTCACCATTATTCCCTCATATTTACTTGATTTAGATTACATCTTATTCTAGTTTTAGTTCTAGCTATTTTCAGATTACGTACAGGTTTAAGTTCCTGTGGATTCGACCTCGGTCTCACCGAGTTTATTACTACATCACAACTCTATACTTGGGGTGTGAACAAGTATTTAGCGCCGTTGCCAGGGATTGACGGTTACGTTTTCTGAAATTAATTGGTTTTAGAGTTAGTTTAAGATTAGGATGTTTACTAATTTTAGGTTAGGATTTTTTTTATTGTTTTGCAGGATCATGACATAAGCTTCTAATTTGGTAATTCCTTTCCAATTTCTCTACTTTCTCTACTTTTAAAATTAAGGTTTTAGTTTTAGAAATTTCTAATTCTAGGCTTTCCTTTTTTTCTATTTTCTAATTTTAGATTTAGATTTTTCCTTTAGGTAGCTTTCTATTTTCTAGTTTTAGAAATTTTTCCTTTAAAAAAAAAAAAAAAAAAAAAAAACTAACTTAGCTTTTTATTTCTAAGATTAGAAACTTTCTTTTTTAGTAACTAACTTTCTATTTTTATTTTTAGAAACTTTCTGACTTTAAGATTTTATTTTTAGACACTAATTTCTTTTGTTTTCTTTTGTAGGGTTCTAACATAGGAACTTTAAACCTGATAACTTCTTTCAATTCTTTCTCCTTTTATTTCTAATTCTCTTATTGTTGTAGGATTTTTTTTCTTTTATTCGTAGGATTAGATTCGGAGTCAGGGTCTCTTCATGTATATGCACGAGTGGGAACGTCAGTATGCTGAGAAGAATAACCTATATTGGGATGATGATTATGATAGAAATCAACCAATGTCTCAAAACTTTTCTGAAACTATCATCGAGAACCGACCGGAATATAATGATCCACCGGTTAAGAAGTCCTTACGCGATCATATGCGAGAGAATAATTACACCCCACGGATTAACAAAACAGTAGGTGAGTGTTGGGGTTATCATAACTATGGGATGGAGAATTATTATCACCCATCCGATAAAAAGAAAACAATGCGTGATTATATTATGAGTGATAATATGTATTACCAACCATCAGATTCTCCCACCTATGATCTGTATGACTATAATCAGTGGACACATCAAAATTGGGGAAATGAACCAACAACATGTTATAATGATTATCCTCTTGAATCCCTTACCTTTGAGATCCAACCAAAAACGATCCAAGTGGATTCAATTCAGCGTAACATAGCCTGTCTCGCGGAAATTAGAAAATCGTTGGAAGCGCTTAATTCGCGCCTTGATAAGGTAGAGGAGGCTCGTTCATCCCAGCCACAATTCATTCCAAAAATACAATGCGATAAAAGTGATCCTAACTCGCTTTTGAAGAACTCTGGAATTTGGAATGATGAGTTAGATTCCATTAACGAGCATATGGTTCAATTTCTTGATGAGTCGATCTCGATGACTGTCTAAAAGAATAGTGAAGAGACATGGGTGTCTTTCAGATACAATGATGATAACACACTTCACTCACAAGACACACTCGAGTTCAATGATAAGGAAGAGGCTAGTCTATGTGAACCTCAACCCAATCTGGGAATAGATTGTGAGGAAAGCGATCTCATCCGAAGTGTACACTGCACGGAATTAGACAATGATGTGTTTGGGATGATGATCATGATTGTTCAGCCCAAATTCCCTTGGAATCAATCTCAAGTATGATCCAGGTCAGTGATCAAGAAGTACACGAAGTGATCGGTCAGAAGGATCTACTCCACTCATCTGACATGCCTGATTTAAATGTGGAGGATGAACCCCTTACAACCGATTCTTCTAACTCTTGTGAGACATGTTTAGACCACTCCCTTGAATTGAATGATGATATGATTCAGGAGAAGGACGAGTTGCTCGATATAACTCTGGAATTTGAAACCACCCAGTTGAGGCCATCATCTGAGTTGTACACGTTTGACAATTCAACGCCTCGATTGAGTAGTTTCAATGAACATAGTGATCAGATCAATGCTTCCCCTATTGATTTTCAATTTGTCTGCGCAGGGCTGGAGCAAGAGAGCATACCTCCATCTACTTTTAAAGATGATGAAATCCTTGAACAGATCATTACACACTTCGATGTGGAAAATGGGTCACTCTCAGTTGAATGTCTCAACTCTTTGGACGATTGCTTGGCACAATTTACAGATTCAAATGAACCTATGATAAAAGAAATAGTGGATGCCTCGCAAGACAATACCATGGTAGTTATCACTGACCAAGAGAACCTTCATTCTGAAGCCCCTCCTTCCCCATACCCTGAATGTTTACCATTAAAGGAAGAGGAGCTGAAAATTGAACCAAAGTTTGGAACTTCGGAATGTGTCGAGACTACATCACTTTCTGAGAAGTTTTCTGAGTTTTATTTACTTGTAGTCTCTGATTCACCATGTGATACTAACATTGAAACTTTTTCTGACACAGGTGAATCATATATACTTTGGATACCTCAGGCGAATCAACGACAAATTTTTGTTGAGGTACATAAGTTTCTTTGGACATTCATGCTCCAGGGCATCCAAGCCTATTGTAAAAAGGGATTTTGGATGATCTTGTTGAGAAACATATGAGAAATTTATCAAGATATTGGCCAGAAGAGGAACCTTGTAGCATGATCGAGTAGCTTTTCCCCTGCTTTCATAGGACTAGGGTAGTTTGCTTTATGTTGTTCTAGGATAGACGGTTTTATGTCATTAGGTTAGTTTGCTTTTTATATCATTCTAGGTTAGTTCTTTTTACTCTCTTGCTAACTCGTTTCCATGCTGAGATCCTTGTTGAAAAGCCTCTTGATTTCTTGCTCCAGGTACTATCTTTCCATCACTTCTCATTTACTTTCGTTGTCCCATGTGTATTGCATGCTTACATCTTTTACATTGAGGACAATGTAGATTTTAGGTTGGGGGTGGGAGATTAGGTTTACAAATCAGTGTTTTCTTGGTCTTGAGCAAAAATTGTGAAACTTTTTAATTTTTTTGAATTTTCTTGTGAATTCGAAGTAATTTTGACGGCCATCTAGGGCACTTAGAATTTCAAGATACGTGATGTAGGTAATTTATAACTCTTGGATTCAGTATCTATTAGATTTCACATTTAAGTTTGAATTGTTAAATCCATGATTAGAAGTTGTAAACATTGATTGAGTCATAATTTCACATATCACATCTCGCATACATAGTAAGGTTTCAGTTCGGTATTGAATGATTAACTTGGTAATCACTAAGTATGAAAGGAACCAGCCTGAAAATTTTTAGCATTAGTTTATAAAGAAGAATTGAAAGGATTGGGCGAATAGTCTTCACCATAGGTTTCCTCCCTACAGGTGAAGGTTTGATTCCCCAAGGTTGACATTCAAAAATTATTGGGCGACTAGTTTTCACCATAGGTTTGCTCCCTATAGGTGAGGATTTGATTCTCCTCCTTGGCGTTACTATTCAAGGAAAAATCAAAGGCTGGTAGAATGGAAAGTTGATCTATGAGGCAAGTTTTGGTTTAGGATGGTTGTCATGAATTCCTTTGTTGGTTATCAATGATATCATGAAATTGACGATCGGACCTCTTAATGTTGATAAGCCGAGATTACACTACACACCCATGGAACTCAATGTTTAAAATTTTTTCTAATTGATGGATTAATACTTTGAATTGATTATGAAGTTTGTCATGCGCTTGAGTCTAGGAGAAAGTAATGCTCAACATTCATAAATCTTAGAATTCTAATATGTGGCTTGTTTTTTTTTAAAAATCACTCGAGTTCATAACAATTGTCCTGTAATTCTCAACTTATTTTTCGCATACCTTGCTCGGGAATAGCAAAATGCTGGTTGGGGGTTGTGTTGAGGATCAAATATTGCATATCAGACCCCAATTACTGCCTGGATTTATGAACATGGTACTGTTTAATGGGCTATTTTAATCGTGTTTGTGATGCAAGGTGAATTGACGAGCATGGACTGAAAAGGATCCTAAAAGTATGGATTTAACGCTCAGGAATCACCAAGGCAAGGGACGGACCCCAGGGGACAAAGATCGACAGATTTACACGCCAGAGATCAAATAAAATCGAGAAACTGAAGCTCAAGTGGCCCGAAATTGGTCCAGAACGTAAGATCACAATGTTCCCACCATACGTTCGGCTCGAAACTTCATATATGGCCTAAGGACCAGAAATTAACAGTACAAGTCGAACTTCAGTCCTCAGATCCTTGTGGAAGAAGCCCAATAGTCAGCTTAGCCCACAAATCCTTAAAATGGGGCCCGCCTGATATCTTGATATACTTCAAATTCAATCTCAACGCCTTAAATGGGGAGACAAAGTGAATGGATGGATCGGATTTCTCATAAACATCACAGAGGATCCACCTTATATAAGTGAGTATGCACATCTCACGTGCACAGGAGGTGCACTGAACTGATGAATGCTGTCAGACCGAATCTAGAAACCAAGATTTATGCAAACAGGGAGTTGTGTTCGACTCTTGGTGGACCACCATCACAACCTATTTCAATGATCCACACCGTTCATTGGAATGAGGGGGTCAAAACAACCGTACCCTAGTGTGTTTCCTGATTTTCTCGAATGTTGCATCTATATGAAGGTTTCAACGTAGGTTGGATGGCGCCACGCAAACCTCTGTGAGTCACCACAAACCCGACCCAAAACTGGTCATGACCGACCTGTTTTCTGTGATCAATCCAATGAACAGATTGGATTTTTCAAGAAACACCAAGAAGTGGGCCCCACCGGCAGCCAGCGCAAGAAGCGCACCTCTGTTTCGCGTCCTGGAAAATTGAAATTTTTGGGGAGTTGCATGGCCCAGATCACGATATTTTCGACGATCTGAACTATCCAGAAGACTCACAAGGTGGCCAAGACCCTAGCCTAGGTGTCGTAATCAAGTTCGGGACTTCACTGTCTCGAAAATCCAATCCAAACGCAAGTATGTTTGCGTTATCTACTACGCACGTGGCTGTTGTTGCGTAAGCATCCGCAGCCGACTCCCAGCTGGTCGCCTTCCAGATGCTTATAAAAAGAAGGAGAGAAGTCGACGTGGGGGGATCTTTGGCATCCAAGAGGAGCAGTGGAGGCAAGGTGGAGACGACCAAAAGTTTTTTTTTTATATTCTCTTTTAGCTTTTCTTCTTTTATTTTTTTAGAGTTTTTAGCATGATCGGGCCTATGATTTGCTAAACCTCTTAGCTAAGGCTAAGAGGTGAAGCTTGTGTCTTGATGGGAATAACTCTATTGCCTTGATTCATGTTATGAACTGATGATGATTTTAGTTTGATTAACAAGGATGCTTTCAGTTTTTAATGGTTTGTTGTGACTGGAATTACAATAGATCTGCGATGGCTTTGAGTATTCATTTTCTATTATTTTGATTTTGATGTAAGAAGCCCTGTTGTTCACCATTGCCCCTTGGACATGGTTGGGTGACAGAACCCTTCCTAACATTCATACATCTATCTGATCGGTTGTGGATTAGTTTAATTCTGTTGTTCACCATCGTCTGTTGGGCATGGTTTGGTGATGGAATCCATTCTAATTTATATCCGTCTTATCTCTTTGAAAACTAAATCAAAGAAAGTTCAGATTGTGCTTTAGTGATATATCTTCCAACTGGGTGAAGATGAGACTCAAAGTCCAGTTGTGTTCGTGAATCAAGCGTAGATCTCCCTGATCTCTACAAGTGGATCCTTGGCACCCTAGTTTCCTACCTTTGAATTCTCTAAATTTTGGATAAATATTTCACCATTATTCCCTCATATTTACTTGATTTAGATTACATCTTATTCTAGTTTTAGTTCTAGTTATTTTCAGATTACGTACAGGTTTCAGTCCCTATGGATTCGACCTCGGTCTCACCGAGTTTATTATTACATCACAACTCTATACTTGGGGTGTGAACAAATACCCATAACCTTTGATGGACGTCGAAATCAACGGTTAAGGGGTTGGTCTGTCAATTGGGTCACTTTTACAATGATCTAAGGGCTGAAATTCGACGTGTATGGTTAGTTTATGATACATAAGCAAGATATAAATTTTCACATCAAACGGATCATGGAAATCATGTGATTTAGAATTCAGGGGTCCAAGTTAGTGGCATGTTGAGGGTCAAATATTGCATATTAGACCCCAGTTATTACTTGATTGTACAAACATGATACTGTTTAACGATCTATTTTAATCGTGTTTGTGATGCAATGTGCATTTAGGAGCCTAGACTGAAACATGGTATTAAAAGCGTGGATTTGACGCTCATAAATAACCAAGGTAAGGGACGGACTTCAGGACCGAGATCAATAAATTTGCACGCCAGAGATCCGAGAAAATCAAGTCATTCATGTTAAAGAGGCCTGAAATTCATCCAAAATGCAAGATCATATGGTTCTCACCATCCGTTCGACTCGAAACTTCATATATGGACTGAGGACTACAAATTAACCATACACGTCGAATTTCATTCATTAGATCCCTGTGGAAGTGGCTCAACAGACAGATCAGCCCCATAAACCATTGATTTTGGGCCCACCTGCTATCTAGATATACCTCAATTTTGGTCCCAACTGTTTAATGAGATGAGAAAACAAATGAACGGAATGGATTCCCAAGATACATCACAATAGACCCCACATGTACATTGCATGTACATTGGGTACACGTGCATAAGAGATGCACTAGACGGAGAATCCGGTCAAACGGAGGGTTGACCGAGCCTTCCTTTAAAAATGCAAATTTTCGTTTTCACCAGTTTCCGCACGTCCAGACACTGGGACGTGTAGTGGGCCCACAATGTTCATCACATGGACGATCAGGACCGCTCATTCGGTCCAGAGGGTGGGCATGACCCCAGCCAAGATCTCCTTTTGCTCCAATGCATGCCCACATAGGCAAATCTCATGTAAACGCAGGAATGGATGGTAGACTAAAAATCCTGATTGGAAGCACCAAACTCGAGCAAAAGTATACATTCTTGATGGGTTTTTCGTCCTAAAACCAATGGACGAAGTGGATTTTCCACCTGGCTTCAATAAGAGGGCCAACGCACATCACTGCGTCGCCTCTGTTTCGCAACAAAGGCTGCGGGTGATCACTGTGGGCCCCATTCATTGTTCGTATAGCCAATCAGAGCCATCCATTCAAACCGTTCGGGGATTTTTAACTAAGATGTAGGTGACCTTTTGATGGGACACACCTGACCGTGGCCGCGAGCTCTCAGATTATCCGTTTAGTCGCCGAATGATCAATCAAGGTGGGCCGCATCAACGGACGACCAATACTGACCATCTCCGGTCGAAATTTCGAGGAGAAGCTGGTGAGCGGAGTAGATCTCCTGTTTGAACTCAAGAATGGGCTCCACCAGGAAATTAGCGTAAGAAATCTATTCCTGTTGCGATTTGGACTGCGAAACAAAGTTGGTCCGTCTGATACAGTCGACCTCTCCACCGCCCTTAGCAGCTTATAAAGAGAGAAGAAAGGAGAGAGAAAGGGGATCATCTGATCAAATCCTTAGGGCAGCCGTGGAGATAGGGAACAGGGAGTAGAGCAAAGAGAGAGTGGCCAGGAGATTCAAGGATTGTGGACATGAAGCACAGAAAGAGAAAGAGAGAGATTGGAAAGAAATCAAAGGGATGTGCTTCTTATCAATTATATTTTTCTTCTTTCCATTTGAATCTCTGTTATATTCCATGAATTTTTAATTTCTTAGCTAGGGCTGAGATGAAGCCCCTAATTTGAATAATTCTTGTTATTTGTTGATTTCAACTAGAATTAATTAATTTATTTCTTTCTCTATTGTGATTAAATGAAAACTCCATACTTCTCCAATCTATGAGCTTACCCAAAGTCTAGATGTGGATATTGTTTGGAATCTTATTCTAGGTGTGCTTGTGCCTGACCATGAATAGGTTTTCCTAAAGAGAAAGAAATAGAAATTTACATCTATTCATGCCTGACCATAGATGGAAAGATGTAATCCTTGAGATTTTTCCCAATTTCATCTTTTGTGATTCATAATTAAGATATTATATGGTGGATGTGGATTTAAGTGGTTTGGTTGATTCTTAATGTCTATATATACATGACAATTGATGTGCATGCATTAGGGACAATTGATATTAAGGGAAAAATCATTTGTGCGTCAAGGGAATTACACATCTTGTGTGCCTGACCAAGGACACAGATTGTGCTTTATTTATTGAATTTACGTCATCCTGAATTAGGGGAATCAACAAGTAAAACAAGAGTTAGGATAATTAGGGTTGAATTCGAAAGTCCTAGTGTTCTCCTTGAGTGAATTTTCCTTCTTGTTCTCAGTTATTTTTCATTGATTTTTGTTAGTTTACTTAATAACTAGCTGAACTATTTGTTGAATTAGTTAAGAATAATCATAAAATTCAAATTGTGACAACCAGTCTTTGTGGGAATGATCTCGTAATATGTACCATGTCTACACCTGATCCGTATACTTGCGAGTTTAAAATCAATTTAAATCAGATTGGTTTAAATAAAACATCATGGCATTTTTGCAATTATTGCTGATATAAGAGTTTTGTGAAATTTAATGGTTCTATATGGTTGTAGGCACGTTTTTAAGTAATTCTTATAAAAAAAAAACTTATGTCTACATCATTATGGATGAAGGGTTAATCGCTGGTTTAGTTAGGGGAATGTACACGCATCAAACTACGTGATCAATGGTCGGATGACTTGATTTATGGGTGGGGACTATTTTTAAGAGTTAGATTCATGTCAGGGAATGTAAGGCCCATATCCTAGACCGTACTATTCCTTAGATTTCAGCGATCCTCCCTGTCGATTTTTGGCAACCAGTGACCTGTAGTCGGCATTTGCGCGTGACCCTAAGTCGCATCCCGTAGATTTGAGTCGACTCGACTCGAAACTTGTACTCTAGCGACCGTGTCGTCGCCACGGTTCCAACGCTGCCTCTTGCGCACCGATGCAATACCCAGGCTAAGAGATGTGGGCCTGCATTTATTTCGAGGAAAACGCCGAGCATTGTGAATTCCTAGAGATCTCTATCATCCATCACGTCAATCAATCAATCACAAGTCAAGTACAACTCATCCCTCTCTTACCAACAAAGCATGACACCCATCTCTCTCCCATTCCCAAAGTCAACCAAGCCCATCCCTTACACACACCCATTCCCCTCATCCCATCCCTCTTACAACACCCTCTCCTCTCTCATTCTCTCTACCATTTCCCTAGCTTCCATGAGAGAAAAGCTCTAAGGAGAACAAGGAGCCAAGTGTGGCCCACTTCCTACCCCAAGATCTCACCATCCAACCCTTTAATTCTCATCATCCTCTATCAAAGAGGAAGCTTAGGAGCTTGGGAGATCAAGGAGCCTATAAGAAGTGGAAATCGGTGGGTATTCATAGCACTAGATCGTGATTTTGATTTAGGGTCCACATGATATGGGACCCACTTGTTGTATGTGTTGTATATGCCCACTTAGGGGAGCTCATAGTGGCGGAGCTCCCCCGCCTCACCGTTCTCTCTTTCTCTCTCTCTCTCTCTCTCTCTCTCTCTCTCTCTTTTTTTAATGGCGATGATGTATGGTGGCCCACCTGATGTGCTCAACAAATCTGGACTGTCAAGAAATTTCTGGATGCCCAATTTATGGAGCCCACCTTGCTGTCCATTCCGGACCAGCCATGGATGAGGAAAAACACAAATGTAGGCCGATCACAGGGCCGTGTGGCCCACCCTGACGGACCCCACCATGAAGTATGTATCATATCCATGCTGCCCATATGTTGGGCCCACCTTGCTGGACCGTCCAGCGGTAGGCCCGCTGACCTGTCCGTCTGGACTGGCCTAGATGAAGAGAAAACATAAATGTTAGCTGATCTGGTGGGTCCCACACGTGTGGACCCACCTCAATGCATGTGTTATATAGGACCGTCCATCTGTTGTGGGTCTCACGCAGCAGCTGCTGCTGCCCATTAACGTCAGCAAGTTATGTGGCCCTATCATGAGGTATACGTTATATCCCAACCGTCCGTCCATTTTTCAAGACGTGTGGGGCCCACCCCACACGTGTGGCACGTGTGGGGGTGGGGCCCACCTTGATGTATATATTCTGTATTCACACCGTCCACGGTGTTGGGGACGCTCCATGATGTATGTATTTTAGCCACACTGTCCATCTGATTGGCTGGACGTGTGGGACCCACCCCACACGTGCTACACGTGTGAGGGTGAGGCCCACCTTATATGTATGTGTTGTACACACACTGTCCCTCCATGGGACCCCCCCTCGATGTATGGGTTCATCCATCCCGTCCGTCCAAATGGGCTGGACGTGGGCCCATCATGATGTAAGTGTTTGATCCAAGCCATCCACGTGGGACGTGTGGCCACCGTCACATGTGTTGTACATTCACACTGTCCAAGGCAGCGGCCCACCTTGATGAATGCATTGTATATCCAGGCTGCCCATCCATTTTTCCTGGATTATGGGCTGCCTCATGAGGCCCATTTTGTGGTGTAACAAGTCCACCTTGATGTATGCATTGTAGGCAATCTGTCCGCATATTTTTCTGGACCATAGGGCTGATCTATGAGGCTTACCTTGATGAGTATATTGACCTTGCTGCCCAATTATTTTCTGGACTATATGGGCTGCCCCACCAAGCCCACTATGAGGTATGTGATGCACTCACTACCATCCCTTGTGCCTAACCCATGGGCCCTTGTGTGTGGCCCATTATGATGTATTTGTAGCCCATTCAGTAAGGCCCATTATGATGTATATGTGGCCATGAGTGAGGCCCATTATGATGTATAAGTGACCCATGCGTGAGGCCCAAAGTGATGCGTATTTGGCCCATGAGTGAGGCCCATCGTGATGTGTATTAGGCCCTTTGTGTGAGGCCCATTATGTTGTGTATGAGGCCCTTGTGTGAGGTCATGGGCCCACTATATGTTAGGCCCTATGTGGGCCACTCCTTGAGAGCAATGTTGGTTAAATGTCCACATTGATGGGCAATGATGGTTAAATGACCACATTGTGACCTTCCCTTAGGCCTTTGTTAGGCCCATTCTCATCCTTCTTTAAGTGGGTTGACCCTAATCACTGGGCTCCATTGATAATTGCATGATCCATCTATTCTTATTGGGCTAACCCAAAATGTTGGGCCCCCATTGGTTACTAGTAGGGTTATTTTTAATCTTGGAGTCCATCTAGGACTTATTTGGCCCCCCTAGGGCATCTAGCGGATCATATGATAGTATGGTGAAGGAAACCCGTTCTGGATCCTTAGGATTATAGGTAGGCCACCTAGGCCCAACCTTGATATGAGAAGAGTTCATCATCACCGTAGACGGAAGGATCCATGCTATATATTTGGTATATCCACAGTTGAGGATTGACCCTCATGTAATGGATGTGTTATCCATCTACAACCCCGCCTTGTGTATAGGTCGATTATCAATGTTGACTATGAGTACGTGCTAGTATATCATTATGATATAAACCATGGAGATGGTATGATGCTCATTGTGATTGTATCAGGCTCATTATCATTTCCCTTAGTGGGCTAACCCAAATTGATGGGCCCCTATTAGTATGATCCATCTCGCCTCATTGGGCTATCCCAATTCTTTAGGTCTCCATTGATGCTAGTAGAAGTACCCAAACCTAGAAGCCCACTCTTAGGCCCATGAGTAGGCCATCTAGACCCATCCTTGTTATGAGGAGGATGCATCATCACCTCTGGCCATAGGTAGAAGAATCCGTGGTATTAGATTTGGTGTATCCGCTGTTGAGGACCGATCCTTGTGTAATGGATTAGATCTGTTGTCCTTCTATGGACCCCGCCATATATAGGTCGATTATTGATTACGACTATGTTAGTCTACGCACTGAGTATGTGTTAGTATAGCATTATGATTGTATAAGGTCATTGCAATGTTGATTGTTATTGTATGAGGCCCATTGTGATTGTAAGAGGTCCATTGTGACCATGTGAGGCCCGTTGTGATTGTATGAGGCCTATTGTGATTATATGAGGCCCATTGTGATTGTATGAGATCCATTGTGATGGTACGAGGCCCGCTGTGATCGTATGAGGCCCATTGTGGTTGTTAGAGGCCCATTGTGACCATGTGAGGCCCGTTGTGATTGCATGAGGCCCATTGTGATTATATGAGGCCATTGTGATTATATGAGACTCATTATGATTGTATGAGATCTATTGTGATGTAAGAGGCCCATCATGTGTGTGAGGACCATTATACGCGTGAAGTCCATTGTATGTGTGAGGCCCACCGTGTAGGTGATTATTGTACACCACCCATTCACCTATATGGGACATGGGCAATCTTATACCGGCCCACTATGATGTAGTGATTATAATCATACTTGGTATACTTCATGATACATGCCCATACACATCATCTGCATGCTTGTTATGAGGAGTGATTGAGCATAGCATGTGTCATTGGGCTGATTGTTTATGGGACTCACTGAGAGACGGAGTTGCCCCACATGAGCGCGCGGTATGCGCAGGTTTGATACATGACTAGATGGTATGACTCATGCATCTCATATTTTGTTATATGACCACCATACGCCCTAGCGACATCAGGGCCATGGCCTCCACAGGCATGTCGTGGATGGCCAGACGGGACATCGAAAATGTTTGCTTCTACATGGGGTGCTATAGATGTCCCTGAGTGAAATTCCATAAACCCTCTTGGTACCAGGAGACGCCTCAATGTCTAGATCAAGTGGATATATATGAGCGCATGAGGGCTGTATACCAGTAGGCTGCGTCTCCCATTATGTCTGGTCGGTTAGGAGGGGGTGTGGCCTTACCCGCCTGAGGGAGTAGACAATGTTAGGCTGAGTCTGACCAGCTCATAAATGGGTCCGCTATCGACGGGTCAGGCCGATATTGGTAGGCGGATAGTGAGTTCTCTTCCACTTACCTAGTTGTGCGCTTGATGGGACGATAAGCTGGCGTAGAGTGTACTAGACCCCGGTGATGATCCCAGGGATGTACGGTACTGATATGTGGACTTATTGAGCAGGAGTTGTATACTCAGCATTTTAATCATTCATGCATTCATTCATTATCCACTCGGGCTGGTGGTGCGCAACTAATTTGTTATGTGTACCTTCATAATGGCCAGGATTTCGGTTGGGGTGCACGACCAACCTGATATCAGGAGTTTACCACATTAAGTCTAGTTGTCCAAATTTAGGTATGGGACTGGTTTGGATAGAAGTCCTTTGTGATGGACCCCACACTTGCGATACTATGTACTATCATCCTGACTTCACACTCCAATTTGGTCATTTCTTTCGCACCGTATATTGCATTGCATCCTCAACATATAGCATTTGGTTTACTATGCTTCTGCATTATATGGCCTAGATGAGGCTGATGGTATTCGTGGCTCTTCAGAATTGCATATTGTATTGCATCCTTGGTATTTGATATTTGGCTCATTATGACTCCACATAGCATAGTCGATCTGCATTACATACTCTGATATTGAATGACTTATAGCCATGCCAGTATTTGTTCACACCCCAAGTATAGAGTTGTGATGTAGTAATAATCTCGGTAAGACCGAGGTCGAATCCACAAGTACTGAACCTGGTACGTATTCTGAAAGTAACTCGAACTAGAACTAGGCGAAAATGTAAACTAAATCAGAGAATTTTAAGAGACTAATTGTGAACTATTTATCTAAAACTTGGAAAATTCAAAGGTGGGAAACTAGGGTGCTAAGGATCCACTTGTAGAGATCAAGAAGATCTATGCTTGATTCAAGAACACAACTGGACTTAGAGTCTCATCTTCATCCAGTTAGAAGATATTTCATTAAAAGCCAATCTGAACATCCTTTGATCCAGTTTTTAATAGATGAGAGGTATGAGAATTAGACTTGATTCTATCATAAAACCATGCCCATGAGACAAAGCAAACAACAAAATTTAGCCAATCCATAACCAATCTAAGGATGTATGAATGTTGGGAAGGATTTCATCATCTAACCATGCTCAGGAGACGATGATGAACAATAGGGTTCCCAAATTCACGAACCCTATAATGCTAAGGACATGCTCAAAGCTATCGCAGATCTATTGTAATTTAAGTCACAACAAACCATTAAAAATTGAAAGCATTCCTATTAATCAAACTAGAATCAAAAGAGAGTTCAATTAAAACATGAATCTAAGCATTCCTATTGCATACTCTGATATTAAAACATGAAAAACCATTCGGAGATGGACGATTTTGGATTTTCATTGACACGGCCCACTTGATTGATCTTGTAGCAAAGATTCTGTCGTTCAGTGCATTTGCAACCTCTGTCTAGCATGTTTCAGACCTAGAACAACCAGATCTTGGTCAGGACCCTCGTCTGATTCGAATGGACGGCTCAGATTGAGCTGATGGATCCATATGGTGGCCCACAGAGATCGTGCGGAGGTCCCCTGTTCGTCCGTTGGCACAGTGAAAGATTTGAATCCGAATTCGTTTGGGATTGCGTGGATCAAACACCATTTGACCGGTCTTGTTGGCATGGTACACAGCAGGTGCACAACCGCTGTGTACACTAACCACGTAAAGTGGGTCCACCTTGATGATTTGAAAAATCTATTCCGTCCATCCGCTTTTCCACTTCATTTAAGGGGTTGAGACCAAAATTGAAGCATATCCAAGTATCAAGCGGACCCTAAATCAGATATTTGGTGGCTGATCTGTCTGTTTGACCACTTCGATAAGGATCCAATTGCTGAAATCTGACATGTACGGTTAATTTATGGTCCTCAGGCCAGATATAAAGTTTCAAGCCGAACGGATGGTGGGAACCCTGTGAGCTTTCCTTCAAGACGATTTTCAAGCCTGTTTAACTTGAGTGGCTTGATTTTCTCGAGTCTCTGGTATGTAAATTCTTCGATCTTGGTCTCCTGGGGTCCGTACCTTACCTTGGTGATTTATGAGCATTAAATCCATGCTCTTAGTACCCTTTTCAGTCCAGGCTTCTAAATTCACCTTACAACACAAACTCGATTAAAATAGGCCGTTAAATAGTATCATGTTTATAAAAGCAGGTAATAACTGAGGTCTAATATGCAATATTTGACCCTCAACACAATCCCCAACCAGCATTTTTCTAGTCCCGAGCAATGTATGCGAAAAATAATTTAAGAATTACGGGACAATTCCTATAAAACCTAGTGATTTTGAAAAACAATCCAGTCAATAGAATTTTAAGATTCATGAATGTTGGGCATTACTTTATCCTGAACTCAAGTGCACGGTAAACTTCATAGTCAAGTTCAAAATATTAATTCATCAATTAGAACAATCTTAAACATCAAGTCCATGAGTGTATAGTGAAACCTAAACTTATCACAATCAAAGACTCAATTCTTTATTTTCATAATAATATTGATAATCACCAGATCATTCAGGATAACCATAACCTAAACCAAAACTTGCCTTACAGTTCAACTTTTCATTCTTCCAGCTTTTGGTTTTTCTATTGGTAGCTTTCATGTTATGTCAATCTTTTAAAGGTAAAGCCAAAGAGGGGAAACGATCCCTCACCTATAGGGAGCACACCCATGGTGAAGACCATTCGCCCAACCCTTTCCGAAGACAATTATTTTTTAGTTGGGTATTCATTCTTTTCTTTGAACATGATGGACAAATTTCCCAGGTTGACTCCTTCCATGTCTAGTGACTGCCAGGTTAATAATTCAATATCGAACTGAAGCCTTAATGTGTAATCTAGGTGTGACATGTGAAATCATGACTCAATCAATGTTTAAAACTTCTAATCATGGATTAATAATTCGAATTTAACCGAAAAATCTAACAGATGGCTGAATCCAAGAGTCATAAATTACCAACATTACGTATCTTATAATTCTAAATCAACGATGACCGTTAAAATCCCTTCGAATTCACAAAAAAATTCTACAATTTTTTTTAAAATTTTCCCAAATTTTGCTCAAGATAGAGAAAACACTGATTAGGTAACCTAATCTCCCATCCCCAACCTAAAATCTACATTATCCTTAATGTAAAAGAGATAAGCATGCGGTACACGTGAGACAACGAAAGTAAATGAGAAGTGATGGAAAGATAGTACCTGATGACGGAATTAAGCGGTTTTTTCTCAAAGAGATTTCAGCGTGAAGGCGGCTCGGCATAAGAGTTGATCCAACAAAAGCAAACTATCCTAACAGCATAAAGCTGACTAACCTACAACGATAAAAAGAAAACTACCCTAGTCCTATGAAAGCAATAAACATATCTATACCTGGTAAACAGGATTATTCAGAGGCATGGACATGTCCTCTAAATCAAATTTCTCGACAAATGTCTTTAATCGATGTCCATTTACTTTAAAGTCGTGGCCATTGTCTGGATTCCGAATCTCGACAGCCCCATGAGGATAAATATTGATAACGGTGAAGGGGTCGGTCCAACGTGATCGGAGCTTCCCTGGAAAGAGATGTAACTGAGAATTGTACAAAAGTACTTTCTGACCTGGCGTAAATGATTTTCGTAGAATATGTTGGTCATAAAGAGCTTTCATCTTGTCCTTGTAAATTCTCGAGTTCTCGTATGCATCGTTTCAGATTTCTTCAAGTTCATTTAATTGAAGTTTGCTTAACGAGCCAGGTCGTTCAGATTGAAATTCAGATTTTTGATCGCCCAGTAGGCTCTATGTTCCAACTCCAAAGGCAAGTGGCAGGCCTTCCCATAGATGAGTCTAAAGGGAGACATTCCAATAAGGGTTTTAAATGCAGTACGGTAAGCCCATAAAACATCGATCAATCAGATTGACCAATCCTTACGGTCAGGGTTAATCGTCTTTTCCAAGATATGTTTAATTTCCCTATTGAAAATCTCAGCTTCCCCACTTGTTTGTGGGTGGTATGGGGTGCTCACCTTTTAAGAGATACCATATTTCTTCATTAAGCTCTCAAATGGTCTATTTCAAAAGTGTGGGCCCCCAGCACTAATGATAGCTCGAGGCGTTCCGAATCGGGAAAGGATGTTCTCTTTTAGGAATTTAATGACAATGCGATGGTCATTATTCTTACACGGAATCGCTTCGACCCATTTAGTGACATATTCTACGACGAGCAAAATATATAGATTCCCAAAAGATTAGGGGAATGGTCCCATGAAATTGATGCCCCAGCAATCAAATGCCTCTATAATAAGAATGAGGTTCAAAGGCATCATATTTCGACGGGACAATGCTCCCAACTTCTGACAACGCTCATAAGCCTTGCAGAACTCATGAGTATCCCTGAACATAATAGGCCAGTAAAAGCCACACTACATAATCTTGGCAGTAGTCTTTTTAGCAGAAAAGTGACCACCACAGGCCCGTGAGTGACAGAAGGAGATGACACTCTAATGTTCATCGTCTAATCTTGCGCAGTCCAATGTGTCGATATAAAACCTATGGTAAGATAATTAGTAATATCAGCGAACCAAGGTGAATGGGAGACTCTGAACAACTGTTCGTCAAGGAACATATCATTGATATGTGTCATCTCAAGGGAATCAAAGGGATTAAGGCAAGAAAGATGGTCAGCCACTACGTTCTCTCTCCCTTTTTATCTTTAATTTTTAAATCAAATTCTTGGAGTAGAAGGATACATCTTATCAGGCGACGCTTAGCATCATTCTTAGCAAGAAGATACTTGAGCGCTGCATGATCTGTGTAAATGATTATCTTAGATCCAATTAAGTAGGACCTAAATTTGTTCTAAGCGAACACCACGGCTAAGAGTTCCTTTTCTGTAGTCAAGTAGTTCACTTGGGCAGGATTTAGAGTCTTACTCGCATAATGAATAACGTAGGGTCTCTTATCTTTTCTTTGGCCTAGAACCGCCCCAAGAGCATAATCAGACGCGTCACAATAAGTTTAAAAGGAATGCTCCAGTCGGGTGGCTGTATGATAGGTGCACTAGTCAACATGCCTTTAAGCTTAGTGAAAGCTTCCTGACATGGTTCAGTCCACTCGTATGGTGCATCCTTTTGAAGTAGATTACATAAAGGACAAGAGATGAGACTAAAGTCCTTTATGAATCTTCTGTAAAACCCGGCGTGTCCTAAGAAAGATCGCACGTCCCGTATGTTCTTGGGTGGAGGTAGGTTAGAAATAAGATCGATTTTTGCCTTATCCACCTCGATTCCTTTAGACGAGATAATACGTCCAAGGACAATTCTCTTATGAACCATGAAATGACACTTCTCCCAATTAAGTACAAGTTCTTTTCTTCACATCTTTCCAACACACATTTAAGACTTTCTAAGCACTCGCTGAAAGATGGACCGAAGACAGAGAAATCGTCCATGAAGACCTCTAAATATTGCCCCACCATATCAGAAAAGATACTCATCAATCATCATACATTGTTGAAAGGTGGCAGGGGCATTACATAGCCCGAATAGCATCCTTCGGTAAGCAAAGGTGCCGTAAGGACATGTAAACGTAGTCTTTTCCTGATTGTAGCCTGAATATCCGTCAAGGAAGCAGTAATAGGAATGACCAGCTAACCTTTCCAAAATCGTCATCATCCTCTAACCGTCTACCTGTGTTGATATTCATTTCTAATGTCATATTCCCGAAAGACATACTCATGACACCATTCCTGCAATTGATAATTACATTTGAGGTGGCAAGGAATGGGCGACCAAGAATAACGGGAATTTGAGTGCTCATGTTACCGATGGGTTTGATATCCAGGATGATAAAATCTATAGGGTAGTAAAATCTGTCGACCTGCACCAACACATCCTCAATTATCCCTCTTGGTACACGAACAGAGCGATCAGCAAGTTGTGGGTTTTAATTCACCCAAACCTAATTGTTTGTATACCAAGTAGGGAATCGGATTGACGCTCACTCCTAAGTCAAGAAGTGCATACTCAATTTGATAGTTCCCGATTACACATAATATGGTTGGGCTACCAGGATCCTTGAATTTCTGCGACACATCTTGCTTTAGGATGGAACTCACTTTCTCAGTCAGGAAGATTTTCTTTTGAATATTTTATCGTCTTTCGGTCGTGCATAAATCTTTCAGGAATTTGGCATATGAAGGTATTTGTTTCACGACATCAAGTAGAGGAATGTTGACCTTCACTTGTTTCAACACCTCTAGAATGTCCTGAGAGTTAGAGAGATGTTTTGGTGCAACCAACCGTTGGAGAAATGGAGCAACCGGCTTCCCTTGAGGTTCTAGTTCTAATTCTTGTGAAGCATGGCTAGATCTATCATCTTTGTCCACTTCCGAGTCCTTAGGCTTTTCAGCCCTAACCGGAATGGTTTTGTCAATGATCTTCCCACTCCTAAGAGTGGTGATGGATTTAGCTTGTTCCATCTGATTTGAAGAGTTGGGGTCACTTATTTCATATTGAGGTTTGGGAATGGGGAGAGGTTGAGCAGGAAGCATCCCCTTTCCTCCACTTGTTAATTGTGACTCTATCCTTTGAATAGACGACGCAAGTGTTCCTAATACTGTATGGATATTATGGAACGTTTATTCTGAATTTTGATTAAGTAGCTTTTGTTCTCGAATATGTTTTTGAACTGGATCCTCTTGAGGTTTCCCTTTATTTGGAATTTGATTGAAGAAACCTTGAGGAGTAGCCGTTTCTCCATTCCTCCAACTGAAGTTTGGATGATTTCTCCAACCAGGATTGTATGTATTGGAGGTAGGTCCATTGAAAGGTCTTTGATAATTATTTATGGCATTGGATTGCTCGGTCAGTATCTCTTGAAAGGTAAATATAGTTGGACACTTTTCAGTTGTGTGACTGTTGCAACCAAAAATACCGCAAACAACTTCCTTACCATTATCCTTCTTTGATTTCATGGCCTCAATTTCCTTATGAGATTAACCACTTTAGCATTGATATTATCATCCTCTTTTAGAAGGTGTACTCCGCCCCTTTCCTTTGATTGAGTGGGCCTAGAAGTGGTACTTGATTTTGGGTATGTGTCCCATGATTGTGCGTTTTCAGCAAGTCTATCCAAGTAGTCCCACACATCATCGACATTTTTATTCATGAATTCTCTATTGCACATCGTCTCAACCAATTGGCGCATGGAAGATGTCAGTCCATCATAGAAAAAGTGTGTAATGCGCCACATTTCAAAATCATGCTGTGGGAATAAACTAACAATATCCTTGAACCTTTACCAACATCAAAAGAATATTTCATCCTCCTTTTGGGCGAAGTTATGATTGATTTTCTAAGGGTGTTCGTTTTATGATGTGGAAAAAATTTCTTTATGAACTCCCTTTGCATATCATTCCATGTGTCAATAGAATTAGGACATAGTGAATGCAACCACGTCTTAGCTCTCTTTCAAAGAAAAGGGAAAGAGTTTCGGCCTGACTGTGTCCTCAGACACGTTTGGAAAATATAAAGTGGCTATGATCTCATTAAACTCTTTCAGGTGTAGATATGGATTTTCTTACTCAAGCCCATGAAATTTATGAAGGATTTAGATCACCCCTGCCTTGATATCCATGTGTCTCGTATTTTCAGGAAAAATCATACATGACGGCGTATTCACCCCCGCCAGTTGTAAATAATCTTGTAAAGTACGAGGCGGGGTGCTTGATGCCCCTCATTCTCATCCTGAATGTCCTCTACCCTAGGTTGGGGTAGAAGAGGTTGGTCTGCAGCCATTACTTCAATTAACTCCAGGGATCTCGAGCGGTGTCTAGTTCTGTGATGGATAGTCAACCCCTCAACCAATCCTCCTTCAGTCAAGAGTAAGGGTGCACATCGAACCGTTGGATCTGTGTAACCAGACCGAAATCGTTGGATCAGTCCGGTTTGGTCCGGTTCTAGGATGCTAACGGTCCGGTTCCGGTTTCAAAATTCCTAAAACCATTGATTACGAATCGGTTCCGGTTTAGGGCCATGTAAAACCGATCCGAACCGTTGAACTAAACAGTAGAAACTCTACCATGGTTTCTAACAACACGAAAATACCAGCCTTTTTTCTTCAGTATTTCGAACAGCAGTAATAAAAACTTAACAAGGTAGGTAAAAATGAAAAATAAAAACTCCCCGAAAAACTCTTAAGAAGCTTTGCCATCATCTGCAGCTGCTTCAAATGTCTCTCCAAGTACAAGCTCTGGCACATCATCATCGTCATCTGCCTAGGGGTGCACATCGAACCATTGGATCCATGTAACTGGACTGAAACCGTTGGATCAGTCCGGTTTGGTTCGGTTCTAGGATGCTAACGGTCCGGTTCCGGTTTCAAAATTTTCAAAACCGTTGATTACGGATCGGTTCCGGTTTAGGGCCCTGTAGAACCGATCCGAACCGTAAATTCGAACCGTTGAACTGAACAGCAAAAACTCTACCATGGTTTCTAACAACATGAAAATACTAGCCTTTTTTCTTCAGTATTTCGAGCAGCAGTAATAAAAACTTAATAAGGTACGTAAAAATGAAAAATAAAAACTCCCTTAAAACTCTTAAGAAGCTTTGCCATCATCTGCGGCTGCTTCAAATGTCTCTCCAGGCATAAGCTCTGGCACATCATCATCGTCATCTGCCTCTGTGGGGACGGCACCTAGTGCCTGCTTCTGGAACTACTCTGCAAGCTTCCTTAAATTATCCAAGTTGTCAGGCCCTAATTGATTGATGATCCCAGGTAGTAGATCCTGAAGCTTTTTCGTCTGAGGAGAACAACTAACCACCCATGTATTGGCAGCGAATGAGGCTTGCACTTTTGGGTTCTGAAATTGAATGACAACATCATCCTTGAAGATATTGACTTCCTCAATGGTTGGGATTGCATTCACCCCTATTCTCTTCAGGGTGCTCTGAAGCCTTTTGTCATCTGTTGTTGTGGTCTTGTGAACAGCCTCCTTCTTTCTTCGCATGCTCCCCTTTCCACCAGTGCAAACGGCACCGGCCATTTTCATGAGCTTCTCCTGATTCATCTTCGTAGGGGGTTTTTTGTGGATAGAAGACGCCGCAACAACGTAAGAGCTAGCTCAGGCTCTGAGATTTTATCTTATTGAATTTCTAGAAAATAAACGAGAAATCAGCTGATCTCGTTCTTTTCGATCTCTAATTCTTCTAAACGTCCCCTTTTCAAAACCCTAAATAAAAGGTAGCCCAGAACCTTGGAACCGATCCGGAACCGAACCATTTTTCACGGTCCGGTTCCAGTTCGGTTCCAAGGTGCTAACGGTCCGGTTCCGGTTCCAAAAACTGTAGAACCATCAGGAACGGTTCAGTTCCGGTTTCACCCCAGAATCGGACTAAACCGACCCGTGTGCACCCCTAGTCAAGAGATGTTGAGTGTTGTCACGAACCCACTTGGGCATGAAACACTCACAGCCCTTAATTCAGATTCTAAACCTAATCTAAAAAGAAGAAAGGAAATAGAAATCTAGAAATAAAGAGAAAAGAGTTTGTAAAGAAGTTACCAAATTCGAAGTTCTTAAGTTAAAAACCTGCAAAATAAACCAAAACAAGTTAGTTTCTAAAAATAGAAAGTTTAAAGTTAGAAAATTCCTAAAATAGAATTAGAAAGTTGCTAAACTAATTAGGAAAATTCTAAACCTAAAATAGAAATTAAGAAAGTTTATAAAAATAAAAGAAATTCTAGAATTAGAAAGTTTCCAAAAATAAAATAAAGGAAAGATGAGTTAGTTTTTAAAACTAGAAAAAGTTTCTAGAAAGGGAAATAACTAACCTAGGTTTTAAAAATTAATCAGAAAAGTCCTAACCTAGAATTAGAAAGTAAATTAGTTTCTTAAAATAATAAAAGAAATCGTAGAATATAAAATTTCTAAAAAATAGAAAAGAGAACTTAATCTAAAAATAGAAGATGGAAAAACTAGAAAATTAGAAAGAGATTACCAATTTAAAAGGTCTATCTCAGAATCCTACAAAACATGATAGTTAGTGTAACGCCCTGAAAATCGGGGGTCGAGCATGAGCCCAACTCCCGAGTTCCAACGCATCACTTATGCAACATAGATAATGATGATTAAATGTTGTCCGTGTTAATGCCATAAACATGAATGAGATTAAGCTAAATCAGCATATCATACTCCAGAGACGATTAAATTTAAGTAAGCGGAAGATTGTGGTAAGTATATAAAACCATATAAGTGATTGTAAGTCCCCACAGTCTGAATATGTCACCAAGTTAAATAATTACATGTATAATTCCAAAATGTGAAAAACGATAAAATGTAATGTCATCTATCCATATCCCTTTAGCCCCGATGACGCAACTCCAGGTCTACATAGACTCGCCAGAGAGTTGCATGTAGGAGAACTCCTCCTCACTATCATAAAAGTCAGGCTCCGCCTCATAAGCATCGCCATCATCTGCAACTAAACCAGAGTCTGGTTGGTGTTTTAAAACACCGTCCCAGAGTGGGAGTGAGTGATCAACTCAGTGGAACTATAACGCAAAGGTTAACATGTTAACAATTCAGTCAAGCAATAATGATAACGCAGTACAACACTCATATCCTAAGTACTCTTGTTAATGCAGGAATGGTATGTGGTAATGATGCATACCCTCGCCTGCACTTCCTCAGCGACATCATCTCACGATCGCGCATGGCAAACTCCCTAAACATGCGCTTCCTCGCCAAAGCACATGCAATGCGATGCATGATCATGTTAGCCAATATTTAATTAGGTTTATTCACACAGTAGATTCGGGGAGCTAAGGTACCTCTTTTTATATCATTTACCCAAACAATGATCCATCTAGGGTTTCCAATCCTAGTTAATCGCATAAGATAGCAGTTCTAAGTCGCCACAGAGAGGCTCGTCACCATCAGCGCAGGCCTAGTTTATACTCGAAGTCACTATGGAAAGGCTCGTCGCCTTAGCGTAGTCCTGGTGTATACTTGAGGTCACTACGGAGAGGCTCATCACCTAATCGCAGGCTCACAGCTCGAATACAGTGTCCCATACCACCATATTCAGCTCACGAGTTTGGGTTGCTCACTGGTCACTATGGGAGGCTTGTCGCCCCAGCGTATGCCGACAGCTCGACCACGGTGTCCCATACCACCATGCCCGGCTCATGAGTCTTAGCGGATCGAGGTACCAAGGTTAAACGAGTTTTTTACTGGTGAGTTTGGTACCTTAAATTTAAACAGTAGCATCCATACATGGTGAACATACATTAGGTCAATCGGGTTACTTGACAAGCTCGATTGGTACGAGCGTATGTTGAATTAATCGACATGGAGCACATAAGCATTCCTCGTGGCCTAACCACTGTCGACAATCATCGCATGACTCAGATTCATCGAACGTATTTGTTGTGGTGGAGCTATTCAGCCACTCAGTCATAAACCATTACCGACTGCCTGGACTACATTGTAGTCCCAATCACACTCCAAACAATAGCATTCACATGTGATGATCAAGACAACTTGTGACAACCAATTCTAAATATGAATTTTATTTGAGCATTTCAACAAACACATAGAGTACATGTTATCGTACATAGGCATTTCATTCATAAATCACGTAGTAATAGGATAGGTTACATGAAGGATATTGTAACTATAGATAAGGACATTGAGAATCACATCTCAACACCCTCTATACATACATTTCAACAAGCATTTTCTGATTCAGGGATTTTATCAAACACTTAGACTACACATATTAACATACATGTAATATAGTAGTTATAACAGGTATTATAGCAAATCTTTTCACAAGGATGTTGCCACACGTATAACAATCATGTATCCTCAAACATAAATCATGGCAAGCACAAGTCATAATTCCATACTCATACAAGCATTTCAACAAACACATGGAATGCATCTATTTCAACATAGTTCATAGATATGTGTAATACGCGGAAAACATCGTATCTAAGTATATGTAATAGCAATCAAGTCAGACATAAATCATTGCTGACATTGAAAGCCTTGAAAACCATAACCTAAACGTTTATAGTCCGCACCTTTTACCGGTAGACATGCAACGAACTCAGTTCGAACGCTATGTCTTTGTTTATGGCACAATGACAACCTATAGCATGAAATAGGTTAGTTATTCCACCATCTGCTCTATTTGAATCCCTAAAACAGGTTAGGGTTAGGATTTCTTGCCTAAAAATGGAATCGGAATCGCCGGTATAACAATACGGATGAGGTGATTAAGCACGTGGAGTGGTGGGATCGAATCCTAACGACAATCCCTAACTCTCTCTCTCTCTCTCCTCTCTCTCTCTCTCTCTCTCTCTCTTCTCCTCACTTTCTTCTTCTCTTTTCTCTCTTCTCTCTCCTAGGGTTTTAAAATTCGTATGGTAAGGGAGAGAGAGGGTTTAAGGCCATTAAATAGGCCCAGTACTGATGAGAATGGCCCCAGGGCCATGGTATACTTAGGTTATAGCGAAAAGTTCGTTGTTTCGGTCCAACGAAGCACATCTGGAGGCCCATTTTCTATGTACGGTCCAGAGTAAGTCCCCTGACATTGGATCTATGTCCTGTTAAGTTTTTGGTCCGATCGGATTTACAGATCGACCGCGGAGGACCAGTTTCAGTTTAACGGTCATCGACACTCGATCAGGGCCACAAGTGCACTGACATGTGTTGGAAATTTTCCCTGATCCAAGGGTATAATTGGGTCAGAATCTGACGGTCTGAAGCCTTAGATTTGGCCTACAAGCAAACGGCTCAATTCACTTAAGTTTCAGTTCACTTCCTAAAGATATTCGCGTTTCTCACACACTTCGCTCCGGGCGCAAGTTGTGTGTTTCCGGATACTATTAGGACTTGATTTTTGAGATGGTCGTCAAGCCCAATAAGGCGATTATAACCGTATGGTTTCACAGTAATCGGACTTTCGACGCGCAGTCTAGGTCCGATATGGAGTTTCAAAGTGCTCCCAAGAGCAACTGGGTTTAGAGATTAATCCTAGGTTTTTAGGTAATGTAGAGTTAGTAGTTCTACTCGTTTTGGGTCTTGCAGTTCGTATTAAAAGTTGTCCAAGCTAATTCGACAGGTGATTTGGTTTAGTACTTAATTAATCCTCATCTAATTTCTAAAGGATTTGGTCCTTTGTGATTTTTGCCTGAGGTGGTCCTCAGGTCTTTGTATGGATTTTTCCGAAACGTTACAGTTAGGTTAGTTTCCTGAAATCAAATAGAAAAACCTAAATATAGAAAAACCCTAATCTTAACCTAATTCTGAAACTAGCTAATCCCAGAAAAACGTAACCGTTAATCCCCGGCAACGGTGCCAAAAACTTGTTCACACCCCAAGTATAGGGTTTTGATGTAGTAATAATCTCGGTAAGACTGAGGTCGAATCCACAGGGACTGAACTTGGTACGTATTCTGAAAGTAACTCGAGCTAGAACTAAGCGAAGATGTAAACTAAATCATGGAATTTTAAGAGAATAATTGTGAACTATTTATCTAAAACTTGTAAAATTCAAAGGTGAGAAACTAGGGTGCTAAGGATCCACTTGTAGAGATCAGGGAGATCTATGCTTGATTCAAGAACACAACTGGACTTAGAGTCCCATCTTCATCCAATTAGACGATATTTCATTAAAAACCAATCTGAACATCCTTTGATCCAGTTTTTAATAGATGAGAGGTATGAGAATTAGACTTGATTCCATCACAAAACCATGCCCATGAGACAAAGTAAACAACAGAATTTAGCCAATCCATAACCATTCTAAGGGATGTATTGTAACAGCCCGAATTTTCAGGGCCAGAGTTTGTACTCGTGTCCGAGGAAACCGGATGTATAAATTGGATGCTTTAGAAAATCGCACCTTTTTTTTTTCTTTTAGGTCACATCCAAATACATTCATGAAGGTAACATTCATGAGGATAAAATCAACTATATTGATTATATTTCATCAGAGTAAAAGAATAATCAAATGGCCTCATAATGGGAAGTTTATTACAACATCAGAGTTCACAGTGGAAGTATAAAACTAAATAGTAAAACTGTCTTCTTAATCTTTCAAGATAATCTTCTATAGGGAAGTAGTCCTCTAAGTCTTCAATCTGTACGTCACCTGCATCATCTGTACTGTTGGGAGAGGGTCAATGCCCTACTCATAGTGAAGGTTACCCTTTAAGATTAACAATAATTCAAGAGATTCATAAAAGTAACGTAAGGGTACTGATACGTCTCGCACTCCACTAATACATAAGATATCAGTATGCGCAACAACCTACATGAGATGCATGTCTAGCATAGTGTGTGCGGCTCATCATACGTAGTAATTATCACAATGTGGAATATAATTTATAGAAAGTTCGACTCGACCCGCATCCCATAACTACGGGTATTCGCTGGCATGGCCAACGTTAACATGGATTTATGCGAACATCTTAAGGCAACACAACATGCGGTTGGAGGATTTATGTAACATGATGTGTTCATGGAGCGACTATTTGCGACATCTAATCCTGAAAAGTTGATGTAACACGTTTGCCGATTTACATACATCGATTGTGCACCACGCCAACCAACCCACAGAATTACGGGTCGACCAAGAGGGCCGCTACTCGTATCGCATTACGTCTATGATAAGATATATGAATCACTAGTTGTGATACCTCTTAACAAATCACTTACACTTATAAAGAATATAAACTGAATCACGGAGGTTCTGGAATAGCAAGACACCTGCCCAAGCCTTAAAGATAGACAGCACAAGGCCAACATAATAAAGAAAAGAGTGACAATGTCAACTCAACAAAAGTGACAATGGCCAACATAATAAGAGAAGAGTGACAATGGTCAACTCAACAAAAGAAGAGTGGCGGAGCCAAATCAAATAAAAAGATGAGTGTCATAGCCAACTCTAATAAAAAGACAAGTGGCAGAGCCAACTCAAATATAACGACGAGTGGCAGAGCCAACTCAATAAATTTGATAAGGCAGGGGCAAGGCTTGTATCCATGGCCTCACATAAATTCAGAGAATTCACTTGTATTTGACATCATGTCATAATCCCAAAAGGGCAATAGTTGTAATGATATTAACTAAATCAATTAATAGGATAATTTCTAGAAACATATATATATTCATAAAAGAAAGGATAATTCACATCCGTAAAAGCAGAAAAAGATAGGATAGTTCATATCATAAAAGACACGAAAGAGGCCAGATGAAATAATAGTAATACAAGTAGAAAGCAAAATAAATAAATCAACTTAAATTATGTAAGGTTAAAGGATAAAACCCTCACCTTCATTTATATACTAATAAGGTTACAGGCCTCCAGTAATCCTAAGATTAGAACCCGCTCTCCCATTGAGCAATAACTCAGAGCTGACTCGGCGAGTCGACTCAGCACACTAACTCTCTCTCTCTCTTCTCTTTTCTTTCTTTTCTTTTCTTTCCTTTCCTCTTTCTCCTTCTTTTCTTTCCTTTCCTCTTTCTGCTGCTACGTCCAGCAAGGAGCTGGACGTCGCGCTCTCTCTCTCCCACGTTTTTTTATCTCCGTACGTTGCTGATCTCTCTCTCTTCATGTCTTTTGTTTTCTGTCCTGCGGACGGCAGGGCGTCCCCTTTTATAGCATGCCTGAAATCTCGAGACTTCTCTGCGTAAGCGAGTTTACGCAGCAGGGATAAGGCGGGACTCTTCTTGCGCACGTTCTTGTTTGCATACGTGGGAAGTTGCAGAATGGAGAGGTCGATCCGATCTGTTCGGCATCCTTTGAGGGAGTCGGACTCTCCTAGGGACCCATTTGGACGGTCCTGATCGCGACCGGGGATGGGTCGTCGATCACAGAACGATTGAGGTCTTGCCGGTTTCAACAAGAACCGGCTTCCTTTGCGACGGTGGCTGCGCACGCTATGGCTTTCATGGACCCTTCGGACTTTTCTCTTTTGCCTAAAAGGATGTGTTGAATCCGATGGACGGTTTGGATATTTCATGTGAATCGAAATGGTGGCCCAAACCTGGACCGATCGTAACTCACGCGATCGCAGTACGGTTGCTGCGTTCAAAACTGGGATCTCCTGATGGTTTGAAACCTTGCGAATCGGACTAGGGTTTGGACGTAAAGGGTCCCCAAACAGGATGGACGGTCTGGATCATCTATGTGGGCCATGATGGTGGCCCACTGATGTTCTCAAGCGGACTGTCTTCCGTCAGTTGCGGGATTTCTTTTCTTCGGCTTGGTTGGGCTTTGATTGATGGTGGGATTTTTATGAGGTTTTGGTCGGGGTGGGGTCCGTACGTGATGTACAGTCCAGATCTTTCGTCTGATCAAGCGTGATGGGCCATCAAACGTCCCAGCCGGACGTTGTCCGTCCGCAGGAAGGGAGCAAGGAAGAAGCCTTCCTTGGTTAGGATTCCTTCGGGTCAAACGCGGTTTGACCCGATGGTTATTTTGGTGGGTGTCGGGTGGCCACCCTCTGTGTATGCATGCAGTACAGGGCGGGGCTCACCGTGATGTTCCTTAGAAATCCACTCCGTCCATTTGTTCTTCCATCTATTTTAAGTGCTAAGCCCAAATTTGAGGAGTATCCAAAGGTCTGGTGGCCCATGTTTGAAGGAATATTCATTTTAACCCCTGATCATGCTGATCCAGCAGCTGATCTTTGTTATGTACGTTTCATTCATGATACTTAGGCCTGGTATAAGTTTTTACACCAAAAGGATCATGGGAATCTTGTGTTCTTGAATTTAGTGATTCCGTTTAATGGCATTTTTGTAATTATTGCGGATGTGCAAGTTTTGTGAAATCTAACTGTCTTACATGATTGTGGTCGTGTTTCTAATTATTTCTTATGAAAGAACCTATGTCCAAATGTTTATGGATGCAAGATCATCCATCGATTTAACTTAAGGGAATGTGCATATACTAATCCACATGATTAACGGTCGGGTAACCTGTTTTATAAATGGGAATCATCCCCAACGGTTAGATTTACATCCTACACGGATACATATGAGTTAATTTCTAGGTAACACTCGAGAACTTTCAATACTCGGTATTGAAAAGTTTGGGGCGTTACATGTATGAATGTTGGGAAGGATTCCATCATCCAACCTTGCCCATGAGACGGTGGTGAACAACAGGGTTCCCAAATTCACAAACCCTATAATACTAAGGACATACTCAAAGCTATTGCAGATCCATTGTAATTTAAGTCACAACAAACCATTAAAAACTGAAAGCATTCCTAATAATCAAACTAGAATCAAAAGAGAGTTCAATTAAAACATGAATCCAAGCCATAGGCACAACCCATCATGCTACAAGCTTCACCTCTTATCCCTATCTAAGAGGTTTAACTTGACATAGTCATGATCAAGCTAAAAGAAATCTCTAAAAAAGAAAAGTAAATAACCAATTAACAAGAAGAGAAAAAAACTCTTGTTGATGCTAGCCGATCCTCTCTCCCTTTCTTGCTCTTCTTCACATGTCTGCCTGGATGCCCCTTCAGTCGAATGGAGAGGTGTTATTTATAGAAAGAATTCGTGCACAAGTCACGTTCCAACCAGGAGTTGGATTTCATTCCTGCGTATCCTGTTTTTTTACATAGGGGCGATCGGACGCTGATTGTTGTCCACTGATTTACTTCTGATCCCATCTGTCAGCATGGGGACAGACGAAATCCCCTTCCCTATCATCTGGATGGTCCGGATCATGCGTTCAGATCGTAGAAGTGGGCCACAACAGTTCCCAGCGGAGGCCAGTGCATGCACAAACTAGACTACGTAACTTTGTTCTGCGCAATGAAAATGCGAAAACAGTTTACATGTAGTGGCTGTTACAGGGCCCAATTATCAGGCCTTCCTGATCCGACGTCTTGGCCAGGATCGGGACTCACGTCCCGTGATTTTGGGCGGTGTGGATCGTCATCTTGGTCCCTACTTTGATCGTTGAGCGAGCCGAATCGTCCAGCTGTCACAAACACAACAGTCTACGCAATCTTCTTGCGCTGATAATTGGCGGGGCCCGTAGTCGGAATTTCCAGAGAAATCCACCCCGTCCATCAATTTCTCCTCGAAAAACCGTTCGGAGATGGATGGTTTTGGATTTCCATTGACGCGGCCCACTTGATTGAACTTGCAACAAAGATTCTGCTGTTCAGGGCATTTGTAACCTCTGTCTGGCATGTTTCAGACCAAGAACAACCAGATCTTGGTCAGGACCCTCATCTGATTTGAATGGACGACTCGGATTGAGCTGATGGATCCATATGGTGGCCATAAAGATCGTGTAGAGGTACCCTGTTCATCCGTTGGCGTAACGAAGATTTGACTCCGAATTCGTTTGGGATTGCGTGGGTCAAATGCCATTTAACCGGTCTTGCTGGCATGGTACACAGCGGGTGCACAACCACTGTGTACACTAACCACGTAAAGTGGGTCCCACCTTGATGATTTGAAAAATCTATTTCGTCCATCCGCTTTTCCACTTCATTTAAGGGGTTGAGACCAAAATTGAAGCATATCCAGGTATCAGGCGAGCCCCAAATAAGAGATTTGATGGCTGATCGGTCCGTTGGATCACTTCCACAAGGATCCAATGGCTGAAATTTGACGTGTACGGTTAATTTATGGTCCTCAAGCCAAATATTAAGTTTCGAGCTGAACAGATGGTAGGAACCATGTGATCTTTCCTTCAGGACAATTTTCAGGCCCATTTAACGTGAGTGGCTTGATTTTCTCGGGTCTCTGACGTGTAAATTCTTCGATCTTAGTCCCCTGGGATCTGTGTCTTTCCTTGGTGATTTATGAGCATTAAATCCATACTCTTAGTACCATTTTCAGTCCATGCTCCTAAATTCACCTTGCAACACAAACACGATTAAAATAGGCCGTTAAACAGTATCATGTTTGTAAAATAAGGTAATAACTGGAGTTTAACATGCAATATTTGACCCTCAACAGTATTCCCTTTATGATGATATTTGTGTGCTTGATACTTATCTTATGTACACACGTACACCACCCTCTAAGCTTTCTATACGCTTATGCATGATAGATGCGTGTAGGTAACGATAGGACGCAGTCGAGTTGAGGCAGGAGTGTGCGGCAGAGCTTCTGGAGCTTTTGGCATTTATCTTGTATTTCTCCTTCATGTATTGTACTCAAGTTTTTTATATTAGTGGATATGTGATGATGATGATGCCTTTGTGATTTGGGTACACTTGTGGTTATGCTTGTCTACAAAAAAACAAAATCACACTGAAAATCCTCCTTGTAGGATTCCAGGATCGGAACCTGGCGTATGGGCGTTGGAAGCCGAGAAGGGGGTACTACGGAGGCTGTCGGCATCGGATTCAGCGATCGGAAATTCTGTGAGCCCGTTTTCCGAGTTTGGGGCGTGACAGGGAATAGATGTAAGGTTAGGATAGTTAGATTTGTATCTTACATACGTACGTATCAGGTTACTTTCCATGGTAACACTTGAGAACTTTCAATACTCTGGTATTGAAAAGTTTGGGGTGTTACACCCTCCTATGCCTAAAATCGTAATGAAATGGGTTACAAAGGTTAAGTGTCTTGTTATCCATACAACTTTCAAAGCAAGTAGCCATTCAAGATGGTACCTGGATAATGGATGTTCTAGATATATGACATGTGATAAAGTCATTCTATCAAACATCAACTAAATCGATAGCAGCTCAGTTACATTCGGAGATGGTAGCAATTGCAAGATCATCGACAAAGGTAATGTACAACTTCCCAACTTACTTATCTTTGAGAATGTTTTATACGTTGAAGGTTTAAAACATAATCTTTTGAGCATATCTCAAATTTATGATAACAATCATGGTGTGAAATTTTTGGATAACGGATGTGAGATAATAAATAATAAAAGACATGTGATATTAAATGGTCACAAAACGTATGGAAATTTCTATATCATTGATGACTCTTGCTCAACAAAGCATTCATGTTACATAATTCAAACAGATGAGATTAAATTATGGCATCAACTTCTTGGACATGTAAATTATGGAGATCTATATAAATTGAGTAAAAGAGATCACTTGCGTAGTTTACCCAAACTAAAAAAGAAAGAAAATAAAATATGTGGTGCTTGTCAGATATGTAAGCAAATTAAGAGTAATCACAAAAAGGTGAACTCCTTAGCCACTACAAAACCTCTTGAACTAATCCACATGGACTTAGTTGAACTAACTAGAATGGAGAGTAGAGGCGGAAAGAAATATTCCCTAGTCGTAGTTGATGACTATACTAGATATTTTTTAATAGCACTTTTAAGAGAAAAGTCGGATGCTCTTAATGAAGTAAAAAAACTTATACAACGCATCCAGACTAAAAAAGAATTATCCGTGATCAGAATAAAAAGTGATTATGAAACTGAATTTAAGAATATCAAATTTGAGAAATACTGTAATAACCATGGCATATTACATAAATTTTTTTAATCCAAAAACACCTCAACAAAATGGAGTTGTTGAAAGGAAAAATAGAATTAGTAATAACAATGGATTAGTGTAATGCTGAATAACATAAAATTGCCTAAATACTTATGGGCTGAAGCTGTGAATACTGCTTGTTATATAATTAATCGTGTTTATATAAGAGCAACAAAAAATAAAACAACTTATGAATTATGGTTTGAAAAAAAAAAAACTAATATTAAATATTTTCGTACTTTTATAAACAAATGTTTTATTTTACGTGACCGATAAAATTTATGCAAGTTTGATGCAAAAAGCGAGGAGAAAATATCCTTAGGATATGCTTTAAACAGTCGAGCATATCGTATTTTAAATAAAAGAACTAGGGTTATACAAGAAATTATAAATGTTGTAATTGATGATCAATCATCATTCCCCGTCTTGACCAAGATGATAGCGACAATGATATTATTTTGGTTATTCAATCTGAACTATCATCTAAATCAGATATTACTGAGTCAAGGTTAGTTAAAGACCATCCGATTGATCAAATACTTGGTAACCCTCATACTAGTGTTTAAATCATAAGACAACTTGAAAATTTATGCAATCATGTTTGCTTCACTTCTCAGATAGAATCGGCTAGTGTAAATGAGGTACCAGCTGATGAAAGTTGGATTATAGCTATGCAAGATAAACTGAACCAGTTTGTAAGAAACGTGTATGGTATCTTGTTTCGAGACCAACTGTTAAACATGTAATTGAAACCAAATGGATTTTTAAAAATAAATTTAATGAACTGGGAAACATTATCAGAAACAAGGCACAACTAATTGTGCAATTTTACACTCAAATTGAAAGAATTGACTATGATAAAACCTTTGTGCCAGTTGCTCGCCTGGAATCCAAAGGGTTTTGAAGATCCCAAACTTCCTGATCACGTATATCATCTAAAAAATGTATTGTATGCTTTAAAACAAGCTCCTAGATCATGGTATGAAAATTTGACTACATTTTTGCTTAGTCATAACTTTCATATGGATAGTGTTGATAAAACTTTGTTTGTTAAAATTTTTAATGATGATATCTTAATTGTTCAAATATATGTTGATGATATTATCTATAAATTTACTTGCACTGATCTCTCTTAAAGTTTGCAGATCTTATAAAATCAGAATTTGAAATGAGTATGGTCAACAATCTAAATTACTTTCTTGGACTTCAAGTCAAATAGCTCGAAGACTGAATTTTCATCTTCCGGACCAAATATGCATTGAACTTAGTAAAAATGTTTAGTTTCAGAAATGGTAGAAATTTAAACACTCCTATGAGTACAACACTCAGATTATCAAAAGATGAATCAGGTAAAAGTGTTGACTCTCATCTTTATCGCAGCATAATTGGTATTTTACTTTACTTAACTGTCAACAGACCTAATATTTCTTTTAATGTCGGAATTTATGCTAGATGTCAATCTGACTATAAGGAATCATATCTATCCGCTGTTAAATGGATAATCAGCTACTTCATGAGTACTATCAATTTAGGTTTATGGTATCCACATGATACGTCTGATCAAATAGTAGAATACACTAATACAGACTAGGCATGTAATGTTGATGATATAAAATCTACAAGTGATGGATGTTTCTATATTGGAAATTGTCTTTTATCATGGGTGAGCAATAAGTAAAATTCAGTATCATTATCCACTACAGAAGCAAAAATACATCGCTGCAGGAAATGCTTGCACTCAACTTATGTAGATGAAGCATACATTAGCTAATTATGAAACTGTTCAAAATACAATAAATTTATATTGCGATAACACAAGTGCGATAAATATATATATATATATATATATATATATATATAAATTCATTCAACATTCTCGTACAAAACGCATTGACATAAGATATCATTACATACGAGAATTAGTTGAATATAAGACTATCATGCTAGAATACATTCAAACTGAGAAGCGGCTTATAGGTATTTAGACTAAGCCGCTTAACAATGTCAAATTCTCTAATTTAAAGCATGATATTGGATTATGTGTTATTAAATGATAAAAATTCTGTTTGTTTTTTTTTTTTTGCATTTATTCTTTATTGTTTGTTTGACATAGATTGCGAATGAAAAAAAAAAAAAAGGATTTTTCAACTAGCCTGGCATTGATCGAGTTATTTGGCCAGTCGAGTACAAACTTGGGCCAGCCGAATTGCGTCTAGAATCCTTCAAAATGGGGAAAATTTTCAATTTTTTTCCATTTCCACTTCTTCTTCTTCGGTCCAACGTTGCTCCATTTGGCCAACCCATCCTTCAAACTTCCTTATAAGTTGATTTTTAGCATTTATTTTCTATATTGAAGTTCCCAGTTGCTTTATAATATTGATTTTGTTAATTTTCTTGAATATAAAAACCCATTTTTATGTGTTTTTCCTCAAATTTTGATCTACTTATTCTCCATCTATATTTTTAATTTCTTGTTGTTCTAATTATGGAACCTAAAGTTAAACGCACCGTACGCAAAGTACAAGTAGGTTCCCCATCCTGATATGGTCCAAGTGATGAGCAGACTCTACGTACACTGGAGGATAACCTCGAAAATCTTTAGGATTTTAGAACAAGAAGTATCATTATAGAGCGTTCGGTTAATCTTAATCACTTTGCTCAATATAGTCTTTTTTATCTCCTATCTGAAGTGGGATGGGAGAAAATCTTATAATGGGACGGGACGACTTACTGGTCCATTGTGCAAATTATGTTTGCATCTATTTTTAAGTTTATATGGATGAATTATTTTTCAATGTTAATTTTTTAGAAGAAACCGTAACCATAACACCTTACACCGTCTCTTTATTGATGGAAATTGATATGGCAGAAGACGGATTCCTATTTCGACTCTTTCTGACAAAATGTTTAATTCAAAAAAAGAGTCTATATCCTGAGTGTTACGTGGTTTCAATGTAAAATGGAGGTCTGGTAACACCCTACCTATTAGTAGGTTATTCCCAAAATACCGCTTCCTTCATTGGATTTTTACCTTGAATGTCTATCTAAGAGCAGGGGAATAAGACTGATCTTACTCCCTTCATAGTTCGTATTGTTCATTTCGTTGTGACTGGTGTTCATATTTGTCTTCCTTATTTGATTTGTTATTCGACCATATAGTACCAATTGCATCTTAGACATAGTTCGCTTCCCTTTGCACATCTTATAACTTCGCTTGCTTTGAAATTTCATGTCCAAATCCCGTCAATTGAGGTACCAGAGTCTGAATTACCTTTTAATTCTTCTAATCTTAATATGATGTAATTATCTTTTCTTCCTGAGAACGCGACGATCAGGAAGAAATACAGGAAGACGACATTAACATTGATGATATTTTTTATGATTTGGAGGAATCATAAGACTCAAAATATTCCAACTACCAGCCTTCTCAGTTTCATGAGAGATTGTCAGCTTTAAGGTTGAGGATGGATGGTTTGCATGTATCTCAGGAGTACTTAGCTTAAACTCAAAAAATAAATATGAAGTACATTAAAAAGTACTTCCATCAATTTAGGAGTTTAAATATAAATGATCATGAAATGCCTGCTCCATCGTCTCATGAGTCTGAGTGAAATTTTCTTAATCAATGGTTTGTAATAACTTCATACTTGGATAGTTTGGTGCTACAATTGGCTTGGATTTATGATGTTTATATTATATTGAAACAGTTTATTCACTTTATGCTTCATTCATCTACCTATTTGATAATGTTTTATTTTTTTATTTTAATTATTTATTTTAATTACATCTTTTTCGACTTGTGACGAAAATAGGGAGAATGTACTCATATACATGTGTGATGCGATGCGATGCTATATGCGATGATATAATGATGTTGCTTTGCTTAAATACATATGTGATGATGTGATGCTTAGATGTTTGTAAAAATTGCAAATTTTCTTCATCTTAAGCATGAATATATCGTGTGTATATGTTTGTGTAACACCCCGGATTTTTGCCACTTAGAATTAAATGTCCTTAAGCAATGGGTCGATCCTAACACCTTATTAATTTCTCAAAACTCAATCCCAAAGGCCAAAATCTCTTTTTTTCCCATTTCCTTACAAATCTCCCATTTCACCTTTCACCACCTTGTTCTTTAAATGTTTTTAAGTACTTCCATATTAGGCAGGAATCCTAAAGTTTAGGTGATGAAGAACAATACTTTAGAAATCCGTACAAAGACCCGAGTGCCACCTCAGGCAGAAATCGCGCAGGATCAAATCCTTTAGGAATTAGACAAAAGTAACTAAGTGTTAAACTGGATTAGCTATGAAATCCACTTGATCCACTTTAAATACGATCTGCAAGACCCAAAACTTGTAGAATCATTGACGTTAGGTTACCCTAAAATCTAGGATCAATCTCATTACTCAGTTGCTCTCGGAAGCACATTGAAACTCCATATCGGATCTGGACCGCACGTCGAAAGTCCGATGACCACGAGATTAAGCGTTTAGGACCGCCTTGCTGGTCTTGACAACCATCTCGGAAATTAAACCCAGATAGTGTTCTGGGGCTATTCGCTTGAGCCCGGAGTGAAGTGTGTGAGAAAACGTAGATTTCTTTAGAAATGAAACCTAATTTAAGTAATCTAAGACCTGTCGCTTGCGGGCCTGATATAAGCAATCAGACCGTCAAAATCTAACCTAAATACACCATCGAATCAGGGAAAATTTCATACACAGTTCCGTGTACTTGTAACCCTGATCGAGTTTCGGTGACCGTTGAACTGAAACTGGTCCGCCATGTGTAATCTGGGAACTCGACTGGAATGAAAACTTAACTCAACCTAGATCCAAGGCCAGTAAGCTTAAGTCCGACCTTTGGCTCAAGGGGGGCTTCGGAAGTGCTCCGTTGAGCTGAAACAGATGCCCTTTGGACATAATCTAAGTATCTCTTGGCCCTGGGGCCATTCCCATCAGTTTTGGGCCTATATAAGGGCCTTAAGCCATCACTCTCTCATCTCATACGAATTTGGAAAACCCTAGGAGAGAGAAGAGAGAGAAAGAGAGAGAGAGTGAGGTGGAGACCATCCCAGGGATTCAATCTCATCATTTCACAGGCTGAATCAGCTCTTTCATACCGCTCTACCGGCGATACCGATCCCATTCTTGGGTAAGAAATCCTAACCCTAACTGTTTTAGAGATTCAAATAGAACAGTTGATAGAATAGTTAACCTATTCCCTGTTATAGGTTGTTCTGGTGTCGTAGACAAAGGCTTCGTGTTTAAAACGAATTCGTTATGCTTCTACGGCATAAGGTGCGGACTTTAAACGCATAGGTTATGGTTTTCAAGGCTTTCAATGTCAGTTAATGATATATTACTGACGTGGATGCTATTGCACATGTACAAAGTGTTGTACGTTTCGTTTTTCAGATATACGTTAACTATGTTGAATATACTGTATTCCTCGTATTTGTAGAAAATACTGTATACGTATGAAATATGGATTTGTGTTTGCCATGATTATTTGCTATCTATGTATGCTAGATGCATGTGTATCAACTTCTAGGTGAACGGATTAGCCTAATACCTGTTATATTAACATTCGTCGTGTATGTACAAGTTGTAGCCTAAGTGTTTGTGAAACTGTCTAAGTGAGTATAAACTATGCATTAGTGTACACTACAACTAACCTTTGTGGGTATGTGCTTGTTGTATAGGTGGCAATCCTTTGACGAAAGGACTTGCCTTAATACATATTCTAACTACTACATACCATGTATGGTGTTATGTGCAGACTAAGTGTATGTAAAAACGTTTGTATAAGTAAATGCTTATAAATTCTTCTCTAATTGGGCATTGAGATAGGATTCTCAACTACCTTAGTGATGTGTATGATTTCCTCCATGTATCGTATATTATAGTATCTGTTTATCCATATAATGCATATGTATAAATCTATGTTTATGTTGTATTCTATCAAATGCAAGAACAAAGCCGTGAAGGGTGATGGGGGAGTGGTGTAACGATTCCGTGCAACAACCCTGACAGCCCTAAAGTGGACATTATTGGACCTTTGATTATATGATTTGCAATCTTGATTCATAACTGTTGTAACTATCTTCTAGGATATTTTGTTGTAATTGAATGTGATTGGGGCTATTGTATAGTCTAGGCAATCGGTAACAGGCCTTGATTTTGTGGTTGAGGTCAATTCGCCACAAAAGACACGTTCGATGAATCCGAGTCGTACGATGGTTGTCGACAGTGGTACCTTGTCGGTTACTTCAGCGTACGCTCGTACCAGTCGAACTTGTCTAATAACCCAATTGTCCATTATATGTTCACCATGTTTGGATGCTACTGCTTGAACCTAAGGTACCAAACTTACCAGTGAAACCCCATGAACCTTGGTACCTCGATCCGCTAAGACTCATGAGCCGGACATGGTGGTATGCGACACCGTAGTCAAGCTATCGGCCTACGCTGGGGTAAGGAGTCTCCCCGTAGTGACCAGTGAGCAACCCAGACTCGTGAGCCGAATACGGTGGTATAAGACATTGTATTCGAGCTGTCGTCTACACTGATTGGTGATGAGCCCTTTGTAGTGATCGCGAGCATACTCTGAGTCTACATTGAGGCGATGAGCCTTCCGTAGCAACGAGAGTATAAGCTAGGCCTACCCCATCGCAGCCTGGATGTGGTCCCCAGTCGGGTCGGTGACGTGCCTTCGAAAATAAACTGCCAGTTGGTAGGGCGTTGGTGGTAGTGACCTAGAACCGCAACTTCGTATGAGATTTACTAGAATTGACGACCCTAGAATGGATCATTGTTTGGGTATTGATATAAGGGAGGTACCTTAGTTTCTCAATCTTGCTGTATGAAAAGGACTAATAAGAACTTGGTAATCATATGCATGCACCGCATTACGCATGCGTTCAGGGGTTGCAGGTCAAGCACTGAGGCAGTGTTGTCATGCGCGAACGTGAGATGAAGTCGCTGAGGGAGTGTAGGTGAGGGCATGCATCATACATCCATACCATTCTTGCATTAACAACAGTACTTAGGAATGTGTGATTTATTGCTTTATCATTACTGCTTGACTGAATTGATAATATGTTAACATCTGCTTTATTGTTCCACTGAGTTGATCACTCACTCTCATGTTACGGGACGGTGTTGTACACACCAACCAGACCCTGTTTGAGTTTCAGATGATGGCGATGCTTGCGAAGCGGAGCCGGACTTTTAGGATGATGAGGAGGGTTCCTCCTTTATGCAGCTATCAGGCAGGTTTATGTAGACCATCTTCTGATCGACGGGATTACATGAATTACTTTAGTTTACACTTTTGGAACACCCATGTATATTCCTTCTGTTCATTTTTGGTGTATACATGTCTATATTTAACCTGGTAATATGTTCATACTCTGGAGACTTACAACAGTTTATATATTCTATATATTTATCACAGTCTTCCGCTTGCGTAATTTAACTGTCTCTGGAGTATGATATGCTGTTTTGGTATAATCTCATTCATGTTTCAATGCACTCATCATAATTAACATTATCTATGTTGCATAAGTGATGCGTTGGAACTCGGGAGCTGAGCTTTGCTTAACCCCCGATTTTCAGGGCGTTACAGTTTGGATGGAAAACAACTTGAGTATATTTCTCAGGGGGAGCAACAGGTGGTGTACAAATGATTTTTAAATCAACAGGTGGTGTACAAATGATTTTTTAAATCAACAAGTGGTAGACAAATGATTTTTTTAATCAACAGGTGGTGTACATATGATTTTTGAATTGAAGCTTCAAATTGATGGATGAGTCCATGAGATGTGTATGTTTTATGTAAATGTCTATGGTATAATGTGATGTGTGTGTATGTATATGTATTTTGTCACAAAAATGACAGAGGGAGAGAGATTGTAAGTGCTTGTATTTGAAGCACACTTGGAGTTGTAAAAATTTGTAGACAAAATATTTGTTAGATATCAAGTACACTTCAGTCTTCTACGACATCTCATGAAGATTGACTATACATCACAAGAAAAGAAGACTTGGCATGATTTTAAGATAAAGATCAATGTATGTGTCAACCACCAGATTGATTGACCCTAGAAAGACCTTAGGTTAGGTCCTTTTGAAAAATGGTTAAAATGTTTAATTTACCGTTCAAGTTCACTAAATTTCAACTAACATAACTTCAGGTTCGGCGAGCCCAACTTACTTTAGTTAACCTAACCACAAATTCGGTTAAGTTTTCAGATTCAAAAATTCAGAAAATATGTTGCTAGTTCGGCCAACCCAACTTTGGGTTTGGCAAGCCCAACTTAACATTGGGCTACCCCGAAGGTGTCATGGGTCAAGTTTTCAGCAATGGAATCTAAAAAGGCCAAGCTATATGTCCTAGGAGGGGGGGGGGGGGTGAATAGGACTATGCCAAATTAAAATAAAATCAGCGGAAATAAAATAAACCAATAGCCTTACAACATGAATCAATGCACAAAGCTAAATTTAAATCACCTTGATAAATAGATATCGAGAGATTGATGCAAATTCAGTTCTAAGGACAACCTTACACCATAATCAACAAGGGCTTATGGTAGGACAACCTTATTTCTAGAACCTCTTTTGGATCAAGGACTCAATATTAATATAAGTAAATGAAATAGCAAGGAATTGAATTTAAATGCAGAAGTAAGATCTAAATTATTACAACAATCCCCACACTTGCTTGAAATGTAAATAGTTACAACATTCACATCCACTTGTACATTCCACAAGATCGAATGATAAAAGATATGAAAATTAAGCAAGCATTCAAACCACAAGTCAAAGAGTTATAGTGGTTCGTTTGTGTGTACACCAACTGTTTTCTAACAGCCACACAAAAAGCTACTCCACTCCTAATATCCTCACACAGGGGATATTAGCGTTCACTAACAAATAGGTTTTCACATGTTCACCAAAAACCTTTACAATTGTGTCTTTTTCACTTGGGCTTACACAATCCAAAAACCCCTTTTCTGAGTTATCTGGTTTTCCTCAGACAACCAATACAATGAGATTTTTCTGGCTTAACCTCAAACAAACCAAAAGTAAATGAATTTTACAGAATTGTAAAATACCTGGATTTCTCCTTTTTCGTAGCAGCCCCGTAGAACCAATCGGAGTAGATGATTTGAATGTCAAAGTTCAATTTCCAATACTCACATTCATAAGGTTCTAAATTCTAATTGATTTTAGATTTAACTCGTTGGGCGTAGCTAAATTTGATTTTGATCCCAAGAAGAAGGAATAAGATAATTCCTCTTTTCAAATATGATTGGAATATAGAAACAAAATCAAATTAAATAAGCTAGCAAAAATGAATATTAAATAAGCACAATCTAGCTTAAAATAAACACAAACTTATCTCAGAGTGATCACTTGAAAATTTCTTGAATTGAATAGCGTTGAAGTTATCAAAACTCTGAATTTCGTGTTCAATTTATAGAAGCAGAAATCGCTCCTACGACTGGTCTTAGAAACCTACGACTGGTCGTAGCTCTAACAGATTTTTGAAAAAATAAGCGCGATCTTTGAAAGCCGTTCTACGACTGGTCGTGAGTACCCTACGACTGGTCGTGGGTCACCTACGACTGGTCGTAGATCCCTACGACTGGTCGTAGGACCAGTGATTTCGTTGCTGGACTTTAAGTCGTGCTCCACGACTGGTCGTGGACGAGTCGAAGCCACACCTACGACCGGTCGAAGGACCTCCAGGACTGGCCGTGGGCGTACCAAAAATTCCGAAAAAATCTTCAACTACTTAGGACTGGTCGTGGAATTTCTGGACTAGTCGAACCAATGCTAGGACTAGTCGCAAGAGCTAGGACTGGTCGTAGAATAGACCAACCTTATGTAATTTAAATATTTGATTAATGTATCCAAAGTGACCTACTTAAAGGGTCAACCTAAGGTCATTCAAACCTGAACCATGTCGTATGGACATTGAACTTCAACCATTCAACGAATGTAGATAATTTGAATTATATCAGGCTTGAGATCTTGAACCATATCATGCTTGAGATCTTGAACCACATCATGCTTGAGATCTTCATCAACATAGAACTACTTCATGCGTTGTTTCTTTAGATTTGAACTTCAACATTGTAGCTTCTTGAGGCTTCAACATGTAGCTTCTTGAGGCTTCAACATGTAGCTTCTTGAGGTGTCAACATGTAGCTTTTTGAGGCTTCAACATGTAGCTTCTTGAGGTGTCTTGAATTCCAATAAATGATCATACAAGTACAGAACACCGATAGATGTTTTGGCACACAAAATTTGACAACCAAAGGAGCATGAGATCATAACACTTACAGAATCTCGGATTTTCAAAGGGATTCGCCCAACCGATTATTTTTTTTTGGTCAGCCGAATTTTGTATTTATCTTATCTTGCAAAATCCGATAACCGTTGGAACATGATTGTTGGAATCCAACCGGCATAACTTATTTTTAGATTGACTGAACTTCTAAATCCTTTGGCTATAAATAGGGACATTCTATTATTCATTTCAACAACGAAATTCAGTTATAAATCTTCTACGAGTTAGAGAGAAACTCAGGTCCTCCCAAAGCTATCTGTGTGGTAATTATTATTCTTATTTAGCTTTTTCAATTTTCTTTCTCAAGTTAGTTTTAAATGCAATTATAGAGTAATCTATACTCGAAAAATAGAGAATTGAATCTGCAATAGTTAAGGTTTATATTCTTTGAAATACATTAGATCCCTATATTAATTATAGTTGAGCATATACTGCTTCATCGACACTCAAGAAAAAAGATCTCTGCTCAAAGCCTCAACTACATTTTCAAATTGACGTCTTGTCTTCTAAAGACAAGCATTGTTGTTATTATTGTTTTATTTGGGTTTTGTGAAGATAGTCCGAAAATCTCATTGGGTTTTAATGTGGTATGCCCGTGAAAACCACAAATGGGGTTTTATTGTGGTAAGCTCGTAAAAATTAAAAAAAAACTGTAAGATGTTGTTAAGGTAAACCCATGAAAACCTTAAAATAGTAAAAGTCAAAATTACAATGATAGTAATTTTGGGAGTGGAGTAGGTATGTGTTAAACATCAAACCACTATAACTCATTGTGCATTTATGGTAATTATTTCATTTGATTTTATGTCTCTTTTTATTTTGAAAGTTTGATTTCAAGGATGTTGTGATATAAGGTTGTCGTCCTGCTTAAAATAATAGGTGAATGTTGTCCCACCAATTAATTGGAATCAATGTTTCAATACTTTGTGCGATTGGGATTATTATTTTCGCATTTTATTGAAGAAATTGGTATAGTCCTATTCACCCTCCTGTAAGACATCGATAGCTTTCACCTTCTCTAAGCGATGTGAAAGAAAGCTTTTTTGTTTTTTTTTTTTTTAAAAAAAAATTTTCAAAAAATTTAGGAGAAAAATGAAATTTGATTTTTATTTTCAAAATTTCGAATATTTTATTTTTAACTAAAAACTCAACAATCCCCCACTTGGTTAAAATAATAGAAAATTTTGTCAAAGAAAAAAATAATTCTTATGCATAAAGGAAGATGCATTTCGATTTGAATCTTCTCTTAATGTAAATATTTCAAAGTTCTATCAAAATCTCTAGTAGCCGCAGGTTTGAACCAATTATTCCTTAGTGAAAGAAGTGGTTATACTACACACATAATCACATGTGTTATATGAGTTCTCTTAAATTACCCACTCAAAAAATTTAATAGTCATGTGCTTATTCCATTTTATGAATGATCCCAAGAGAAACTCCAACTCTTATGAGAGACAACACCACCTCTATATTCATATAGGTGAAATCCTTCTAGTGTCTCCATTACTATTAAAATACTTGTCATTTAGATTGAATTTCATTAAGAGTTATACGACTCAACCCTTTATCTGTAATGTTCAACACTATTTATCATGGATGAGATTATTGATTATACTTTATGCTAAAACTTTCACTTATCAACCCTCTATGACTCAACCATCTAAAACTTTTGTTGCTTCTAATAAACTTTCTACGATAGGTAGACGTTTAATTCACACTATCCACTTGAGCTTTGGATGCGCTTCATTTTTGTGATAAAGCCCCAAAATTATTTGGTAAAATGAATGGATAGTGAACAAAATACATAAATCATAGGGGGGCTTCACAGAGTTTAAAGCATACAGTGCATATTTCCTAACTTCCCGGTGGGCCCCACCTAGCTTCCCAATGCAGTAACTTTGAGTGAAAGGCTTTATATTTATTTGGAGGAAGATCAGATCTTTACCATTTTGACTCCTAGTGAGGAAGATCATATTCGAAGGAAGTTGGGGAAACAAGTCAGAAATCCTAGCTTATTCTTGCAAGAAACCCTTCTCATTCTCTTGAAATGGTTGAATTCTCATTCTCCAAACCCGTGTACGGCTCTCTCTACACCATCCATCTGGTGGGACATACCCTCGATCGGTCACAGTTCAAGAAAGCGCAAATGTGTGTTTTCCCATCTTTCATTCTTTTTGAAAAATTAGAACATTGGCCTGTAAGCCACTTAGGATGCATTTAAATACCTGTAAGTTTTTTAAGTTATAAGTAAGTTTCAGGTAACCTACTTATAGGTGAAAGAAAGTTATAGGTAATCCTATTTGTGTATAAGCTGTAATTTACTTACATGTAACTTAATTTATGTGCTTGGATAATCTGTAAGTTAGTTATAGTTAAGCTGTTATCTATTCACACAAACTCGATTTTAGAATATGGAATTGTTTAAAAATCAAATTGACATATAGAAAAGCTCGGATAAAAGAATGTAATTTTATCGAGCCATTTAGATGAATAGTTGGACCGATTCTCAAGCTAAACTAATCATCAGATGGATACTAAAAGTAAGCCTACGTATTAAAAAACATGTAAAAGTGAGCCCACTTATATGTTAAAAACTTCTTGAGGCCACAAGTTTAAAATCAAACTAATAACTGTTCTTCCCTTCATTTAGGTCTTTATAACCTAATCATCAAGTAGGACATCAAATCAACATTATAGTGGGTCCTAGGAGGTTTTTAATCATGAACATTCGATCACTACTATTTTCCTATGGTGTGGCCCATCTAAGATTGAGATATGCCTCAATTTCCTCACATTGGGATCAAGCCCTGAAATGCTATGAAAAAATTGATGAATAACATGGATAAAACGCATACAATATGGTGGGGCCCACAAAACACCAACCAGTGACGATCTAGCAATTGGCTAATGTCATTAGCTAAATTGGAGAGGATCTATTGAGGTAGGTGGGTTCACAAATTGTGAAGCCTACGTATTTGCCTCACATCTACGTCATTCATTTGCATTAAAAGCTCATTTTAAGACCTGATAGAAAAAAAAATGAGAAGATTTGAATATTAGGTGGACCATAATATAAGAAACACTAGTAATAACTATTAAAAACTTAAAAGTTTTTAGATCAAGATGATATTTGTGTGGTCTCATCGTCAAAGACCTTATTATCTAATCAACTGAGAGGATGACAAATAAATATTCCAGCTGTCCCGTGAAGTTTTTAACGGTAGGAATTTAGTTAAGATTATTTCTTGTGGTGTGGCCCACTTGAGATTTTTATAAGCTTCATTTTTTGGATCACATCGTAAAATGAGCTTTAAATACGGATGGACGGTGTGGATGTAAGGAAAGTACATCACGGGGGCCCCGCAGTTAGGGATCCGAAACCGCCCATGGCCAGCGCCCGTTCCGCACTGACGCAAAAGGAAAAAAAACATGAAGGGAAAAAAGATAAAAAATAAAAGAAAAACAAATAAGGGTTAGGGCTTACCTTATTAGAGCAGAGAGAGAGAGGGAAGGAGACGCTGAGAGAGGGAGAAGGAGACGCTGAGACGCTGAGAGAGAGAGAGAGAGAGGGAGAGAGAGAAAGAGGGAAGGAGACGCTGAGAGAGGGAGAAGGAGACGTTGGGTCAGAGCAGGTAGGTGCACTTTCAATGCAGCCGCGTTGTCACCTCCCTCCCCCAACTTCGAAATGGATAGCCGTTGCCTGTAACAAAGTAACCTGTGACTTGAAAAACACCTAATTCCCCTGTTACATTTCTTGCAATCTTACCTGATAGAAAGTTACAGGTTGAGACTTTATTACCTGTAACATTTCTTCCCCAAACACAAACTGTAAGAAAGTCACCTGTAACTTTCTTACATTTTACAGAAGTTACAGGCATCCAAACGGCCCTCTAATCTGTCCAATAGGCTGGCCCCACGAGGAGGATCACCTTATGCAAAAATCAGCCACATCCACTCATTGAGTGGACCACACTTGTATTTTTCTATTTATTGATGGCCAGGCATTATTTTCTATGGTGTGGCCCACCTGATGAGTGGATGAGATTGATCTTGGCAGTTGGCAGTTGGCAGTAGTTGATTCTCATTATGGGGCCAAACTATTGGAAGGGTTGGATTCTGCATTCACTCAATAGGTTGGAAGTTATCTGCTGGGTGGACCATAATTCGAGACCTTCTCTTTCCAATTCATAAAGAAAATGACTTCATTTTACTGGCATTGCACTTGATTGTTATTGTAAAGGTCTTTATCCTGCCTTCCATTTGTGGAGGATCGTCATTCATTGGGTGGATAACGATCGCTTTCTATCACACGCAAGATTGTAGGTGTTGGTGAGTCCATGATGTTTCACGTGGCGATCATACATCCAAGGATCGCAAAGTAGAAGGTGGTGGGTTGTCATGGGAATGACGTCACATTATACTGACTCGCCATAATATCTAATCACTAGGCCTTGATGGGTCACTCACATTTTCTCACCCCTTAAATATTGTCTGATACAACGTGATATCGTTTGAGTTCTATGATCAGTTTCGGTCCAAAATGATATGAGTCGTTCCATTGATACAAGAACGAGTTAGACCAAGTTGGGGCTAATTGTATCGGTTTTGGTCCCCATGTGAGCAGCACTCTGAAACTAGTACTTAAATCCATGGTTGTTGGTACTCTTTTCACTCACGGCTGCAACTTATCAACTGCTTTCTACGAAATAATATTAAAGTTGCTGCTATTGTTGATGATGGCTTTGATGGGCAACCAGATCTCAATTGTTTTCTCCGGAGTTGCCATCTCGATCTGCATAGTTATTAGCAAGAGATAGAAGATGCCTTTGTCTTCAATACCACTTGCTTTCATTGAGTTCCTTAGTGACCTTATTTTCAATTCTTCATTTTGTTTTGACTTTTTTCTTTGAGATGGTCATGATAGTAGTTGAGGTTCTTCTTAGGACACATTCCTACAAGATGTCCTTTACCTCCACGCTTGTAGCAAAAAAAAAAAAAAAAAAAAAAAAAAAAAAAAAAAGAAAAAAGAAAAGAAAAGAAAAGAAAAATCCATGATCTCATTCTAAAGTCTCCCTTGTTTCATGAGGGGACTTAGAGCTAGTAATGCCGATAGCCCTGGAGCTGTCTGTGTTGGTGACGGTAGGGGATCGTTGAAATTCCTCTGCATGTGGTGCAATGATGCAAATAGAGCTACTCATATGGGATAGACGTTGAATATTTAATGCGGGAGCATTTTCACACCGGGCTCGAGTGGGGTGACCTGTGGGATGTAGGGGCACACTCGGGGTGGGTGGTCTGTGGAACCCATGGATTTGGGGCCCGTGTGAGGCGGGATGAGGGTTCGGCCAAGGACCTAACCCATGAATTTGGGGCCCGGGCTATGAGATAAATGGATTAATTTGCCATGCTCTATCAGTTCGAACTTTTAGAGCAACTGGTTAATTGTCTTGCATCAATATTCCCGACTGAGAAAGTCTATGTCTGTCATCATGCTTTTGTCACGCTTGCACTTTCCCTGCTACCTAAGCTTCATACGCACACTGAAAATTCACCAGCTCAATTTGGATTGCCTGCCCTCAGTCCGTTATAATATCAGGCAACTTGTTGCTTGGTTGTCTCAACTCTCAGATAGCCGACATCGGATTGTCAACTCATAATACTGTTGTGTGTACTTCCCAATGGTCAGGTTATCAGGTCTCTGGGAGTGGAGTTATCTACTTAAGTGTCACCTTCATTTCTTCCCAGTTTCCCTCCTGAGGAAGACCACGACGTTGAAAGAACTAGTCTTCTTTAACCATGTACCACCAATCCTTTGCCATGCCCTTATTTTCAGAATTGTGAAAAGAAGCTTAAGTGACTTTGTGATCTGGTTAGCATTCCAGTGATTTCAACCAACCATTGAAGATTTTGATCTTTATGCACTTGGTTGATCCTAGCCACAATAGTTCTATCCTCCCTCTGGATAGATTGGGTTATCTTGTTGAGTGGGCACACAAATGCCCTCAGACCTTGTTGTGGGTAGCAAGGTTGTAGGCCTCACAGGTTTACTTCACGATCATCAATTTAGTCCTCATTATTCAGTCTAAATTATCTGGGGAGGGCATTCCTTGATCCCATATTCACCTCTAGTTTGTTGCTAGAAGATTTGAGGGTAGAGTTGTTCTTCATACTGACCTCCTTTATAGAGTTGACCCTGCATATTAGAGCATTCAATTAAGTTGTGAAGCCTTTGTTCATATCACTAATTTGCTTTAATAACATACTGCAGAGGTCCTGGCTATCATCTAAGTTCTTGTTTGCCATCTTTTGATAGTAGAATGTTACGCTTCCAGTGCACATGCATTGGCAGATCTGAACGCAGGTCACAAATCTCTCCATTTAACAGTCACAATGCTATGGAGATATAATTTTTGGGTCAAAACTACATGGACAACATTCGTACACCGATCTTCAATCAGACACAGATCTGACTGTTTATTTGGTCAGATATCAATGGTTCCATTATATGGACAACATATGAATGCTGATCTTTAGTTAGGGACAGATTGACTCTCCAATTGATCATGGATCAATAGCTCTGTTATATGGACAACTTATGAATGCAGATTTGCAGTCAAGGAGAGATTCGATTGTCGCACTGGTCATTGATCAATGGATCTACCATATGGAGAATGTGTGGATGCTTAGTTTCAGTGAGGGAGTGATTGAATACTGGATTGATCACGAATCAATGAATCTGCTATAGGGAAAATGTATGAATGCCCTTCAATCACAAACCATGGTATTAGAAAATGGTTATGCATCGGTAGTATCAACCAATGCCCAAGGGAAACAATCACCCCCGTTGCATGATACGGGGTTGAATCAGTCCGTTATGAAAACATGCAGCTAGTATCAGCCAATACGACCATTACAGGTCCCTACGAGCATAAGAGTTCCATTTTGATTTTTTTTTTTTTTCACTCTCTCAATTTTCCACTTCATTCTTCATTTCAACCATGAAGGAAGCTTAGAAACTAATTTTAAAATAGATACGGGCCTCTTTTGAGGATCAAAACACAAAATTTGAGTAGCATTCAATGAATCAAAGAGTGTGGTCTATTTTTTGTTATGTTTATATGCAATTGGGAGGTGCAACTCGGGCGGGTTGGGGTTGACCCGCAATCAACCCAACCCAAACCCAACCTGAAGTCCTGTATGCTCAACCCAACCCAAACCCAACCTGAAGTCCTGTATGCTCAACCCAACCCAACCCAACCCAACCCAATACAGGTGATTATTCCCAACTTGACCTAACCCGAGCCAAATTTGCTCTAACCCGAACACAACCCAAATTCAATTCGGGTTCGTGTTTTCCAACCCGAACTAAACCTGAGAGCCTTGACTTGACAGCCAGACACAACCCAACCTGAACTCGGGTTGGGTCAATTGGGTTCGGGTTGACCTGAATCAAAGTTGCGGCCCCATTTGTAAGGGACTCTAATCCACCAAATCACGCTTGATTTGTGTTCGATTTGACCTATTTGGTCAAATTTTAATAGATCAAGCTAAAATTGCCTGACCGATTGGATTCTTAAAGAGAATGGCTCGTTACACCATCAAATACATGTCCAAAAAAAGAAAAAAGAAAAAAAAGAATACATATTTGGGATCATCATTCATCACATTTCTTAGAATTTTACCCATACTTTTTGAGTTGCCCCAGGGAAAAGGACTGTTCCTAGTTACAGGGCTGTATTGGCTGGTATGAGGGCATCTTGCTGGCCAATAACATTATGTTACATAATAATTGACTGCCAAACTGACCTTTTGGTAGCCATCAAGTGATTTTCAGTAGCATCTGCTTTTGTGAATGATTATTGTGAAGGGGTTGATACAATAAACATATATTTCTTTTACATTATTTTCAATTGGATGTAATAGTATATTTTTATTTGCTTGTTTCTTCAAAAACTTGTGGTTGATTAATAGTAAATGAACCCTTCCTCAGCAACTAAGTTGACTTAGACGTGTTGTCTTAATTTCATTGGTGAACGAGATGAGTCACCAGACTGAAAGCTACCAAAATAGAACTGAAATAGATGGAAAAACAATGACTGAAGTGGAGCAAGTCGTACCAGTTTTAGTCTCCATGCAAGTCAATACTTAAACCTGCTATTTAACACCATTTTTGTGGTGATACAAACTATTTATTTCTGTAGTTCGTTTCATAAGAAGGATTACTTTTGCCTTTTCATGAGAAAGCCATTTATTTTTCTTTATCCTTTTCCTTGGTAAGATGAAACTGGGTTTCTTTCCTTTTCTTTTACCTTTTTTTCTTTTTTCTTTTTTTAAACTTTTCAGTGCAATGGGGGTAAAGGCTAAGAAAGCTTCGAGGAAGAAAATAAAGAAGAGTTCTTCTGATTTAGTTGTTTCGGGTAGAGATGAAGTGTCGGACTTTTTGGTATGTTCTTTGCTAATGTACAGTTTCTGAATGTTCCCTTCTTTCCATGTAATTCTATCTACTTCTCTCTCTCTCTCTCTCTCTCTCTCTCTCTCTATATATATATTATATATATATATATATATATATATATATATGTCTGTTAAGTTCTTCCAAGACTTATCATTTATTATTATTATTTCCAGCCACTAGAAGGTGGTCCTGGGAGAAAACTACCCAAAAGCCGGGAAGAACCTGTGAAAGATACTGCCACAGTCTTATATATAGGTCGCATACCACATGGGTTCTATGAGGATCAAATGGAAGGTGCCATTCACCCGTTCCTTTCTTTCGCTCTGCAGGTGCTGTAATTTTGCTGTTCTTCTAATCTAGTGTTTTTATTTATTTATTTATTTATTTTTTTACAGGTTTTTTCAAACAATTTGGCAAAATCAAGAACTTGAGAATTGCGCGAAATAGGAAGGTTGGACTTTCCTTTGTTTTTTTTTTTTTTTTTTTTTCTTTTCCCTTATTTTCTTTTTTCTTTTTTATATCATCGGTAGCGATTATTAAAAATGAATATTTCAATTAATGTGTTTTTACATTTGTTTGCCTCTTGGGTCAAATTAATGGAAGATGATTTTAAGTCTTGTGCTACAAGTCGTGTAGGTCATAGTTTCACTCTTCTATTTACGTTCTTTCTAGGGCTGGTGCCCAACCTTCTGTTCGCTAACCATATTGTAAAACTGTGAGAGAGTGGATGAATCATGAATCTTGAAATTTAAAATCAGAATAATAGTCATAATAATAATTTTTATTATAATAGCAACAACAACAATAATAAATGAATCATTTGGTGGAAATTTCATTATGGGTGTTTCACAAAGAGTCATTTTCTTCGACAAGTAATGATCAGCAAGAACTATCTGTAGGGCTTGAGAAACAATCTGTCTCACTTGTAAGCAACTCATGGGTAGGACATTGTAGCTGTGGAACATGTGTACCCCACCATGCCTGGCATGATGGGGACAACTTGTGTATAGGACACCTAAGACATGCAAAAGGTGTGCCCCACCGTGAAGATCACCTGGCACAAAATCAGGCCTGCCCACGCATCATACAGGCCACCTTGACTATTTAGACAAGACAGCCAAATGGTCAAATTTAACATACTTGTGTGGCCTATCTGAAGACGACTGATTTCTGTGCCTGGGAATCTTCATGGTTGAGCTTACCTTTTGCATGGCTTGTATGTCCTACATATGTGGGCACATGAGATGGGATGGTATGTTAAATCTTATCTCAATTAACTAAGGTCAGCTGCATGAATCCTGTTTTGCCAATCCACCCCATCACAGACCATATCCTTGGTTAAACCATAGGTCCTTAGGTCTCTCTTGTTACTCTCCTCTGATGGAAAGAAAAAAGAGTTTTGCATTTGTTTTCCCCACCCTTGTGCATTCTTTTGAAGATGTGTGTGCGCGTGCAACATCTTGGTTTTGCTTCACACCTTCCTTCCATGGCTTCAATACCAAATTGAGGGCGTCCTTGCACCGCAGTGTTAGTTCAATGGTTCAATATTGTATTTCTCTGTCTACTGTAATCAAGGATTGGGGCATCATGATTTGGTATCATATTCTTTGATCACTGTCTCACATTTCACTGCCTTTTTCCACAATGTCTAGTTGTGCATCATCTCTAAATTGTAAAGGGATATCTTTGTGGAAGTTTTGTTTGAGAGTTACGCTTTCCGTTCAATGAAATCTGGTCTCTTGCCCCGAAGCCAAGCATTTTGTTTGCCCATATAGGTTGAGTCATCAGGTTATCATATTGGGAACTTGTTTCCCTCTTCGTAATGTTCTTTTTTTAATGAAAATTCTCTTTCTTTGAAAAACAAAAACAAGAAAGTGCTTATTGTATTCAATGATTCCCCTCTTTAGTACAACAATCCAGGTACTCAAACTTGAATTCTTTTGCTTATGATGCTAGATTGCTAAGGGTGGCAATGGGCTGGTAGCCCTCCAGACCGGATGAGCTCAACCTGGCTTTGGGCCAGGATTGGGCCTACTAGCTTGGCCTTGCATGCATGGTCCGACTAGTTTTGAGGTCAGGCTTGGGCTCAAGTCATTTTAGCTCGAGTCCGTCCGGCCTAGCCTGACCTGACCCATCTTTATATGTACATGTTGTATCTCACAAATAATTTTGGCAATGAGTGGGGTTGCCTCTCTGACCCGACATGCTTGACTTGTCTTTGGGCCGGGCTTGGACCTACCAGCTTCGCCTGTGGACTAGACTTGGGTCCTGCATGTATGACTCGATCAATTTTTGGGACGGGCTTGGGCCTTGCATGTGTGGCTCAATCAATTTTTGGGACGGGCTTGGGCTCAAGCCATTTTACCGACTTTATATATACATGTGTTAAATACTAAAATTATGTCATTCCCAATCGTTAGTTAGGCAAGCTATCCATCTTGAATGTAGATTGTTGGTTTCACTCCTCTAAAATGTCTATTTCTTTGTATGTGTGTGGCCCACTTATCAATGGATAGATTTGGAACATTCAAACGGGAAATAGGGATTTTATCCGTTTTTGGGCCTGGGCCCAACAAAAATTTTCAGGCTTCAGGCCTGCTACGATAAACTTTTGTCAGGCTCAGGCCTTGGGTATAAGTGTGGGGCGGGCCCAGGCCTAGCTTGGCCTGGCGGGCCCAAAACCAACCCATTCCCACTCCTACCCGCAAGTGCACCCTCTCAATCCTCAGTTAATTAATCCATCTTGAATGTAGACTGTTGGTTTCATTCCTCTAAAATTTCTATTTCTTTGTGCATATGTGGCCTACTCGGTCAATGGACAGATTAGGAATATTCAAGTAGGAAATAGGGATTTTATCAAATTTTGGGCCAGGCTGGGTTAGTTCGGGCTCAGCCCAACCCCTATTTTTCTGTGTATATGTGGTCTTAAGTGTCGGGCTGGACCTGGGCCTAACCTGCAAGCGGATTGCGTACTGAGTAGACCCTGTGGGGTTCACTGTGATGTATGATGTATGCGTCTTATCCACGCCGTCCATACATTTTACCATCGCTTTTTAGGGCATGAGCCCAAAATCGAAGCATATCCAAAGCTCAAGTGGACCACACCACAGGAAACAGTGTGAATTTAACGCCTACAGCCGAAAACTTCTTGGGAACCACAAAAGTTTTGGATCAAGCTGATGATTGTGTTTTCCCTTCATCCATGTCCATGTGACCTTATGAACAGGTTGGATGACAAATAAACATCACTGTCGGCCCTAGGAAGATTTCAATGGTGGGCGTCATTATCCCCATTGTTTCCTGTGGTGTGGTCGACTTGAGCTTGGCATATGCTTCAATTTTGGGCTCATGCCCTGAAATGAGCTGAAAAAACAGATGGATTGCGTGGATAAGACACATACATCCACAGTGGGCCCCAAGAAGTTTACTCAGTACGCAATCCACTTCCAGCCTAACCTGGCCTAGTCCAAAACCAGTCCATTGCCACCCCTGTAGGCTGCTTACCACTCAGACATCATTTGTAGCTAATCATTGATTGTTTTATAAATTAAAGAATGAAAACACATTTATGACAATTATCACTTGTAAACACTAGATGAGAATGGTGTTCCATTTCCCCCTTTTGGATAGGGTCTTTGGAGCTCTTTGTTTTTCGTTGATGAACACTGACCCCTCTTCTGTTATGTGGCTCTAACAGACAGGGAAGTCAAAGCACTATGGCTTCATTGAATTTGAGTCTCCTGAGGTTGTATTTTTTTTCACATGCTTTTTAACATTAATTGCTCAATTTCAATTTCTTCTACTATATTTACTGGTGTAATTGTCTTAACAATATATTATGATGGTTGCAGGTGGCCAAAATTGTGGCTGATTGTATGCACAATTATTTAATGTTTGAACACATGTTGCAAGTCCATCTTGTCCCTCCTGAACGAGTTCATCCGAAGCTGTAAGCAATTTATTTCATTAGTCAACTGTCCAAGTGTTTCAATAGCTCAATTAATTAATGATCTTCTGGACAAAGTTAAATTAATTAAAGAATTACGTTAATTGCATGATTGATGGAAGGACAATACTAGATGACTTTTCCTTTATTAATCATTTCTGAGTCCTACAATGCTGCATTGCTTCTATTAGCATAAGTAGTTTGTTGCATGTATTTGCTTTAATTTGTAGACATATTAATGTTACTGCTTTTTGTATTACATAGGAAAGGCATAGACATTAAGAAAATGATTCCACGACCTTGTATCCACCTTCTAATAAAAGGATAGTTTGTCCACAATCATTCTGTGCTTTCTTTCACACATGTTTGATATCTGCCGGTACCATCTAATGAAATGCCTCCACAATTGGTTTACGGGGTTTATCATTCTCTAAACAAGCCACCACCCTTCTTAAAAGTAATGGAAGACGATCCAAGATATCAATTTTTAATTGTCAGGTCATTATGTTCTTGTAGAATACGCAGGCATGCTATTGGATGTGTCCATGTCGTCCACTGTGTGCATCTAGCACAACAATTTGTTGAATGCAATAGTGTCTTTGTATCAGAAGTTCTGGATGACATCTAGGGTAATCCAGAACTCGGTTCAGGGTTTATCAAGAATTGAGCGCAGTGCATTTTTTGATTTCCATCCAAAATTCGGCTGGAGCCCTAACATCCATAAATGGGCTTGAATGAAGGTCAAGGTGTGCTTCAATAGAAAAAACTATCAAATCTATGGTAGATCTGTGCCTGGGTCTGCCTGTCTGTTTATTAAATGGTTCTGAAAATTTAAATCCAGGCTTGACAGGCAGGCAATGGAAATTGGCCCAAGCTCAGCCTGTGGCTGGACCAGAAACTTGATGAGCTGTCCCAGACTCCGAGTTCTTTGCCAAATGTAAGAGCATCAAACCCTTGGCTTGTCAATTTACTCCACCAATTGTTTCACATTTAAGTGAGCACATCTGCATTTACCTTTAAAATCTTGTAAATGGATGCCAAGGAGAATGCCTAAAGAATCTATCATATGGAGGCACTTTATATTTTATTATTTGAAGGGTTCCAAAGTTTCATTGCAAAAACAGAATGACAAGGAGTCATCCAGTAAACAGATCAACAGTCTCTAAAGGCTTACAAAAATGTCCCTTACGCAATAATATTTTCTGACTTGCCCCAAACCAAATGGTTTGCCGTAAGGAAAACTACATTCAGGAGGTTTGTAAAGTTTTAAAGATCCTGCTATTCCACTATAACCACCGCGACCAAAGCACAACGAGCATGAATAAACACCACAACCCTACCATTCAGGAGGTTTGTAAAGTTTTAAAGATCCTGCTATTCCACTATAACCACCGCGACCAAAGCACAACGAGCATGAATAAACACCACAACCCTACCCCCCCCCCAAAAAAAAATAAAATAAATAAATAAATAAATAAATAAAAATTTGAGGCATCACCCACTCTTCCCTAATCAATGAGAAGACTTAACCCCAAACTGTTTGGGCAAAATGCATGAAAAGATGACTAATTGGCTTCGCCTCACAAAGATACAATGGACACCCATTGATTAGGGCTGGACCTCCTTTCCTTAGGTTGTTAGTCATTGATTAGGTTACAAATGCTTCACAAATTTATTCTTTATCATCTACTCTTACTGTTATCCATCATTAGATTAAGGATTCAATTGGCCCTTTAGCATTAAGCAATTCCATGAAAAAACTTTGTATTCTTGTCATCTTCTTTAAGCCCAAACCACTCTTGATCTTTGTTAGGTTTGGCATTGGGCCAGGCTGCTTGGCCCGACTTGATTCGCCCAACCACTTATGGCTTGGGCTTGGGCCCTTAAAATTGGCCCGAGGGTCAGGCCTAGGCTTGGCATATGGGCTGAGTTGGGCTAGGACCAATTTGAATAGCCCAACCTACTGGGCTCATCCTGTAACTATCCAACCTTATGTTTTTTTTTTTTTTTTTTTTTTTGTAACTATCCCACCGCATGCGTTATTGATTTTGGTGAAGAGAATTATTTGTTACTCTTGACTGTGTACGCTTGATATACATGCACTTAGAAAGGGTCATCATTAAAGGTGGGCATCGAGTCGAGTTGGACAACTCGACTTGATTTGGTTTTGCCAACTCCCTGACCAAAACTCGATCCGACTCGGGACCGAGTCTAGCAGGCCTGACTCGATCCGAACTGAATCTTGGCTGGGCTGACCCGATCTGAGTTTGACTCGGTCAGAGAAACCGAGTCGGATCGAGTTGGCTACGATCTAGATTGGGTCAATGGATCATTGACTCATTTTAATGTTGGGTTGGGTCCAATTAGGAATAATCATAAAATACTTAGCTTGTGTTGGGTTCTTATGGTGGGTTGAGCAAAAAGGAATTTAGGTGGGGTTAGGGTTAGAAACCTTTGGCCGGATTTCCAAGTTGGGTCGTATTGAGGTCGGATTAGGCTCAAGTTGACCTCAACTCCACCCAACACGCTCGAGTTGCAACCCTAACTATGGCGCCAGGGCGGGCCACCAACAAGGTCCCGAGCCAGGCGGGCCACCACTAAGGTCCCGAGCTAGGGCGGGCCACTAGCGAAGTCCCGAGCTCGGCCGGACCACCAGCGGCCTGCACCCAAGGTCTTGAGCCAGGGCGGGCCACCAGCGAGGTCTTGATCTCGGCCGGACCACCAGTGAGATCCCGAGCCTGAAAAACCATAGAAAAAAATAAAATTAAAAAATTAAAAATACCCGATGAAGGGACGAGGATGAGTGGTTCCAATCGGGTGCTGGGCTGCTAGCTGGCCTGGATTCAAGGTTCCGATCGGGTTCGGTGCGGTGCCGGCGCGGGTAGGGTTAGGGTAGATGAAAGGGGTAAAAGTAAAACTAAAAAAAAATTGTTTTTATAGTACTCGATTCTGGTCTGAGTTGCGTTTTGGATCGGATCCGACCGGATCGGATTTCGGATCAAGTCGGATCGGGTTACTATATACCTGAACTCAACTCGGTCGGAATTCGGATCCGGGTGGGTCTACTCGATCTGAACCCGACCCTGTCATTCGTTCGGGTCGAGTCAGATCCGCTGAGTCGAGTCGGGTCCTACCCACCTCTAGTCATCATCATCTAAGCCTTAACCCAATTACTTGGGGTCAACTACGTGAATCATTTTCCAACATTCATAATGAAAGTTATGGCATAAGTTGATGCTGACTGCCAACCCGATGCAAACCCCCCGGGTGGGACTGGCAATGAGCACAAAACTTCCATAGGCACGGCGTGATAAACTATTACATGGGTTGATTACAATCAAGCACTCTCTAATAGTCTTTTACATAGATTAGTTACAATCAACGAGTATAGAAAGGGCACACGTGGAATATATTTACTCAAATTAAACCAATTAAAATTTGAAACTCACTCTGGATAGGTTACTCTTCCATAATCTGATTGGTTGAACAATCCTAACCTCCGATTCTTGGAAGCTTGTTTGTTGAAGACTATTGGATATGTTTTAATTTTAACCATCCAATAAACGTCAACAAATCTGAGAGTGGCAATGAAAACAAGTGTAACTTTTGGTTCAGGGTACATCTAAACTGATAGCTATAATTTGGACAGTTTTATTTGATGCCATGTATGCTGGTTCTAAGTAATTTCGAAGTGTCTGCATATCATCCGTCACACTCTGCCGGAGTATCAACTATCTATATCAGTATCAGGATCACAGCTGTCAGATTGGTTGAGTCAACGAGGTGCCTTCAATGTAGAGGCCCGGTTGCTCTTCAAGTCACTGTAGAAGCAATTTAACAAGTGTTGTGCATAGTGTCCACAAAGTCCTGTGTGGCATACAACCTGTTCATCAGCATTGCCCTACCATGAAGGTTGGACGCCCCAAAAATCAGGCTGATCCAACCATCATGTTGGCCAACACTTGAATTTGAAGGTTTTGAATGGTTGCCAATTGTTTTATATGGTGTGGTCCACCTAATAATTAAGTAGGATTGATTTTGGTTCATCCTGGCATCATGACGGGGCTCATGTAATTCACGGGTTAGATGGCAGATAAACAAAATGGTAGGCCCCACCGCAGAAAACAATGGCAACCATCCAAACATATCTATATTCACCCAGTGGCCCACATGATGGTTGGATTGGTCTGATTTTTGGGGCATCCAACTTTCATGGTGGGGCAACCTTGATGGACAGGCCAGATGTAGCACACCCCAGTGGGCCCCGCATGCCACACTTGTAGAATAAGCTTTTTCTACAAGGACTTGGAGAGAACCATCGTCTTCAATGCAAGCCTCTCAATTTTCCGAAAGAGAAACACATTGAAATGCAACAATTCACATCCCTTCCTCTCCTGCCCTTTTCCTAAGTTTAAACTACCTTTCAGGCCCAGCCTGAGCCCAGCTTGACCCTGTAGGGCTAGGGCGAAGGCCTGGCCCCTTTTCTTGATTAGGGCCTGGACTGAACAAACTGTCACTCATCCATCATTTTGAACACATCCTCCAATGTTTCTAACAATGGGTTCATAGGAAAGAAACAAACAGAGTCACCGATCAATCTCGTGTGTTGATTCTTCCTTTGCCCTTCTTTGCTGCTGTTCTCCGTTCTACTTCCTCCTCTCTGTTCTCTAGTAATTCATTAAGGAAGTACTTATCATTGTATTATCAGCCATGAGAATTGCATATTGGGTCTATAAGTGTTGGTGGTCACACTGATGGGGTCAATTTATGTGGATGGCTGATCATTTCTTTGTTTTCAGATGGAATGGAGTAAACCACCGATACCAGCCATTGGATTCGATAAAAATTGAACGCAAGCGGCATGACAAGGTACCTTTTTTTTTTTTTTTTTTGAAAAGAGACAACAAGGCACTGCCGATAATATAGTAAGAGAGCACTTATTGTAGTTGATCATTCATAATTTCATATGTATTGCTTTATTCAGCAAAGTCTCTCTCTCTCTCTCTCTTATTCAGGAAAGAACGGTTGAAGAACACCGGAAGTTGGTGGAAGGAATCTTGAAACGAGACAAGAAGCGGCGTGAGAGAATAGAGGCTGCTGGTATTGATTACGAATGCCCGGAAATTGTGAGAATGCACACTCTTTTTGTTTTATTTTGTTTTGTTTTTGTGTTATATTCATAAATTTTGAATCCTGAATCTGACTCGTGAGAACTGATCACCTACAACCAGTTGTACATTACAACCCTTTTTCACACCTTCAGGAAAGCTGCTTCCACTTTTCAAGGGCAAAATGCTTGTAAAAATGTGTTGTAGATGATCGGTACTCCAAATAAAATAATTTAAAAGATTAACACAATCAGGCCAAGTCAGTCGAATTTTACTAAAGTCAGGCTCAAGTTCAGAACTGAGCATCCAATTCACTTGCCCAAGCCATGTAATGTAAATAGGGACCGACTTCAGCAGACACCAGATGCATTGATGTTCTTAAATGTGCCCACCTAGTGCTCTTATATGCATCAGTGGTCAAATCATCCATCTGTGCTGTCCGTTAGATTCACCCTAGTTTTATGTCATGATGATTGCTACCAGACAACGTGGGCAACTTTGATCAAAGGTACAATTATTGATATGCGTAGTCCATTAGGCAGAAGCAGTCCACTTTGATAGTATTTGTGGGAGAATCCATTTTGATCAGATGACCATAACCATCTCTTCCGTAACTTGTTAATCAGCAGTTATAAAGACTCCGGCTCAGATTACCTATCATGTCTAAAAGCTGCCTGGGACCTTTTAAAAGATGGTGCCTTTGGCCATTGCTTATGTTTTTTGTGGGTTTTTTTTTTTAAATGCAGGTGGGGAGTATTCAGCCCATTCCAAAGAAAATCAGATTTGAGGAGGAAGAAGAAGATTAGGCAGTTTTTGCAGATACCGTGCTCTTTATTTATCATCACCTTACTGTTATTTTCTAGAGCATGATATAACAAGGTTGTGTCGTTGTTTGATTGCATGGCATTTTGTCAGATGAAGCCTCCGGTCCAGCTGAACTGATTTTCCAGCCTACAAGTCAAGCTGAGGTTGGCCTTGGCATATGCCAGTCCAGCCCAAAGCAAAAGACAAATGCTCACATACAAATGCTATATCCAAAACTTTCACATACAATGCTTTCTTTTGTGCCAATCATGTCACATGTGTAGAACATCTGATCTAAGCAAAATGTGGGCCGCACACCATAAAGATCACCTTTGGGTGAAAGCCATGTTGGTCCACTGATCAGATGGCTTACAATGTCTAAATATAGTTGAAGAAACATGAAAATTCAGACTCCTCTCAATGGCTATCCGGGTTTGGTTGACTAGAAGAATCGACTAGACTAAAGCAGAAGTATTTGAAATAGTTACTTTGTATGAAGATTATAAGTAGCAATGATGGACAATTGTAATCAACCTGTAATAGACTATTAGATAGCAATTGATTGTAATCAACCTATGTAATAGTCTATGCATTAGGCCTGTCGGAGTTTTATGCTCTCGTTGCTGGTTCCTTGCACGGATAGATTGTGTCAGGTTGGCTGTCTGCCTCAAACTCATGCCAGGATAGATTGTGTCAGGTTGGCTGTCTACCTCAAACTCATGCCACAATCGTGCTAAGGCGTGTTATGGCCCATGATAGAGAGGATGGCTGAAGATTCATGTAACTAACTACAATTAGTTGGGAAAAGGCTTAGATGATAATGGCGGTGGTGGATGGTTAGTCTGTGTTGCACTGGTGTTAAGCCTACCTTGTGAAAGGTTTGCCCTTGTTGCTCGATATTTGCTGTCATGTGCAGATTGTCTGCAACAGAATTATTGCATCATCCAAACTTGCCCTAAGGAGTCAAAATATCACTGTTGGAAGATGATTTACAGCCCTCATTGGTTTAAACTTTTTCAAAAATTATAATAGTTGCTTGAAATTCGTTTACCTGAAATTTGAAACATAAATTTTTTTTTTTTTCCCTCAAGTTTCAGGTTACAGATAAAAGTTGTAATTGGATTATAACCTACAATTTGTTTACAAGCAAATATACCCATCCAAACGACTTCGTGTAATTTGATTACCAGTAAACAGATTCCTACTTAAGGACTTTACAGGCATCCATATGAGTACGACCATGATTAATATCAGGTGGGGAGCAGATTAGTTGTTACGGGATAACACGTTAGTGGGTGACACCTTTGCTGTGGGGCCCACCTTAATGATGTGTTTGTATATCCATCCATTTTTGCAGTCCAGTTTAGGATGAATTTGAAAAAATTAAGTAGATTCAAATCTCAGATGGACCATACCACAGCAAACAGTGGTGATTGAAAGATCACCATTAAAAACTTCCTAGGGCCCATAGTAACGCCTATGGTAATGTTTATTTTCCATCAAACCCGTTGATAAGGTCAACCAGACGTGGATGAAAGGAAAATATAAAGATCAACTTGATCCAAAAATTTCCTGGGCCACAAATAGCTTTTAATGGTCATTCACCACTGTTGTTTCCAGTGGTGTGGTCCACCTGAAATTTGGATCTTCTTAAGTTTTGTGATCACATCCTAAAATGATATGGGAAAGCAGATGGACAGCATGGATATACAAAAAATTCACCAAGTTAGGCCTACACTGTAAGGGTAACACACAAAATTCGCTCCCAAAAGTCTTCGGACAGCCTCCTTCAAAAAAGAAAAAGAAAAAGAAAAAGGAGGCTTTTCCATGTAACAGCCTGTCTTTAGAGTCATCAACCTATAATCACCCAATTTTAAAATATTCAAATTAACAAGCTTTTGCTTAGCACCCTTAGTCATCTCACGTCCAATGGAGTTAGTATTTTCAAAAATGACTAACTGCCGTTCAAGTAAACCATCTCTTTTACGAAGAGGGCAGGCGCGACTTCGGTGGATTCGGGGTGGGTGGGATCCCTGATTGTGGTTCCCACCATGATGTTTGTACCTTACATTCGTATTTAAAACTCGTGTTAGGGCATTATCCAAAAATAAAGCAGATCCAAATCTCAAGTGGACCATAGTAAGGAAACAATAGTAACTGACTATTAAAAACATCCTGTGGGCCACAAAAGTTTTGGATCAAGATTATATTTGTGTGGTCTCTTCATCCAAAGTCTTTATGACCTTATCAAAAGGTTGGATGGAAAATAAACATTCCCATGGACAAACATTCCCATGTACCCATGAAGTTTTTAATGGTGGGGATTCAATCACAACTATTTCCTGTACTATGGTCCACCTGAGAGGAGATTTAGATCTGCTTCATTTTTTTGAACCACACACTAAAATGAGTTTTCAATACGGATGGATGGAGTGGATGTAAGGTATGGTACATGTCAAGGTGGGCCCCATAGTCAAGATCCCACCCACTTTGGTGGATCCAAGCGTTTGTCGGCTAAGGGTGCAGATCATTTTTGTTGAAGGTACACGATAAATTCAATGACGTAGCTTCTCATTGGTCCATGTCATCCCCGATGACTAGTTCTCAAAACACATCGATTTTCTCTCTATAATATTTTGTGTACTACACATCCATGCCATCCATCCATTTTTTCGTATCATTTTAGGGTATGAACCTCAAAACAAGGCAAATCCACATATCAAGTAGACCACACCATAGGAAAACATTGGAAATTGGACTCTAGTGTTGAAAACTTCTTAGGGCTACATAAGGATATGATAAAGCTGATAGTTGTGTTTTACCTTAATCCAGGTCTGTGTAAGCTCATGAATAGGTTACAATGGAAATAAACCTTATGGTTGGCCTTATAAAGTCTTCAACAATAGTTTATTCAATTCCCTCTACTTTTAGTGGCGTGGTCCAACTGAACTTTGGATTTGTCTTATTTTCGGACTTATGCTCTAGAATGATTTGGTAAACTTGATGGATGGTGCGAATCTAATACATAGATCATGGTGGGCCCAAAGAAGCTCCTCATGTTAAAAGTCGTGTTGTTTGGTAGTCTATTGGGGAGGGAGAATCAGCATGTTTTATAATGCAGGCAATGACGTGTACTAATGAGAAGCCTCAGACTCCTGATAGTTCCTGCATTGGGATGCTAGGTGGTGCTCACCATGTTATTTGCGAGAAATCCACTTCATTCACCCATTTTGTGAGCTCATTCTTCGTCATGTGACAAAAAATGAGGTGCATCCAAATATCAGGTGGACTATACCAAATAAAACAATGGTCATGGAAACATGCACCACAAAGATTATTAACCCCTTAAGTGTGGGCTTTGAAAAATCCGTGGGTTCACTTATGTTATATTCATGGTGTCGGCCAACTTTTCCAGCTCATTTTAGGGCATGAGCCAAATTTCGAAGTAGATCCATATCTTAGGTGGACCACACCACACAAAATAGTGGTCATTGAACATGCGCCGATAAAAACTTTAGAAGGTCCACAATAATATTCATTTATCATCTAACTTATTCATAAGGCCACATAGACATGGACAAAGGAAAAACATTAGTGTCAGCTTGATCCAAAACTTTACTGGTCCAAGAAGTTTATAATGGTGGGTGGACATTCAATTACCACCATCTCGTGTGGTAGGATCCACATGCGATTCAGATCTTACCCTTCTATTTTTTTTTGTGGGCTGATGGCCTAAAATGACTTGGTAAAATGGATGAACAATGTCAAATACACATGTAGATTAAGGTGGGCGCATCAAATCTTTTGCACACCGACTCCTTATAAATAGAGTGCAACGGTAAATACCAAAGGGTGTAAGTAGCTATTTCGACTGATTTGCAAAGGACAAGTTTGTTAATTTAAATATTTTAAAGTTCGGCGCTTATAGGTTGATGGCCCTAAAGTCGGGCGGTCATATGTAAAAACTCTCATTAAAGGCCAAAAAAGAAGAAGAATATATATAGGAAAGTTAGGTTAGGTCACAACGCCGCCTTCCTTCCAAGAAAATCACCAGCAGCTTCCTTTCTTAAAGAATGCTCATATATAGGCAATAGCTGAGGAGAACGATCTCGTATTTCATCTTGAAATCCTTCCCTTTCCCTTTGAACATCTCTAGTTTGTTCTTGTGATTTCCCTGTTAGAAAGAAGGTATGGCAGAAGCAGTTGTTTCTGACCTTCTTCAAGTAGTTTTCGAAAAACCAGCCTCCCCAATCCTAGAACAGTATGGATTGTTGTCGGTTGTTCGCGAGGAGATGGAAAATCTAAGGAGTACGTTATCAATGATACAAGCTGAAGACGCTGAGGAGCGGCGAGTAAAGGACAAGGCGCTGCCGAATTGGCTGGGAAAGCTTAAAGATTCAGCTTATGATGCTGATGAAATATTGGATGAATTCACGGCGGAATCTCTACGCGGACAAGTAGAGATTCGGAGGCGTGTTACGAACAAGGTACATGATTTCTTTTTGTTATCCAACCCGCTCACGTTCCGTCTAAATATGGGGCATAAGATAAAGGAGATCTCAGAACAAACTGACTCGTTCGTAATTGAGTCGGATGTTTATGGGAGGGAGGAAGATAAACAAAAGGTAATAGAATTACTGATTAGTGAGGATAACAGAGGGGATGTTACAATCATTCCTGTCATTGGCATGGGTGGAGTTGGAAAGATAACGTTTCATCAATTGACATACAATGATGTGAATGTAAAGAGGCATTTCGATCTAAGAATGTGGGTTTGTGTGTCTGATGATTTTGATGTGAGGAGGCTAACTAAAGCAATTTAGAGTCTGCTGACGACAAGAACACCCAAACCTTGTAATGCTTGGAAAGGAAATTGTGAAGAAGTGTGGGGTGTACCTTTGGCAGTGAAGGTGCTCGGAAGCCTGATGGGCTTTAAAATAGAGGAAAGAGAGTGATTCTTTCTTAAAGAAAGTGAAATTTGGAATCTACCTGAAGAAGAGAATCACATTTTACCTGCTCTAAGGTTGAGTTATTATCATCTGCCATCACATTTGAAGCAATGCTTTGCATATTGCTCAATATTTCCAAAAGATCATGAAATTTAAAAGGAGAAACTGGTCCAACTTTGGATGGCTGGAGGTTTCATTCCATCGTCATACGAAAGTAAACAAATGGAAGACATCGGTGGGGCGGTCCTTCTTTCAGGATGTTGGTGCAAGATGTATCGACAAGTTGAAACACCTAAGATACCTTGACTTGTCTTATACTCCAAAACGAGCCAACATACCTACGAGCCCAGCATACTTCACCATTTACAAAGCATCCTTCACCATTTGCAAACCTTGAACTCTTGAAGTGTTGTAGTCATATCCAATACGAGCCGTTTCTAAATCTATCAGCATCCTTCACCATTTACAAAGCATCTTTCACCATTTGCAAACCTTGAGACTCTTGAAGTATTGTAGTCATACTCCGTTACGAGCTGTTTCTAAATCTATCAGCATCCTTCACCATTTGCAAACCTTGATACTCTTGAAGTGTTGTAGTCATACTCCAATACGAGCCGTTTCTAAATCTATCAGCATCCTTCACCATTTGCAAACCTTGAGACTCTTGAAGTATTGTAGTCATACTCCAATACGAGCCGTTTCTAAATCTATCAGCATCCTTCACCATTTGCAAACCTTGAGACTCTTGAAGTATTGTAGTCATACTCCAATACGAGCCGTTTCTAAATCTATTAGCATCATTCACCATTTACTCCAATACGAGCCATTTCTAAATCTATCAGCATCGTTCAGCATTTGCAAAGCATTCTTCACCATTCTCAAATCTTGCCCTTTTTAAATCTATCAGCATCTTTCACCATTTGCAGAGCATCCTTCATCATTCTCAAACCTTGAGACTCTTGAAGTGTTGTAGTCATACACTCTAATAGGAGCCCTTTCTAAATCTACCAACATCCTTCACCATTTGCAAACCTCATATTCCAAATCTATCAGCATCCTTAACCATTTGCAAAAATCATACTCCAAATCTATCAGCATCCTTCACCATTTGCAAACCTCAAACTCCAAATCTATCAGCATCCTTCGCCATTTGCAAACCTTGAGACTCTTGAATTGAGAGTCCTTTCTAAATCTATCAACATCCTTCACCATTTGCAACATGACTAGCCTAAGACATCTTAAAATCAGTACGTATTCTCCATATTATCATGAATCATTGATCCATATGCCAGCTAATATCGGAGAATTAAAGTTACTTCAGACCTTGTGATAAATTGGCATGTTTGCCATCCGGGTTGCAACTGCTAGCAAACCTCCAAAGTCTGATAACCAGAGGTTGTCTACATTTTTTGAAGCGATGCGAGAAGGAGAAAGGTGAGGACTGGCACAAGATATCACACATCCCATATATTCAGATTGCAGATGCCGAGTCTGGATCAGAATCTCTGAGATGAGGCGAAGGGCATGGACGTTTCCTGGAGTTGAAGGCGAGATGCATCAATGCTCTCCTTCCTACCTCTTCATCCCATTGTAGGTGCCCCTTCTCACTCAACCCTATCTTTACTTTATAATTTGGAGATTTTTACGGCCATGCTTCTTACTTTTATGATTTTACTGCCTTTACTAACTGTTAGTACCGGGAAGTGATTTTTGTGAGTTAAAATGGCCCAAGTACTTTATCTTTTTCTTTTAAACAAAAGAGTGGTGACATTGAGTGTTTGTGGGGTCCACGTGGTATTCCGACCCGTTTAATAGTTGCATCCTACCATTTTTATTGCACAAACGAAAGATTGGGCCAATCCAACCATCCTGTGGGCCTTGCCATGAAAAACAATGGACACCACCCCAAATACTCCAAATTCATGTGTGGCCCGCCTGATGATTGTATCAGCATAATTTCATGTTTGCCGATCATCATGGTGGGATTCACCTATTTTACACAATGGATGTCATACACATACCATGTGGACTCTGCAATGCATGAATTCAATTTTTTTTTAGAGATGCAATGCTTGAATTCATTGCTTTTTAGAAAAAAAAAGAAAAGAAATTAAGGAGGGCACTTCATTCCAGCTGATTAAAAGTCAAGCTTGTGTGCTTCCCTTTAGTCAAGGAATTGTCCAGTGAAATCAGAATTCTTGAGGAACTTTGCAATGAAAAATGTCTTACTTACTCTGTAGATTATTAACATATCGATTAATTGTACTTTAGGAGTGAGACGATACAAATGGGTATTAAACACTGTAGACAATTCAGGAGCTCATAATAATCTAAGGGTAATGCTACCTTGAATGCTTCCATGGTTGAAGTAACACTGCAGATAATCAGTTTCAAATGTAAGCTTAATCAGTTTCAAATATAAGGTAATTGACTTTAAGATTATTCATTTAAAATATTGTTAGAGTGAAATTAAGTCACTAATTCCTAGGTCTGATATATATATATATATAAAGAAGAAGAAATAATTGTGAAAAATTGTGCTAGTTCTAGTCTTTTTGTTATATTATTTGATTTGACTATCATGTAGGCTAGTCATAGTTTTACAGCTAGAAGTTGTATTTTAAGGCTTGTTTGGATAGGTGGAATCCAAGAAGTAGATTTGGAAAGGAAAATGTCATATCTGAGAAAAATGATGGATAAGGAAACCTGTAAAAAGAGTTCTAAAAAAGTTGTTTCTTTTAGTCTTCATATTTTCAAGGAAATGTGGAATGGTCAATGGTCAAAAAAGTAATATTTGTTTATCAAAATGTGTGTAAATGTGGATTATCAAGGTTTATGGAGGAAAAGGAAAATGCCCTTTTTGGAAAATTTCTTTTTTTTTGAGGAAAACGGTGGAATGTAAAATAATTTCCCAACGTCACATTAGTAGAAAACTTTCTTTTTTCCACAGTTGCTTTTTAAATTCAACCAATCCAAATAGGTAGGCACAACATCTTTTTATGGACATTGCCTTATTCAGGTTGTTGGATCTGCCAAAATCATGCTCAATAATCATATGTAAGGGGTAACTTCTTCAATTTATTCAGAGTAGCATGGGTATCGCTAGGATCTATTGATAATTTCTTTCTAATGTGACATGGTGGAGGGGATAGGGAATATTGGGACTAGAATTTGACATCTATTCTTGTTAGCAGGTATTTGGGCTTTATGGTTTGAGAGGAATGATCGATGTTTCAGAAATCGTAAAGGGCAGGTGTTGGAGGTTTTCCGTAGGGCAAAATCTCATGTGATGGAATGGGCGCCAGCATCAAACATCATTCCTCACTTTCCGGAGTGCTGGTGGGAATTGTAAATCTTTTTGTTTTTTATACTTGTAAATTTGTGGCTTCGGCCTTTAAGTAATACAATCATCAATGTTAAAAAAAATTATACATTGAAGGATGTTATTATCCAATAATACACTTACCGTGATTCTACATACCCTATAATGAAGTAAATTCCAAAGAACTATGGGTCCCATTTATGCAAATTGAATACCAGCATGCAGCGTTCGAAGTATCGGTATTGCTACAAGTTTCACTGGCCAGTGATGCAGAAACATTATCGTTATCGCTGATAATATCACCGATTCTCGGAAATGCTGGGAAACATTGGGGAAACGGTGCACCTTTTCAACAAAACTTCAGTATATGCTAAAATACATATACTTGCATATTTAAGAATTAAATAATAGCGAAAAAGACACATATTTGCATATTTAGGAATCAAATAATAAGTTTCCCTTTAATGGGGCCTAAAAGCATGTATCCTTGAGTCAAGGAAACATTGGGGAACCTTGAGGTAAGTGGCAGATCTTTCCATCCATCCAACCATGCATGCACATACTTACATCCCTCCATCCATGATCCCTCCATCCATCCATACATGCATACATATACACACATACAAACATGCACCTCGTCATACAACCATGCACCCATAAAAAAAATTGAAATAGAGTTTTTTTTAATCAACATATTTTTGGCTATATTGATAAATTGGTGATATTATCAAAATATTGTTGATGCACTGGCGTTACAAAGCGACACTTACACAGTCTAAAATATTGGTGATACAAGAGACACTTGGAATTTATACAGTAAAAAATATTGGTGATATAGATACATTGACAATACTTCGCTATATATCGTTGATTCCTGGAATTTATGATACTCCCAGTGTGCCATATAAATTTTGTCTGAGCATTGTCAACTACCTCCTTTTTTGATAGATGCATTGTATGGTTCCTCGATTGCTTTCTATAGTTAGCTGATTTATTTGGCAAACAGAACATTTAAACACCATAGTTTTATTGAGGAATGCGGGTGGGACTCAAGCAAATGAGATGGAGAAGGGGCCTAATGGCACATGTGCCAAAGTGGTACACTTGTGGGAGACTAAGCAATGCTTGCTGATGGTTGAACCAAAAATCAGGCCGGTCTGCTTATCAAGTGGGCGTCAAGCATCCATTAAATCTGAATCCATAGTTTCTTTGCAAACCTTCCATTTTTGTTTTACAAATGTGGCGCAACCAATGTGTGGACGACACTGAGTTTCAACAGTTCATGTTCGTAGTGGGACTTCATGTTTACATAGCTTCATGTTTGCTAACAGAGCTCTATCCCCTTCTGCCCCACCATGCGATGATTCGGATTGTTCATCCAGAAGTTCAAATTGAAGATGGTCCATATGTAGAAAGTCTTACTTATCTCAAAGAAACTTGAAACAATGTTCCATATGTTATGGGAACTTGAAGATGTCAGATCAGTTAGATTTCTCTCATGGGGGCCATATGTTATGGGACCACCTAGATTTATGGCTTGGAGCATCACATCATGGGTGAAAGGGCAAGCCTAGCTAGCAAATCTTATTTTGTGCTAAATAGTCACTGGATTATGAGTAAACTTCTCTACTCTTTTTTTCTTTATTTTTAACTTGATTTTTTTTTTTTTTTTTTTTTTTTTTTTTTTTTTTTTTTTTTTTTATGCTGATATGTTTCTTAGACATGTTGGAATGCTTGTCGTATTCTCTTATAAAAAACTGATGCAGGCTAAATTGGGCTTAAGATTCATGGGCTAGGCCCATTAAACCTAAGCCCAAGCCCTATAGCTGGCCCATTAATAAGGAGACCTAACTCCTAAGCCTCCTATTTAGGTAGCTATCTACTCAAAATCAATAATCTAGCTATGAAATAATCAATCAACCAATTCTTCTTAAATTCTTAAGCATTTTTTTTTATTAGTTTTTCATTTTTATAATTAGTCATTGGTTGTCAATGACATTTAAAGACAGCTAAAACATCCTGATATATAGACTGGGATGGCTTTTGGGCCAAGGCATCTACTTAGTGGGGATCACATGATGGAAGGCTTGGATATCTAAAACATGGGCTGGATTTGCACACGTTTTTGCACGTGTGATTAACAAATCTCTTATCCTAACAGCTTACAATCGATGTAAATAAATAGAATCAAAACATACATCTACATTACCTGAGTTCTTATTTAGAGGTTTGCTAAGCATGCCCAACTACATGCCACCCCACTTGCTAACATGGCAAATGTGTTTGACATCTGATCCATCCTTCCAGCTGCTATGTTCCACTGTGTAGATGCCCTGCCTAGACATCAGGCAAATCTACTGCTCAAACAGGCCGAGCTGTTAGAAACAATTGATGGACAGGCCCAATTTTGGAGAGAGGCATTTACATGGTGGGACCCATCTGAAGATGGCTTGGATGTTGCATCGTGTGCCACATTGGCATATAAGTGGCATGTAGCTACATCCTTTTGTTGAGTTAGAAATCCCATGTATACATGAATATAAAGGATCCTCTTGGGCAGAGCACCTATAACATATAATGATCTTTTCAGGGTAGAGCACCTAAACATAAATGTTTTCTGTAATATGTAACAATAATCAATTACTCAATGAATAACATCTCCACAAGAGCGGCACAAAACTAAACTGCACTGATATCCATTCCACATAATGATCCATTTAATGACTTGATTTAAATCAAATATGCTACAATCGAAGAGACGATAACACATGCTAACAAAACCAAACCCAATATATCCATGACATCAAGTGAAGCAATAACACATCCTAAACATGATATAAATCACTGCACCCACAACATCAGTCATATTGAACATGAATTAAACCAACATCAATATTAATCAATGCACCCACAACATCAGTCATATTGAACATGAATTAAACCAACATCAATATTCTAATTTCTACATCAATGTGAACTAGTTTCATCTGCTTCAACTTTGGAGTCATTCTGATATTTGAGAAGCTGACCTTCCTTTGTTTGCAATAAACATAATCTTCACAAAAATTCATGTCAATAGATTTCAACTCTAGTAGCTTCTCTTTCGAAAGTAGAACCTTCATCCTCATTTTCTCTCATGTGTCCAAGTTTGTGATGCCATTTACTCTTGTCCACCCCTGATGATGCAATTATAATGGAACTATTAGACTTGAAAATCAAGTAAATAGTATCTTCCTTCTTACCACTAGTAATTACCATTACCCCCCATTCATAATCTTCCACGAATCACATTAGTAATTACCATTATCCCTTCATAATTTTCCACGAATCACTAGTGAAAGTCGTCATGTGTCTAAAATCTGCAAGTTGGCCAACCAAAATCAAATTCCTTTTAAGATCTGGAACATATCTGACATTTTTCAGCTTCAACATTATTCCATTTGATTGTTTATCTGAACGCCCCCCTTTCCAAAGATACAATAGTTTTTATCATCTCTTAAGTCTAATCTTATGGCTTGTGGTAGACTCACATGAGTTTCAACATGAGATCATGGGTTCGAGCACCCATTGTGGCGTGAGTGCATGGGCGTGCATGGGGTGTGTGAGTACGTGTGAAAAAAAAGAGATTACACTGCACATAGTTATGAAGAACATTCCTACTCAAAGTAGCATGAAACAAGGCACCAAAATCTATTACCCAAGATTCATTACAAGTATCCAAAGGTAGAATTAGGGCATAAAAAATACTATCTTCAGAAATGTTTACAAAATTTTTAACTTCATAAGTATTATTTTCTTATTATTTCCTTTGAACTTTACAATCCCGCTTCATGTGCCCCTTTTTACCGCAATTCCAATAACCATCCCTTTCCTTGCGGAGGCTTAAATTATCTGTTCTTTCTTAATTTTAATCGATCATGATTTTTATTTCTTATGTTTAGTGTTTTACTCCTTTTTCGGCATTCAAAGCACTCCCTGATGTTTCACTCAAAGATCTCGAGGCTTTCCTCTGAGATTCCTCACTTAGAGTGGGGCTTACAATATCATCATACTTTAACTTAGTTGATCAAGAAGAATTTCTCATGACTTCCACCAAGTTGTCCTAACTTTGTGGTAATGTTAATAAGATCATAAGAGCTCTGATTTCATCATTAAAATTAAGGCCTACAGACTCCACCTGACTCGTGATTGTGTTAAACTCATTGAGATGCTCAACCACGCTTCCTCCATCAGACATCTTCATATCAAACAATCTCTTCGTTAAAAGAACCTTGTTGGAAACAGATGTTTTTTTGTACATCCTTGATAGGGTTGCCATCAGATCCTTTGTAGTCTTCTCCCTTAAGATGTTGAACACAACATATTTCGCCAGAGAAAGTCAAATCGTTCTCAAAGCCTTTTTGTTTAGTACATTCCAGTCACTATCAAACATCTTCTCTAGTTTATTTGATTTTTTCTTCAAGAGGAAGATAGAGATCCTTCTGATAAAGGTAATCTTCTATTTGCATATTCTAAAATGCAAAGTTTGAACCATTGGATTTTTCAATCTCTACATTTCCTTCTAACATTGCTTCCACTTAAACTAGGAGCTTTGATACTAGTTGTTGGGAGAAAGATCCTTTCTCGACCACACACACAATAATATTGAAATCGAAAGAAAGTAGAAAAAAGTTATAAACCACAACACATAAATTTACGTGGTTGTCTTTTGGTATGTCCACGGATTCATACCAATCCACTATGCTTAAAAGCAAAAATGAAAAAGCAATTCTGAATACAATGACGACTCTCTCTTTTTCTCTCATGATAGAATATATATTACCTCAAATGAACTTGGGTTTTACATAAAACTCCATGTGAAATTATAAAATTTCCTTAATGATCGAGCTCCATAAATCCTAACATCCCCTACCCAAACAAATCATTTGGTCCATTATACACGTGTTTAAAACCTTAGGATTTATGCCATGCTTCTGTCTGAAATGTTGTAACTCGTAAGGTCCATGTTCTAGTACTCAACATGCATGCATTGATCCAATTCGTCCATCTAGTTGATTGCACCGATCAATAAGAAATGTGCAGCAACCATCATATGATGTCAGAAATTCCAGCAGTCAGGGTGTGGTTCCCTAGTAAGATATTTTCATCTCCCAATTGTGGTGGGCCCTGCAGGGTTGATGACTGTCCATATCACTTTTAAATTGCTGCAAGTGGACCAGAAATCACAGGAAGAGAGTTTTTCAAGGTATTTTGATCGTCTATCCTTTCTTGTAAAGGTTAGCAAGTCAAGTCAATAATATGTCTTTCATGCGTACTTAAAGAAAATCACCATCAACTTCCTCTAAGAAAAAGATGCATATAGAATGAGATTTTATCAAGGTCATCAAGTTAAGTCAAGTCAGTACTTGAGAAAATCAACGACAACTTCCTTAAGTGAAAAATTGCACATATCAGGCAATTATGACCTCTACATAATGGCCCACCAGACCAACAATCCTAATCATTGTATATGTGTCACATGTATGATAATTACCCATTTATGTTGAAGAGAGGCCACATATCGGATTATTAGGATTATTTGATCATTGAGGCTTTTGGGCCATGACCTATTCCTTGGTTGGGCACATAAGATGAAGCATGCATAATGGTACCTCTAATTGTGTCCCATCACCAAACCCGTGGCATAAAACCAAACTAAATGGTCCCCATCAAGCGAGCAATTGTAATCATAATCACTTTACATGTCTATGGTGGTGAGCAATTGTAATCACAATTGCTTTACATGTCTATGGTGGTGATTGAAGTGAACACAATTTGAGGCATCCTTTGGGGCGTGTTTGATTTTCAGTGGCGCTGTAAATACCTGTGAAATGAGTAATTATTACCATTTCACCCGTTTGAAAATCATATGGAAATCCACCGTACTTTTTACCTCGGAAAGTAGTTTAAAAGAGTTATTTTAAATTTTTGGACCTTAAGTTGATGTATATGATAAATCCATTCCGTCCAGTCGTTTTAACATAATATTTTAAGGTATGAGCCAAAAAATAAGGCAGATTGAATAGTCAAATGATCCACACTAAAAGAAACAGTGGACCTGAGAGGTTTTTAATGGTAAGTGTTTAATTCTCTTTTTTTAGTGGCGTGGTCCACTTAAGCTTTCAATATGCCTCGTTTTTTGGCTCATGCCATAAATTCATCGGGCATAATAGATTAACGATGTGGATAAGCGATACGCATCATGGTAGGACCCACAAATATGTTGTGGCGTTCTTGATTTTTATGTCAAAGATACAGGTCGTCAAATCAAACATCGAAAAAAGCGAGGTAAATACATGAGAAATAATTAATACATATTTTCACGATATTTACCATTGCACTGGAAAATCAAACATGCCTTTAGGGATAGCTTCTTTTCCCATTTAAATATGAGCTATTAAACTATCTTACATTGTTAGGGAAGGTGTCCCACCACATTGATGTTATAAAAACAACAACATTGGTAGCTTCTTAATGCTTTCCATGTGCTTTCTTTATCCTTCCCTAGTGACTCCTTTTATCATATAGGCCCCGGTTTCATTATGTTTCATTCCAAATTATCACCATTTTCAGCTGTCGGGCATTTCTACAATATTAAGAAAAGATAGCAAAAGTAATTCTCTCTGTTTCTGTTGAAACAATGTTAGGGAACTCGAATTCTCTATTTCTCCAAGAGCAATCTGCATGGATGAAAATGAAAATGCAAATTAAAGCGGAGTTTATCTTTACTGCAATTGATGGCATGCTACCTGTTGTTTAGTCCATGCATAAATGGAGTCCACTTGGTGGCATGATTAGATTATCAAGACCACTTATTCGTTCATCCCAAAAAATATGCTAACGAAGGAATCCTAACTACTTGATATTCTTTGTTGAATGTAGACTTTATGATGATTTTAATCATTACCTGTTTGTTTGAAGGCTGATACTTGGACGGATTGTAAACTATATATTACGAAATTGAAAAGGATTGCGTTATTCAGCAAGTATGGAGACAATTGCGTACCTAATTGGGAAGCTATTGCTGCATAGGTTTACCAAAATCTTCTGCACCTTACACCCTTTAGAGAATCACTTGGATGGGAAGAAAAGCTCCCAATGCGTGTATGTTTGGGGACCCAACCTTGTTTATGTAGTTGTAGGAGAAAGGAGTTTGAAACCCATCGAAACTTCTCAAAGGCTCCGCACATTTTTAGGATTATAAGTTCATTAAGACAATGTGTGTGTATCATAGTTTATATGTACCACTCCTACATGAATTTGAGACCGATCACAGTTATAATGATGTCCTCAATTGCTAAGGTTAATTAAGGTTATTACGAATGTCTCTTCACCATCGGGCTAAGTACGACAGTCATGTAGACTCACATTAGTCCTATTGCCGAAGTTAGAATAGGTGTAACAAGCCTACTATATGTATCTTATCTAAATATATTTACCATCGGACCATATGGATGAGCACTTTCAATGCATAAATATCCCATTTGCCAAGGTAGGATAGTGGTAGGAGATGTGGGCTACTTAGGAGGAGATAACCTTCTGGTTTCAGTCACATTTACAATACTTGGATATGGTGGAGATGGCCTTCATACACATTACATTCATATATGTATCACATTCATGGCCTAACGCATTGATGACTAATGTCATGACAATGTATTACATTCTGTTTTATCTTGATTATTATGTTTACTATACTTCCTTTATTATTCTTTATTTGAGATGTACTCATTGGACAAGTTCACTCTACTTACTATTTAATTTTTAAGAAACCCTGGCATTGACTGTTATGAATGTAATAATGTATTTAAAATGGATGTATACTTTGGATGTTGATATATTATATTTTGAATATAATTATATCTTATTTGGATGTTGTCATATCATTGTCAGGATGGATCATACTAAAAGAACCATAAAAAAATAAAAAATAAAAATTCCTCAATCACACCTCAAGAGTGGAGTTAGGGGCTCAGGTACCACTTTCAGGGCGTGATACACATGATCTCACGTATGGGTTTCGTGAATTGAGTGCGAGTTTTACTTGCTATAGATTTGATTATTTCTAACTTTTGTACTTGAAATCTTGAATTGATTTTTGTTTTTCAGGATTCCAATTATTTAGATTTTAAAATCTTTATAGTTGGATATTTCAATTATGTAGATTTTGAAGTCTTTATAGTTAGTCTTTTAGTTTTTTCTATATTTTTATTTTAATTTTTTTCCTTTTTAAATTGAGATATGGATGAATATGAATTGCTGAAAAGAATAGAGCTCATTTGTGATTGTTATACTTTTCCTTTTGAATTGTGAATTGGGTTTCATGTATTGTGACCTAATTTGATTGATTATATTATAATTGTTCTCATTCTCTTAGGAATGACAAATATTTCAATGAACATCTATTTCGTATTTTTGTTCACTTTGTAATGTCTCGTTTTGAAGGTTGGCATTTCTAACAATTTGATTAGTTGTCCACAATATCTCATTAGATTGTTAGGATTGTTTGATCATCGAGGCTTTTAGACTTGTCTCATATAAGCACAGAGAAGAAGTTATATTGAATTAGATAGCTCCATTAGGTAACGAGTTGCAACCTTGATCACCATACATGTCTATGGTGGAGATTAGAGTAAACGTAATTTGAGGTTGTTTACACTCGACTTGTTATAACCAGGTCTAGAAAATAAGATGCCGGCACGTGTTGGCAGACTTGTAGAGGAAGCCGGGAAAAAGTATTCATGAAGCGTAGAGAGATCGTAAGATCCGAAGGACACCGTCACTAGAGACGTGTCACAATAAGAGTGCTATAATACTTAGTTATGTACGCCCAACTGAAGCCCTATAGGTAGTCATTCTCCTAGCAACACGAGCCCAAAGGTTATTGGTTATGCACAAGTAGAGTGTTTAGACAACACGCGTAATCCAGTGTAACGTTAAGGTGGTGATGTGCACCAAAACATGGTAAGATTTGATTGGCCATGTACATTTATGAATCTGTAAGCTATGCAATAAGAAAAGAAAGCTATTAGGAAAGAGAAATACAAATAGATATGGTAACACATTGGCAAGCTAGCCACGTCTTGAATTAGAAGCTTAATAGGCTAAGGTTGCTAACTGATTAATCCTGAAGCTAAGGAGAGTATACCGAAAGCTACTGCCACTCCAAGTCTATAAAAGCAACAAAGAATGAAGAGCTCCGGGCCCTCGCCAATTCAAATACACAAATATCTTATTTAGCTTAAAGATGCATATCTTAGCTTTTCATCCCATATGAACACCTATCTTTGCTTTGCTTAGCCTAGTTTAGCCTCTCCACTTCTTTCCAACGCCATTTTGTATCAAGTTCAGATTGATTAACATAACTTTAGTTTAGTCTCCCAACTTCTATTCAACGGGTCATTGCAACAAGTTAGAATTAGTTTAGTTTCTTGTCCATGACCTTATCATTGAACCTCAAATCTCTAAGCCTTAGTGATTCCCCATGCCACAACTTGCTGGCCAAACTATGACTGTCTCATGATTGTCCAAGTTCAGATGATCGTCCCCCAATTGTTCAGGTTTAAAGGACCATCAACCATCCACGACTATTTTGCCCACTCGAATTGTCGTTAGTAATTCCCTTTACTTATCTATTTCCTTGCCGATTATAATATATTCTTATTTAGTTTAATAAAATTGGCACTTGACCTTATATTTCTTACTTTTTCCTTAAATATTTACTTTCTTAATAAACAACACAAGCTATCACCGTCATAATAAAAAATTCATGCATCCAAGGAAAAAAGAACTCATTCGAAGGACTAACCCCCCCTCCCCTCTCGTAAATTGCCCAATTCCTTGTTAATCGGTGATTGAGTAGTCGGCTGATCTTCTCAAATCCAATATTAATCGGTCTATTTCAACGCTTGGGGTCACAAGACATTTAGTTTGATTTGAGTCACATACAACTCTAGCATGTCCGACACATACATACACGCACACTTGCAATCAAATCCCCTCCAATCATTACACGTGTCTATGTGTCCTAATTAAAGCCCAACATAGGATGCCTTGAGGGAGAGCTTGCTTTCTTATTGAAATATGAGCAGTTGTAATCAAATTGCAATCACCCTGCATGGTGTATATATATAGCACCATCCCATGTTCAATGAGAAATTGCCAAAGATTGATAGATACGATCTTTCAGTGAGGGAGATTGTTAGGGCATGGTCCATGCATTGCAGGGGTCATCAAATAGATGACTCTAGATTATCGACCCATGACCCATTTCTACAAATTAAAAGCTTCAAGTTGGGGCTAGAGACTTTATGTTAGTCTTGCATATTTTTCAAAATGGTGAAGTCTCTTTGAATATACACATGACATAGTTGTATGGCCTAGACTATCATTCAAATCACTAACAAAACTATGGATAGAGCATAACTAAATAAATTTCATGGATGAGTGTTTATGTTTAATCTAACTGTATGTTATCTAGTAATGCGGATCATACCACATACCAGCGAAATCTCAAAAAAAGACAAATGAAAGATCTTTTTAGTTGTTGGTTGAATGTGATCAGAATCCAAAATGTGATAAGTAAAAAAAAAAAAAAAAAAAAAAAAAAAGAAAAAAAAAAGGTAAAGCTGAATTGGCCCTATCACGGAAGGCGTGTCATATATCTCGCTCACGTGATAGGTTGGCTAATCAGATGGCTGATAATGGGTAACTACCAAAATATGTTCATAACAAATGATGGATTCGGTCAATGCTCTATACATCATGCAAAAGAGACTTTATGGATGAAACCACTCGAGGAGCTATGAAGTAGCATTACTGCAATGCCAAGTTGGCCAATGTTTATAGTGTGTGCACGTTTAAGCGGAAGAGAAAACAAATACCTATACGTGACAACATATAAAGAATTCTCACCCACGTAGTGGATTGAAAATGTACATACAACCAATGGCCAACTCATAACAAATAACCGATATGCATTGCATTGCGTGATATACCACAATTGCTTACCGGCTAAATAGTTATTTACACATCAGTATACATGAGGAGTGACTATAAAAATCTCTCTCCAACAACCACCCGGGATTTCTATATATAAGAGGAAGTCCAAGAGCTCTAGGCCCTTGCCAACCCAACATAACACAACTCTACAGTATAATGTTACTTATGTTAGTCTAACTCTTAGTTTGACTCTTAATTAATCAATTCGTCTACGTTCCCATGCTAGACCAACTTTAGCTTAGGTGTAGTGTAATCCAGTCCATCTACATTGCTACACTGAACTAGCTTTAGCTTATTATGTAATTTCCTTCATCAACAACCAAGTCGTTAGACTAAGAACAACCTTAGATTTAGGATCTCACTATCTATGTCACCGTCACTGGATTCCTAAGAATTTCTCTTTAATGTATAAGTGTTTATCTTTAATAACATTTATAAATGCAATTTATCTTTATTTTGCTTATTCTCATGTGATATTATTAATTGATCAATTATTACTATTATAGTGAGAAAAAATCATTTAATGTAAAAGGGAAAAAGAATTCAATAAAAAAATGAATATTTTCCTTCACAAATCTCTTGTATTTATTACATGTAGTTCAATGGATGACCAACTTGCTAAATTCATGATCTCTAGGTCTACCTAGATGCTTAGAGCCAAAAGCGTTCAATTCAGAGCCTGCCTGATACTGCACACGAGCATCATACGACCGAATTCAAGCTAAATAACAAGATAACAAAAACCATCTAATTTTTCCTTTGAATTGGACCACTTGCTATTTTACTTTTAACCATCCGTTTGATAGAGCCATTATTTGGATAGCCAGGATTGTCTGATCAGTATGATTTTAGAGACACGCTGCATCCACGATATGACCCACAATTTGGATGGTCTGGATAGTTATACATCAGCGCCGCATGTGAGGACAAGTCAGCTGCTCACGTGAGAATCTGCCCCTGTTTATGGATTATCGAACCATAAAATTTGAGCTTAGGCAATGATACCAGGCAGAGGAATCAGGTATTGGTGTACGTGGATGACATCTGGACCATTGATTTAGAAGGTGGAACAGGGAATGTTCCATAGTAAAAAAAAAAAGTTATTAGCCATATTTAATTGGTGGCTTACGGATGGGCAATAGAAGACTGGTAGAAATGCTGCCCATTGAGAAAAATGTCAATGATCAACGGATAGGATTGCCTAATAAAGACGCGTTTTGGTCAGTGGTCCATTAAAAAAATGGCGAATCTCGGGGGTTGGGTGGTTTGGATCTCATCTGATCTAAGTCATGTGTCCCGCAAATAGTGTGAAAGGTTGGTGGGTCCGGCAACTCTATACTGGCATTGGATAAAAACATGTATAATATTTCACGGGCCGATCGGATCCATGAACGCAGCATAAAAAAGAGGCCCAATCTAGTCCACGTGTACGATCGATGAACAACTTACTCATGCAAGGTGTAAATAGCTAGGCCTGCAAATTTGAGAGTTTCTAGCCCAATGGACCTACCTCGATCAGTTCAAGATAAGGGTGGCAATGGGTGGGGGCGAGTCATGAGATCGAAACAGATCGGGTCTGACTGTGTCATAGACTCGTCTTTAAACCTTTTAAATGGCACATGGGGTGACCTAATGTTGATCTAAACCGTTAATTCGTTCATACAACTAGGGTTAAGTCACGCTGCAAAAATCATGCCGATCATATGATCCTAAGTGATAAGCATGAAAATGTATAGCATGGACAGTCAAGATTAACTGGAGAAACAAACTAGAATCATCATCTCGAAACATCCAGTGGATAGATCCTATTATGTTTTGTTTTATTTTAATGATTCTAAAGTAACACTTTGATTTGATGATTCTAACAATGTAATTTATGGCTAGTAAATAATGGATGGTCGTTAAAAAATTGGCCCATTCAGAGGAGGGTTAGGATCATTCGGTCTCTGTGTGATTCTTGCAAGGTGGTTTGCTCGTAGTTGTATGGATAAATAAATGGTTCAAATTTATAATAAGTTACACTGTCTTATATTTGAAAGGTTTTGGATGGTTGTAAAACCCAATAAATTAAAGATGTTAAGGATAGTAATTAATATTTCAGGAAGGTAGATTTACCTACTCAATAAACTCATCAGGTTATAGCGTACTGAGTAAACTCTGTGGAGGCCCACCATGATCTGTGTCTTATCCACGCCATCTATCCGTTTTAACAGATCATTATAAGACATGTGACCAAAATTGAACCATATCCAAAGCTCATGTGGACCACACCAGAGGAAACAGTGGGGTAATGATGTTCACCGTTGAAACCTTCCTAGGGCCCACAGTGGTGTTTATTTGTCATCCAATCTGTTCATAAGGTCACACAGACATGGATGAAGGGAAAACACAAATATCAGATTCATCCAAAACTTCTGTAGCCTCCAAGAAGTTTTCAACTGTAAGCGTTCAATTCCCACTGTTTCCTGCGGTGTGGTCCACTCGATCTTTGGATACAGTTTAATTTTGGGTTCATGCTCTATGATGAGCTTAAAAAATGGATGGACGGCATGGATAAGACACTTACATTACGGTGGGTCCCACAAAGTCTACACAGCACGCAATCCGCATCCATCTTTAGCACGGATAAAAACTAAAGCTTGGAAATCTGTATTCTTACTAAAGCATGGAATTCCGAAAGTCATCTTTCAAGAAATATTTTTTTCTACTAAAAATCTTTGAATAGAGAACATTTTTTTATACAAAATTTCGGATTATTCATATTTCTAGCAACCCATTTTCGGGAGCGGAATAGGTGATACCCGGATCAACCCAAATGGGTGGGACCCCTGACTGTGAGGCTCAGAGTGATGTATGTGCCTTAAATCCACACCGTCCAACCATTTTGAAATATCATTTTGGGGCATGACCCAAAAATGAGTCTGACTCAAACCTTAGGTGGACTACACCACAGGAAACAGTCATGATCGAATCCCCACCATTAAAAACTTCACAGACTCCACCAGAATGTTTATTTGCCATGCGACCTGTTGATAAGGTCACAAACACCTAGATGAAGAGGATACACGAAAATAATATCGATCCAAAGCTTTCGTGGTCCACGAGAAGTTTTGAATGGTCAATCACCACTGTTTCCTGTACTATGGTCTACATGCGATTTGGAACTGCTTCATTTTTTGCATCATTCCCTAAAATGAGCTTTCAATATGGATGGATGGCTTCGATGTAGTCACATACATAACTGTAGGCCCCAAAGTCAGGGGTCCCACCCACCTCGGTGGATCCTGGGTATCACCTAATTAGGTTATTCCAAAAGCATGAAAATTCCAGAGTCAAATATTCAAAAATCGGATTCACCCAAAATTTTAGTATGATAATATAATCCTCGCATCAAAGAAGAATTTTCCACAAATTTGTGGCTAGATCCAACTCCCAAAGACCCATCTTTATTTAGTCCGAAGGAATATTTACAAGTTCTTCGTACTCAGATTTTCTGAACTAGACAACAACCATACAGGCCGTTTCTTCATGATTTGATGACCATTTAATAATTAAAAAATCAAAGGCTCATAATTTATGGGCACTCTCAAGAACTTCAGATTCACAACTATAAATAAATAAATAAAAAGAAAAAAAAAAGAGGAACCCTCAAAACCCCGTGTTCTTGATGGAATGCCCAATCAAGGAGTGTTTTATTTATTTATGCATCATGCAAGGGTTCCGAACACATGAGATGTGAGTCTGCAGCTCAAATTGCATGAGATAATCAGGTACCATGACAACCTTACACATGTACTACCCAAGTGCAATATCGGTTCTTAACACAAATTTCATGGATAAGGAACCTCAAGTCAGTCTCCTATGACATTGCCTGTCCACAGGGACAGGGCTTATTTAATTACAATGATGGACTACATGGTCTATCCATAATATGCATTCAAGTATAACTTCTTAAGATGCGTTTAGCACCTAAGATAGTAATCAATGCCTTAAATAGGGAACGGGTTGACTTTTAAGGGCATAAAAACTAACACCAAGGTGTAAAATGTGTATATTATCAGAGCTTTCCATTAGGTGAGGCCCTAAGGGCCAATATGAGGCCATAACGGACCATTACAGGGCTGATACATTTTTTACTTTGAAGAAAAAAATCAACAGTAAAGAGGACTGTAATGGCAGTTACAGCCTCACAACGGCTGTAAGGCTGGCCGTTACGGTTACTGTTACCGTTATTGAATACCTTGAGGTAGATTATTTACGCTAAAAATTGGGATGCTTTACACTTCAGCTTGGAAACGGCCTATAAAACATATTTAAAACAGAAATTCTCCTAATGTCTAGTTTGTTTCTTGCAAAACATGCAAGTTGGTGAAGTGAGACATAGAAGCCTCCTCGAATTGGGTTGGAATCAATGATGGTACCACCTTTAACGGAAAATAGAAAAGACGTGGGCTTTGGTCTTAAGAAGCTTCTCAAGATCGTCTGCATTCCATCCATTAGAATCAAGGGAATCCTGGGCTATCTTAATAAAATTCTCTGCAGTCCTGGTGTTAACTACTTAAGAACACCATAAGATTGATTTTTTACATTCAAGTCAATATCTAAAAATTCAAGATGAAGGTTTCACGTATTCAAGCATGCCCTGACTTGAGACTTATGTTCTGGAGTGAGTTGAAGTCCCCAGCTGCACAGCAAGGGACTGTCCCCTGAAGCTGTCTTTGAGCACAGACAATAAGGTCCTTCAAGAGGTGTACTTATTGGAAGCATAGATTGCTGAAAGAGCACTGATCAAGAAACCAATCGAATCGAACTTCAAGGTGAATAAGTTGGTTGGAAGAATCTTTTTGCACGAGGGACCAGTTGCAACACGATTAAGGAGATATCCAAATGGAGTTAGAGGGTGAAGAGGAAGGATTAGAAAAGAGGGTCATAGTTTTAAAATGGCTGATTCAACTTAAAACTTCGTCGAGTAAACTCAACTTGAGGAGATTTCAAGCAGAATCCTTAGGAAACTCAGTCTGGAGATTGACTCGAATGGGGCTTGGGAAGATTCGTCAAGTCAACTGGACGCAACTTGAGGTGACTCAAGCTGAATCACTTAGCTTGTGAAACTGGTATTCTTAAAAATGAAAATGCACAAGACAATTTGAATACATGATCTCTGTTAGAAGTAGAAACATCTACAACTGGGCTACGCATTCTCTGATGCAAGATCTCTCATTGTATAATTCTTACATTGAAATATTCATTTTAAACATTCTTTATAATCACAAATATAATAATTTATGACTTAAATATCGAGTCAAGTCAGGTCAAGTCCTTGAGCTGACCCAACCTGAATGAACATCAAGCCGAGTCGAGTTTTCAGGTTTTAGACTATAAAGAGGAAATCAAAACCAAATCTGTCTAGATTGAGCAATTGAAAAGAAGGAAATGCACATTTAGATTCACGAAGAACGACAATGCCCATGATGTAAGAAGAAACCAAATTGATCAATTGATGTTTGGAGAAGGGCATTGCTAATATTCAAACAGAGGAGACTATTTTTAACCAATGAAAAAGAGGACAGAAAAAAAAAAAAAAAAAAAACAAGGAAAGTATCACAGGAGAACACGAGGAAAGAAAAGGGTTGCCTGAAAATCAAACTGATGGGATGGAAATGTACATGGAAGTCTAGCCCGATACCTACAAAAACCATATTAACACATTTGCGATGTAGGGAGAGTGTAGGGTAGGCTACAAAGCTAATCAATCTCATTGACCTTCAGTGCCTTTTATATTTTCTCAAACCTATAACAAAATTGGGACTGCATTTTTACGGCAATGCTTAGAATGCTGTCACTTCATATTGTGATTTTATTTCCAATCAGTCGGTGGTCTGTTAATAGAAACAAAATCACCACACTACACTAAATCAAATGAAAATTATCCATGAAATAATACATACAAGGGAAAAGAAAGAAATCAGAAAAACATGGCCCCTGCGGCATCAGCACTCGAACACACCCACCTTTCCAAATGCCGCTGTAACTGTGGATTGGCTCTATATATGATTTTTAGATTTTGCTCAAAATCAGACCTTAGTGATCAAGCAGAAACACATTTTACAATCAACAATATCTGGTGTCGGCTCTTCTCAATATGGATAGAAGATAACAAAATCATACCATACACATCCAGATCTGAAATCACTCGGCCAAACCTGCAAATTCAAGAGGAAAGCTGAAACCTGCCACTAGGTTTTCTCTTTTTCCATCCCTGAAAACAAAAGAGCAAAACAAATCCCAATGTGATATGGCTGCATATACTTGAACAAGCAAGAAGACAAATTCCTCCTTTTTTTAATGAATAAATAACCAATTCTAAAGAATTAGTTACCTACTAGCAGTTTCCAAAATAAATAGATTGCAATCTTTGTACAAAAGATAAAGCCAAATTCCAGAAAGAAAGGATTGCATCATATTCTTCAAATCTACACCAATCTTAAATTATATACTGTGAAGAGTGAGAAGCATTAAACTTACAAATGCTGCATAGTACACAAATGTGAGTCCCGCAAAAACAATAAATGCAATCTGAAACACATTATACCTGTATAACAAGAGAGAGAGATCCATTGTAATGAGTCACAACTACAAGATCTTGAAACAAGTGCAGTGATATCATTTCAAGCAGTATTTAAATCAATGCCACAATCATCATTGGAAACATCAATTGGCAATTTATACAAGAAGCAGGGCAGTTGTAAGTTGTTAACTTACTTGTACAGATACTTAATTCCACGAAGGGACTCCAATGTGTGACCAAATATCTCCTGAGCCGCGGTTGCTTGTGAGTAGTAAGCAAATGCTGTTGCGCAGAATTGAATTACACTGCATAGTTGAACACAATTATATCACATAATAATACCAACCAAACATTCAACTTTTGATTCAATCAATACTTATGTATGCTTTACTAGCTATTCTTCACAGACTTAAGTTCCAACCCTATGCCGTTCTGATAAGCTCCCAACACTACCACAAGAGGGATATAAGGTCAAGCCAACAACAAGCCAAGCACAAACACAGAACACTGGATGGTGTGCGCACTCTTGGTGCACGTGCATCTCTCACCATCAAAAAGGGTTTCAGGAATGTTGTGGGATTTTTTTGAAAGAGAGATTGAGACAGTGCAATCATTGATGTGGACTGTTTGTCATTCCATGCACTATTGCAGGCCATAATGCAAGAATCGCACAGATCAGATGATTCTGACCCTTTTGAATGTGGGTTATTTTCTTATAACCATCCATTTGTATGAGCAGTAGATCGGATTTTTGTTAGCATCATCAAAACAAAGTGCTTTGGAATCATAAGCATTGAAATTGGATTGTGTACTGAGTAACTCAGTACACTTTTATCGTACCGAGTAAACTCTGTTGGGGCCACCGTGAATGTATGTGGTTTATCCATGCCGTCCATCTGTTTTTCCAGCTCATTTTAGGGCTTGAGACCAAAAGTGAAGCATATCCAACATTCAAGGGACTGCACCACAGATAACAGTGGGAATAATGATTTCCACCGTTGAAGCCTTCCTAGAGCCCACAGTGATATTTACATCCAACATAGTCATAAGATCACACAGACATGGATGAAGGGAAAACACAAATATAAGCCTTTTTTAAAGAGCTAACACATATAAGCTTGATCCAAAACTTTTGTGGCCCCGAAGAATTTTTCAATGGTAGACATTCAATTCAAAACTGTTTCTTGTGGTGTGGTCCACTTGAGCTTTGGATATGATTCATTTTTAGGTTCAAGCCTTAAAATTATCTGGTAAAATGGATGGACAGAGTGGATAAAATATATAAATCATGGTGGGACCCACAGAGTTTACTCAGTATGCAATCCGCTTCCATAAGCATTACCATGGTGGGGTCTATCAAATAGATGTCACAAATCCACTGCGGGGTCTATCAAATAGATGTTAGAAAGATGATGGTTGGACCTATTTTTCTACCTGCTCAATTTTGACAGCCTATTTGTGCAAGCTATTGATTGAATGGTTAGATTCATCCAAGTGGTGTGATTTTTTGCATCGTAGCCTTCCAGTAGCAGTATGGAAGGGCTGGAAAGTCTGGATTAATAATTGGACTGTCCCATGTGTCTCTTAAATGCTTTGGGAACAATGCTACGAAGACGGAAAAATTAGCATTCTCCATTGCATGTGTATGTGTGTGCACATGCTTGCATATGTAGATATGCATACATATGTAATTATTCCACTTCCCAAAGACTCAGAAGACCAATGAATTGTTTCCGAGGTCTCGTAGAGACAATTTCAAAAGTTGCCATTTCATTAGCCAGAAAAGAGTAGATAACCAAAAGTACAAACCTGATGGAGCAAAGGAGAATGAGTCCCACGTTGAAAAGAAAAGAGTTCATCAGAGTTGCTCCCCACCTGGAACCGAAAAAGGTTAAATGGCAAGCAATCAACAGATGCCAGTTCTCAAAGGCAATCATGGAAGTCAATGTGGCAAGGTTCATTACTTCATGGGATGAATGGTTATGAAAACTAATCGCAGACCGAGCATCATTGCCCCTGCAATCACAGCTAGCAGAAGGTAGAAGCAGAAGAAGGCAAATGCAGCAGTACCTAGAAGACCTGGTTAATTGGCAGAAGTCAGAGAGAATCCTTGGGAAGGAAAAGAAAAGACTACATAGTTTTTCTCATCACATACCCCATACATTGTCCAGTTTGATAAAAACCTCATTCAGGAAGGGCGAAAGAGGAGGATCAATCAGCAAATATATAACAATATGTGCAACCCAAGCCACTGAAACAATGAACCTGGAGGACAAATAGGGCGACCATATTAAATCCATTGTCCTTCGTGGAATACCATCCAAAATTCATTCAGATAACAACTCAGCAAGATGATAACTAATTTGGTAAAGTTATTAGATGCTACTAGGGAACAATTATTAAAAAAAAAAGGAACGAGAAAAAACAAAAGCATAAATAGATAAACCAATTCAACTGCTAGGAAAAACAAATGCATAAATAGAGAAACCCAATTCAACTGCTTTAACCCTCAGTTCAAACAGGGAGGGTGCCATAGATGTTAAAATCAAGGTTCTTAAATCATTAATTTTAGTTATTTTGTTAGTAAGACCAAAATAATTACAATTTCGGTTTATTTCAGCTGAAAAATTCTGCATTTATAAAACCTTTTTTTAAAATTAAATATTTATATAATTATGGAAATATTTCTGTCAAACTTTCAGCTTTTTCAGTATATCAGTAAAATATATTTCTTCTGAAATCATTGAATTTCAGCAGAAATCTCGCCGAAGAAAAAGAAGAAGAAGAAGAAGTTGCAGGTGATTGCGTGCATCCGCAGAGAATAGTCTTGCAAAATGGGGCAGGGAAGAAGAAGACGATCTATTTAGCCATAAAAAGTTTCAGTCTCTATTGTTTGTTCCACCACAAATCAAATTCACCGCATGGATTGTAAATCCCTTCCCATTAGACCTTAGGAATTGGAGAAAGTCAGCTTGATGTAGGACAATTAACCATTTGCTCTAAAAGCTCGAACTGTTAGAGTATGGCGAATTAATCTCTTTATCTCATAGCCCAGGCCCCACATCTCATGGGTTTGAAGACCTCGGCCGAACCCCCTTCGTGGGCCCCAAATCACATGGGCCGCCCACTCCAAGTGTGTCCCCGCATCTCACGGGCTATCCCACTCGAGCCCAGTGTGAAATGCGCATTAATCACCCCTGGTGAGGAGTCTCGAACACGAGACCTCCTCCGTAGGCCGCACCCACCCCAAGTGTGCCCTTGCATCCCGCAAGCAACCCCACTCGAGCCCAGTGTGAAAATGCCCATGCATTAATCACCCTCGGTGAGGAGTCTCGAACCCGAGACCTCTCGTTCTAATACCAATTTGATGTAGGACAATTAACCATTTGCTCTAAAAGCTCGAACTGTTAGAGTATGGCGAATTAATCCCTTTATCTCATAGCCTAGGCCCCACATCTCATGGGTTTTAAGACCTCAGCCGAACCCCCTTCGTGGGCCCCAAATCACATGGGCCGCCCACCCTGAGTGTGTCCCCGCATCCCACAGGCTACCCTACTCGAGCCCGGTGTGAAATGCGCATTAATCACCCCTGGTGAGGAGTCTCGAACACGAGACCTCCTCCGTAGGCTGCACCCACCCCGAGTGTGCCCCTGTATCCCACAAGCGACCCCACTTGAGCCCAGTGTGAAAATGCCCCTGCATTAATATTTGATGCAGGACAATTAACCACTTGCTCTAAAAGCTCGAACTGTTAGAGTATAGCGAATTAATCCCTTTATCTCATAGCCCAGGCCCCACATCTCATGGGTTTTAAGACCTCGGCCGAACCCCCTTCGTGGGCCCCAAATCACATGGCCGCCCACCCCGAGTGTGTCCCCGCATCCCACGGGCTACCCCACTCGAGCCCAGTGTGAAATGCGCATTAATCACCCCTGGTGAGAAGTCTCGAACACGAGACCTCCTCCGTGGGCCACACCCACCCCGAGTGTGCCCCTGCATCCCACAAGCGACCCCACTCGAGCCCAGTGTGAAAATGCCCCTGCATTAATCACCCCCGGTGAGAAGTCTTGAACCTGAGACCTCCCGCTCTGATACCAATTTGATGCAAGACAATTAACCACTTGCTCTAAAAGCTCGAACTGTTAGAGTATGGAAAATTAATCCCTTTATCTCATAGCTCAGGCCCCACATCTCATCGGTTAGGACCTCGGCCGAACCCCCTTCGTAGGCCCCAAATAACATGGGTCGCCCACCCCGATTGTGTCCCCGCATCCCATGAGCTACCCCACTCCAGCTCGGTGTGAAATGCGCATTACTCACCCCTGGTAAGGAGTCTCGAACACGAGACCTCCCCCGTAGGCCCCAAATCGCATGGGTCACCCACCCCGAGTGTGCCCCTGCATCCCACAGGCGACCCCACTCGAGCCCAGTGTGAAAATGCCCCTGCATTACAACTTCATCTTGTACCAGTCTAAGCTATTGGAAATGAATGGGTAAGAGTCTTAAATTGACACCACCATTCACATGCCAACATAGTCTCACACAATATTGAACCCCAGCCCAACTACTACATGATTACCAACATGACAGGGAATTAGACTGGCTGCCATTTATAAAATGTAGTTTTTAAAATGTCTTTATATATATATATATATATATATATTATATATATATATATAATTGGAAAATCTGACCAATTAAACAAAAAAAAAAAAGAGGCACAAATTCACTTTGATATGACCTCCTATAAATTGAGAGTGCAAGGGTTGAAGGTCATGGAGGGAATTCGCAGCCCATATAGCTGATATGGCATACTCGAAATATTTGAGCTTTTCACCAAGTGGGGGCCACCACGAACAAGCCATGGCCCAAAATTCAGACCGGTCCACCCATCAAGTGTGTGGCCAATGTATTCCGGACCTTCTAATGCACTTCCCTCACTCTTGCTACCCTTGCTCTCACCTCTCTTTTTTTTTTTTTCTCTCTTTCCTTTGAGAAGATAACGAAATGTTATTAAAGACGAGGGAAAAGAATATCGAATACAAAAAGATGTGGCATGCCAGTGGGCCAACTCATAAGGCTGGACCCAGGCCAAGAAAATTCAATTTTTTTAACAAGGCCAGTGATGGAGACATGAGATGACCTACTCAGGTGTACTAGAGACGGAGACGACTACCTACATCAGTGCAGCTTTCTTTGTGGATGGGAGATGAGTTCTAGATGGGGCCCGTCGGGCTATTTTGAAGACCCTACATGCATTGGATGTGCATCAGGAAGACTCCACTGTGGGATGATGCATGTAGGCTGCTTGGGAGACCATTTTAATAATAATTTTTTTATTTCATGTTGATCTGACCGTTGCATCTTGTCGATTAAGCCATCGGGCCGCTAGATCTTCCAGATCTAGGTCCCTTGGACTTTGATCTTCCTTCTTTTATGTTTTTTGTTATTTCTAGGATTTATTTGATGGTTGAGATTGATAATAAGTGTTTTAGTTTTATTATTTTGGATGATGAGCCATTTCACTTAAGTGAGTGGCATAGTTGTAACTATTTTGAATTTTTAATTATAAAAGCACAAGGGGGGAGGATGTCCAACCTTAGTGGTGTTATTGAGAAGAAAAAAAAAAGGAGAGAAACTCTCTTGTGTGAATGAATTTTCCTCCTTGTATTTTAGGGTTTGTGAGAAACCCTTTCTTCCAATTGAATTGTGGAAGGGTAGAAGCTTGTTTGGTAGTGGATTCTCAAAGGTACATTATTCCTCTCTTCTTCAAAAGGTATTCTTCTTCTCGGCTTACTCTTTCCCCTTCCATTACAACCTTCTAAACCCATCAAAACCCCACCCGATCCTCCCTCTCTTTCTTCTCCTTTTACCTAGACACATGTGGACTCGCACGTGCACATGCACACACACATTTGCATCCGTACGGACAACCACGTGTGGGCTCCCAATTGAATTGTGGAAGAGTAGAAGCTTGTTTGGTGGTGGATACTCCAAGGTACATTATTCATTTCTTCTTCAAAATGTATTCTTCTTCTCGTCTTCCTCTTTCCCCTTCCATTACAACCTTTAAAACCCCACTCAATCCTCCCTCTCTTTCTTCTCCTTTACCTAGACATATGAGGACTCGCATGTGCACATGCATGCACGCATGTGTGTCCATACGGCCAGCCACATGTGGGCCCCCGTTTGGGGTTTTCCTCCAAAACTCCTTAAGCCCTAGATCCTTTGAATCTCTAAAAAAAAAAAACCTCAATCCTCAATCTCCATCCATGAACCCAAAACCCTAATAAAAATCTGAATTTTTGTGAAACTTTCCCCAAATCAAAATTTTGATTGCATCATCGTTTATTCACGTGGTTGTTGCACTACCCACGCTAGATTGAAAATCCCTACTTCCAAGTGGGCCACTCTTAAATTATTTTATATTTTCGTGCACCGTGTATGTGATAACATAGGACTTTCGTGTTATAAATATGAATTTCCAAATCTATTATGTAGATATATTTGATTTTACATGTTAATTGCTAAAATTAATGTGTAAATTGATCTCTCATCTTGCATTCTAGGATAGTTCCATCAAATATATCCAAGCCAAAACCAACCCTAGACCCACCTGTTGTTAGGCCTAACAAATCATTTGCATGCAAATTAGCCCCTTGCCATTGTGGGAAAACTAAGTGTTTAACCCCGCAAAAGGCCTCTAATTTCATTGAGTACAACATTCAAACCCCATGGGTGAGATCCTGAATGGTCCTTCAAATTCCTGTGAATGGTCTAGATCAAATCACAACGAGCTGAAGCTTCGGCAAAATGAGTAACACCTCTTGGGAAAGGTCATAAAAAAGCAACAGGTATGCATTGCTTCTATTGTTTATCTCTAAGAACACCCCCCATACCTGAACACGCTTTTAGAATTAACATTCAAGATATTCTCAAGGGGGAATACAATGAGTGATAGTCTTAATCTTAGCCAGTTTGCTCCATGGTATTAAAAAACGGTTACGTAACAGTCATAGTGGCTGTTATGTAATGGTAATGGTGGGAACCGTTACGCATGCAGGGCAGTAACACCCATTCTGAGAAAAAGGGCCCGTAACGGGCCTATAATGGTCATAATAGCCGATATGGAGCCGTAACGGGCCAATACATTTTCTTCTTTAAAATATATTTTTTACTGTTCTAGGGCTATAATGACCGTCATGGCTTGTATTGTAACGGCCGCAAAGCTAACTGTCACACCCACCATTACCGTTACTGAATACCTTAGTTTGCCCCCTTGCAATTGACAGATAATTCCTACATTGGTCGTCTGCAGCAACCCCTTTGAACGCAAAAGGTATTGAGAACCTAGATAAGAATGTTTTCTTTTATTCCAATTAATTGCAGTCAACTACATGAATCTTGTTCCTCCATTCCACTCTATCAAGGGCCATACCTTCAATTAGACCATAGGTCACATTAAGTCTTTTTTTACTACCTCCATCCACACCCTTTTCGGCCTTCCCGCTTGCCTTTTTAGAGCCTTCAACTTGCACCGACTCACTCCTAATTAGAGCACTTCTTGTTCCCCATTGCAATTTGCACATGACCAAACCATCTAAAAGTCTACTTTCCCTCATTTTATTACATGATAGTAGTACTCATAAGTTCCCATGAGTGCATTCATTTCTAATTCTATCCTTGTCTTGACAGTCATCTATCTCAACATCCTCATTTCAGCCACACTCATCGTATGAACATGTTGTTCCTTAACTGCCCAACATTCTGTCCTATAATGTGTGGTTAGTCTTTAGCTTTAGATATCCTATTATTCGAAATTCAGAAGAATTACGCGGAGGAGCTATTGAGCAGCTCGAAAAAGCCCGGGCTCGCTTACAGAAAGTGGAAATGGAAGCAGATGAGTTTCGAGTGAATGGATACTTTGAAATAGAACGAGAAAAACAGAACTTGATTAATGCCGCTTATGAGAATTTGAAACGATTAAAAAATTACAAAAATGAAACCATTCATTTTGAACAACAAAGAGCAATTAATCAGGTCCGACAGCAAGTTTTCCAACAAGCCTTACAAGGAGCTCTAGGAACTCTGAATAGTTGTTCGAACAACAAGTTACATTTACGCACCACCCTTTCAGTTTGAATAGTACAAGATGACTCATAAAACTCCAAAGGCACATCTTCATTTCTTCCACCCAGCTCGAATTTTATGGGCAACATCCTTGTAATCTCTCCACTCTCATGAATAGCTTTAGTGGTAGACCCCCCAGGCATGAAACCAAACTGATTTTCTAATACGTTCCTCCCATGCCTTAATCTTTGCTCAATCACTCTCTCCCAAAGTTTCACAATATGGCTTATAAGTTTAATCCCACGATAATTAGTGCAGCTCTATACATTCCTTTATTCCTATAAAAGTTGCCATGGTACTTTTCTTCCATTCGTTCGGCATTTTCTTCAATTTTTCAATCTTGTTGAATAACTTTGTCAACCAAAATAACCTAGTATCTCCCACATTTCCAAACCTCTATTGGTACATCATCCGAGTCCGTCCATGGACCTTTCCCGTTTTCATCTTTCTCAAAGCTTCTTTCACTTTAGATGTACTAATCCTATGAAAGTATCTATGGTCTTCATTGTCATTTGAGTTTATGGTTCCTTTATCCCTAAGCTTTTAGAGTGGTTGCTGTTTAACAAGTTCTAAAAATAGCTCTTCCACCTTTCATTGATCTCATTGTCCATTACTAGTATTCTCTGGTTATCACTCTTAATGAATCTAACATGATCTAGGTCCATGGTGTGCCATAACAGTACCTGGGGAACCCGTTCTGCAATATGGGGTTGTAATGGATACCCCTAAAAAATTTACTTCGTAATGGCCATTACGAGGTGTAACAGCAATTACCCCCATCACAATACCAGTAAAAAAAACGGTTGATTTTTTTAAATTTTTAGAACTAGTGTTGTGAGCTAAAAAATTAACCTTTCTTCCATTTCTTTTCACATTTCTGGTTTTGAGACTGATCCTTGGCCAATTTCGACACACCTTATACATTTTGTGGATTAAAACACAAAATTGAAGTGATTTGGACGAATCGAAACTCCGATGGGCCATTTGGGGGGGGGGGTAATAAGACTTCAATTTGTTTAAATATTTTTTGTTGGAAACAATTAGTTCGAAGATGAAAATATCAAATCGACCATATCTTGGCTGATTTGGTGTTATTTTTATTGCTTTTTCAATTTTTGTTGCCATTTTTTACATTAAAATCAGAAGTAGAAAAAATTGTTTGCTTTAAATTTTATTTTTAGTGTGGATGGTTGGAATGCATGTAGAATGAATAGATCTACAAATGCATGTCTTATATCACTCTTTCCAATGTAATTTGATTTTTTTCCTTAATTTTTTTTTTAATTTCAAGTAAATTTTGGATGAATAGTGACAGTTAACAAAAATTAGCTGCTTTATTTTTTATTTTATCTTGTGTGGATGGTTCGAATACATGTAGAATGATTACATTTACAAATGCATTCCTCAAATCACTCTTTCTAATGTCATTTGGTATTTTTACAATTTTAAAAATTTTAGGTAATTTCGGGTGAATAGTGACAGTTTGCAAAAATCAACAAAAAATGTTTTTTATTTTATTTTATCTTGAGAATAAATGGTAGGAAAACATGTATAATTATTAAATCTACAAATGCATTCCTTAGATCACTCTTTCTAATATCATTTGATATATTTTTTAATTTTTTTAATTTCAGGTAAATTTCATCGGAAGAGTGATCAGTGATCACAAAATTGTATTTTTTAATCGACAATTGTAAATTTTTGTTAGACCAAATTTGTTTTTATTTTATTTTATTTTATCTCGAGTGCGGATGGTTTGGAATACATGTAGTATGATTAGATCTACATGGTTTGGAATACATGTAAAATTACATTGAATTTTTATTTTTTTTGAAGAACATTGAAATTTTATTAAGAACCTGGCTAGCGACAGCTAAACAGGAAAAGAACGACTAGAGAAAAAGGAAAAGCCTTCACCTGCAAGGTGGGGGAGAAAAAATGCAAAAAACCCCACGAAGATGCTACAACTCAGTCCAATTGGACAACGAAAGGTTAACCCCCAACACGACCGCCTAAAGAGGCCAGGATTGATTACAAAAGCACAACGGTTCCTTTCCCCCCAAATTGACCACCAGATCGCTGGCAGCATCAAATGCCATCTCAATCGAGCTTGCTTCCCCCCATCACCACCATGCCAAGCCTAAAGAAGGTCCCGCACCAACCCTAGCATCACCCAAGCGGTACCAAAGGCAACTATGAAATGATTCCAAACCTCTTGAGTGAACGAGCAGGAAATAAATAGATGGTCAACAGTTTCAGCGTCATGGCAGCACATGCAACACATTTGGGGGGTCATCAAAGATCTCTTCTGAAGATTATCAATTGTCAGGACCTTCTTTCTACCCACTATCCACGTGAAGGAGGCAACTATAGGAGGCTCTCCATAATAAAACCAAGTGGAAAGAATGTTGATCCTGAGGTTTGGTACCACCGGGCTGAATCATTTTTATAAAACGACTTAACCGAGAAGCAACAAAAACCATGCATCTGCCAGATCGAGTTAGGACCCCCTGCCAAGAAGACAATTTGCAAGCGGCCTAACAAGGCAGCAAAATCAATTGTCCCATCATCCGACAAGTTCCTCCTACAAGGAGCAGCCCAAGTGACTGGCGATCCGCGGCGAGAGAAGCAATCCGCAACCGTCAAATCCACAGAAGGGGCAAGACAGGCCAAAGAAGGAAAGTCGTGTTGTAGAGGGGCTTCACCGCACCAAGTGTCCACCCAAAATCAAACTTTGGTACCATCCCCCACTAAAAAGGACTCCTTTCTAGAAAACATCTCTAATCATCATAACCGATTTCCAGATATAAGAGACCCTGTATAAGGAAGACCTCTTAGCTTCCCAACCATTGCGTTGAAGACCATACTCATATGAAATAATTTCGTGCCAAAAGCAAACTTGTTCCGATCCAAACCACCATAACCATTTCCCGAGAAGGGTCAAATTCATATTGCTAAAAACCCACAAACCTACCCCACCCTGAGTGACAGGCTACCTTGATCAAGGTGAGACAACCACCCAGAGAGATAATGGCTCTTTCACTTGGATAATTTTCTCTCAATTCTTTCTATCACCCTATCCCATATGCGAATTGTCGATTTCCCAATATAAAGTGGAAGTCCCAAATATGTAGAGGGAACATGCCTTGCATTTGAAGGAAGAAGCCAAATGGGAGGGTTCATCTTTTGACAAGTGAATTCCCAATAATTCACTCTTCCCCACATTAATCTTCAAACCATAAACTGCCTCAAAGCACATCACCACTTTCCTCATGTCTTCACCATAGTCAAGTCTGCTTTGCAAAAGATTATCGTAACATCAGCGAATTGGAGATGAGAGACAGAGTGTATTGTCCTACCCACCTGAAAACCGCTAAAAAAATCGGCTTCTTGGCCTTTAGTTAATATCCAGCTAAAAGCTTCTGCTATAACCAAGAAAAGATATGGAGACAAGGGATCCCCTTGCCTGAGGCCCCTGAAGGATTTGAAAAAACCATTCGAAGATCCGTTCTTGAGCACAGAGAAAGGAGACCCAACCACTCTGAATCTGTTTCCACCATTTGGCGCCGCAACCCAACCTCCCCAGCATATAGCCCAGAAATCCCCACTCCACATGATCATAGACCTCTACATCCAGCTTGCATACCACCCCCAGCTTCCTTTGCTTAAATCGAGCATCGATACACTCGTGCACAATTAAGGCCATGTCCAAAAAATGCCTATCCCCAAATAAAAGTTTTGTAGATTTAAGATGATTGACAAGTGTTGGACGAATCAGCTTCACCATGACCTTCATGCAGCAGGTAAAGTGTTTGTTATTATGCACTTGTTGCTATCAGTTATTACTAAATTATTTTTATGGTTTAATCATTAAAGTCTTTGTTTTCATCACTGTAATGTACAATACTATTTAAATCCGAGATACAAATATGCCGCATCATTTGGCAAGGATGATGATGTTCATGTCAAGCTAAAGAACGTGATAAAAAGTACATGATGAGATTGACTTAGATATGCAAATAAGGGCGTTGAACGAAGTGAGTACAAGCCTTTAACTTATTGGTCTTTAATTTTGTTAATTTGATGTTTAAAACAATATAAATGTTTTGGCCTATTAATTATTGTCCACAGTTGGAAGTATATGCACTTTATCAAGGCAGCTTCTCCAATGCTCTTGCACAAAGGGCAATCTCTCGAACAGCTCCGAGTAAGAAATTATTTTTATTACTATTATTATAGAAATTATTTTATTAGTGATGTAGAATGGATTTGACAATTTACTATTATGTGCACAACATAGTTTTTTTTTTTTTTTAATTTTAAATTCTATGCAGCTGATTAACATAGTTTTTTTCTTTTTATTTCTATACAGCTGATTGGTTGATGCAAGCCTTTTAAGCCAATTGCGATAAAAAATTTAAGCCAAACAACTTCTTCCACTTGCAGAGCTATTTTGCACTCGTCAAGTCAAAGAGTAGTAGGCTGCAGGCTAGAACATTAGATTGACTTGTTTACATGGACTACAACACAGAGCAATGATTATGGAATTCAAGGTGTATAGCGAGTCTGGTTGAAGAATGTGACTTTTGTTCGATAAACTTGGACGACATTAACGATGAAGACCCACATCGACCTTGGTTGGAACAAAGGGAGAAACAGGTAGAAGAGGATGGTGATTGTTTCAACCAAGGTAGAAGTGGGTCCTGCTCAATATAAATGTTATCCAAGTTTATTGGACGTAAGTCGCATTCAACCATATAGAAGTCCAGGTGCATAATCCAGTGTTATGCATGGGGCAACAAGAGAGTTGTGCAATTGTCTGATAGGACCCAAATAGAGTTATGGAAGATTTAACCCAACAAAACAAATTTTTTTTTTTACAACGACTGGGTGTCCTTGCCCCTTTTCTAAGGCAAGACTAATCCCTGCAGATGCACACAATCACCCGCAAAGTGCATTGGGTAAAGCACGGGGAGGGGAATCGAACTCGCGTCTGTGGGGAGCAAACCCATGACGCTAGACATTCGCCCAAAGCTCGGGCAGGTCAACCACAGTAGAGAAATAGAGACATAGGCTCATGATGGTAATGATGATGATGATGCACCTGCTGGTCCTAATGATAATGTTGCTCAACACATTGTACAACCGTTTACAGATCGCAACGCCAGTCAACATCAATGCATTATGAGTGTACCAAGTCACGATATGACCAGCTAGGGAGGTAGCATCATGGGGAGGCTAGCACTGGTGGTACTCGAGGATGTCAAAATGCTTACGGATATGGATATAGATATGACCATGGACAGTATACAAAGCCTATTGAGCCATTTTAAACTTGGGCTAGTCCCAATCGATAGGATCCATATGGAGCATGTCAATATGGGGTATACACATTTAGATTTATATCCGAGTTATTCATCTTTGTACTCGCTCTCCACAGTACAAGTACGAGCAACGGTACTAGGGCAAGCCGCGGTACGGGTACGGACCGTACCGCTATGTTGGTGGGCCTGATGGCTCTGATTAGAGGTGGGCAAGATCCGACTCGACCAAACCGGTCGGATCTGACGAACCGAAAGCCAGGGTCAGATCGGATCACGTAGACCCACTCGGATCCGACGCCAAAGGGGCCCGAGAGATGGAATAGATAGGGTCCCACAAGTTGTTAATTCGCCGCTGGGGAATTCACACGAAAGGGAACGAGGAATTCTCAACGCACACTTGTTAGGCCAGGAGACGAGTGTTTGGACTTGCTTTGGGCCTCTGCTCATTATAGTAGGGTCCCTTTTGGATCTAGTGGAGGATTGTCGCCCCTCGAAAGGGGGATCTGATAGTGACAATTTCGAGTCGGATCGAGTAGACCCACTCGGATCCGCCGCCAAACCGAGTCGAGTTCGGGTCATGTAGCAACTTGATTCGATCGGATCCGGACCGAAATTGGGTAGTATAAAGTCAGATTTTACTCTCTTTTTTACCTTTACCCTTCTTCTACCCGAACCCTAACCCTACCCGCAGCCCGAGCCGACTTCCTCTCCTTCCTTCCTCTCTCCTCCTTTCTCTCCCTCTTTCTCTCTTGATTTCCCTCCTCTCCTCCTTTCTCTCCATCTTTCTCTCCCAATTTCCCTCCTGTTTCCTTCCTAGCACCAGAGTCTGCAACTCGACTTGACTCAGCCTAGTCCGAATTAACCGGAGAAACTCAACTCGATCCGACTTAGTTCGGGTCAGGTCAGCAAGGAATCGGTTCGGATCGAGTCAGCCCTGTTGGACTCGGTCCCGAATCAGATTGAGTTCGGGTCAGGCACTTGTAAAAACCAGATCAAGTCAAGTTGGACCTAATCCGGTCCGACTCGACTCGATGCCCGCCTCTAGCTCTGATTATGACTATGGGTCTTCGCCTGGCACAGGTGGAAATCTTACTCGAGGTCAACACAACAACTGCACTATGGCAATGAGGATCGTAATCAGTCATCCTTGGGTTTTATTGACAGTCTTTCCCTCCAGCTCAGGTTATTATGGATATGTCGCACATGTTCACAGCTGCAGCCCGATAATGATGACATTGAGGTCAAGCAACCACAAGCAGCAAGATTTTCATTCTGGTGGCAATTGGTGAATTCGTGTGTATAAATTGTATGCAGGTGATTGTGTGCATCTGTAGGGAATAGTCTCACCATAAAAATGGGGTGGGGACACCCTGGCATAATAATTTTTTTTGTAAATTTGTATTATTTGCATTTATTTGTAATATTATTTTCATATTTAATGACTTATGTTTTGAGTTTATCACATTGTCCATAGTTATATAAATATAATTAATCATCTCATTATTACATCCATGCACACATAATCTTATTTATATTGAATCATTGATGTTAGATATTTAGAAAATTAAATATAAGAGTTTTACAGTCACTCTAAGCCTCTCAGGTTCATAAAATCATCAGGCAAGCTAATACAACACTCTTATCAAAGAATGGATCGTAACACCATTATAAACATGTTCGGGATAAAAAAAAAAAAAAAAGGGAAATCCATATTAAGAATCCTCTAAACATTTAGGATTTTCCCACATTTTTCTAGATTTTTTTGGCAAAAAAAAAAAAAAAAAAAGAAAAGAAAAAAAGAAGAAAGCTAACGATAACGAGGGGACCATTACACCCACCATTAACATTACAACACACCTTGACTAGGTCCCTACTCTTCCTCTCTTTCATTTTTACAAGTTCGAAGACATCTTTCTCACCTTCTCGTCCCTAATCTATTGAAAAGATCATCATAAGCCTTAAGTTTAGCCTAACCACGCTTAATAATCTTGTTGTCAATTCTATATTGTTCAACATTTTCTTTGTTTTTAGTCCCTTGCCAAACTTTGAAACATGAATGTTTCTCATGAATAGTTTTTTATAGATCAACGTTCCACCACCAAGTCTCCTTATATGATTGGTTTTTGCCTTTAGATACTCCTAAAACATCTTTTGCTACTTCTCAATCCACATAACATTTACTTCCTCATTGACATTCAAGTTTCATTCTTCTATCATTACGAACAACATTGTTTTCTCTCTTTTCAAATTCCACCACTTAGTTTTAGGATGCCTATTAATTTCACTACCTTTTCTTTCATCTCTTAATCTAAACAACCATAACCATTACCCTACGCAATCAGACTCTCAAGGTAAACCTTGCAAACCTTTCATATTTTTCATTCTGCTTTCCCAAGTACAAAGAAATCTACTTGGCTTGTATATGATCCACTTTTTAAAGTTATTAAATGTTCAATAATCTTTTTAAAGTACGTGTTTGACAGAGCTAGATTGCATGCCATAGTGAAATCAAGGATAACATCCCCCGTCTTGTTTCTTCTCCCAAAACCATATCCTCCATGTACAGTCTCATATCCACTACTTTTTTTCCCACATGACCATTTAAGTCTCCTCATACAAATGTCTTCTCTCCGTTCGGAATTCCTTACATTAGTCCATCCTTATACGCCCAGAACTATCTCTTGATTCTATCCTCTACCTAGGGCACATATGCACCATAACATTGATCATCTCCTCTCCTAATACAAGTTGTATTAATAAAAACCTACAACTTCTCTCTTAGCATCTACAACTTTATCATTTAAATCTTTATCTACCACTATCCCTGCTCATTTATATTATTGTCCTTTCCTATATACCAGAGTATCACATCTATCAATTTCTCTAGTTTTGTCCCCCTTTCTACTTCGTCTCCTGAACACAAGCTATGCTAAATCTCCTCCATTTCATCGTATCGACTAACTCCATACTCACTTATCAATTTTCCTATATTCCATGTGTCAATGCTCTTGAACTAGCCTCTTTACTTGCGCATGTCCAAAATGGATTTTTGTGATGTCACTTCTACAGCCAACCAAAATGAAAGAAACTTCGCTTCTTTAGATCAAAACTGAATCTTAGTAATTGGTAATCGTTCTTGAATCGGATCGAGTGGCATTTCAACCAAAACCGCAACTCATCCACTGATTCTTCAACATCAGTTGGTTCGGACCTCCACTTCGTTTCACCCAAGCTTCCATTATTTGTAACAATTCTTTACTTGGGCGGATGGAATGTCTCTATTCCATACATATACATCCCCGAACTTTTTGGAATAAATAAAACAGGTGTATCCAACTGTTGCCCATTCTCACTATACTCGGCTTCCGATGGAGAACCCGTTTATAGGGAACACCCTAGAATGAGTTTGGAATGTCATATTGTTCAAAATCATGGTCAAAGGTATGGCATAAGTTTGATGTCGACCACCAGACTGACATAACCCACCTCTTTTATCCGAGCCAGGAGCAAACAATGAGAGCACATAACTCCCACAGGCACAAGATAATCAACTGTTACGTAGGTTGATTACAATCAAGCACAATCTAATAGTCCATTACATAAGTTGATTACAATCAATGAGTTACCATCTTCCCTCCTATGATTTCACAATTCTCTTTAACCATCGAGTTTCTATTTGATGCGACCCTAAAAAGTCTAGAAAATTTATCGGCTAACAGCTTCTCCTTGAGCCATTCATCGAACCAAATGAGAACCATATCCGCATTCTTTACTTTGAATCTCATTCTTGCTATCAAACAATTTTCCGCATAACTTTGACGGGGCCGCCACAGTATGATGCCTTTCCATGTATTTGAACATTTCCCATATTTAGCTCTTCCACCCTCTATTTGAAGTGCCATATTTATTGCATATGGCTTCTCCATAATGCCAACTTTCCACACTGCTGAAACAATGGCCAGGAAAACAAAACATTCTGAAACACAAACCAAACCACCCCCCCCCCCCCCCCCCAAAAAAAAAAACCTTGTTAGCCACAACTATGCTATAACCATAGATCCAGGCATTTACCAAGCATCAACACCACCAAATCTTTCTGAAGAGCGAGACCTGTGAATGAACAAGTGATTCACACTTTCAGCATCCTTCATACACATGCAGCACCCATTTCACAAGTATCACCTGCCTAAATGAAGATGATCAATCATATGCACCTTAACATGGCTCACCAACCACCTGAATAGGACAATTCTAAGGGCTTGTTTGGGAAGCAAGAAAATATTTGAGTGGAAATTTTTCCTAGGAGTGCCATTTTCACTAGTTTGTTAATGAACTTTTAGAGTGGATTTTTTTTAGAGAGAGATGGTCCATGTCCAACCCATCTCTCTCAAAAAATGCATGGACCATCCAAAAAATGCTATTTTTTTCAAAGCATAAATGTTTCTCCAATAAGGGCCTGTTGGATTCATGGAAAGGAAAGGAAACACCATTTCCCATTTAACTAATTTTCTATTTTTTGTGAAGATCTTTTGTTTTGTTTTGTTTTGTTTTTGTTTTTTTTTTTTTTTTTTTTTTTGAGAATTGGCGGAAACACCATTTCTCTCTTCCTCTTTTTGTTGGAAAATCAACAAATTTATTTTCCCACCTCTCCCTCCCTAAGAAAGGCATTTTCCCACAATTGAAGGAAAATGAAATTTTCAAGATTTAAACACGTGCTACTGCCCCATCTCCAATTGCCTCACATGTGTCACATATCCAAATGTTCCATTGTCCATCTTCTATTTTGTCACACGTGTGCCAATGAGCCACATGTGCCACTAGCCATCTTTACTTGGGCCCCACATGTACAAACCACCTCAAATGTGCCGCAGGTGCCAACTTTCCATTGTCATCTTCTTTTGTGTCACATGTGCCACCATCCATCTTCACTTGGGCCTCGCATGTGTCAACTTTCCACTGTCCATCATCTTTTGTGTCGTACATCTGCCACCATCCATCTTTCGCAGACGCCCCTCATGTGCTACATGTTCCATTGTCAATCATCAATCACTCTATATGTGCTACATGTGTCAATTGGTCGTGTGCACATGTGCCACCATCTAACTTTAACTGCTCACATGTGTCAAAGGTGCTAATGTGCCACTTGTGTCACATTTGCCATCATACAACTTTCAGCACCCCTCATGTGTCATGTGTGACACCATTAAGCTTAAGCACCCACAAGTGCCATCGTCTATCTTTGAGCATTCCATATGTGTCACATGTTAATCTAGCATCCAATAACTACTAGGAATTTTTTTTATTCAACCAAACAATAAAATGGAAAACGTGCCCTAAATTTTCTAAGAAAATCGGATTTACAAACATGGAAAACAAAGTTTCCTTTCCACAATTTCCTGGAAATAAGGTTTCCTGAGAAACAATGTTTCTTTTCCCACACTTTCAAAAAATGTTTCTTTTCCCACGCTTTTCACAAATCCAAACAAGCCCGAAGTGGATTTTATTGGAAAGTGGCAACAAAAACTTTCTCAATACCCCCCAATTATTTTATTTTTCAAACAAAATATTCTCCCCTTGGCAACAAAAACTTTCTCATCATGACTATGGTGACGATCATGATGGACAGTCCAAACCAATGATCGAACATTTTTCAGTATAATATGGGTCTCCCAACCATTGACTAGAGCATCCAACGAAATTGATTTTGAGAGGGATGAGCCATCAAAGGTGGGCCGGCTACGGACCATCCAAATCAATGATGTCACCTTCTCTAGTATAATCAACATGGTCCAGCAATTTTCCTAATGATTAATCAGATGGTCACGATAATGAACCATCTAAGGTGAATCGTACATGACGGACGATCTAAATCAATGGTCAGACTCTCTACTACAACTAATATGGACCATCCTCCTAGTCATTAATTAGATGGTTAGGATCATACAATCAAAGTGATGAGAGAAGTGCCATCAAAGGTGGGTGACACATGACTGACAGTCAAAATAAATTATTGGACTTTCTCAAGTACAATCAATATGACGGTCTCCTCTGAATCATTCATGAGATGGTTAGGATCATCTTATCAAAGTGATTTTTTTAGGGAGATGATCATTAGAAGTGGGCCACACATGACAGACAATCCAAATCAATATGGAACATACATTCTCCTAACCATTGATGAGATGGTTAGGTTCATTTAATCAAAGTGATTTTTTAAGAGAGATGGCTGATTAAAGGTCGGCATACACGATGGACAGGCCAAATCAATAATCGAACCTGTTCTAGTACAATCAATATAGACCATCTATTCTCCTAAGCCATGGTTAGATGGTAAGGATCATCCAATGGAAGTGATTTTTGAAAGAGTTGGGCCATCAAAGGCCATCCAAACATGATAGATGGTCCAAGTCAATGATTAGACCTTTTCTAGTATAAACAATATGTTCCCTATTGGCCCATAGGGGCCAATGTATGTCATGGAGCCAACATAGCAAGGGGGGTGGTGTATTGGTACCATCCTAGCCTTCTAATGCATAATGCACAAGAACAATTTGCGAAGTACACCATTTAATTTATAATCTAGATTCCTAGAAAATAACTCCCAAACATCAAAAGGGAGAAAAGAAAAGAGTTACCACGAAAATTCTGTAAAGTCCCACACAGGTGAAAGCAATTACCTTCCACCTTTTTTTTCTTGGAAAGCTACTTTTAATAAAAGTCACTTTCTGCCCAAATATTTTCCTGCTTCCCAAAAAAGCCTAAGGAGCCAATCAACATAATCTTCATCATCATCTTCCCACAAGAAAATGCTCAGACCTCTCTCATCTCCACAATCTTCTATCTTGCATGACTGGTCACACATCAGTCCCTCGAGCATCCAAAACATCCCTGCAAGCTCATTTCAATTTTTGTGAGGTCCCTGTGAAAGGTGAAGGTCATTGACCTCTCACATCTACATTCCTTAATTGTTGATAGTTAAATGGACAGAAGTACATGAAGACCTCCAGGAAGTGAGGAAAATTCAAATTGGATGGTCTCCCCCATGATCAACTCCCTATTGGGAATAAAGTTTGGCCTGGAAAAAATTTGAGGAAGAGGCAGAGAGGTGGTCTTCGGATGAATGGGATTGATAAGGTGTTGGGTCTGGAAGGGTCACTATAGCTTCCTTTCACAAGTATTAGGGAGGTGATTAAACTGGAATTGGAGGCTATCATCGAATTACATGATTAGGCCACTTCAATGAGGGGTCCGCACTACTCTCTCCCTTTAATTACTAACATAGGGCAGTCAAAACTGAGGACTTCATGCCAAGTACCTTAGTTATTAGTGTGTAATGTTATTGACAGAATGACAGGTGTTCTTTATGGTGTTGGGATTAATCATCTCTCAGTACCGAGGTGCTCTTGTGAATGTAATGCCAATCCTTGACAAGTCATTAATTGCAAATGAGTGCTTGGATTCAAGATCTATGGCTGATGAGTTCTGTGTGAAATGGAAGAGGAATCTCCACGATGAAATAATCCAATCCTCACAGGCCAAGACTTCTCTAGAAGAAACATAATTCTCCTTGTTACACTGTTAGGAAGGTAACAACAAGAACGCAGTAAAAGATGACATTGAAGGGAGAGACCCGTTAACCATCTCCAACCAAGGTAGAGTCACCGCGAACAAGAATTCACTATAGTATTGCGAGTGGTAAAAATAAGAACCAATCCCTGGCAGGCCTAAACTATCGCTAAGAAACGTCTTTGAGAGCTTGTTATAATAATCGACAAATGTGTAGGGAGGGAAGAAGAAGACACTGAAAGGTCATCACAGGGTGATGGCACGTGTTTGGCATACAACAGACAGCTTTGTTACAACTATCTTCAAAAGAGAACAACAATTTTCACAGGCCATTGCAATTTACAGCCCAGCTCTGAATACCATCTTTGCCCTCTCCACTACCCAAGCCATGTTAATGGTCTTGGTACACAAGAGAAACAAATCCTACAACAATTGTCCACCAACGCATCATCAACATTTCCTACATACAGTATCACTCTCTCACAGTGTTCTCAAATTTATGCTGCTAATTGTGTCAAAATTTGGAAACAAATTGTACAGTTCTTCAACATTGTTGATTCTCCTGTACCTCATTTAGTAGCCTTCCCAAACCGGTGCATTGTAAATTTAAAAAACAAAAACAAAATAAATGAAGCAGTAACTTACAATTTCCACTAACATAAATAACGAAAAATAAAGATCAATGCCATAACTTTACATAGTTAACAAAACAATGTCAGCCGGAGGTCAAGAACATACCCAACAACTCCTAATACAAGCTTTGCCAAGTAGCCTAGAACAGTGAAAGCCCATGTGGCCTCTGCCTAGAAAAAATTATGCCAAAGCACAAGAAGAACAAATCACTAACAAACATGATTGACTACCTACAACTAATCATGCCATATATAATACAGTAATCACCTTTTCTCCCTGAGGATACATTTCCTCCAAAGCCGTCACATCTTCTTCCAAGAGGAGCAACTCCTGCACCATTAAGCCATCACTTCATAAATTAGACAATTTTCAAATGGACCAAAGAGTAAATGTGCAATACTCCTATCGTACACAACTCATTTAGTAATGACTGGAGAACTCATTAAGACTATGGATTGAACTAGGTCCTAAAGGACCAAGAATGTGTTAGATGGATTTACACAAGACATGATATTTATAGTATAGGTGGCAATGATAAAATGTGGTCTTGCAGATTTTTTGTTCTTCTTTTCAACATAATATAACTCATCCATATCACTCCACACATGCAAATAATGAAGAAAACACCCTTTGATTTGGAGGTTTAGATACTTCATTCCCAGCCAATACCATCATTAGTTTCTTTAGTTTTGCCTCTATCCTCCTCCAACGGTTGAAGATAAGTGTTTGAGTACAGTAAGGCCAACCCCAAAGGTACTCAGTTTTATACGCTGAATAAACCATATCTTACTGAAAAAACATACTCTTTCTCATGTAAGTCCCTATACCTACTTTTTCTACCTTCCTCTTTAAGAGCCTCAAATCCCACGAAGACATGGCAACAACGTAACACATCAAAGAAATCAGAAAGAGACACATGTTCAACAAAATAGCTAAGTTTTCAACACGTGACCTATCATGCAAACAAATGCCTTCAGAAGTTCAGAAACTTTCAGCCATGCCCCTATGCAATTGTAAGAAATGCCCATTGTATGTTTTGAACATACAAAACTGCAATATTTGACCTATGCTTGGGCAATAGTAGTACTAGGATGGTTGACTCCTTCAGAAGATTGATCATATTAAGCTTTAAATCTCTCAATATATATCTTCAGTCATCCAAAGCATACTAATGCTCACCACTCAATGGGTAGAGTCAATACATAAAATAGACTAAAATAGACTCACCTACACCAGGGTAGGACCCATACACGGTTAAACGAACCACTACAAGACAGCCTTATCCTGCCTTATGGTGAGCCCTCCAAACACTTGTTTTATTTGCCTAGTATTCAAGGAGCATTTATATATCTCGATGATCTTTTCCTATTAACAAAATTTCAGAAAGGACCTCACCCATCTTCTTTTCATATGTGGTTCGTTTTAGATGGCCAATCAGGCTGGCTACAAATGGCAAACCATTGTATTTGGAAAACACACATAGGGATTGAGGTAATTGAAGTACCAAGAATTCTTTTTTTTTTTTTTTTGGGGGGGGGGGGGGGGGCCAGCTATAACTTTCTTAATGAAGGGGCATCAACACCCCTCGATGGGTACCTTTATAAAGCTTTTGGACTGGCTGCAGGGCTGTCCACACTCCCTGGGTGAGAAGGAATCAATGATCATCCGCATAGTCCGGAGTTCGCTCTTCCTCTTTCTACAATTTGATTTGGAAGACACAGTCAGAAACGAATTCTTGACATACTTTCTACTCTTGGTACTATGGTGTCCCATCCCCCCAAGTGAGGAAAATCAGAGGAGATGCTGGGATGGAGAAAGCTCGTGGAAAAAGAATAATCGGGGAAGAAAACGATCGATGCACAAACCTTCAGCTGGATGCAGAGGCTAGTACAGGACAAGGAGAGCAAAACTCAATACATCAGGATTCTAGGTAGCAGCAGGTTTGTCAGAAAACAACCTCCTCAAATAGAAAAACTACTGGAAAGATGCTTATGGAGTATCCAACTCTTTTCGTTGTCAGATTTCCTAAAGGGTGGCTTCCGATCAACTTCTCCATAGTATTTCGTAAGGCCGGAATCATCATGGATGTTCACATTCCCCGGGATAGGGAGACAAATCGTCATAACAGATTCGCTTTCATCAGGATGAGTTCTGAGGAAGAAGGGGAAAAGGTGATCGAATTGATGCATGGAAAGAGCTTCGGGTGTCTGGAACTTCGAGTTCAGCATGCTCGGTTTGGCACTGATGTGAGAAACAGGGAGGGAGGGCAAATCCAAGTTGATCGATAAGGGAGACAGACAGGAGGAAGATATTGGCCAGTAAGCAAACCCCTCATATAAAAAATCAGAACGGCACAGTCCAAAAGGGTGGTTCTACCTCTTTCAGAGATGCAGTGATGGGTAACCATCAGTCAGTATCCAGTCAGATTGGCATTGGAGTTCAGGAGGATGGTGACATTTAGAAGCAGGACCCAAAGCTTGTAAAAGGGCAGTAGACTACTCTTGACAAAGTGGAAGTCGCTGACGAGATAAAATGGATCTAGACAGATGCCGGCAGCGATATTCCGACAATCCCCATAAGACCAAAGGTGATCGAGAAGTCGCTTCATATCCTTCAGTGGTCTTTACTCGCAGAGACTTTGTCACACACATCCTTGGCTCAAATTCAGTGGTGGCTCCAGGGTTTCGGCATTCCGGAAACAGTTTTCAGTGAGACCCGTTGACGTTGATGAAGTTTGGATTAATTTCAGATCCAGAGATAACTTTGAGAAAGCTCTTATGGCGAGGACAGTTTGTATGGAAGGCCCTATCAAAAAACTAAAAATATGGGTGGAAAACACATTTTGAAAGGGAAGCCATCTGGATTTTAATCGAGCAAATTCCAATGGAACTTTGGTTCTGAGATATCTTCCTCGTGTTAGGATTAAACTTCGGTGAAGTGCTAGCCATTGATCTGTCGACGGAGGCCGGAGAGGAAGTTAGTATGGCATGGGTGTGCATCGGGACGAAGCAAAGCTCTACCATTCCTGAATTTATCAAGGTGATAGTCAAAGATGAGGAATTGGCACTGAAAGTTCAAAGGGAAGAATCGTGGGGGACTTCGTAGCAATGGGGAGACATTTGGAGCAAACGAGCAGGAGAGACTTCGGCAAAGATCTGCAACAATTGGCATGTTGATAGCAAATCACCATTTCTATGATCCCGCGACGTTTCGGACGTTTCTCCTAACGAGTGTCAGCATCTCAATGGCTTACTGGTGGTAGGTGAGGAACGGGCAAATAATAATCCATTTCCAGACATCCCGTGCTCCACGAGAGAAGGGAGAGAGTTATGCTCCAGCCCAATCCACGGTTCAAACCCAAGCCTGGTCGTCCAGAGATCAAGCTCAAATTCTGTTGTCAGCTTTGAACAGACTCGAAAGTCAATTGGGGATATGTGGCATGAAGAAAGTTCTTCCCTACCTAAGACGTTGGTTCGGAGCAACCCCGAGGCTCCTACCAAGCCTCCAATTTCAAACAGTGTAATCAGTTCGGGAATCGATAGCTCTTATGCCAACACATGTACTCTATCCACACATGCGAATGACAATGAACACTCCCTATTGTCGACACGTGGAGAAGGCCCAGATCTCAAACTTGCACTTGTGTGTCCTCCCACACACGTGGATAACTTAAATTTCCAGCAACGCGTGCCCCTACTACCACATGTAATCATTATGAGTCGATACAAAAAAGATACCTTTCCTCCCAATGTTATTTGTGAAACTATTGTGAGACCTAGTTTTCCTCCCAATGTTATTTGTGAAACTATTGTGAGACCCCTTAACTCCACAGAAGCTAAGGTGCTCTGCCGTGGCGATTTGAAGACTCTCCTGAGGCTGCAAACTTCTATAGCTATGGCTCCACAGCTATAGAAGGGCAGCCGGGAGAACCAGGCGATCAAGAAGAGATATGGGATGACGAAACAAGAAGCGATGAAGACTCAATGCTCGATGAAATGTCAAAAGAGAACAATGATGAGTCCCTTGTGGTGGAAGTGGTGGCCCAAGAGGACCGATTACTGGAGGATGCCTTAATAGTCACCCCACTACGTGCTACGAAATATCTTCGTCATCCCATTGTAAATCTTCAGCTACAGGCCGCAAATATATTCGTCAGCCAGCAAGCTCCCTCTGAAGATCTTAATTTGTCTAACGCACAGATAATTGGTCCAAAGACATACTCGAAAGAGTAGGAGGGATGGTCAACATGTCTTTCGGCATGAGCAAGGAAGACGTTTACGATTTTTTTCAATTTGTCAAAGGGAAAGGAGCTCAAAGGCTTTACAAAGAGCAGTTATCAAAGGCAAAAATAAAAAATAAAAAATCCCCATGGGGTTGGAGGGAACTTCTCAGCTTGGAATGTTCAATAAATTACGATTCTTCAATCAAGACTAACGGCAACAAAAGGGTCAGAATGGGTAGAGTTGGTGATCAATGTTAGTTCTCTCTTGGAACGTTATACGGTTGGGCAGCAAGTTGAAAAGAGCCCGAGTTAAAAAGGTCTGTAGTAAGTCTAAGGCAGAAATTATAACTCTCCAAAGAAACAAATTTGTAGGCTACCAATAGAGGTATGTTATCTTTTGTCTAGGGTATTTCAAATTGATTGACGATTTCTCCGGCTCCTTTTCAGTGTCAATTGTCATGCGCGACTGTGCTTCTAGCTTTTCATGGGTATTTTCTTTGGTTTATGGCCCTTATCACCCTTCAATGTGTGATCAGTTATGGGCAGAGCTCTCCTCAGTCAATCAGAGATGGGATGTCCCGTGGTGCATCAGAGGAGACTTCAATGTCGTTCAGTTCTCTTAAGAAAAATCAAAAGGGGGTCAGGTGACCAGTAGCATGCAGAAATTTTCTAGCAGGGTTGCTTCTCATGATCTTATCAATCTCCCTTTAGGGGGTGCTAAATTCACTTGGTCCAACAATCAATCATATCTTATGATGTCGTGTTTGAATAGATTCCTAGTTTCCCAAAGTTGGGTTGAAAAATTCCCCCTAGTCTCCCAATGGGGTCTTCCAAGAATCTTCTCTGATCACGGATTGATTATTTTAGAAGTTAATAACAATAATCGGGGTCCTCATCTGTTCAAATTTGAGTTGGCATGGCTGGAAATCAAAGCTTCAAGGGCTTGGTATTGGACTGGCGGTCTTCCTTTCAAGTTATAGGTTATGTTGGGTTCGAATTGTACAGTAAGCTCAAATTACTTAAAGAAAAAATTAGATGTTGAAAAATGAGGTTTTGGGTGCTAGAGAGACAAGAGTTTGAATCAATCTTGGCAAAAATTCATGATTTTGATTTGAAAGAAGAAGCGTGTGACTTGTCAGAAGAAAACAGACTAGAGAGCAGATTTGAATGCAAAGTAAATCTTTTTCTCCAATGAGGAAATCAAATGACAACATCGGTTTAGAGCCTTGTGGCTAAAGGAGGGGGATAAGAACATGAATTTCTTTCACAATATGGCTAGTGCATGCGCCCGGGTTAATAAAATAAGCAATTTGGTTGTGAATGGTGTTAGAACCACGAAAAAGGACCAAATTTGTAATGCAATTGTTTGCTTCTACAAGACTTTGCTCTCTTGCGAGCATTGGAGGAGACCGAGGCTGGACAATCTGCCTTTTCCCTTCCTCTCATCTAAGGAGCTTGGAGAAACCTTTGTTAACCTTATTCCAAAAATTGAAGGAGCGGAGTCTTTGAAAGACTTTTGACCTATAAGTCTACTTGGTAGTCCTTATAAAATCCTTACCAAAGTTCTCGCTTCAAGATTCAAGAGAGTTTTACCTTTAGTAATTTTAGAAAATCAAGGACCTTTCATAGCCGGCAGATGGATCTTTGACACTGCTCTCATAGCACACAAGTGCATCGACTCCAGAAAGACATAGGACAAGGAAAGAGTGGAATTGTCTGCAAGCTAGATATTGAGAAGGATTATGATCACATAGATTGGAAATTCACGGATTATATGCTCGAAAGAGTAGGGTGTGGAATTAAATGGAGAGGTTGGATTCAATCTTGTATCCGACCTCCCTTTTTTTTTCTATTTTGCTTAACGGGTCTCCTTTTGGCTTCTCAAGTCTTCTCGCGACATCAGGCAAGGAGATCCTTTATCTTCATATCTCCTCGTTATTATTGAGCAACCTTTTAGTAGGATGTTTCATAAGGTCGAGGAAAACTGATTAATTCATGGCTTCAAGGTAGCTGAGGCGAGGGTGCCAATTAGCCAACTTCAATATGCGGACGATACGATCCTCTTTTGGGATGTAGATTTTCCTTCAGTCAATAACCTCCAAAATGTTGTGGTTTGCTTTGAAGTAGTTTCGGGTCTAAGCATCATGTATCCAAAAGTGAGATGTTAGGAATTCATGTATCTTGTGATGACCTTCAGCAGCTAGCTAATGTCTTCGGATGCAAAAGAGGATCCTTCCCTTCCTCCTATCTTGGACTGCCTCCATGCATAGGAAAACCAGCAAAACACCTATAGGATAAGGTCCTTGAGAGAATCGAAAGAAATTTGTCAAGGTGGAAGCATCGATACCTTTCATTGGGAGGTCGACTGACACTTATCAAATCGGCCTTTTCCAATGTGCCCATATTATTTTATGTCCCTTTTCCAATGTCCAAAGTCAATGTTGGATAGACTCGAGAAATTCTGAAGGGATTTCTTTTGGAAAGGGACCAGGGACAAGATGAAATTCAACTTGCTTAAATGGGACGAAGTGTGCAAGACGACTCCTAAGGGAGGAGCAGGTTTGAAAAGATTGGATCTTATGAACATTTTTCTTCTTGGAAAGTGGCATTGGAAATTTAGTTCTGAAGCAGGCAGGATGTGAAGGGAGCTCCTTATTTCCAAATATGGTTCTTAGACGGGCAGATGGGGCATAAAAACTTCTTTATATCGTGCATCCTATGTTTGGAAGGCTATTGCCACCACCGAGCATCTCTTCCATACGGAAATTTCATTTACCCTAGGAAAGGGAAACCATATTCGCTTTTTGGACCGACATTTGTTGTGGGGGTAGACCTTTACAGGATTTATTCCCAAGATTGACCCGTCTTGCCTCCGATCAATTCATTAGGGTGGATCGATGCTTCTCATTTATCTATAGGTTCGTTGATTGGACTCCTTGTCGGCGAAACCTCTCGGACATCAAATTAGATGATCTCCTTAAGTTGCTTGACCACGTGAAGCTTCATTTGCCCTCACTTTAGGATGAATACTCATTGATTTGGAAAGCCCATGCTTTAGGTCTTTTCTTCGTGCGCTCCTTCTACAAGTTGATCTCTAAGCCGCCTACAATCCATTCCTTTCCCTTCCTTCAGTGGTCTTATGGTGCTCCTTCGAGGATCGCGGCATTTGTGTGGCTTGTTGGAAAGAAAATAGTCCAACCATAGACAATCTTCAAAGGAGATCTCTCATCCTCCCAACCATCTGTTTGATGTGCATGAGGGATGAGGAATCCATTAACCATCTCCATACATTGTCCCTTCGTTCAAAAGGTATGGGAACACTTCATCGGTATTTTCCATATTTCTTCGGTGATGCTGAAGTCGGTCGATCAGCTCTTATGGTCATGGCATAGAGGTATGGTGGAAAAATCTTGGAAAGCCGTTTAGAGACTAGCGGCGATGGGGGTTCTTTAGCATATTTGGAGGGCTCAAAACAACTGTTGTTTTGAGAACAAGATCTTTTTTGTTGCGAAAATCATACGTATGGTCAAATTAGTTGTTTCGAACTGGGCTCTCTATGTTAAATCAGCTTTGAACGTTGATCTTTCTTTGTGGTCATAGCATGGAGGTATGGTGGAAAAATCTCGGAAAGTTGTTTAGGGACTAGTGGCGATGGGGGTTCCCTAGTATATTTGGAGGGCTCGAAACAACCATTGTTTTGAGAACAAGATATTTTCTACTGCGGAAATCATACGTATGGTCAAATTAGTTGTTTTGAACTGGGCTCTCTATGTTAAATCAGCTTCAAACGCTGATCTTTCTTTGTGGTTCGAGAACAAGATCTTTTCTGTTGCAGAAATCATACATATGGTCAAATTAGTTGTTTCGGACTGGCCTCTCTACGTTAAATCAGCTTCGAACACTCATCTTTCTTTGTGGTTTTTTCCTTAGCTCTTGTATTCTTTCCCGCTCTAGCGGTTTTTTAATAAAAATTTCAGTTCTCTCAACAAAAAAAAGGTCAATGGTCCTCCCCAAAATGCGTTATGTGCATGAATGATGTCGAGTCAATTAATCACATTTTCGTCCATTGTCCTTTCACTCAGAAGGTGTGAGGGTGCTTCCTCACTACCTTCAACATAATGTGGGTGATGTTGAAGTCTATTGAAGACCTCTTGTGGGCTCGGCACGACGGAAGGATAGGGAAGGAAGGGAAGTCGGTGTGATGTCTTGTTTTAATGGTAGTGATGTAGGCTATTTGGGGGGAAGAGAATGGTGGCTCTTTTCAAAATATATGTGGATCAGTAGAAGAGGTGGTGAGAAAGATAAAGGTGGAAATAGTGGGATGGGCTTCCGTTTGAAAGTCGTGGACATCTGCAACCTTTAGTCTTTCTTTGGGATGTAATTTTTTGGTTTGGATTCTTTTCCTACATAGCTTTTGCTTTAGTGGGTTCTTTAAGAAAGTTTTGTAACCTTTATAATTTAAAAAAATAAAAAATAATAATAATAATAATAATAATAATAATAATAATAATAATAAAAATCTGATGTAAGGGAAACTAAACAAAGACTACAACATCCAAGAATAGATTACCCACTTGTAGTCGTCGCCCCATCTTCTTTTCAAAGGTGACTCGTTATAGATGGCCGATCAAACTAGATATGTCAAACCATTGCATTTGGAGAAACACATCGGGATTGAGGCGAATTAAGGTGCCATGACTTTTACTTTTTTTCCAATTGATGATTTTATTTAAGGAAGAGTGCAATAACTAGGAACCAGTGATGACCCTCTCGTTTAGTTGGCAACCAAGAAAACAAAAACATGCACTATACAAGAGGGGGACCCCAGGGAGATAATAAGGTTTCAGAATTCCATAATCCCAACCCAATCCCCCAATGGCCCATGGAATTCCTATCTTGGGAATGCCCAATTTTGATCATTTGAAAAATTCTTCTTTGCCCCAGAACTTCCAGTAAACAATTCCACAAATCCATCAGCAACAGAGAACTTCTAAGCCTTCAACCGAGTCCGGGTCTGCTAGCTGCCTCCAGCTCGAGGCAAGGGCGTAAGGGAAATCGGGGAAGTTCGGTGCCCCAATGAGAATCATTTCTTGGAACGTGAGAGGGTGGGATCGAGATAGAAAAAGGTGCCTGATCAAGGAATTTATTAGCAGAAAAGATCCGGACGTAATTTGTCTCCAGGAAACGAAAGTCCCCACTTTCAAAGATGGTCTTCTAGCTACTCTATGGAATGCTAAGGATGCTAAATGGACGTCTCTGGACGCTTTTGGTTCGTCGGGAGGCATTTTAATTGCTTGGAAATCTTCCAAATGGGAAGTCTAGACAGTTTCCAAAGGGGCCTTTTCGGCGTTCATCATCATCCAAGATAAGTCCTCTAATTTTTGCGGTCTCATTGCGGCAGTATATGGCCCTAATGATGACTCCCTTAGATCTGTTTTTTGGGATGAATTGTCCACTGCTAGACAGTCCTTCACGGGCCCCTACTGTTTTGTAGGTGATTTCAATGTGGTCCGATTTGTGGAGGAGCATTCCCGCAGCAGAAGAGCTCCTGCTGCGATGAACTCTTTCTCTGATTGGATCCAATCTCAAGAGCTTCTCGACCTTCCGCTGTCGGGGGCTCTTTCACCTGGTCTAACGGTCGCAGAAATCAAATCCAATCGAAGCTGGATAGATTTCTCATTTCTCCCGACTAGTTGGAGTCCTTCCCATCTGCTTATCAACTGGCCCTTCCCAGGGCCACATCAGACCATTGCCCTATCATACTGATGCTGGAGGACTTAAACTAGGGTCCGAAGCCCTTCAGGTTCAATGCTTCATGGCTCAAGATCAAAGGCTTCCATCAGAAAGTTGAAGAGTGGTGGTCCACCTGCCAAGCTGAAGGTTTTGCTGGCCATAGACTGTTATGTAAGCTCAGAATGCTCAAGGAGAAGATCAAAGACTAGAAGGAAGTCGAATTTCACAAACGGGAAGCCAAGACGGAAGCTCTATTTGTTGAGTTGCAATGCATCGACTCTGAGGCCGAAGGTGGTCCCTTGACCGCAGAGGTTCTATCTAGGCGTATTCAAATCATCCAAGCCATCTCTGCCAGGGCCCTCGAGGATGAAATCTCCTGGAAACTCAAGTCCAGGACCAGATGGATATCAGAAGGGGATAGAAACACCAGGTATTTCTATACCATTACTAACGTGCGGTCCCATGCCAAAGCCATTTTATCCATTTCCATGGACGGAATCTGTACTGAAGATAGACTGGAGATTACGGAACACGCGGTTCGGCATTTCAAATCCCTCCTCTCCGCGGAAGATTGGATCAGACCCAATTTAGATGGCCTTGCTTTTAGCTCTCTTAAAGATTCAGACGTGTCGCTCCTTGAAGCCCCGTTTTCTGAAGAAGAGGTTAAAATGGCCATTGGCTCGAAGGGAGGGGATAAGTCCCCTGGCCCTGATGGTTTTCCTATGTCGTTCTTCCAATCTTTCTGGGACCTCATCCGTCAGGACATTATGGATTTCCTTCACGAATTTTATCTCAGGGGCAGACTTTCAAAAGGCCTAGGTGCTTCCTTCATTGCGTTGATCCCCAAAGAGCAGGCGCGAGCTCCTTTTCCGACTTTAGGCCTATCAGCTTGATCGGGGGGGGGGGGGGAGCCTTACAAAATCCTGGCTAAAATTCTGTCTATCAGACTCTTGAAAGTTATAGGAAAGCTTATCTCCAAGTATCAGCATGCGTTCATCAAGGGCAGACAGATTATTGATTGCGCCTTGATCGCTAATGAATGCCTGCATTCCTGCCACAAGACCGATTTGAAAAGCATTTTTTGTAAGCTGGATATCGAAAAGGATTACGATCATGTGGAGTGGGCCTTTCTTCAGTACATGATGGGTCGCATGGGATTTGGAGAAAGATGGAGAGGCTGGATCAAGGCGTGCTTAAAATCAGCCCACTTTTCTATTCTCATTAACGGTTCCCTGCATGGTTTCTTTAAAAGCTCGAGAAGGATTCGTCAAGGCGACCCTTTATCTCCTCTCCTCTTTCTTTTGGTGGGTGAGGCACTATCGCAGATGCTATCTCGAGGTTAAGAGGTTGGAATCCTTAAAGGAGTTTCCATGCCGAGTATCACAGCTCCTATTTCCCACATTCAATTCGCAAACGACACACTCATCTTCTCTGAAGCGGTCCCATCCTACATCGACAACTTGCGCACAACCCTTATCTGTTTTGAGGCTGTCTCGGGGCTAAGAGTTAACCTCTCTAAATCAAAATTTTACGGTGTCAACATCTCAGATTCAAAGTTGTCCTCCTGTGCCAAGATCCTTGGGTGTTCAGCAGCCCTCTTCCCCTCCACGTTTGTGGGTCTCCCCCTTTCCATTAGTCCTCCGCCGAGGAAAATGTGGGAAAGAATTGTCAACAAATTCCAGAAATACTTAGCCAGGTGGAAGTGCCAATAGCTATCTATGGGTGGTCGCCTCACGCTCATCAAGCTGGCCCTATCTAATCTGTCAGTTTATTTCATGTCCTTGTGTAAGACCCGACCCGAGTGCATGTGTGTGTATAAGTGTGCATTTCGTTTCTCTTGTTCTCGCGGTCCTACCGGTCGAATCCTGGCAACCCGCGACCCCTGAATAGTGTTTGCGGTCATCCTTAAGTCCGGTCATGTAGACCCGACTCGGATCGAGCCGAAACCTATGCAATCTTGTTCGCATCGTCGTTGTGGTTCTGACGTCGCGTCTTGTGCATCCATCCGATGTGTGGATCATAAGTTGTGTGCATCTCATTTCTATCCTTTGATCATGATCACGTGGCCCGCCTAGTGTGGAGAGCACGTTTTTCAAGGTGGCCCACTCTCTCATCATCATCTGTGCCACCAGGCCTCGTGGCTGACGGCTGAGCGCGTCCGCCACCACGTTCGCCTTACCTGGGTGGTACTGAACGTCAAAGTCATAATCTTTCAACAACTTCATCCATCGCCTTTGTCGCATGTTCAACTCGGACTGCGAAAATAGATACTTCAAGCTCTTATGATCCGAAAAGAGCTTGAATCTAACCCCATATAGATAATGCCTTCACACCTTCAGTGCGAAGACAACCACTGCTAACTCCAAATCATGGGTGGGGTAATTCAGCTCATGGACCTTGAGCTGGCGCGAGGCATACGCCACTGGCTTCCCGTGCTGCATCAGGACAGCACTCAAGCCAACTCTAGAGGTATCGGTGAATACAACAAAACCCTTACTTCCATTAGAAAGAGTGAGAACAAGAGCAGATGTGAGGCGGTCCTTCGACTCCATAAATGCTTCCTCGCAAGCGTCACTCCAGATAAACTCGGCACCCTTCCGCGTCAACCGGGTCAGCAGTGCTGCAATACGAGAGAAACCCTCAATAAACCGTCAAAAATATCTCACTAAACCAAGGAAGCTACGGATCTCGGACGCGTTCGTGTGTTGGCCCCACTAACGCACTGCATCGACCTTCGAGGGGTCCACAACGACACCCTCCCTCGTCACCACGTGACCGAGAAACTTCACCTCCTCCTACCAGAACTCGCACTTCTCCAGCTTCGCATACAACTGGCGGGCACGGAGGGTCTCTAGCACAATCTGCAAGTGCTCTACATGGTCCTCCCAGGTCCTCGAATACACAAGAATATCATCAATAAACACCACCACAAACTGATCGAGGAAAGGCCGGAAGACCTCGTTCACCAGCTGCATAAATACGGCGGGCGCATTGGTCAATCCAAACGACTGACCAGGAACTCAAAGTGACCATAGCGCGTCCGGAATGCCGTCTTCGGAATGTCCTCCTCTCGGACCCGAATCTAATGGTAACCAGAGCGCAAGTCTTATCTTGGAAAAGAGTTGTGCACCCTGCAACTGGTCGAACAGATCATCAATGCGGGGAAGCGGGTATCGGTTCTTGATAGTGACTCTGTTAAGCTCGCGGTAATCCAAATAGAGTCGCAACGAGCCATCCTTCTTCACGAACAATACCGGGGCTCCCCAAGACGAACTGTTGGGGCGAATAAAACATAACTCCCAGAGCTCATCCAACTGCTCCTGCAGTTCCCTCAACTCCAACGGTGTCATCCGGTAAGGGGCCTTTCGAGATAGGCGTAGTACCGGACACCAAATCAATCTGGAACTCAATCTGCCGATGTAGCGGCAAACCCGGGATCTCCTGAAACACATTCTGGTACTCACAAACAACTGGCAGCTGCTCAATACACCTTGCCACAAAATCCTCAACGACACAAGCCAACAAACTAGACAACAGCTCTCCTTTGGGCTCGGCGACGAATTGGAACACTGGCAAGCCGGGAATGTGAAACATGACTGTCCTTGCGGCATAGTCCAAGACGACATAATACTGCGCAAGCCAGTCTATACCCAGGATAATATCAAACTCCGCCTTCGGCAATACAAACAAATCGGCGGGAAGGAACATCTTACCCACCAGCACCGAGTAAGAAGGGCAACGACAAACTTCCCCATGGGAGTCGAAACGACCAAGGCCTCAGACGCGGACTCCGATGGAATACCGGTCGATCGGCAAAACTGCTCGGCCACGAAGGAATGGGAAGCACCAGAATCAAACAAAACATGGGCAATGCAAGCAGAAACAAGAAGTATACCCTCGACAACTCCGTCGGTCGATGACTTCGGGTCCTGGCCCTGCGTCTGCTGCGCAGGATAGAATCTGCCCTGAGCTAGCAAAGGAAGCAAGCTTGAAGACTGCAGATCCTGGGTCTGCGCCTGCTGAGCGGCAATGTATACTAGTCCCAAAGACTGAGGAGGTCTGCTGCTGCTGTTGTGGCTGTTGTGGAGGCCTGCCTGGCTACCTCTGCTGCTGAGGAGCCCTAGGAGCGGGAGCCGGAAACTGCGCTCACTGTTGATGCTGATGTTGCTGCTAACGCTGAGGAGGAGGCAATTGTGGTGGCCTCTGCTGCTGCAAGGGGAGAGGGCAATCGCGCCTCCGATGCCCAGTCTGCCCACAACCATAGCAAACGTCGGAAAAAGGGCCAGAAGATGGAGCGGCTAGCTGCGCTGATGATGATGAAGCTGTTGTCTGAGCCGCAGGCTGTCTAAACTCGGATCTGCCCCGTTGTCTCTGTTGTCGGTGCTAACGGGAATGTCGGCTGGTGCTCTCCTCTTCCAGTCTCCGCCAGAACTCTGCTTTCGCGATCTCTGGGTCATAACCCAGTCCTCCTCATACACCAAGGCTCTGTACACAACCTTATCAAACGTCCTCAAGCAACGACCCACTACTCGACTACAGAGCGCGAGACACAAGCCATTCTGGAAACGGCGAGCCCTCATCTTCTCGTCGCCGACGAGATAAGGAGCAAACCTAGACAATGCCAAGAAGCGGGCCTCCTACTGAGACACCGTCATATCACCCTGGACCAGAGTCTTAAACTCCATGGCCCTCTGCTCCTGAACATGCTCAGGGAAGAATTTCTGGTCAAAGCGGACCACAAATCCTCCCACGACCAAACGAAATCGGGCCTGACCATCCTCGACACGGATGACCACCAATGACGGGCCTCACCCTGAAGAAGAAAAGTCGCAAGGAAACACGTTGGTCAGCCGGACACTATATCGTGTCAAAAATCCGCTCTATCTTTGTGCGCCAAGCCTTGGCGGCAGAAGGGTCAGGCTCACCCCTGAACCTAGGAGAATCATGCTACCTGAACTCTCTAGAAATAGAGCTAGCGCGGGGCAAATCGGTCTGCTCGGGAATCGGAACGGCTGCAGGCTGACGAGTCTGCAACGCAGCAGTGACAAGCTGCATCAACTACTGAAAATGCTCGGTAACGATTGGCACCGTCGAAAATGCAGGAGCGGCACTCGCCTCGGGCGGAGGCACGGGTGCGGCTGACGGAGTTGGAGCCTCTGTAACCGGGACAGCAGGATCAGATGGGGGAACTGGAGCAACTGGGGGAACAGGCGTAACAGGTGGCTGAAACAGGACCTCAGGAATCGGATCCTCTAAGACGAGAGAGGGGTGCGCTCAAGTCGAACGTGTTGCCGAAGCAGGATGAGAACCACAGCCACGGGCACCACGACCACGAGCGCCCCGCTTGGGCGGCATCGTCTACAGAAAAACAAGGACGACGACGCATAGGGTCAGAATATTGCAAGCTCAAACGAAAGAAAAGGCTCTCGGGACACTACTTGTCCTAGGCTCAAAGCAGATATGCGATGTTATCCCAAGTTATTCCAGATTTACTTGCTATGTTTTGATACCAACTCCTATCACGCCCAGACTCGGTGACCGGACTCACAAGGAACCCGATAGCCGGTTCTAGCCGCAACAGCCTCCGTAGTACCCCATTCTCGACTCCTGAGGCAGGTTCCGATCCTGGATCCTATAAGGAGGATTTTCATAACCGTATATCCATTCCAATACGAGCATACCCAAGATCACAGCAAGTACATATCAGAAATAACAAAGGCACACATTGCAAAATCCACTATAAATTTGAGCTTTTCAAGTACAAGGTTGAAAGAAGAAAAACATCTAATGACAAAAGAAGGAAAGAAGATATGCAACACTGGGTCCTCAACTCAACTCCTATCCAAGCTCTGCCGCTACGACGCCGACCTAGGATCTCCCGCACGCATCAATCGTGCATAAGCTTATAGAAAGCTTAGAGGGTGGTGAAAGTGTGTGACAATGGTGCGCAGAAGAATAATAAGAGATACAGAAGGGAAACATGATCAATGCCAATATCACTAGCCTTACCAAGGCTATCGGATCCTCTAAGACGAGAGGGGTGCGCTCGAGTCGAACGTGTCGCCGAAGCAAGATGAGAACCACAGCCACAGGCACCACGACCACGAGCGCCCCGCTTGGGCGGCATCGTCTACAGAAAAACAAGGACGACGACGCATAGGGTCAGAATATTGCAAGCTCAAACGAAAGAAAAGGCTCTCGGGACACTACTTGTCCTAGGCTCAAAGCGGATATGCGATGTTATCCCAAGTTATTCCAGATTTACTTGCTATGCTTTGATACCAACTCCTATCACGCCCAGACTCGGTGACCGGACTCACAAGGAACCCGATAGCTGGTTCTAGCCGCAACAGCCTCCGTAGTACCCCATTCTCGACTCCTGAGGCAGGTTCCGATCCTGGATCCTATAAGGAGGATTTTCATAACCGTATATCCATTCCAATACGAGCATACCCAAGATCACAGCAAGTACATATCAGAAATAACAAAGGCACACATTGCAAAATCCACTATAAATTTGAGCTTTTCAAGTACAAGGTTGAAAGGAAATACATCTAATGACAAAAGAAGAAGGAAAGAAGATATGCAACACTGGGTCCTCAACTCAACTCCTATCCAAGCTCTGCCGCTACGACGCTGACCTAGGATCTCCCGCACGCATCAATCGTGCATAAGCTTATAGAAAGCTTAGAGGGCGGTGAAAGTGTGTGACAATGGTGCGCAGAAGAATAATAGGAGATACAGAAGAAAACATGATCAATGCCAATATCACTAGCCTTACCAAGGCTAAGCCATGAATGCAGGAAGCCATACCAAGGTTATGCAATGCAATAAGCCTTATATAACCGATACAAATGCAATGCGAAGTAATGTCAATGCTCATAAGCAGTCCACATATCCAATACAGTTCCATCATAAGGAATATCACGGGGGTCTAATGCACTACAAGATGACTGTGGCTATCAAGACCGCACAGTCAAACGAGCGTAAGAGACCACACTACCCGCCTGTGGACAGCCAATCACCAACAAGGCTCGACGATAGCGAACCCACTCACGAGCTGGTCAGACTCAGCCTAGTAATGCCCACTCACTCAACCGGATAAGGCCACATCTCATCTCAACCGACTACACGACAGTGGGAGACGCGGCCTAACGGTGGAAGGCACTCGGGCACTCAAAATTTCCACTCGGTCACGGCGTTGAGGCGTCTTCTACATACCTTGAAGGTTTAGGGGCTTTCACTCAGGGATATCCTATGCACCCCAAATGCTCAAATGATATATTTCTGGTGTCCACATACGGCCATCCACGAATGCCCCTATGGAGGCAAGGCCTTAGTAAAGCAAGGGCAATAATATCCATGAGATGTGATGCCAAATGCATGAATCACGCATACCAATCATGCACTAGCTCCAAGCACTCAATGTGCACAAGAGGGGAACTCCATCCCTCTATCATATCAACCCAATGACCACACACAAATGCAATCCAAACACTCCATGATGCATATGGGTCATGAGGGTGCGCCATACAGTGATTTAGAACATACTCCTCCTTCCCAAGGAGGGAATCAAGCCTAGGTACTTAGACAATTAATCAAAGGAACAATCCTCTAGTGGGGGCCCAATACTTTGGGGTAGCCCACAAAGCTAAGGAGGGCAATATATAAGCCTAAAGGAATAAGCGGTCCTAACGAGGGCCTATGGTGGGCCTTAAACCACCCATAGCAACCCATGGGCCTACCTTAGGGCCACCAAGGAGGACATCCAACCTCAACTGGGTCCCAAAAGGTAGCCCGCCACTACTTGAATAAGAAACAAGGCCCAAGGCCTAAGCAATCCATGGCCTAGCGGGCTATACACCAAGCCCAACACATAAGCAATATGGCGGGCCCTCAAGCAAGGTTTGGGCCCAACCATAAAGGTCATAAACCCACATATTGTGGTGGGCCTAATGGGCAGCCCGATAATCCAACCATAAGGCAATCCTTATACTTAATTCAAGTGAGTTGGGCCTCACAACTTGGCCCAAGTACAATGGTCATTTTGGTGGGCAACCAAGGGCCCAACTACTTGCATATTATGGCCCACAAACCCATCACAATAAGTAGTAAATATAGGCCCAAAGGTCAAGAGGCCTATCTAGAAAGTTTCAGGACAAATGGGCCTAAAAGTCCAACAATCCGCTAAAAATATGGACCTAATAAAACCCAACTGGGGTGGGCCTCAAATGTGCACTAATTAAGCCCAAATGCACATCAAGAAATGGCAAGATTATGTGCATAAACATCCTTAAATCTGGTGGGCCAAGCTGCCTCAAAACATGCCTTTAAGGGCAGCCAGTTTGGGCCTATTGCTGGAATTCCAGCCCAACCTGTTTTCTGGGCTTGCTGGAGTCCAGCAATAATTACTTTATTTAAGTATATTGTTCACTGGTTACCCACACACATCTTTGTGAGTCCCACCAGCTGAGAGGAGTGGATGATACACATATGGCAAGGGAACCATGCTGCTGGACTGGACGTCTAGCAGCAGCCCAGTGGGCCTGGGCGTCCCAAGGTGGACGGTCAAGGGCCTGGGCAGCACCCCCCTGATGGACATCAAAGTGGGCCCCACGTGGACATCCCTAGGGAAGTGGGCCACGTCCCATGTGGACTAAGATGGATGAAAGGGTGGATACAAAACACATCAAGGTGGGCCATGTGAAGGGTGGACGGCCAACCTATGCTAGACGTCCCAGCCTTGGGCGTCCAGCCTGGTGGGCCGGTCCAGCCCTCGCCGAAGGCCGCTCAGGGGTCCGTTGGCCCTGAAATTTGGTAGGTAGGTCCTATCATGGGTGGGCCACCCCCTCACAAAATTTCAGATTTTATCAAATTAGGAAAGTATTTATTTGAATTAAAGGAAAATTGTCTGTCCAAAAATCTGTTTAGAGAAGAAATTATGGCTGACCCTGTTTTGAGCACCCAAAGGGGTGGGCCCAAGGTATCCAAAAATTGGAGAAATTTGATTTTAACATCCCCACATATGTATAGTACAAGATAGGGTCCACCAAAGTGGCCCGCCTATTCAAAAACTATTTTATATTTTTAAGTTTTCCAGACTGTAATGTTGCTGAAATTTACAGCAAAAAATTTAGCAATGCCCATCTCACTTGGGCCACACCTTTGAGACCTCAATCAAGGTCGGATGGGGCTGAAATTTGAGGGACATCAAGATGAGATCCCCAACTTTCAGAAAAGTATAATTGATGGGTATGAATAGTCCCTCAAATAGTCCCAAAATCTAGTCCAAAATCAACCAGAAACTGTCCAGAAAATTCTGGACAGCCACATACACTTGGATTAAATAATTGTATGAGTTAATTAAAAAGGGAATTACCCTAAAAACTAGGTGCTATGGCCCACCCTAGTGGACCCTACAAATGTCCAAATCAAATCCCAAAGTTACCACACTTGCATGCATCATTAATAGTCAGCAAATGGGACACCAAAAACCATAGAGTAGGTGAGTATGGGCGTCCCACCCTAGCTGAACTTTCTGGACTATCCAGGCCCACAAAGTGAGCCACACATCATCATCATAAATAGAAGAAAAGAGAGAGGAGAGGAAGAACATCTCGGCCATAGGGAGAAGGCCCCAACACAATCACACCCACACATTTCATTGATTCATAGATACAATCATAGATCCTCACCATGCATTATCTATATTTAAGATGAATGGTTGGGATGCCATCCCAACCATGATGCAAAGGTCTAAATAACCCATCATGCTATGAAATCAAAGGAAACCACCATGATGGAGTCCGTAGAGGAAAGCCCCATGCATGGGACATGCATGCATAAGATTGGTCATTTGGCCACATCCAAGGGATTGTGTAGAATCTCCACCATTGATTGGTGGGTCCTACACTTTCCAAATGAGAGAAAAAGATCTACACTATGAAAAGGAGATTGCATGAAATAGGGAGCACCCGCCTTAGATCTCCACCAAAACTATATCTTTTAGCTCCTAGTGCTCCAAGGAAGCAAGATCAATGAGTGAGATGGGTTTTCAATGGAGGGATTGAGAGGAAAAAGGAGAAGGGGCTGGAATGGTGGGGACGTCCCACCCCTTGCAATGGGAAAGAGAGGAATGAAAGGAGAGAAGGGAGAAATGAGAGGGAAAGAGAGAGAGAGAGAGAGAGAGAGGTTGTAGGAGTGCAATCATCACTCTCTCTCCTAGATAAGAGAAAAGTCATCATAGCCTATGGTAATATAAATTATGTTGCTAGGCAGTAGGGATAGGTTTAGGTTTTAAGTTTAGGTTAAGGTTATAGGTTTAGGTTTAGGTTTAGGTTAGGTTATGTTATAGGTTAAGGTTTAGGTTATAAGTTTAGGTTACAGGTTAAGGTTTAGGTTATAGGTTAAGGTTTAGGTTATAGGTTATAGGTTTAGGTTAAGGTTTAGGTTTAGGTTTAGGTTATAGGTTTTGGGATTTGAGAATAGGTTTAGGTTATCGGTACAGGTTTCGGTTAATGTTGTAGGTTATCGGTTTCTGTTAATATTCTCGGTTCTCGGTTCTCGGTTTCGGTGTCGTTCTAAGTGTAGTTTATAGCTTCTCTTTTTCGGTTCTCGGTTATCTGTTATCGGTTTAGGTTTCGGTTTGGTTTAGGTTCTCGGTTATCGGTTCCGGTTCTCGGTTCTCGGTTTTCGGTTCCGGTTCCGGTTTCGGTTCCGATTTCGGTTTTCGGTTTAGGTTTCGTTCTAGTTTTGGGCTTTGCGCCTAGGTTTTCTTTCCTGTTTCTATTTCGGTCAATGTTGTCGGTTTTAGGTTTCTGTTTTCTGTTGTTTTCGGTTTCTCTTTCTAGGTTTAAGTTTAGGTTATAGGTTTAGGTTAGGTTATAGGCTAAGGTTTAGGTTTGGTTTAGGTTTAGGTTTATAACCTAAACCTATAAACTAAACCTATAAACTAAACCTATACCGAACCTAAACCTATAACCTATAACCTAACCTATATAACCTAACCTAAACCTATAACCTATAAACCTAAACCTATAACCTATAACCTAACCTAAACCTATAATCTATAAACCTAAACCTATAACCTAAACCTATAACTTTAACCTAAACGTATAACCTATAACCTACAACATTAACCTAAACTTGTACCTATAACCTAAACCTATTCTCAAATGCCAAAACCTATAACCTAGATCTAAACCTTAACGTAAACCTAAACCTTAACCTATAACCTATAACCTAAACTTATAACCTAAACCTTAACCTATAACCTAACCTAAACCTAAACCTATAACCTACACTTGTAACCTAAACCTAAACGTATAACCTATAACCTATAACCTACACTTATAACCTAAACCTAAACCTATAACCTAAACATATAACCTTAACCTATAACCTAAACATATAACCTTAACTTAAACCTATAACCTATAACCTATAACCTACAACATTAACCTAAACCTGTACCAATAACCTAAACCTATTCTCAAATCCCAAAACCTATAACTTAAACCTATAACCTAAACCTAAACCTAAACCTAAACCTAAACCTAAACCTTAACCTATAACCTACACTTATAACATAAACCTAAACCTATAACCTTAACCTAAACCTATCCCTACTGCCTAGCAACATAGTTTATATCACCATAGGCTATGATGACTTTTCTCTTATCTAGGAGAGAGAGTGATGATTGCACTCCTACAACCTCTCTCTCTCTCTCTCTCTCTCTCTCTCTCTCTCTCTCTCTCTCCTTTCATTCCTCTCTTTCCCATTGCATTCCAGCCCCTTCTCGTTTTTTCCTCTCAATCCCTCTATTGAAAACCCATCTCACCCATTAATCTTGCTTCCTTGGAGCACTAGGAGCTAGAAGATATAGTTTTGGTGGAGATCCAAGGCATGTGCTCCCCTATTTCATGCAATCTCCTTTTCATAGTGTAGATCTTTTTCTTCTCTCATTTGGAAAGTGTGTGACCCACCAATCAATGGTGGAGATCCTATACAATCCCTTGGATGTGACCAAATGGCCCATCTTATGCATGCATGGGGCTTTCCTCTATGGACCCCATCATGGTGGTTTTCTTTGATTTCATAGCATGATGGGTCATCTAGACCCTTGCATCATGGTTAGGATGGCATCCCAACCATTCATCTTAAATATAGATAATGCATGGTGAGGATCTATGATTGTATCTATGAATCAATGAAATGTGTGGGTGTGATTGTGTTGGGGAAGGCTCAATAGTGGCGGAGCCTTCTCCCTATGGCCGAGATGTTCTTCCTCTCCTCTCTCTTTTCTTCTATTTCTGATGATGATGTGTGTGGCCCACTTGGTGGGCCTGGATAGTCCAGAAAGTTCAGCTAGGGTGGGACGCCCATGCCCACCTACTCTATGGTTTTGGGTGTCCCATTTGCTGACTATTAATGATGCATGTAAGTGTGGTAACTTTGGGATTTGATTTGGACATTTGTGGGGCCCACTAGGGTGGGCCATAGCACCTAGTTTTTGGGGTAATTCCCTTTTTAATTAACTCATACAATTAATTTAATCCAAGTGTATGTGGCTGTCCAGAATTTTCTGGACAGTTTCTGGTTGATTTTGGACTAGATTTTGGGACTGTTTGGGGGACTATTCATACCCATCAATTATATTTTTCTGAAAGGTGGGGATCTCATCTTGATGTCCCTCAAATTTCAGCCCCATCTGACCTTGATTGAAGTCCCAAAGGTGTGGCCCAAGTGAGGTGGACATTGCTAGATTTTCTGCTGTAAATTCCAGCAACATTACAGTCTGGAAAACTTAAAAATATAAAATAGTTTTTGAATAGGCGGGCCACTTTGGTGGACCCTATCTTATATTATACATATGTGGGGATGTTAAAATCAATTTTCCCCAATTTCATCCATCCTAGTCCATATCTTCTTTCCTTCTTCTTTTGTCATCAGATGTATTTCCTTTCAGCCTTGTACTTGAAAAGCTCAAATTTATAGTGGATTTTGCAATGTGTGCCTTTGTTATTTATGAGATGTACTTGCTGTGATCTTGGGTATGTTCGTATTGGAATGGATATACGGTTATGAAAATCCTCCTTGTAGGATCCCAGGATCGGAACCTGCCTCAGGAGCCGAGAATGGGGTACTACGGAGGCTGTTGCGGCCAGAACCGACTATCGGGTTCCTTGTGAATCTGGTCACCGAGTCTAGGGCGTGACACCTTGTCTCGTTGCCCTCCTTCAGTTCTGATTCAGATAGACAGGTTCCGTCGTGATTTTCTTTGGTGCAGAAAAGACTCGCAGAAGAAATTACACCTTCTGGACTGGCATGAAGTTTGCAAACATTTTCAAGAGGGGGGTGCTAGTATCAGAAACCTGAAGATCATGAATCTCACCCTACTTGGTAAATGAACATGGAGACTGGCCACCGATAATAATGCCCTTTGGAATTCCATCATCAAAGGCAAGTACGGTACTTGCCCTGGTGGCTGGTGGACTAAGGATTTCACGACATATAGGGCCTCATTCATTTGGAAAGGGATCTTAAGATCCAAGAAGGCGGTTATTGATAACATCAGATTTGATCTTGGCAACAGCGCTGGTATAAGATTCTGGGAGGATATTTGGGTAGGCGATGAGCCCCTCAAAAACAGATTTCCGACCATTTACAATTTGAGCCCTAAGAAGAACATCCCGGTTGCTAGCTGTTTTAAAACCTCTAATTCCAGTTTCGTTTGGTCCGTGAAGTGCATCAGGAATCTCCATGACCGGGAAGTGGAAGAATTTGCGAGGCTGCTCAATCTAATCTCTCAGGCGATCCCTGATCCCACTGCTCCCGACATACCGATCTAGGCCAAGGACAAAACCAACACGTTTTCGATGAAATCGCTCTACTCTCTCCTTACCCCTTTGTCCATATCAGCTGGCCCTACGGCCCCTTTTATCTGGAAATACCCCCCCCCCCCCCCCCCCCCCCCCCCCCCCCCCCCCCCCCCCCAAAAAAAATAAAAAATAATAAAAAAAAATCGCCTAGTTGGTTGGGAGAAAGCGGATCCTCACAGTTGATAATCTTCGGAAAAGAGGCATGCAAATAGTGAACATTTGCCTCTGCTACATGCAAGATGAAGAATCCGTTGATCACCTCCTCATTCATTGTCGGTCATCTCTCAGATTTGGGCGGAATTATTCAGAAGATTTAATATCAACGGTTGTCGCCCGAACTCCTCCGTCAATATGTTGTCATCTTCGCACGGTTTTAAGTTGGGTAAATGCAGAACTCAAGTTTGGAGAATGGCGCTTCTTGCAATCTGGTGGTTAGTATGGGAGGAAAGAAACAACAGATGTTTTAACGATAAGCTCTCCTCGGTTAAGTTGTTTGGGATAGGGCCAAAAGGCTGATTGTCGAATGGGTTGTCTTAGTCAGTGTTCGAAATATCGGTATTGCACAATGTATCGCATCCTTGGGATACAGATACGTAGCGGTTATCGCACGGGATATATCGTTTGTATCGCATAGTTTATCGCACTTTTTGGGAAACATGGGGAAACATGGGGAAAATGGTTGAATTTTTTAATGAAACTTTGGGGATTGTTAAAAAAGACCTCCATACACACTTTTAAATCATAAAATCTCAAAAAAGAATGGCACATAATAGGTTTCCTTTGTAGAGGGTCCTAAGCTCTGTGTTGTCCGATTGAACTAAGACAACTATATCCAGTATCCACCCATCTATCTATTTTTCTATATCATTTTAGGACATTATGCAAAAAATTAAGCAGATCCAATAATCAGGTAGACCATATCATACCAAACAATGGTGATTGACCATTAGTGGGCCACTTGAACTTTGGACGTGCTTCACTTTTTGGGCTAAAATCATAAAATTATACAATAAAATGGATGGACGGAGCGGATAAAATATATGAATTATAGTGGCCCCACAGTGTTTACTCACGACGTGGTTCCCACACCAGACGGATGCGGATTTACTGCGAAAGCCTTTAGCAGGGAGTTCCTGCGCTGGGAACCCAGATGGGGCCCACTTGTGATGTTTGTGAAAAATCCTCCCACTTGTGCTATCTCAACAAATCTCTAGTTGTATTTCTTTTTTTCCTTTAATATATTCCCGTTATCTTTGAAAAAAAAAAAAAATATTTCTTCCCGAGTCACTTTCCTTCTACAATCCCCAATGAAACCCAAAACATACCACCTTCCATGGGACCTTGAACAATCCCCACCCCATCCAAATTCACAAGTAGAATCACTGAAGCTCCATGAGATCCAAAAACAAAAACAAAAACAAAAAAAGAGAGAGGAAATAATTCCAAACCTGTCTCGCCAAAATGCAATGAATGAAGAGGATATGTGCAAGGCCATTGTGGATTTTTACTCTGATCTTTCATTAGATGACGGATGGAAACAACACAATCTTAACAATCTCCAGTTTGACAAAATTAATGATGAAGACACCAACTGGTGTTACTGGTTAAAATACCTGGTTGGGATGATGTTAAGCAAGTAGTATTGGACCTTGGAATGGACAAGGCCCTGGGATCTGATGGGTTCCCCATTGCTTTCTTCCAAGTATTGGACCTTGGAATGAACACTTATCTTAAAGTTCTACTCTAGAGGAAACGTGTCCAAGGAAATTAGGGCTACATTAATGTGCTCATTCCCAAAAAAGAGGTTGAGGAAGTCTTTAGTAGCCTCATTGGAAGCCGGTAGAAAATTTTGCCCTAGATCTTAGCAAGCATTCTTCGAAAGGGTGCTCAGTGAAGTGACTTTAAAGTACCAAGGGGCTTTCGTATTCAAAAGACAAATCATTGTTGGGGCTCTAATTACGCATGACCCAAGGTACAAAGAGGATAAACCAGGATTAATATGTAAGTTGGCACGAAGAAGCATAAGATAGGAACTAGATTTTCTGCAATACAAGCTTCAAAGAATAGGTTTTGGGGTAAAGTGAGGATAGTGGATTTCAAATTGTATATTTACACACTACTCATTCTCAATTTCTCATTAATGGTACTCCCTAAAAGCTTTTTTCTGGAGGTGTACAGGTGTTTGCAAGGGATATCTTCTATCCATTGTTATTTCTGGCAGTGGTAGAAGCTCTTAATTAAATGATTGCATTGCCACAATGTAATGGTTAAACAAGGCTTTAAGTTTAAGGTGAGAAATATAGTTTTCAAATCACCCATCTATAGCATGTTTCCAGTACGCTTCTCCTCTGACACTGCAGTTGATCAAGTGGCAAACTTCAAGGGGGTTATCAGATGTTTCCAAGCAATCTCAGTCAGAAAATCGATTTGCTAAGAGGCAAGATTCTTGGCGTTTGTCTGATTCAAAAAGGGTTGAAAGTTATGGCTAAGGAATTCAGTTGCTTGGTTGGTTGCCTCCCATCATCTTATATTGGGTTGTCATTATGTGTGGCCAAACTGGCAATGCTCAATTGGTTTTGGTGGTAGAAAGAATTGGAAGGAAATTAACAATCATCTTATCGTGGGGTTGTCATTATGTGTGAGGAAACTAAGTGCTTATGGGATTCAGTGGTAGAAAGAATTGAAAAGAAACAATCTGTCTAGAGGAAACCTTCTCTTCTCACATAGGTGGCTCATTTCTTTTGCTACCTTCAACAGCACCCTTTAAGGGCCAAGGAGCTATTAAAAGCATTGTGCATCATTATCACATGAAGAAGGGGATTTCAGCACCTATATAGACTCGTCCCTATACAGAGCCTCTAGAATATGGAAGGGGATCTCGACGCTCAAGGAGGTTAGAGACAAGGTAGGCTTCTCATTCGGTAATGGTGAGAGAATCTTTTTTTTTTTACTGGTGATTACCCTCCCCAGGCCGTGTTTCCAAGAACTGCACAGTTCTCCGTGGTAAAGGACATTAAAGTATCCGAGTGTTATTTTGTCGTGGGAAACAATATCGTTTGGTGTCCTCCTTGTCATCGAGACATGAATGATGAGGAAGTAAGAGAGTTTGTAAGGCTTCTAGACAAGCTTATTCTGTTTGCTCCGGATAGAAATGAGCGGGACAAGTTGCTTTGGCTCAAGGATAAGTCAGGTCGTTTCTTGGTTTGGTCATTCTATGGATGCTTGAGTTCCTCTCTTGTGGTTAAGTGATGTGATTATACATCCCATGTGGGGTACTATGCGGCCCCTCTGAAAGGCGTGTCATTCGGTTGCTTCATGGGAAGGAAGAGAGTTCTCACCATTGATAACCTTCAAAGAAAGTCTATGGTTCTTCCAAACGTGTGTGTGGTGTGTATGAGGATTGCGGAGTAGGTTAATCATCTCTTTATTTGCTGCATGGCCACTGCAGAATAGTGGAAGCATGGTGTGAGGATCAGGAAGCAAAAGACCATGGTATAGAGGATGACAATTTTAGCTATTTGGTGAGAGATGTAGGGTGAAAGAAATAATCGATGCCTCCATAATGCCTCTAGCAAGGAAGCGGATGTTCTACTAAGGGTAAATCCTTTGTTTTGGAATGGGCTTCTAATGTAAATTTTTTTAGAAGGATTGTAATTTTGATTTTCTGCTTTGTTTGTAATTTGTGGCGCCAGCTCGACACCTTTTGAATAAAAGCTCTTGTTACACTTCAAAAAAAATCATTATCACATGAAGAATTAATTGTTCGATGCTACTATAAGGATATGGATCTTGTGGGGATCATATCTCCAACAAAACAGGCCTACTTAATGAAGTCACAAACAATGTTTTAAATATCGATGATATCATCCGATATATCTTGTATCCTACCTATGCAATACGAAACACATAGGTAGTGCTGATATATCCCACATGTTCGATCTGGTGAGCATTTTCAATTTCTTATCCCTTTTTGTTGAAATTATGTTAAATCAATGTCAAATGGTTACAAATCAATTAGTTCTTCATGTTTTGCATAAAAAATCATGGAGTTGGAGCTTTGATTTCGATATGCATCGGTTTTTCATGTCCTCCATTTTTGTTCGTAATTTTCCTTCAACCAACTGTCAATTGAGAGTAATTTCAAAGTATTTAGGAGTATTTGATTAAATGATCATCACGCACTCTAATTTCGAAATTTGAGTGTAGGTGGTCCAATTCAATTGAGAGTAATTTCAAAGTATTTAGGAGTATTTGATTAAATGATCATCACGCACTCTAATTTCGAAATTTGAGTGTAGGTGGTCCAATTTGGGGGAAACTGGGGAAAATTCAAAATTTCCCCAATTTCTCCTAAATTGCTTGCAATATTGCACTCCAAACATGAAATCAAGCATGCATGAGGGCTGATCTACTGATTTGTTAAGTCCTTGTCAATTTTCATAAATTAAAAATCATTTTTAATTAAAAATTTATTAAAATATTATTTTTTTTCAAAATTTCCCTTCAACCAACTGTCAATTGAGACTAATTTCAAAGTATTTAGAAGTGTTTCACGAAATGATGATCAAATACACTCTAAATGTTATGCATTCAATTTCAATATAGTTGCATTAGTTCAATCGGACAGCGCATAGCTTAGGACCCTGTACAAAGGAAACCTATTATGTGCACTTATTTTTTGAGATGTTATGATTTGAAAATGTGTATTAAGGTTTTTTTTTTTTAACAATCCCTTAAGTTTCATTAAAAAATTCAACCATGTTCCCAATGTTTCCCCATGTTTCCCAAAAAGTGCGATAAATGATACATATATGTATCCAAAGGATGTGATACATGATGCAATACCAATATTTCGAACACTGGTCACAACGAAACACCTATCCAGATTCACTACCAGACCAAATGTCAGGCAAAAAAAGCACCCTTCTACATTTCCCCACTTGACAATGACTGGTTGGTCAAAAAAGTTGGAAGGCCTAACACTAAGACGTCCAAAAGATGAGACCAACCCCATCTCCACAAACTGGAAGACCTTATCATGCTCTACAGAGAACCTAGTGTAACATTTAAAAGGAAGCATACTAGCTAATTATAGAGCTACCCAACAGAAGCATCCATTAAAAAAAAAAAAAAAAAAGTAATAGTATTTCTAACTCAACAGAAAAAGCATACAAATATGTTATAACCAAATTGTAAAACTAAAAAAATAATGTTACAAATTCCGTGCAATGTGAGATAGCCAATCTAAATAAAAAGCTAATGCTGTATGGTAAGCAATGTAGATGACTATGATGCAAACAAGATGAAATGAAGAAGAGGTCTGAACAGGCAAAGAAAGATCAAGAGATCTATTCTACATGAATTGAACCCTATACAGAGAATTCCTCTGACGTCTAATTTCATAAATGGAAGAATACATTTAAAGAAACTGTCCTTTTGTTCTCCTTTAAGTTATAAGTGCAAAGAAGCATTACACAACTTCTAATCCCAACTGCTGATCCTTCCCAGCCTGCTAATTCTAATCCTGACGACCAGTCATTTAAAAATAATCAAGATGCCCCAAGAAACCAAAATCTCACCATTTATCCGTAATACCGTACTGAACTCATAACATAATTTAATTTGTCAGATGACAAATCTTGCAAACTCAAAAAGGATAAAAGGGTTGCACGAAGTTCAAACAGAATTCACTTCATTTTGGGAGCTTCTTTTTTTTTTACTCCAACGAGTCCACATCAGACCCATAAGCCCTGATATTGTCCGCATCAATATCCCTAGCATATCATCATCATCATAGCCTTATCCCAACTAATTGGGGTCAGCTACCTGAATCTTGTTCTACCATTCCACTCTATCAAGGGCCGTAACTTCAGTTAGACCATCAGCCATAATATGAATCCTTCCCACGCCTAACATATGACTTTATTAGGGAGTGACTGAAAGTCACAGTCAAATGGTTGAGATTCTTGATCTAAGAAAAACAGAGAAGGCTGAAGTGTTCTTTTCTAAATGGGTTACAACAAGTGACATGCCTTCCTATGCAAACTGTAGTCAGATGTAACGAAATTTTTCAAAGAAACCAGCTTTTTAACAATAGGCAGTATTCAAGTTGTGTCTAAGGATTGAGCTCGGTTATATCTTAGAATCAACGTGTGTTTATCGCAGGAAGGCAACTTCTGGATAGTGCGTTGATAGTGCATGAGTGCATCGACCCCTGATACAAGGAGGGGGGGAAACGGGTTAGGTTGCAAGCTGGACATCAAGAAGGCATACGACCACATGAATTGGAATTTTTTAGATTAAATGATGGGTTGAATAGGATGCAGGTTGAAATGGAGGGGTTGGATGAGGGAGTGTATCCAATTAGCTATGTTCTCGGCTTTGATTAATGGCCCTCCCAAAGGTTTCTTCAGCTCGTCGAGGTGTATTCATTAGGGGGATCCCCTTTCACCCCTTTTGTCCGTAGTGGTCACAGACGCAGAGGCTCTTGGTAGGATGCTTGTCAAAGGCCAGGAAGCAGGTATTATTTGCGGGTTCAAGCCAAACAGAACAAGTGTTCCCATCTCCCATCTTCAGTTCACAGATGATATCTTACCTGTTTTTGAAGCAAGTGAATCTATGTTGGACAGGTTGAGAATGGTTATTCTTTGTTTTGAAGTGGCCACGGGACTAAAGGCAAATCTTGCTAAAAGTGACTTGTTGGGGGTGTGCATGGCTAGGAAGGACGTCGATGGGATAGCTTCGGTGTACGGGTGTAGGCCAGGAGTCTTCCCTCAACGTACCTTGAGATTCCTTTTTGTATTGGAAAGCCGGCTAAGCATCTTTGGGATACGGTTGTTGAGAGGTTTGAGAGGAAACTTTCTAATTGGAAGTCTTGATATCTTTCTTTGGGTGGTCGTATCCCCCTCATTAAATCGGCTGTGTCAAATCTCCCATTGTACTTCATGTCCTTATTTAAATGCCCAAAGTCCGTTTTGGAGAGATTGGAAAAGTCGAGGCGCAATTTTTTTTATGGAGAGGAATAGATGACAAGAAAAGATTTCACCTAATGGGGTGGAAAGTTATGTGTAGGCCATATAAGGAGGGAGGGGCTGGTATTAAGGATTCCGAAAAGATGAATTTAGCACTTTTGGAAAATGGTCGTGACGCTTTGTGGTTGAAGAAAATACTCTTTGGCGTAAAACGATAGCTGAAAAATATGGTTGTCAAGGAGGATGGGAGGGTGAAAGCTTCCTCTAGGGCCTCTTGGATTTGGAAAGGGGTATCTATGGAAGCACATTCTCTTCTGGTATAGGCTTTGCTATTGGAAATGGGGAGACGGTTTGCTTTTAGGAAGATGTGTGGGTCAGGGATGCCCTGCTCCAGTTGGTGTTCCCTAGATTAGCCCACCTCTCCCCTTGAAGAACGCAATGGTCTGTAGTTGTTACTCTATTCTTGGAAATGTAGTGGTTTGAGCTCCTCCTTGCCATAGGAATATGATGGATGAAGAGGTGGAGTTTGTGAGGCGCCTTGAGAATCTCAAATTTCGTTTACTAGTGAGAAACAAGTCGTCTCGGAGTTGTTCCAAGCCTCATCCCGAGCCTCATTTTTCAAATTTTCCAATCGTTACGCCCAAAGAAAGCTCATCTTCACCCAACACGTGTACCCCCACACGTGTTCAATAAATCGCCACAAGGAGACAAGTTGAACCTTGATCTAGCGCTCGTGTGCGTTGTTACCATGTGGACTACTTAAATATCCAGCCACGTGCTCCCTCTTACCACGTGGGATCCTCGAGCCACATTCTCACAGTTTATATCCCCTTCAATCCAAAAGCTCTAGATTCCCCGGACAATGATCTTCCAAACATTTCATCGGCAAGTGCAAACCGGCAAGATGAGGCAAAAGACCATGACAGCGACTGTGTTGAGGAAACTGACCGGTACCAACAAACATGCTGTGGAACCCCAAACAAGGGTAACAAATATCGCCGCCTACCAAGTTATCCCCTCAAATGATATCAATCTGTCTGAGGCCCAGATCAGATGGTCAAAGGACATTCTCAAAAAAGTGGGAGGAATGGTTTACATGTCCTTTGGAGTAAAAGATGAGGACGTCTGCAACTTCATTCAATTCATCAAAGGGAAAGGTACTCCGAGGCTCTACAAAGAGTAACTATCTAAGGCTAAAAAATCCCCAAAAGGCTGGAGAGAACTTATGAGTTTGGAATGTTCGATTAATTACGATTCTTCAACCAAGTCGAAGGGCAACAAAAGGGTTAGAATGGGCAATGCAAGAAATCTAAGGCAAAGATTATAGCGCTTAATCAAACAAAACTCCAAGCAATCGAAAAAGGAAAGTTAAAATATGTTTGGGGTATTTCAAATTTTGATTGGGTTGCCTTGAATGCTTTTAGAACTGGGGTTGTGGCATGGAATACGGATATCTGGAATCGGGCGGACAACTATTCTGCTTCTTATTCTGTTTCAGTTGTTCTTCATTGTTGTTTTTCCGATTTCACCTGGGTTTTTTTCTATGGTTTATGGACCTCTCCCTCCCTGCGTGATCATATGTGGGCAGAACTCTCTTCCGTTAGACAGAAATGGGATCTCCCATGGTGCATTGGAGGGGACCTCAATGTCGTGCGCTTCTCTTACGAAAAATCTAAATGGGGTCGAGTAACCGGCAGCATGCAGAAATTTTCTGATTGGGATGCTTCTCGTTATCTTCTCCCTTTGGAGGGTGCCAAGTACACTTCGTCCAATAATCAGACAGAAGTTACTTTGTCTTGCTTGGACAGATTCCTAGTTTCTCATAATTGGATTGAAAACTTCCCCTTGGTTTCTCAGAGGGGTTTACCAAGACTTATATCTGACCACAAAGAGATTGTTTTGGAAGTAAAGGCTGATAACTAGGGTCCTCATCCCTTCAAATTTGAGATAGCTTGGCTGGAAATAGAGGGCTTTAAGGAGCTCATATTGGAATGGTGGAAGGCTTTGATGGGTTTAGATTAAGCTGCAACCTAAAATTGCTGAAAGAAAAAATTAAGCTTTGGAAGAAAGAGGCGTTAGGGCTAGAGAGGCTAAGTTTGAGTCCATTTCAGGAAATATTCATGATCATGATTTGAAAGAAGAAGTCAGCTACTTATCGGAAGAGGAAAGACTTCAGCGAGCATACTTAAATGCAAAGTACAAATCCTTTCAACAGAGGAGGAAATTCGATGGCATCAAAGGTCAAGAGCTTTATGGTTGGAGGAGGGGGATAGGAATACGCAATTCTTTCATAATATGGCGAGTACTCGAACAAGGGCTAACAGGATATCCAGTTTGGTGGTGGATGGCGTTAGAACCGCGAATAAGGACATACTTTGTGATTCCATCGTCCATTTCTATAGCAGCTTGCTCTCTTGCAATGACTGGAGAAGACCAAGCCTAGATAATCTTTACTTTCCCCATATTTCTGTATAGGACGATGATTCTCTTGAAAAGCCTTTTTCGAAGGAAGAAGTTAAATTCGCCCTCGATTCTATGTGTGGTGATAAGGCTCCTAGTCCCGATGGCTTTCCGACGATATTCTTTCAGAAATTTTGGTCAATGGTTAGCAAGAGACATTATGGATTTTATATTTGAATTTTATGACAAAGGCCACCTCTCTAAGGATCTTGGAGCCACCTTCATTGCCCTTATCCCCACAATTGAAGGAACATGATCATTAAAAGACTTCAGGCCTATAAGTCTAATAATAGGAAGCCCCTACAAAATCCTTGCCAAAGTCGTCACCATAAGAATTATAGTATTATCCTCGGTGATAACGAAAAATCGAGGTGCTTTCATAGCAAGTAGACAGATCCTTGACACTGCCCTAATAGCCCACGAATGATCGACTCCAAACATAGAGAAGGGAAGAGTGAATTAATATGCAAGTTGGATATCAAAAAGGCCTACGATCACGTCAACTGGAACTTCTTAGACCATATGCTAGAAAGACTCGACTTTGGTCTCAAGTGGAGAGGTTGGATTTAGTTCAGTATTCAATCCTCGTTTTCTCAATTTTGATTAATGGTTTGCCTGTTGGTTTCTTCAAGGCTTCATGCAGTTTAAGACAAGATGACCCTTTATCTTCATGTCTTTTTGTTCTTATCGGAGAGGCTTTTAGTACGATGCTCCAGAAAGCAGAAGAAATTGGTTTAATCCGAGGTTTTAAGGTTGCAAAGGTGGGGGTGCAAGTGAGCCATCTTCAGTATGCAGACGGCACAATCCTCAATTGTGACGCAAATCTCAATTTAGTTGATAATCTCTGGAAAATCGCGGTTTGCTTAGAGCGGTGTCGGGTTTAAATGCTAATGCCTCCAAAAGCAAATTGTTGGGGATTCCCCTACCTCGTGATGCCCTCATCCAAATGGCAAATATTTTCAGGTGCAAAACGGGATCCTTCCCATCATTTATCGATTTGCCTCTTTGCATTGGAAAGCCAGTGAAGCATCTATGGGACAAGGTTATCGAGAGAATCAAAAGAAAGTAATCAAGATGGAAGCATCGTTATCTTTCCTTAGGAGGGCAACTGACTCTTATCAAAATGGCTTTCCCCAACATGCCGATATATATTCTCTTTTCAAATACCCAAAGTTGGTTCTGGATGGATCTGACAAGCTGAGAAAGGACTTTTTTGAGAAGGGGGTCGATGATCAAACGAAGTTCAATTTGCTAGAATGGGATGAGATGTGCAAGCCAATCTCTGAGGGAGGCACTAGATTGAAAAAACTAGGTCACATGAACATTGCCCTTCTTGGAAAATGGCACTAGAGATTCGATACTAAAGTCGTTATACTTTGGAGGGAACGTCTCGATTCCAAATATGGTATTCAAACGGGGGGATGGAACACTAAACCTTCTTCTCTCTATCGCGCATCCCATGTACGAAAAGCTATTATTAATTTATTATGTCCACTGAGGCATCTTTTCCATGCAGGAGTCTACTTTTCGCTTGGAAGGGGAGATCGTATTGATTTTTGGATCGATACCTAGTGTGGGGATAGGCATTTACAAGACATCTTTCCAGCTTTGGCAAACCTTGCTACTGACAAATTTATAACAATGGATTGTTGCTTCTTGTGTACTGGCGAAGCCAGTGTTTGGTCTCCTCCATGTCGACGAAATTTATCAGACGATGAATTTGAGGAACTCCTTAGTATGCTCGATTTTCTGAAGCTTTGCTCGCCTTCACCCCTAGAAGATGACTCACTGGTTTGGAAAGCTCACAGCTCCGGTGTCTTCTCAGTGCGTTCGTTCTACATGTTCATCTCTAATCCATCTTTGCCCCCATTCATTTCCTTTCCACCAATGGTCTTATGGGGCCCCTCTGAGGATCGTGGCTTTTGTGTGGCTAGTAGGAAGGAAAAGGGTCCTAATTATTGATAACCTTCAAAGGATATCTCTTATTCTCCCAAACATTTGTTTGATGTGCATGAGGGATGCGGAATCGATCGATCACCTATTAATTCATTGTCCTTTCACTCAGAAAGTTTGCGAACACTTCTTTACCATCTTCCATAGCTCATGGGTGATGCCAAAGTTGGCCAATCAACTATTGTGGGCTTGGCACGGAGGCATAATGGGTAAACCCAATAAACAATATGGAGGCTTGTTGCTATGGGGGATCTTTTGGTATGTTTGGTGGGCCCGAAACTGCTGGTGTTTTCAAAATAGGGACTTCTAAGTTATGGAAATCGTTCATATGGTCAAACTAACTGTTTCGGAATGGGCTTTATATGCTCAATCAGCTCTCCATGCTGAATTTTCCTCTTGGATCTTTTCTTAGCTCTTGTATTTTTCCCGCCTTGGCGGCTCTTGAATAAAATTCTAGTTATCTTTCAAAAAAAAAAAAGGAGGGGGATAAAAATGCTTTGTACTAAGGGTAAATCAGGTCTGTTTTCAGTACGGTCTCTTTATGGGTTATTAAGGCATTCAGATGAGGTTGGGCCAAGAGTGGCAATGGCGAAGGTGTGGTGCTATGGAGCTCTCCTGAAGATAGAAGCGTTTTGGTGGCTAGTTGGAAGAGGAAGAGTTCTAACCATTGATAATCCCCAGAAAAAGGTCAATGGTGTTACCCAATGTATGTGTGATGTTTATGGCAAATGCAGAGATGGTTGATCACCTTTTCATCCGTTGCTTTTTCGCTAGACAAGTATGGAATAGGTTTTTTAGAGTTTTTGATATCTCATGGGTTTTGCCAAATCAGTGGGGGTCATGTTTTTTATTTGGCATGGAGTGAGGCCAGGAAGGGAGCTCTAGTATTATGGAGAATTGACTCTTCTAGCTTCCCTATGGGCTATTTGCAGAGAAAGAAATGGGAGACGCTTCCAAAATGAAGCTTCTAAGATGGAGGTCTTTTCAAGGCTCATCTTTTTGTGCTAGAATGGGCCTCTTGAATTAAATATGTGGATGATCTTTCTTTCTTTCTTTTTTCTCTGCTTGTAATCTTTGCGCTATCTCGCCACTTCTTTAATAAAATCTTGTGTTATTCTTCAACAAAAAAAAAAAGTTGTGTCGAAGGATGTGCAAACCATGGACAGTTCTCAATGATGTTCAAACTGGCAACACGTTAAAGAAGACATACTGCAAGCTTTAAGCTGTAAAGATTTCCTTAAACAAGTTATCGTTGGGCGGGGACCTTCTCTTTCGCAACAAGAAAACCTTGTGTGTTTTTTTTTTTTTTTTTTTGGAGAGATAACAAAGAATATTTATTGAAGACCACCAAAGCAGGAAAATTTCTGAAGTGAAGCATCTAAGTATGGACCAACTGGCACTGCATTAGGAAACTTGGAAAACAAATTTGAAGAGCAGCATCTAAGTATGGACCAACTGGCACTGGATTAGGAAACCTAGAGTACTGGGAGACCATTAAGGCAGTGAAGGAGCAACACGCAACATAGAAGCAACAAAACAGATGAGATACAGGTTAGTCACTGCATGCAGCCAGAAATAGATCCAAAGCTTCAATAACCAAAACATCAGACGTACCTTCTCAACAGCCTTCACATTTTTGCGCCATTTTCGCCCCTTAGACCCACTTCTCTCTTCCTGATGAAGTGCATCGGCTGCTTTCTTCAATTCTTTTGCTTTCTTCCCCAGTTCAGTTGCCTCCTGCATGATTTCATTTTCAGTGCCAATTCTTTGTGAGTAATAACCGTGGATTAGCTATTAAATAACCAAAAAAACATGCACAAAACAAGCAACTTTCTGCAACTATAGACGAATGAAGCACCTTGATATACTGTGAGCGTGTAATGACAGCCTTGGGACGCCGAATAAATGAAAATATAAGCCCCAAAGGCAGGCAGGCAATTCCAACACCTCCGAATATCTAATGGAAAAATCACAAAGACGGTTTACAAGCCTTGCATTCACATTGAAGGTATAATACAAAGTGATAAAGAAGCTTGAAGTTGCATAGAGAAAACATACAGAGAAAAGCACAGAGCCAACAATTGTGGCAAGAGCAACCACATATTCTGGAAAGCTAGTGCGCATGGTCCAAGTTGTTTCTGATGAAGCACTTGCTGAGTACGCAGAGCACTAAAAAATAAAAGCATAAGAAATGTTCAACACAAGAAAGAGATTAGGAACGTGCACAGCAACAGTATCCATACTAATTTAGAAAGATCTAACAGAGAAAATCTCATAAAGAACTAGTAGAAAGTAAATGAAAGAATTACAAGCAAGCTAAATTGCTAATATAGAAAAGTGTGACACAAATGAAGTGAAAGAACACAGTAATGGAAAGAAACCAATATAAATGGAAGCACTTCATCAACAATTTAGCCATATGAACTACAGATGTATTTTAAATGTTTGCATGATTATAAACAATCTTTTGAAAAAATCAGACAACTCAGTGGAACTAGAAAACGGGATAAACATGAATGGACAGTGACAGACCTGATGAAGATTATTACCAACACATGGTTGAGTGCTTGTGAAATCTGTCCAAGTACTTGGGAAGTTTGTAGTGGCTGAAGAAAGATGCCTAACTGTGAAGTCCACCTTTCCAACTAGCGCTGGTACCATCAAACAAAACACACAAATGAGTGAAGCACATCATCATCATCATTTAAGCCTCATGCCAACTTAGTGGGATCGACTAAAATGACTGAAGCACATGAGTGCATAATAATCACATAGGGGAGTTGATATGTGCTCCATGTAAAAATTCCTGACGAGATTAACCTATTTTCCCCATTTTCCAAGACACATAGGGATGAATTAGGAGGAGCAAATGTTACAAAGGCATTAAAATTAATAAGAGAAATGATAAAGATACAAAGAAAAATGAAAAATGAAAAAAGAAACATTTAGTCCCCCCTTACCAACATCTAAAGGGAAGATAGGAGAGAAGTTTGATGTCAGGGTGATAATAATCATCATCATCCAAGCCTTTTCCAAACTAATCGGAATCGGCTACATGAATCTTGTCCCATCACTCCACTCTATCAAGGGCCATAACTTCAATTAGACCATAGGTCATGAAGTCTTTTCTTAGTACCTCCACCCATGTCCTTCTGGGAATTGGGCCTTCCCCTTGCCCTTTTAGAGCCTTCAACTTGCACCAACTCTCTCCTAATTGGAGCAACAGTTGCACATGATTAAACCATCTAAGTCTACTTTCCCTCATCTTATTAGCTATTGGTGCTACACCTAAGTTCCGTGAATGCATTCATTTCTAATTCTATCTTTCCTCGTCTTGCCACTCATCCATCTCAAATGACTCGCCCACATTAACAATCTGACTTGCCACATTAATATCAGGGTGATGCCAAGCAAATGAGGCTATCCAAACAATTGGCAATTTGACTAGCCACATTAACAAGTTAGTGCTAGCAACGAGTTAGTTCCACAAGAGAAACTAACCACTTCCTTTTAGGGCCTGTTTGGAGCTTGGAAGGTATTTGGGTGGAAAACACTTTCCATGAAAAGACATTTTCCCTTATTGGGAGTTCACTTTTTTGGTGGAAAACATTTTCCAAGAATGTGTTTTCATAGAAAAGTCCTAAAAAAATTCCCCCAACCACCCCCTTTCTCTTCAAATGCTTTCTTGGAAAATAACCTTTTTTTTTTAAATGCCACTTTATCTCCTTATATTTTCCAAGCTCCCAAACAAGCCCTTAAGGAAAAATAAAAAATAAAAAATTGGAGATTAGCTAATGATAGCGTGTACTTCAAAATGGTTAAGGATCCATATTGATCCATGCACGGCACAAGTATGTTAAAGTGTAGAAGCTACATTTAAATGCCCCAGCCTAGCACTCTCCATCTAGTTGTAAAGGAATTCCCCTAAAGTATGCAGAGGACAGACAAGTGCATAGCTTCCCAAAAGCAAGCATTCTGAAAATAAGATAGTTGAATCCCTTGAGCCCTGGACCTTCGTCTATTTTACAGCCCTTACCATCAACATTTGCCATTATCTTGACAGACAAGTGCATACCTCCCTGAGAAAAGCATTTAAAAAATAAGGTGGCCGATTCCCTAAAGACCCTGGCCTTCATCTATTTACAGCCATTGCCATCAGCCTTTGCCAAATTGCCATCAGCCCAACATCCTCAGTCTTACTCATCCATCCCAACCCATGTCTATGACAGCAACAAAGAAGTATATCTTTTATACTTTGAAAAATAAATCCTATAAATATGGGAAAACAAACTTACCATACAGGATGCCAAGCACAAGCCCGCAAACAATGGCACTCGTAACGACCCACATCAATGCACTCTTTATGCGTTTTCCTATGCTCCTGCCACCACCATCAACATTATAACAGGAGAGAACTCAATACTCTGGCAGAGTATGATAGATGATATACTTACAATTTGCATGCATCGCATACAAGTGATCAAAATTAAAGTGTCAAAACCAGGCTCACTAGTTTAGTTCTATAATGAATGAAATTCTATGATTATTTCATCATTTGACGATCCGATTGGTGGGCATTCATTGGATGGTTAAAAATGGGAAAAAAATAAAATAATAAAATAAAATGGTCTCATTTCAATAAACAAGTGTTCTGGAATCAGAGTTACGGTCTTGTGTATATGCCATCCAATCCACTCATCTAATACACCACACCATATGAATGGATTCCCCAAAATCAGGACATTCAAATACTCATGCAGGCCACACCATGTGAATTTAAAGTTTTTAGGCAAGACTTCACACCATTCCCGATGGTGTGGCCCACCAATCGCTTGGACTGGACTGATTTTAAGGATCCATGGTGAAAACGTAACACATGATCGATGGGTGGATCTGATGTATATTCTCCCCTACATAGTAGACCCCAAGATGGAAAAAGGGAGTATACGTACTTGTCTTGATCGCCCTCGTAGTAGAACATGGCGAAGGGGATGATGAAGAAAACGAGAACAGCGTCGGCGATGTAGACGGCAAGCCAGAGATCTTTCATGGGGAGAGTGAGATTGCAGGCTCCATTGTAGATGGCGCGGCTGCAGGCCTGGCGATTGGCAACGTCCGCCGGGAGCATCAAGATGGAGAGGATGGAGATGGAAAGGCCGATGATGACGACAAACTTGGGGAAGTAGGCCTGATTGACATCGTCGGGATGCTGGTAGTTCACCAGCAGGTATATGCTCACCACGAATACGATCACGGTCACCACGACCGCAACGATCACCAGCGCTAGATTGAAATCCCCCATCCCTTTTTTTTCACTTCAACAAAGGAGAGGAAAAAAAAAAAACCCTAGGTTTCTTGATCGAGATCTCTCAAAAGAGGAAAAATCGAAGGACATTCATCTCCTCTCTCGTAGATCAGGCATTTCTATCGATCCTCCGATCTTTTGAGAAAAGAGGGAAGAAATGGAAGAGAGCTTTGTTAATTTAATAGAGTTTTTCGCAGAAAATCCCCTATAATTTTTTTGTACAACAAAAACCCCCTAAGTTATCTCATTTGTATATAACACCCTACATTTTGTATATTTGTCCAAACTCCTACCTGTGATTGAATTAAGGGTGGCAATGGGTCTATGGCTCCTGGCCAGCCCTGGAGCCGTGGACCCTGGCCTTGGCCAACCCAAGCCTAACAAACTAAAGAGGCCCTAACCGGTCCTCGCCCTGAAAGCTCGAGTAAGACTAAAGGTTAGGATGCGACCAAATGATATAAGAGTCGAAGTAGGGTTAGCCTTATAAGTTTAAAATAAGTTAGATATGATATGTGTACAATTGCTTTATTATTGATGAAGGTGTGTTTATGAGTCATTAAGCTCTTTGAAAGTATCAAGTATTTTTTGTGGCACACCTATATTGAATAAGATGACTAATTGACCAGGTGTATGCCCCACTCAATTATATGTTATATGCTTAAACTAACATAAGTGCATCAATGCATAGTTTGCCATCTAAATGAGGTCTACAAATTGGAAAATTTATAAGTGCTTACATATCCTCTATCATACTCTACCCTTCATGTTACTAGGCACACATGACAAGATATAGACTCTACAGTCTATATAAATAATACTCAATGTACAATATGGTATACGCGAGCTTGTTTGGAACATGGGTTTATGTGACAGCCTAGAAATTAGCACCCAACATGAGTACGGAAACTCTGATCCTGAGTTCTCGGGTGTGAACCTAGTAAAGATGCACATGGGTGGGTTCTCACGTGCTTGCACAATCCGGTTAACACTCACCATTCATAGTAGTTTTAAATCATCGGCATCAAAAGTTAAGTATAGATAATTAAGCTCATAAATAAATGGCTAATATTTAAATTGTACAAATTTAAGACTAATGTTTGCTTAAATAAGGATTATACAAGCCACAATATACATACCCAAAATGATTAAAGTGTAAAGTTTTCATCTTTGGCTCAACCTTTCAAAATTTAACAGTAGTGGTATAAGCTAATTTAAGCCTACTGGTCTAAGATCTCGATAGTACCTGCATTGATAATATCGTTTGGTTTGTATTTTAAAGCATCATCCTAGGTGAGAGTGAGTAGCTAACTCAGTGGTTCTATTAGTATTAAGTTACATAAGTTATCAACTTAATCAGCGCATGTAATGATAAACAACACAAAACAAATAATTCTTAAGTTAGTTATTTAATGCATGGTGCGATATTATGCATAATGGTTGGCCCATAGCACAACACAACAATAGTTTCCATGATGATATACGCAATGGTTGACCCGAAGTATAACCCACCACTATTGTCATGATGTTATGCATGATTAGCCAAGTTGTTATTACTCTCGGTTCAAACAGCATGTTGATGAAGTTGGCATATCAACATTATATTATGAGTCCTTATCTAGATTAGGTAGCTCGTTACAGCACATGACAGCTTTTCACCAATGTCCCTTAATCCAAATTTAGGTATCACCTGTTATATCTCATAAATCAACAGTTCCAAAGTTACAACATGACACCCAGAGGTATGAGGATTAACCCGAGATGGGTCGTCACCCAAACACCGAGTATGATATAACTCAGTTCATAGGTGTGAGGTTGTCATATAAAACTAAATCATCACAAAGGAAATGGCTCGTCACCAAATTCCACTGGGTCGTTTAAACAGTTCTCTGGTACAAAACCATCGACCGGATATTTGACGTCGTTCGAACAACAATCTATCACCTCCATTAGTGCTCACCGGTCATTACGAGGAGGCTCATCACCCAATGTTTTACTAATATGTTGGGCTTGTCACCCAATGTTTTGCCTATGTGGTAGGCACGTCATCTCAGCGTAGCTCGACAGCTCGGACACGATATCTCATACCACTATGCCCGGCTCATGAGCCTTTGTGTAATCGTATCGCACTAACGGTTATGAATGAATTCATTCATCCATCAAGAACAAAATATCTTATATTCAATTTGGTCATGTCATACACTGTGAACATAATGATCAATTGGTTGTTAGAGTAATTTGATTGACCTGGAAGAACCTCGGCGCAACCGACATTGGGTGTAAACATCCTATGTAGTTCGGCTATTGTCGGTCATTCATGTTCAACCCAGGTTGATCGAATAAGCCTAGGGTGGTCGGCTTAACTCGGGCCACCCTTTAGTTCGGGCGATTTACCGATTAACCTAGCATCGTAAACAATCGTAAACATATCGCTAAGGACTAATAATTCATCAGGAAATCATAACAATATTTCATATGAAGTATAAATTCAATGACACTACTACTTGGGCATTTAATCAAACACGTGAGGATCAACAGAAATAATACACTCACTTGCGCATTCATCAAACATGTGAGCAGCAATAAAACTACACGTTTACCTAAGCATTCCATCAAATATGTGAACATCAATAGAACACCACATTTAATCAATTAGGCATTTTATAAAAGATGTGAGCATCAATAAATAAACAATAACACATGTTGCGATCAAATTGAAATGTGAATATGTTAGCATACAACAAGATATCTACAAATAATAAATTATTAACTAAGACCCTCAAGGGTTGATAAATGGCAACTTAGGAATAATGGTCTGCACCTTTAAGAAGAAATCTCTAATTTTGAGCTTATAGGGTTAGGGATTTTGGAGAAAATGACTTTTACACCAATTTCGAAGTAACTAAGTGAGATTCATGCAATTCCAACTATAAAATTTGAAGTTCGAAAGTAGGGTTTGTTTCTTACCTCTTGATCGCGAATGTGATGGATTCGGTGGAGGAGAACAGTCGAGGCTAGGGCTTGATTAAAGTGAATCCATCAATAACACTCCAAGATTTTCCTCCTTCTCTCTTTCTCTCTTTCTTTTTAGGGTAAAATTCGTATGGGGAGAGAGGGTGCCCAGATGACGCTCTTATATAGTGTCAGAAGTTGTGCAAATGGCCATAAGGGCTAGGTTTTCATTGTATTAGCCCTATGGGAGGGTATTTTTAACCTTAGGGGCCCACTGTAGGGTATAGGGGTCAATATACACTGTATGATAGTTGGCCACAATGATGATGTATGTATGGATATGATCGACCCACCATTTGGATGCGCCGATCAATGGGTATGATCAAAAGTCAATTTGACGGTCACCGATAGTTGATCGGGGCCGCGGCTACACAGATATATGCAAGGTATTAACTTAGGTTGGTGCCATAAATTTAGTCACGATCTAATAGTTAGAAAGTCATAATTTTGGCAAAAACAGGATACACACAACTAACTTAAATTCTTGATTAATTCTGAAAATATTCTCACATATCATGCACTAGCTTTGCAAGTCTGAGTTAAGCGATTCGAGACACGATTTCAACTCGATGTCCTAGGATGGAAGTCGAGTTTGTTAACATGAACGTTTTTCTATAGCCTCGGGTTCAGTGGTCCTGTTGAGACTCAAATATTACATATTTTTCCCATTTATATCTTGGTTTTATGAACATGATAATGCTTAATGGTATACTTTATGCATGTTTGTGTTGCAAAGTGTATCTGAAAGCTTAGATTGAAAAGAATGCTAAAAGCATGGATTTAGTGCTCAAAAATCACCAAGGCAAAGGATGGATCTTATGAGAGCAAGATTAAATAATTCACGTGTCAAATATCCAAAGAAACCAAGTGAGGAATGAGGAGAATCCAAGATTTGAAGTGTCTGTCGGCTAGCCCGAGTTTTGGTTCGACCAACCTTAGAAAGTTTGGCTGAAAATCCAGTGACATGATCTTCTGGAACTTGTGGAAGTTTGGCTAGCCCGAATGTCGGTCGGCTAGCCGAAGCTCTGCTTAGGCTAGCCAAATGTTACGCAAATTCTGCGCGGACTGCGTAAGTTTGAGACAGTTTCCGGATTCTTCCAACTTGGTGCGAAAGTTTGAGTTCCCCAACTATAAATAGGAGTTCCTAGGATGTTCCAAGGCATTTTTTAAGATTTGGGAAGAGAGAGAGAGCCAAGGCGGAGTGCCAACAACGTTCTTCTACTTCGATTTCTTCATGGGTTCTAAACCTCTTAGTTAGAGCTAAGAGGTGAAGCTTGTAGCGTGATTGAGATGTCTACTTTGCTTTTATTCATGTTTATGTTGAACTTCATTGATTTCTAGTTGATTTTAAGGAATATTTTCAGTGTTCAATGGTTTGTTATGACTCAAATTGTAATAGATTTGCGATAGCTTTAGATATATTCTTTTCTTAATTGAGATTGTGGGATTGGTAAATCCTTTTGTTTGTCATCGTCTCCAGGATATGGTTGGGTGACGGAATCCCTTCCAAATCCTCACAATTTTTCTCCTTTGAGACTGGATCAATGAGAAGTTCAAAGATTCGATCATTTCTTTCTCCAACTGGATAAGATATGACTCTGATTCGACTTGGATCTCTTGAATCAAGTAAGGTAACATCTCAATTGCTACAAGTGGATCCTTGGTACCCTAATTCCCACCTTTAAATTTTGAAGTTTCAATTACATCATTCACAATTACTCTCTCTCTAACATTTCATATTTAGATTTAAATCTTTTTCTAGTTCTGATTCTAGTTAAATTTAAAAACGTACAATATTAGTCCTTGTGGATTCGACCTCGGTCTTACTGAGATTATTACTATATCGCAACCCTACACTCGGGGTTGTGAACATGTTTTTGGTGCCGTTGCCGGGGACCAACGGTTGTATTTTTTTGAGGTTAATTAGTTTTAGAATTAGGTTAAGATTGAAGTTAGTTTACTTTATATTTTTAGGTTAGGGTTTTTCTGAATTATTTTTAGAAACTAACTTATCTTTCTATTTTAGAAACTTTCCTAATTTGTTTTTAGAAACTAACTTGTTTTCTGTTTTATAGGATTCTAACATTGCAACTCTTATTTGGTAATTTTGTTCCAACCTTCTCTCTTATCTTTTCTAGATCTCTTTTTTATTTCAGCTCATTTAGTTTTCCTTCTAGGTTTAATTTTTGTTATAGGTTAGCTTTTTCTTATTTTCTGAATTTTTCTAATTTAGGGTTTTTAGAACTTTTTCATTTTAAGATTTTTCTGTATTTTTTTTAGGAACTAACGTTGTTTTTTTTTTTTATCTTGTAGAATCTTCAATTATAATCTTCTCTTTTGGTAACTTATTCCCTCTACTTACTCTCCATATTTCTGTATAATTTTTTTTTAGAAACTAATTTTAGAATTAGATTCAGAAGTTGGGTTTCACCATGTATATGCAAGAATGAGAACGTCAGTATGTTGAGCTAGTTCTAGAAAGTGAGAGATATAGTGAAGGGCTGTCAGATGATTATGTTAAGAAACAACCCATGTCTCAAAACTTTTCTGAAAACATTATCAAGAACCGGCCAGAATATAATACCCCATTGGTTAAGAAGACCCTACGCGATCATTAGCGGAGAATAATTACACTCCATGGATTAAGAAAACAACACGTGATTATTGGAGCGAGAACGATTATCACCCATCAAGCAATAAGAAACATTCCATGATTATATTATCGGTGATAAATGCGTACCAACCACCACAAAACTCTCCCACATATGACCTGTATGACTATGATCAGTGGAAATAACAACATTGGAGAGATGAACTAACAATCGATTATAGTGACTATTCTCTTGGATCTCCGACCTTTGAGATCCAAATAGAAACAATCCAAGAGAATTCACTTCAGAATTCCATACAAAATCTAGAGCTCATCTAGCAAAACACACTCCAAGCAATATAAGAACTTATAAAAGATATACAAAAGATACGTTCACGTGTCGCGATTGTAGAACATACTAAAATTAAGAATGAAGAGTTGGATTCTATTAATGAGCATATGGTTCAATTTCCCGAAGAGTCAATCTCGATGACTATCTAAAGGGATGATCAAGAGACATGGGTATCTTTCAAATATAATAATACTAACACACTTCACCCATAGGACACACTTGGTTTCAATGAGGAGGAAGAGGCTAGTTTATTCGAGCTTCAACCCAATCTACAAACACAGTACGAGGAAAGTGATTTCAACTCACTTGTGAACTGTACTGAATTAGATAACAATGAGGAGTGGAATGACAATCTTGAGTTTACAACCCAAATTTCCCTGGAATCGATCTCAAGTTTGGTCCAAATCAATGATTAAGAGGTACAGGAAGTTGCCAACCATAATTATCTACTCCACCCATCTGACACGTCTGATTTAAATATGGAAGATGAGCCATTTTCAACCGACCCTTCCAACTCTTGTGAGGCATGTTTAGACCACTCCCCTAATTTAAACTATAATATGGTTAGGGAGATGAACAAGTTGCTCGATAAGACTCTGGAATTTGAAACCACTTAGTGGAGGCCACCATTTGAGTTGTCAACCCTTGATGATATAATACCTTTCTTGAGTAGTACCAATGAACAGAGTCTTCACATCAATTCTTCGCCTGCTGATCCTCAATCTTCCTATGCAGGGCAATGCGAGACACATCCGGTGATGATTTATTCTCACCAAGATGAAGAGCAAGAGAACATGCTTCCATCCACTTTCAAAGACGATGAAATTCTTGGGCAGATCATCATAGGCTTCAATATGGAGAACGAGCCCCTCTCAACTGACTCTTTCAACTCTCTGAAAGAATGCTTGGCACACTTTGCAGATTCAGATGATCCCATGATACAAGATCTAGTGAATTTCTTGCGAGACAATACCTCGGTAGTTGATACTGACCGAAGGAATCCCTATTCTGATGAACCTCCTTCTCTAGATCTTAATTGCTTACCATCAAAGGAGGAGGAGCTGAAAATTGAACCGAAGTCTGAAACTTCGGAATGTGTTGAGACTACACTACCTACTGAAAAGTTTTCTGAATTCCATCTACTTGTAGTCTCTAATTCACTACGGTGTACTAATTTTGAAAATTTATTTGTCACAGGTGAATCATGTATATTTTGGATACCTTGGGTGATTCAACGACGATTTTTTGTTGAGGTTTATAAATTTCTCTGGACATTCATACTCCAGGGCATCCAAGCCCATTGCAAAAAGGGCTTTTGGATGATCTTGTTGAGAAACCTACTGAGAAATTTATCAAGATACTAGCTGGAGGAGGAACCTTGCTGCATGATTAAGTAGATTTCCTTTGCTTTCCTAGTTTAGGATTAGAATTTATTACTTTCATAGGATTAGGTGTCATGCCTGTGTCCTAGTGGTCATTTCGTTCCTTAAGGCTCCACGGTCCTCTCGGTCGAATTTCGGCGACCTACGACGCGTAGATAGCATTTGCGCGTGACCCTGAGTTACATCCTGTAAATCCGAGTTGGTTGGACTCGAGACCCATGCCATTTCGACCACGTCGTCGCTGCGATTCCAACGCCGTGTCTCTCGTGTCAATCCGAGTTGTAGATCAAAAGTTGTAGGCCGTGCATCATTAAGACCATTGATCATGATGTGGGGCCCACCTTGCACTCGTGCACATTTTCCTAGGTGAACCCGACCTTGGTTCATCGTTTCCCATGAGAGCTACCTATAGCCTAGCCCATCTAGACTAGGTTGATGACATCATCCCTATGAGCATGCCTTACATGTAATAAGTACAAGCATGCTTTCTTCTCTTCCCTAGGCTCTTACAAAGCCATCATTACACATCTCTCTTTGTTCTCTCTCTCTCTCTCTCTCTCTCTCTCTCTCTCTCTCTCTCTCTCTCTCTCTCTTCATTTTCATCTCCCCTAGCAAGAGAAGCCATGAACGTCCCAAGCTAGAGAGAGAAACTCATCAAAAATTCAGCCACATTCTACTATAGATCCCCTTTAATCCAGCCTTTGGATCATGATCTCCACCGTTGTAAGAGTCTCATAGGTGCATTGGAAGGCTAGGGAACAAGAAGAAGGTTAGGTAGGTGCTTCTCTCTCTCTCTCTCTCTCTCTCTCTCTCATTTTCATCTCCCCTAGCAAGAGAAGCCATGAACGTCCCAAGCTAGAGAGAGAAACTCATCAAAAATTCAGCCACATTCTACTATAGATCCCCTTTAATCCAGCCTTTGGATCATGATCTCCACCGTTGTAAGAGTCTCATAGGTGCATTGGAAGGCTAGGGAACAAGAAGAAGGTTAGGTAGGTGCTTCTCTCTCTCTCTCTCTCTCTCTCTCTCTCTCTCTCCCATGTAGATGTGGCCCACCTGATGTGTGTGATCAGTTGGTCCAAACCGTCCAGCAGGTGGGATGGCTTGACTATCCCATTTTCTGGACGTCGGTTGGCCACCTTGCTGCCCTGTTTCGCATGGTTCATATGCAAGGGAGAACGCATGAATTTGAGCTTGATCTGGAGTGCATGGCCCATCCAGGTGGACCACATCACGATGCATGCGTCACTTCCCAACTGTCCAACAATCTGGACAGCATGTTGTCCCCTTCTTATAGTCTGCATGACCAGTTAGACATGTAGGGGTGGATGTAGGGACAGATCATCTTGGTCCTTTGGTGGAGTGGGACGGCTTACTAACGTGTGGCCCCCTACCTTGATGTATGCTTTCTACCCCCAACCGTCCATCTAAGGAGATCATTTTAGGACGTGGGTCCCTATTTGGGACAGGACCTGCAGCAAAAATCTGTCAGCCGTAGGCCCATGGTGATGTTTATGTTTAATCCACTCCATCCATCCTTTTTGTGGCACATCTGGACAGGTCCCACCCTCCTGGTGGACTGTCTACAGGTGGGACCCACCATGTGTATGTATTTTATCCATGCTAGCCGCCCAACAGAGCATCTGGTTGTCCGTTCTGGGCAGGCTCTGTTTGGAGGGAAACCACAAATATTACCTTGATTTCCAACAGGGTAGCCCACTCACGTGGACCCCACCCTATTATATGTGTAGTATCCACCATCCGACAACATGGGACGCACCATGGTGTGTCTCATCCAAACCGTTCATCCAGGGGATGTCCAACAGCAAGGGTTGTTGGGCTGTATGTAGGGAAAATAAATATCGGCTTTATCCAAAGTTGAGGTGGGCCACACGTGTGGACCCACCACTGATGTATGCGTTTCATCCATACAGTCCACCGTCCACGTGTGGGCGGCGGGACCCAGGTCAGGGATGTGTTTTTCATATAGGTCGTTCGTCAGGAGCCTGGGCGTGGGACTCCACGATGTATGTGTTTTTCCCACGTTGCCCACACGTGGATAGTGGGACTCACCACAATGTATGTGTCGTATCCACACTGTCCATCCAACTCCCCAGCCTATTTTAGGTGTTGAGCCAAAGGATGAAACCAATCCAAACCTCTTGTGAGCCACATCATCAAGTAGACTATTTTAATAGTAATAAATTGTTAGGCCCGTTGTGATGTTTCTGTATACCAAAAATGTTGAATATGGGCTTGTTAGACCCGTCACAAGCCGGAGGACCCAACTAGCGGAGTGGATCCTCTGGATGTGGGCCTCACCTAAAAATCAAAAAAAATATGTTGACGCTGCTGCTGCTAGCGTCCTGCTGCATGTAACAATCGGCAGGGACCGTGGTTCCCAGCCACAGGCCCACCATGATGTATATCGAGCATCCACACTGTCCATTTGATGGGTCCCCTCTAATTATTGGGACATTCCAAGAATCAGCCGTACACGACACTCAGGTGGCCCACACCATCTAAAATCATGTGATGACATGTTAACACACATAAAAGCACTCGCTAGTGCCCACCTGAAATTTGGATGCATCTTAAACTCGGTCTAACCCCTTAATCTAGTGGAACACACATAATTGATGGGCCGAATTTGTGGACCGCTGCTTGATGGGCCCAACAAATGATTATGAATGCTTGAATGGAGGGTAAACCTCTCCACTGTTGTGCACGGTGAGGCCCACACAAGCCACGGATTGACTTGATTTTAAGTTTCAGGCCCCACGTTCAGATATGTGCGGGCTACCACCTGGGGTTTATGGCCCATCCTAATACCTGGGAAAACTGGTGTTTAAAAGTAGGGCCTACGAGGATTGTCTAGAAATTTCTGTGCAGGAATTTCAGCGGGTCATGTTTGGCCTTATGCCAAAAATCGTATATGCGAATCCGTCAAGGCCCACTATGGGGTATGTTTCTTTTACATGTCGGATTATTCGTATGCCCTGCCACTTCGTCTAGAATGGACCCCAAGTGTTTGAAATCTGGGCGTAAAGATGGAACAAATCCACTTCTGAAATGCACGTATGATTTTCTAAGTTTTAGACCAATTTTGGGCATATGTACTGGACCCTCGTTCAAGATACGAGTTGAACACCACTTGAAACTTTCAAAATATACCATTGAACAGAGAGATAATATTTTAAATTGGGTCAAAGAAGACCCCACCTGATTGGGGAGTGGATCTCAAAACGGTACTAGGCATAGTGGTGAAGGAAGTTTCGCGCAGAAAATTTAAATGCCCATGTTTGGCCTTGTGCCAAATATCGTATGTGTACATCCAGCAGACTGGACCTTTTGGGTTTTGAAGTACAAACATAGGGTTACCTAGGGCACTTGATGGCATTCCAAAAGGCGGCCCCACCTAATCGTGGGACATGCCCAAAAATGGCCAAAAGTCATTTCTGCACAGATTTTCTGCACCTCTCCCAAACACCATTGTTTGGGCCTTCACAGAAACTTATGCATACATGATCAAGGACGGCTGCCTTGTGGGTTTTGGTACTCATACATAAAACTATAATATAAAGATTTTCCTTCATCATAAGTAGACCCCATGTAGTTTTAAATCTGTTTGATAGAAATTTTATGTGGGGTCCACCACCTTCCCAAAGAACTTAATAGAGTATCTAAATCTTGTACGTGAACCCTCAGGTAGTGGTGTGCCCAAAATCTTGAGTGGACCTTTTTGTTTGTGGGTTGTATCTTTATCTAGTAAGGGTCACCTTGTGTATGTCTTAAAAGGACTGTTGCTAAACCTTGCCATTTGAGTGGTAGACATCCGGATCCCATGCTATCCATCCGTTTACCAGTTTGTGTATGGTCCGTGGACCCCATTATGAGTTAGATTCCATATTCCAATTGGCCTGTACCATGTTAAATGTACCATATTCATGCCGGCCACCTTTGGTGAGGCCACTTATGATGTGCAGGGCCCCCCCATTTGTTGTATGGTTGGTTGCCCATTGTATAGTTGTGAGGTCCACCTTGATGTGTGTATTAGACGCACATTGTTTATCAGTTCCCTGGCCACGGGCTGCCCCATGAGGGCCTGTTATAATGTATGTGTTGCACATGCTGCCCATCTATTTTGTTGGGTTTTATGGGCCGCCCCATAAGGACCTAATATGATATATGTGACTAAATCCTTGCCGCCCATCCAACTTGCCTAGCTTTGGGCTGAATTGTAAAGCACATATTGGTGAATGTTGGTTACACCTTGGATATTTAATTGGGGCATGTGGATTGCCCGTGAAGTCCAACATAATGCACGAGTAGGATGTCATCCATGGCCATGATGTTTTGGGTCATGGGCTGCCCCTCATGAAGCCCATTTGATGTATTTAGGCCTTGGGCCATTACTTGGAGCCCAACATGGTGTGTAGAATATTATGGATAATGCTCATTTATTTTTCCAGCTTTTGTGTGGGCCATGGGCTGTTTCATGAAAACTTTGTATGAAACCCATGGGATGTGGCCCAAATGTGATCTATATGAGGCCCTTGAGCGAGGCCCAACATGATATGCTTATGGCCCTTGTATGAGACCCAACATGATATGTTTATGGCCCTTGAGAGAGGCCCGATATGATGTATTTATGACCCTTGTTGGGGCCCAATGCGAAATATGAAAGGCCTATGTGATGAGGCCATTGTAATGTATAAATCTACTATAATTATGTTTGCCCAATCATTCTCTTGGTTAGTATAAGCCTTGGGCCCCCCATCATGAGATAGATTCTATGGGCTATGCCTTGGGAGCAATAATGGTTAAATGTCTATATTATAAGAGCAATAGTGGTTAAATGTCCATCTTGTGATCCTTCCTAGGGCCCATTGATTAGGCCTGTTCCCATTCCCTCCTTTGTGGGCTAGCCCAAACGGATGCGTCCCCACTATTATTACTATGATCCATCCCACCTTATTGGGCTATCCCAATTCTTTGGGTCTCCACTAATGCTCTACTAGAAGTACCCAAACCTGGAAGCCCATCATTGGGCCTATGAGTAGACCATTTAGATGTACCCTTGTTATGAGGCCAGTACATCATCACTATAGATGGTAGGATCGGTGGTATCAGATTTGGTATATCCACCGTTGAGGACCGATCCTCATATTATGAATTAGATCTCTTGTCCTTCTATGGACCCTGCAGTATATAGGTCGATCATTGATTTTGACTATGTTAGTATGTGCATTGGGTATGTGTTAACATAGCATTATGTTTGTATGAGGCCCGTCGGGATTTTACGAGGCCCATTGTGGTTGTATGAGGCTCATTGTGATAGTATGAGGCCTATGGCACGAGACTCAAAGTGGTTGTGTAAGGCCCATTGTGACTAGACGAGGCCCATTGTGATGTGAGAGGCCCATTATGATTGTGTGATCGATCATTGTTAAGTTTGATAATCATGCATAGCTTCCTGTTACAAGTCATACGCATTATATGTATGCGTGTTATGAGGAGTGATCATAGTACATTCCATTAGGCGGATTATTGCACGACTAGATGATATGACGTATATATCTCAACACTTTGTAATACGACCACCGTACGCCCTAGTAACATCAGGGTCGTGGCCTCCATAGACATGTCGTGGATGGCCAATTGGGACACCAGAAATGTTATTGAGCATTTATGGCACTTAGGATGTCCTTGGGTGAAAGCCCCTAAACCTCCATGGTACCAGGAGACGCCTCAACGCCGAGATCGAGTGGAAAACATAAGCGCTCGAGTGCCTTATACCATTAGGCCGCGACTCCCACTGTAGTGTGGTCGGTTGAGATGGGGTGTGGCCTTACCCGCCCGGGTGAAGGGGGCGTATGCTAAGTTGGGTTTGACCAGCTCGTAAATGGGTCCGCTGCCGTCGAGCCTTATTGGTGATTGGCTATCCACAGGCGGGTAGTGAAGGTCTCTTACGCTCGCTGGGCTGCGCGGCCTACAAGGCGGCAACCAGCATGTAGTGCATTTGACCCCAGTGATTTCCCAAAGAATAAGTGTACTGATGTGTGGACTTGATATAGGGACTGACATGATCCCATTGCATATTGCATATGACATTTGGTTATATAGGCCTTGCATCGCATCATAGCCTTAGTATGACCCATAACATTCATGTATTACGTCATGTAACTCTCGTATGACTCATCCTCAGTACATAGCATTTGGTTTACTATGTTTCTACATGACCTAGATGAGGTTGATAGTATTTGTGGATCGTCAGGTATTGTATATCTTAATGTATTCTCGGCGATTGATATTTGGCTTACTATATTTCCACATTGCATAGCTCTTCTACATTACTTTCTTAGTTTATGGCATTGGCTCATTATCTCTTTACACTGCATATCCTAGATAGGGTTGATAATATTTCTACAGACTTACAAGTGTTCCTGCTTACTCTGATATTTGTGTGCTTGACACTTATCTTGCGCAGACACTCGCAGCACCCTCTAAGCTTTCTATAAGCTTTTGCACGATAGATGCGTGCAGGCGATGCTTGGATAGTCGTAGCTGAGCAGGAGCAAGGGTGTGCGACCAAGCTTTGTGGAGATTTTATTATATGCACGTATTGCCTTTCAACATTGTAATCAATGATTTATTATAGTGGATATGTGATGATGATGTTGCTATTATGAATTGGGTACACTTGTGGTTATGCTATATATATATATATATATATATATATATATATATATACTTACAAATCCTCCTTGTAGGATCCCAGGATCGGAATCTGATGTATAGGTGCTGGGAGCCGAGAATGGGGTACTACGGAGGCTATCGGCACCGGAATCGGCGATCAGGAACTTTGTAAGTCTGGTTGTCCGAGTTCGGGGCGTGACATTAGGGTAGTTTTCTTTCAGTTTGTTTAGTCTTTGTACTAACCCATCTTTACACCGAGATCCTTGGAATAACGTAAATTCTACTTCTCCGGGTACTAACTTTCCATCACTACTTTTTTTTTTTTCATTGCCTCATGTGCATTACATGTTTATTTCTTTTACATTGAGGACAATGTAGATTTTAGGTTGGGGGGTGTGGATTAGGTAAACTAATCAATATTTTGTTTAGTTTTGAGAAGAAATTGTGAAATTTTAAAATTTTCAAACTAAAACTTGTTTGGAAGCGATAGTTTGTGTAATTAAGAATGTCTTGAGTAGGATAATAAGATGAAGATTGAATCTTGAATTGTTGGAGTTTGATCACCCGAGTAAAATACCACTTAATGTTCTTGAATGATTGAGAGGAAATTTGTATATCATGTTAATCTAAATCACAAAATATGTTCAAGTTGCTTCCTTGAGATATGTTAGGATTTCTGATTGGTAGCATGTGAATCATTGATAGATGTTGAGAATTGAGTCTGGAGAATTTTATCTACCTTAAAAGATGAAAAACCAGATAAAAAATAGGAGATCGACAAAGGGCCATGAATGATGAAAAGAATGAAGGATGACAACTTCTCTAAGGAGAATGAAAAAGTCTTTGAAAAAGATCGAAAATAAAATAAAATTGACCGTCGATATAAAATAAAAAAACTAGAAAAAGAAGAAAAAGGGAGATATGTTCGGAATTAGTACTTGAGTTTTTGATTAATTTTGATATGATGAACATGGCTAACATTATGAACTGATAGTGTGTTCATGAGAAGTAAGTTAAGATTCACCAAGCACATTGGGAAAACTTGATACATGAATTTATGAATTTAAAACTGATAAAGAACCAATTTGATTGATTGCTTACATGATTTAGCTCTAGGTTTTTAAAATCTCACTTTCGTGTCTTGATTCCACTCATGCATACTTGATTGCACAAAAGATTGTTTTCTGGAAAAAGTTTTAAACTTTGAAGTTGGAAGATTATTTTACGCATGTTTTTGCTCAGGATTAGCAAAATGCTGGTTGGGGAGTGTGTTGAGACTGAAATATTGCATATTTTTTGTAACATCCCGGATTTTCGCCAACCTGGAATTAGACGTCCTTGGGCGATGGGTCAATCCTAACACAGGTTTAACTTCCCAAACGCTCAATTAAAGCCTCAAATCCCTTTTTAAACAATTTTCTTCACAAATCCCACCCTTCACTACCTTGTGCTTTCAATTTTTCAAAGCACTTTCGCCCTAGACACTATCTTAAACTAGCTAAGTAGTAAAACTTGGATCACTTTATATACAAACCTGCAAAGGCCTAAGTACCATCTCAACCAGAAAACAATTAGGATTAAATCCTTTAGAAATTTAACAAAGTTAACTAAGTGCAAAACTCGATTAGCCATGAAATCCGTTGGGATCGCTTTAAATACGATCTGCAAAACCCAAAACTTGCAAAATCAATGACTCTAGGTTACCTTAAAGTTTAGAACCAAACTCATTTCCCGTCTGCTCTCGGGAATGAAACGAAACTTCGTATTAGGTCTAGACCGCACATCGGGAGTCCGATTAACACGAAGCTAAGGAACTAGGACCGCCTCACTGGGCTTGACAATCATCTCAAAAATCAGATCCAGCCGATGTCCCACGGCCATTCGTTTCGATCCGGAGCGAGGGAGTGTGAAAAACACTATTCCCATTCCAAAATAAATATCTGGAATAGTGATCTGGCACCATTCGCTTGCGCATCAGTATTAAGCAACCAGACCGTCAGAATCAGACCAAATTATACCCTCGGATCAGGAAAAATTTCAAGAACATTTACATGTGCTTGGAATTTCGGATCGTGGCCCACTGACCGTTGAACTGAAAGTGGTCCGCCACGTGCGATCTGGGAATCCGATCGAGTCGAAAACGTAATCCCTCATAGATCCATGTGTGGTGAGCTTAAGTCTGACGTTTGGCTCAAGGAGGGCCACCAGAACCTCTCTTTTGAGCTGAAAAGTGACGAAATACCTATATTATCAGTAACCCTTGAACAAGAGTCTATTTCGGTGAGTTTTGGGACTATATAAGGACCTTAAACCCTCTCTCATGGCAGCCATACGAATTTGGGTTTTGAGAGAGGGAAAAGAGAGGGGAAGTGAGGGAGAAGTGGGAGAATCTCCCTGCCATCGTTCCCTGCCACCACACGGGCCGCACCATCCCTTTCTTGACGCTTTTTCGGCATTTCCGGCGTCGTTTCTAGGTAAGAAACCCTAACCCTAATCTGTTTTGGGGTTTAGACTGTTGTAGGTTGTGAAATAGCTAACCTATTTCGTTCTCTAGGTTGCCAAACTGCCGAATACGGAAGCTTAACAAACCTATCGATTCCGTTGCAATTCTACGACAAAAGGTGAGGACTTTAAGTGTATAGGTTACAGTTTTCAACGCTTTCAATGTCAGATAATGATAGATTCATAATCTGCATGCAATTGCACATGTACAAAGTGCTTTCCGTTTCCTGTTTCGATTAACGTTGTAGGATATGGAATTTCACATACTCTAGGTATATGTAGAAATACCGTATACGTATTTTTTTAGAGAAATGTTTGACATGTTTATTTAATGTATGATTATACTATATATGGATAAAATACTAGTTTGGCGAAAGGAATCGCCGTAATAATCACATGTTCACTTGTAAATGCTACGCATGTTGAAATTGTGTATTCTAGAAATACCGTATATGTGTAAGTTTTGAAATGTAATTGTCATGATTATTTTGTATGATTATGGTATACATGGATAAAATACTCGTTTGGCTAAAGGATAACCCTAATACATGTTTTACTAACATACACCATGTATGTTGTAATAGTGTATTCTAAGTGTTTGTGGAAATGGCTGAATGAGTATAGAATTCTCATTCGTGCTTGCCATGACTAGTTGTCATGGATTCATGATTGATGTATTGGCGATACTCCTTGACGAAGGGATTTGCCCTAAGTCACGCCATGGCCAATATACACTATATAGGCTAAAATGTGTGGCCCAAGTGTTTGTGTAAATGGCGGAATGAATATGGAACTTGGATTCCTGCTTGCCATGACTATCCGTCGTGGGTGTACGCGTGTTATGATTGGGGCAACTCCCTAGTGAAAGGATTTGGCCTAATGCCTATGTGATCGACATATGTCATGTATGTTGATGTATGTTTGTTTAAGTGTTTCTTGAAATGTCTGAATGAGTAGTAGTTAGCAAATCATAATGTATACGGGTGTTGAGATATGATTCTCAACCTCTTTTAACTATGTGTATGATCTCCTTGGATAGTTGTGTGATTAGGAATTGAACATGTACAAACTCATGCTTGTATTGTGATTCATAACATGCTCAACTGCTTTATGATTTTAACTATGTAATGCATATGTTTAAATTTATATTACGTTGTATGATCCATCATGGGTGATGGGGGAGCGGAGCAACGAGTGCGTGCAACAGCCCTGCAGCCCTAAACGGATAATACCAGACCTTGACTGTATGAGTTGAATCTTGATCCATTACTGCTTATCTATCTGCAATTGATTGTGTTTGGGGCTATGATTATGGCCCAGGCAATCGGTAACGGGATTGAACTCGTGGCTGAGATTCATTTGCCACGTGGGATGTGTTCGACGAACTAGAGTCGTGCGTTGCCTGTCGGCAGTGGCTAGGCCACACGAAGTTGTTATATGCACTTCATGTCGTGCAGCTCAACGGGCGATCGTGCTAGTCGAGCACGTCAAGTAACCCGATCTGTCTTATGCATGTTCACCCTGTTTGGACGCTACTGCTTGAACCTGGACACCTAGGGTACCAAACTTACCAGTGAAACCCCTTAAACCATGGTACCTCGATCGCTAAGACGCATGAGCCGGGCATGGTGGTATGGGACACCGTGGTCGAGCTATCGGCCTACGTTGGGGCCATGTGCCTCCCCTTAGTGACCATTGCGCAACCAAACTCGTGAGCCGAATACGGTGGTATGAGAAACTGTATTCGAGCTGTCGATACTTACGGCGAGAGCCGAGTACGGTGAGACCTGTGCTCGTGCTGACGGGCGACGAGTCCTCCGTAGTATCTTCGAGTATACTCCAAGGGTCTGTGATTGGCGACGAGTCTTTCACAGCAACTAGAGTATGAGTTGAGCCGAGTACGGTGAGACCTGTACTCGAGCTGACGGCTAGTGATTGAGCCGAGTACGGTGAGACCTGTACTCGAGCTGACGGCCAGCAATTGAGCCGCATACGGTGAGATCCGTATCCGCGCTGACGGGTGACGAGCCCTTTGCGATGCCTTCACTATGCTTCTCAAACCATAATATCGTATGAGATTAACTAGGATTGACGACCCTAGAATGGATCATGTTTGGGAATGATACAAGGGAGGTACCTTAGTTTCCCAATACTGCTGTTTGAAATGGACTAATAATAACTTGGTAATCATGAGCATCATCGCACCGCATGTGCTTAGTAGATGTGGCGTACTGAGGGAGTTAAGCATTCGCGAACGTAAGATGATGTCGCTTGAGGGTGGTTTGGCAAGGGCATACAGCATCATGTCATTTCATTCTTGCATTTAATAAGAGTAGTCAGAATTGTTTGATTTGTACTGCTTTATCATTACTGCTTGATTGAATTGATAACATGTTAACCTATGCTTTACTGTTCCACTGAGTTGATAACTCACTCTCACGTTACGGGACGGTGTTGTACACACCAACCAGATTTGTTGAGTTTCAGGTGATGGCGATGTTTGTGAAGCAGAGCCGGACTACTTCTATGATGATAGGAGGAGTTCTCCTATCTGTATCTCTCTGACGGGTCAATGAAGACCTGATAGTGTATTGACGGGGCTATGGTACTTGGGATAAGAGACATTACACTTCCTCACAATTGGTATATTTTAGAATTGCACTTGTATTTATTTAACCTAGTAATGTTATCACACTCTGGAGACTCATCATAGTTTATATATTTTATCTATCTATCACAGTCTTCCGCTTACAAATTTAACTGTCTCTGGAGTATGATATGTTGTTTTGGCTTAATCTCACTCATGTTCAATGCACGAATACAGTCAACATTCAATCATCATTCATTTTGTTGCATAAGTGATGTTCTGGAACTCGGGAGTTGAGTTTATGCTCGACCCCCGATTTTCAGGGCGTTACAAGATGGTATCAAAGCATGATTTGGATTAAACCGGACCTGGGTTATGGTCACGCGACGCACACTGACGCACTCTGACTTAGGAGGGAGCGACGGAACATAAAAACAGTCATATGTATTCCGATTTCGCCAATCGGCGAAGTTCACTAAAGTCGAACGCCGAAATTAAGTCCGTATGCAACCATGGTCGCACGGGTCGACCTTAAAACATTCCTAGGTCGTCTATTAAAGATTCTAGATTACCATAACCATTGAAAATAGATAGAATACGGGATAAATGTAATGAAGATAACTACTCCGAATCCTCGGAGCTTCTTTGTACTCCTCACAGAGACTTCTCAAATCCACGAGGAAAGAAAGCAGAAAATAGAAATAAATTCTAATAAATTCGAAACTGATTAATGAATGACTAAAAACGAGTTCACAACCCTTTAAATAAGGATACCAGGTAATGGGAAAGAAATCAGGAACAAACTACAACTAAAACTTCTAGAATTCGCGACTTATTATGGGTCGTGATGTCTACTAGTGGGTAAAGTTTTCGGTCAAAAATAGTAAGTGTCCTAAACGACTTCACCAAACCATTCTCCTAATTATTCTAAGCTCTTTACACGATGAGCGCAACTCCTAAAGCCCAACAGATGAAGAGTAATTAAAGTAAAACTACCATTTTTAGCAAAACGAAATTGAATCGGGGAAATGACCATCAATCGGGGGGTTTTCTCGCAATTTAGGCTGTGCAACCCAGCATAGCAGGGTTGGTTGGCTTCATTAGCTCGTTCTACCCCAAATTCATATATTTTACGTTAGATAACTCATTCCGGATTGCAAGTTACGTCCGGTTTGACCCGAAACTACCCGAAATTGAGCGAACCGGATTCGGGGGCCTCCCCACTTAAATCCGATGGGACCCAGGGTCGAACCAGGGTGTGTTTGGCACCTTGGGACCATGGAGAACACACCCCACCCGCGGCGGCAGCCCACCGGCCACCTTGGACCGCGGTTCCGGCGGTGGACCGCGGTCAGGTGGGCCCTCTGGTGTGGGGCCGGGCCTGGGATGGGTCGGCCCGACCTCCCCTACCCCTTGGTACGTGCGGTTTAGCCTGGGGTTTAGGATATTTAGATCTGTAGCCCCCTCTCTCTCAAGCGCCCCTCCAATCTCTCTTTTCCTCCTATTCTTGCTGTTTTCTCTCTCAAACCTCCACTCCAATCGCCCATTTTGTTGTTTCCTGTCCAACCATACATCACTCCATCGTTTACAGCCCTACCTATCCTCCTACCCTCATCATTCTCTCTCATTTGAGCTCCTATACCCCTCATTTGGAGCTCAAAAACGTGTAACCTCTCTACCCAACCCATCTCTCCACTTTCCTTTACAAATCCCTGTTCTTTGGGCCTCTACAACCACTGTTGAGACCCAAGTTCGTGGAGAACCAAAAACTTCAGCCCCTTTTCTCCCTTTAGAGCCCGTTCGGCCAACTGCATTAGGTGAGTTAGGGTGGATAGAATTGAAAAGGTAACAATAAATGTATGTGTAGGTATGACCCTAGATTGGTTGTATCCCATGTTTTCCAATGCCATGTTTGGAATGTATGCAATAAAGAGTATATCCCGGGTGTTCCTCTTACACTTAGGAGTTTTGATTCCTGGGATTTGGAAATCCCATCTCACACTTTCCGACACATGGCTCATTTTTCAAAGCCTATACCATTAATTTTAATCCCCTCCCACCCTCCTACCAAACATGCCATTTCCAATCCCAAAGTAGAATTAGTAATGCAGTCCCATTTAATACAACTTAAGACCACTGGCCAAATAGTGTTGAAGTGATAACGTCCCTTGATATACATTAACCTACCGCACTCTGATAGCTTAAGCTTTTTGAGTAAATGGTTGTTTGACAAATAGACCCTCGGAGTTTTAGACCTAGAGCAGTGCTTCAACAGACCTGACAGTATAGGAAATCCAACCAATTAAGAACGTGAACTCTAGAACCCCCTTGTGGTTGGTTTGAACATGTGTGACATGCTCGGGCGTAGTTAAATTCAACTTTAGGCAACTCAATTCCAATTAGACAACTTGACCCTAAGTGATAAAACCCTTCCTTGTATTAAAAATGAAGTGAAATCATCTAACGTATAAGCATCGACTTTGGACTCACCTATGGATTCCCGCTACTCCTCAATTAAGACTAGGCTACTGGTTAGGCTAAGGAAAGTACAAGACTAATTAATTATGCTAAGCCAATTGAATAATAGACTTAGTTATTCGGCTTAACCGACTCAGACCCACTACACAATTTTCTTTCCGTGTTGGCCCGACCATTTACAATTAAGAGTTTATAATTTTGTCCTTGAAAAGTGTTAGGAGTATATTGCTGATAGAGACTTTGTCTTTTAGGCCTAAAGAATTGCCCAAATCGGCAACAGACAGTTAGGGATTAGGTCCCAAATCGCATGCCATGTTGACATACATATTGTGTTTATGAACGTAAAAACAAAAAAGATAGCCTGCCTATTAAGCTAGACATAATTAAATAGGATAAGTTTGGACCGCGACAAAACTCCTTGGTAGGATTAGGCATCTTACCTCAAACTCACACCCATCCGTGATAGCCCCTTTCTATAATCCTAGGTACCAAGACCAATGTAGTGGGAGGCCGCATTTCATTTCATGTCAAGGATAAGACTTAAATTATACCTTGTTCCGACATACGGAGCAGGACATAAATCTTGAGCCTTGAGGGTGAAAATAAATTTTTAAGGGGGGTAGAATATGATGAGCCCAATCTAGTTAGGTCACCTAATACACCTCTTTGATCTGGGTGGCGCAGCGAAAACATGGTGGACCCTACCCCACTGGCCCAGGATCGAAACGGTGCTCGATGAATCCGAACATTATAGAAGCCCTAACAAGTTCTACTATGAGAACCCGTTTTAGGATGATTTAGTAAGATTTGATTCACCCTTTCCTTGGACATAGATAATATCGAGGACTCTCTTAGACTAAGACCTAAAGGGCAACCTTAGAATAAACAATTTGAGCCTTTCAATGATGGACATTCCCTATTCTTAGAGATTGATCGGACTACGGAGTTACTGAAATATACAACTGCGAAACATTCGCGGCTTGACCCAATTCTCAATCCTGAGTGACTACCAATGGACTCACTGCTTGGCCGAGTAGAAGACCAGGATCCACCAGGATTCAGAAGGGATACGATGAGCTTTCTACCCTGGCCCGGTAGATGATCGATGTATCGGGATTAAGCCCACCATAAACGTCTCTCCGTGTTGGTCAAACAATGAAAACAGTTATCTTACTCTAAATTGTTGGGCATTGTCGTCGAGACTCCAAATAGGTAAAGAAATAAATGGTAGCAAACCATCAGAGTATGAGAAATGGATAAAGAATTAAGTTTTAAGGGGGGTAGACTAAAATGAACCAGCTGGTATATACCCTACCACGCGTGGAAACTTGGAATCAATAAGTCTTAGGCGAATGAAATAATAGAAATCTTCCCTTATTACCCTTAGCCAATTTCGGGGACGAAATTTTGTTTTAAGGGGGGTAGATTGTAACATCCCGGATTTTCGCCAACCTGGAATTAGACGTCCTTGGGCGATGGGTCAATCCTAACACAGGTTTAACTTCCCAAACGCTCAATTAAAGCCTCAAATCCCTTTTTAAACAATTTTCTTCACAAATCCCACCCTTCACTACCTTGTGCTTTCAATTTTTCAAAGCACTTTCGCCCTAGACACTATCTTAAACTAGCTAAGTAGTAAAACTTGGATCACTTTATATACAAACTGCAAAGGCCTAAGTACCATCTCAACCAGAAAACAATTAGGATTAAATCCTTTAGAAATTTAACAAAGTTAACTAAGTGCAAAACTCGATTAGCCATGAAATCCGTTGGGATCGCTTTAAATACGATCTGCAAGACCCAAAACTTGCAAAATCAGTGACTCTAGGTTACCTTAAAGTTTAGAACCAAACTCATTTCCCGTCTGCTCTTGGGAATGAAACGAAACTTCGTATTAGGTCTAGACCGCACATCGGGAGTCCGATTAACACGAAGCTAAGGAACTAGGACCGCCTCACTGGGCTTGACAATCATCCCAAAAATCAGATCCAGCCGATGTCCCACGGCCATTCGTTTCGATCCGGAGCGAGGGAGTGTGAAAAACACTATTCCCATTCCAAAATAAATATCTGGAATAGTGATCTGGCACCATTTACTTGCGCATCAGTATTAAGCAACCAGACCGTCAGAATCAGACCAAATTACACCCTCGGATCAGGAAAAATTTCAGGAACATTTACATGTGCTTGGAATTTCGGATCGTGGCCCATTGACCGTTGAACTGAAAGTGGTCCACCACGTGCGATCTGGGAATCCGATCGAGTCGAAAACGTACTCCCTCATAGATCCATGTGTGGTGAGCTTAAGTCTGACGTTTGGCTCAAGGAGGGCCACCAGAACATCTCTTTTGAGCTGGAAAAGTGACGAAATACCTATATTAGCAGTAACCCTTGAACAAGAGTCTATTTCGGTGAGTTTTGAGACTATATAAGGACCTTAAACCCTCTCTCATGGCAGCCATACGAATTTGGGTTTTGAGAGAGGGAAAAGAGAGGGGAAGTGAGGGAGAAGTGGGAGAATCTCCCTGCCGTCGTTCCCTGCCACCACACGGGCTGTACCATCCCTTTCTTGACGCTTTTCCGGCGTTTCCGGCATCATTTCTAGGTAAGAAACCCTAACCCTAATCTGTTTTGGGGTTTAGACTGTTGTAGGTTGTGAAATAGCTAACCTATTTCGTTCTCTAGGTTGCCAAACTGCCGAATACGGAAGCTTAGCAAACCTATCGATTCCGTTGCGATTCTACGACAAAAGGTGAGAACTTTAAGTCTATAGGTTACGGTTTTCAACGCTTTCAATGTCAGATAATGATAGATTCATGATCTGCATGCAATTGCACATGTATAAAGTGCTTTCGTTTCCTGTTTCGATTAACGTTGTAGGATATGGAATTTCACATACTCTAGGTATACGTAGAAATACCGTATACGTATTTTTTTTTGAGAAATGTTTGACATGTTTATTTAATGTATGATTATACTATATATGGATAAAATACTAGTTTGGCGAAACGAATCGCCGTAATACATGTTCACTTGTAAATGCTACGTATGTTGAAATTGTGTATTCTAAAAATACCGTATATGTGTAAGTTTTGGAAATGTAATTGTCATGATTATTTGTTGTATGATTATGGTATACATGGATAAAATACTCATTTGGCTAAAGGATAACCCTAATACATGTTCTACTAACATACACCATGTATGTTGTAATAGTGTATTCTAAGTGTTTGTGGAAATGGCTGAATGAGTATAGAATTCTCATTCGTGCTTGCCATGACTAGTTGTCATGGATTCATGATTGATGTATTGGCGATACTCCTTTGACGAAGGGATTTGCCCTAAGTCACGCCATGACCAATATACACTATATAGGCTAAAATTTGTGGCCCAAGTGTTTGTGTAAATGGCGGAATGAATATGGAACTTGGATTCCTGCTTGCCATGACTATCCGTCGTGGGTGTACGCGTGTTATGATTGGGGCAACTCCCTAGTGAAAGGATTTGGCCTAATGCCTATGTGATCGACATATGTCATGTATGTTGATGTATGTTTGTTTAAGTGTTTCTTGAAATGTCTGAATGAGTAGTAGTTAGCAAATCATAATGTATAAGGGTGTTGAGATATGATTCTCAACCTCTTTTAACTATGTGTATGATCTCCTTGGATAGTTGTGTGATTAGGAATTGAACATGTACAAACTCATGCTTGTGTTGTGATTCATAACATGCTCAACTGCTTTATGATTTTAACTATGTAATGCATATGTTTAAATTTATATTTACGTTGTATGATCCGTCATGGGTGATGGGGGAGCGGAGCAACGAGTGCGTGCAACAGCCCTGGCAGCCCTAAACGGATAATACCAGACCTTGACTGTATGAGTTGAATCTTGATCCATTACTGCTTTATCTATCTGCAATTGATTGTGTTTGGGGCTATGATTATGGCCCAGGCAATCGGTAACGGGATTGAACTCGTGGCTGAGATTCATTTGCCACGTGGGATGTGTTCGACGAACTCGAGTCGTGCGTTGCCTGTCGGCAGTGGCTAGGCCACACGAAGTTGTTTATGCACTTCATGTCGTGCAGCTCAACGGGCGATCGTGCTAGTCGAGCACGTCAAGTAACCCGATCTGTCTTATGCATGTTCACCCTGTTTGGACGTTACTGCTTGAACCTAGGGTACCAAACTTACCAGTGAAACCCCTTTTAACCATGGTACCTCGATCCACTAAGACGCATGAGCCGGACATGGTGGTATGGGACACCGTGGTCGAGCTGTCGGCCTACGTTGGGGCCATGTGCCTCCCCGTAGTGACCATTGCGCAACCAAACTCGTGAGCCGAATACGGTGGTATGGGACACTGTATTCGAGCTGTCGATACTTACGGCGAGAGCCGAGTACGGTGAGACCTGTGCTCGTGCTGACGGGCGACGAGTCCTTCGTAGTATCTTCGAGTATACTCCAAGGGTCTATGATTGGCGACGAGTCTTTCACAGCAAATAGAGTATGAGTTGAGCCGAGTACGGTGAGACCTGTACTCGAGCTGACGGCCAGCAATTGAGCCGCATACGGTGAGATCTGTATCCGCGCTGACGGGTGACGAGCCCTTTGCGATGCCTTCAATATGCTTCTCAAACCATAATATCGTATGAGATTAACTAGGATTGACGACCCTAGAATGGATCATGTTTGGGAATGATACAAGGGAGGTACCTTAGTTTCCCAATACTGCTGTTTGAAATGGACTAATAATAACTTGGTAATCATGAGCATCATCGCACCGCATGTGCTTAGTAGATGTGGCGCACTGAAGGAGTTAAGCATTCGCGAACGTAAGATGATGTCGCTTGAGGGTGGTTTGGCAAGGGCATACAGCATCATGTCATTTCATTCTTGCATTTAATAAGAGTAGTCAGAATTGTTTGATTTGTACTGCTTTATCATTACTGCTTGATTAAATTGATAACATGTTAACCTATGCTTTACTGTTCCACTGAGTTGATCACTCACTCCCACGTTACGGGACGGTGTTGTACACACCAACCAGATTTGTTGAGTTTCAGGTGATGGCGATTTGTGAAGCAGAGCCGGACTACTTCTATGATGATAGGAGGAGTTCTCCTATCTGTATCTCTCTGACGGGTCAATGAAGACCTGATAGTGTATTGACGGGGCTATGGTACTTGGGATAAGAGACATTACACTTCCTCACAATTAGTATATTTTAGAACTGCACTGTATTTATTTAACCTGGTAATGTTATCACACTCTGGAGACTCATCATAGTTTATATATTTTATCTATCTATCACAGTCTTCCGCTTGCAAATTTAACTGTCTCTGGAGTATGATATGCTGTTTTGGCTTAATCTCACTTATGTTCAATGCACGAATACAGTCAACATTCAATCATCATTCATTTTGTTGCATAAGTGATGTTCTGGAACTCGGGAGTTGAGTTTATGCTCGCCCCCGATTTTCAGGGCGTTACATTTTTT